>WQNJ02000093.1:490000-1090000 GCA_016584745.2 Phylloscopus trochilus trochilus | reverse complement strand
TTTTGTCTCTTTACCTGCACAAAAGTAAAAGCTCTGGAGCTGCTGGAACTAAGGAACAGCTTTGGGTAACTACTCTGCAAATACCATGGGATCACCGAGTGCGGGAGGGAGGGAACGGCCGGGACAGGAACACAAATTCATCAGTTTGTACAACTTGAGATCAAGTAAAAAGTACATTATCTATGGACTTGCTTTAAAAACAGACCAAGGTCATTTTAAAATGCACTCCCTGCTGCAGCGGGCGAGCTCCTGAGCCCCCAGCCCTGGCTGAGGCTGCTCCCCCAACCCTCCCTCACTGGGCACGGGCAGGATTCCCCTTCCCGAGGTCAGAGCATTCCAGCTCGCCCTGGATGGAGCTGAACGGACACGGTGGAGGGAGAGCCCTCAGGAAGGTGAGGACATAGAACCCTGGGCAAAGCCAACCAAACCCAGCCAAGCCCAGCACGTGGCTTAAAACCACAACTAAAGCCAAGAGCACAAAGAGCTGGTGCGATCCAAGGCCGACTCCGGAGTGTCCGGGAGGCCCCCGGCAGCCCCTGGGTGACTGCAGGACAGGGGGGCTGTGCCCCGCTCCTGGGGCATTCCCACAGGACAGGGGGGCTGTGCCCTGCTCCTGGGGCATTCCCACAGGACAGGGGGGCTGTGCCCCACTCCCGGGGCATTCCCACAGGACAGGGGGGCTGTGCCCTGCTCCTGGGGCATTCCCACAGGACAGGGGGGCTGTGCCCTGCTCCTGGGGCATTCCCACAGGACAGGGGGGCTGTGCCCTGCTCCTGGGGCATTCCCACAGGACAGGGGGGCTGTGCCCCACTCCCCACACCCCTGGGACATTCCCACACTGCTGGGCCCTGCTGGCTCAGCCCAGGACACTCCGGAGGGAGGGAAGCAGGGAGGGAGGGAGGGAGGGAGGCAGGGAGGGGTGGCCCAGCCCGTGCTGTGGGAGGGACGTGCGGCCTGGCCCGGCCCCAGCTGGGCCCCCGGAGCAGGGGGGGGTCCCTGTCTCAAGCTTTGGGTGTGAGTTAGTATCGGGGTGGACAGACCATGGAGAGCTCGGAGCTGGATACATCTAGGTTGAGGATTAACAAGTACAGCATAAAGGATCACACTGGAGGGGCCGTGGGCGGGCTCAGTCGCTCATGTCCATGTCCTCCTCGTGGTGGTCGTCCCCGTTCACCTTGGATTCCCTGCCCGCGTCCCCGCCGCCCTTCTCGGCTCCGGGTTCCTTCCCTTTGGGGGAGGGAGCATCCGCCGCCTTCTTCTCCTCCTTCTTCTCCTTCTCGCTGTCGTAGCCCTGTTCCTCCTCGTCGTAGTCCCTTGTGACCTGCTTTGCCAGGGAAAGGGACACGTTAGCCCTGCCCTGCTGGGGGGGCCGGCCCGGGGGGGAGGTGTGGCGGGGCTGGGAGCGGCTCCGGGGGTTTCTGGAACATACTTTCACATCCTTGTCGCTCTCCGATTTCCGGTCTCGATCCTTCTCCTTGTCTTTGCTCTTCTTTTTCTTGCTCGTTGAGCGCTCCCTCTCGTCTCTGCTCCTCTCCTTGTCCTTATCCTTCTTCTTTTCCTTTTTATGCCTGTGAGGAGCAGCAGGATGAGGGTGAGGCCCATCACCATCACCCCGTTCCATGGCTGGAACTGTGTCCAGAGTGTTACTCCCAGCAAACCCAAAGGAGAAGGGCCGAGTGCAAGCAGGAACAGCCTCTGCTTTCAGGAGATACCCCAAACCCCAACTTCTTAGCTCTGGCTCAAGGACAACACCACAGAGCCAAAGGCTGAGCAAGGCTGTGGCAAACAGAACCATGGAATCTCCTGAGCTGAAGGGTCCCTCAGGGATCACAGAGTCCAAATCCTGGACAGCAAGAACAGCGATGCTCCAGTGTTTGACAGAGGAGCACCTCGAGTTCCCCACCCTGGGACAGCCACAGAATGCCCAGGCCACCCAAAACCAGCTGATCCCCACTGAGCAGAGCCAAAGGGAGTGGGAATTGTGGCACATCCCACTCCTACTGCCCCTGAGCCTGGGAGCTCCCAGCGCAGCCCCATGAAAGCAGCAAAGATTCCCCCCAGACAGAATCCCCTGGGATCTCCCTGCAGGTCACAGCTTGGCAATTTCCCACCCAGACACCATTTATTTTCCAGCCAGGTGCTCCCCTGACCTCCTGGGCGACGGGGACCGGGACATTTTCCGTTTGGGAGACCTGGGCTTTTTCGGGGAGCGTGTCCCGCTCCGGCTCCGCCGGCGCCGCCGTTCTCTGCAGGGACAGACACAGAGCTTTGCAAACCAGTGCTTGGTTTTTTTTTTACAGCTACAAATGCATCCCTAACTCCAACCCCAGCCCTGCTCACAGGGTAACAAAGAGTTGTTAAAACTGCAAGTTAAATCTGGAAGTTTTTTTTTAAAAATATGAAACGCTTTGGCCTGGAATTATTCCCTGAGTCAGGAGGAGCTTGGCAGTGACCCTGGAGCATCAAACTCTGACACAGGGTGAGGAGAAACTGCTGCAAGCCCAAAGAACTGACCTCAAACACTGCAGGGAAATCAAAGTCTGTATTAGACACAGGTGGTACAGGTGCTGTACCAGACACATCTACGTTGGAATCATGATCCAATGGGAGCAGGGCACAGTTTGGGTTGGAAGGGACCTCAAAGCCCAGCTCCTCCCACGGGCAGGGACCTTCCACAGACCTGCTGCTTTATCACCAGAACATTTTTTTCTATCTAATACTGAAGTGTATCAAAACCCTGCTGGGAACAGAGAGAAAACCCCATTTCTGTACCTGCTTGTGCTTCTGGATCTTCTGGTTGTGCTGTAGCTTTTGGGAGGAGTTTTAGAACGTTTCTTTTCTTTCTCTTCCTTCTTTTTATCCCTTTTAGTAGAAGAGAGATTAAATTTAAGTCACTTTCAAACAGCATTTCCTCAGCTGCTGTAGAGGGACAGGGGTGGCTGCCCAGGCTGAGCCCCCCAGGTGCTCCAGGTGCCCTGGGGGAGGCAGCAGTGCCAGCACAGGGGACAATCCCTGCCCTGCTCAGGCCTGGAGCCATTCCTTACCTGGTTTTGGATGTGCTCCGAGACCTCCTGCTCCTCTCTCTGGAATGAGATCTCCTTCTCCTGGGACTTTTGGATCGCCTCCTGCTCCTGGATTTGGAATGGGACCTTCTCCTTGATCTGCTCCTGGAGCGTCTGCCAAGGACACAGCAGCATGGCACTCACAGCAAGGACATTTGGGGACTGTAACCCCCAAAAACCCACCCAAAAACCCACCCACAGCTCTGCCTGTCGTGCACAGGAGAGCTCTGCACACTGAAAAGTCAACAAATCTTTAGAGCCCTCAATCAAACCCAGCCCCAGGGCCTTGCCCAGAATGATCTTTGCAGGAATTGCTGCAGCTGGGGGAGGTGTTTTTAAGGGATTGCCCAGTCACCTGTGTCTGGATGAGGAAGGTGTCCTCCTCCTCCTCGAGCGTGACCTCGACCTCGAATGTCTTCGTTTTTCATCTTTTTTGTCTGAAGGAAGGAAAAGCAGATGAAAAACCAATGGGTTTTTTTGAATATTCAAGATTTTTCTAAAGGAAAAGACCTGGAGCTTCATGTAATTGATATAAATCAATCTGATTTTGCCATTTGAAAGGAAGGCTCATCCAGAACTTTCTTCACAAGAAGATAAAAAGAACCAACAGAGGACGGGGATGAGTTTGTGGCATAAAAGTTTTGACATAAAGTTTTATGCAAAACTGGAGAAGTCAAAATTCAGGAAAAACCTTAAAGTCAGTGAAAAGCTGATGGCTGCAGGGCAATGGAAAAGCCTGTGAAAATCCCCCAGAATCTGGCATTTCCTGAGGGGATGAAGAACCTCCCAAATGATTGTTTTGAATTTCCCACCAAAAAAGCCTCAAGCTAAGCAAGAACAAGAGCAGGAGCTCTGTTCTTTCCTAGAAATCATCAGGAAGCTGCAGAACTGATGAACAATCTGTATTTTCAGTGTTTGAGTTTCTGCCTCTCAGATTTGGTGGCTCTGACACTTGTGAGAGAGCTGCTGGAGCTTGTTCTAAAATCAAACCTGCTGAAGGAAGCTCCAATAAAGAGAATTATTCACAAACTTGCTCAGATTAGGAATGAAGATAAAGGAAAGCATCCCTGAGACAGCAGCAGGAACTTCCCTCAGGGAAGCTTGGGTGCTTTACAGCCTCCAAATCAGTGAATTTTGGGAAAAATCAACGGATTAATTTCAGGACACACGGAGCATCCACTGCAGGATGATTCAAAAGCTCATTAATGAATTCCCCAGAGAGCACAGGCACTGAGGCAGTGCTCTGCAGCTGATCAGTTCTGCTCTGTGCTGTGTCCAAGCCCCATCCTGGCTGGAAAGGCAGATCCCAGGCTGGAATTACCTGGCTCTATAGCAGCAGAAATTAAGGACTGTGCTTCTCGGACTCTCTTCATGGCCTCTTCTATTTCTTTACTGGAGGTATCTGATTTCAGACTGGGGGACACCAGCCCTGCAGCCACGTGGTTCAACCTGGGCAACACAGAATTCCAGGAATTCAGCACTGAGGAACCCAAGGGATCCAGGAGCTGCATTGGCAGACTGAGCCACTTCACAGGGTCAGGGAATCCTGGAATGCTTTAGGTTTGGAGGGACACAAAGCCCATCTCATCCCACCCCATGCCATGGGCAGCAGCCTTCCCTAGCCCAGGGTGCTCCAAACCCCTTCCAGGGTGGCATCAGCTCCAGCAGGACAGGGACTGGCCACTGAATCCACAGGGATATTCCCATGGAATCCTCAGGGATATCCCCATGGAATCCCCAGGGATATTCATTCCCATGGAATCCCCAGGGATATTCCTTCCCATGGAATCCCCAGGGATGTTCATCCCCATGGAATCCCCAGGGATTTTCATTCCCATGGAATCCCCAGGGATATTCCTTCCCATGGAATCCCCAGGGATATTCCTTCCCAGGGAATGCCCAGGGATATTCATCCCCATGGATTTTCATTCCCATGGAATCCCCAGGGATTTCCCCCAGCAGAGCAACACAAGGCTTTGGGACACACTGGTGCTTACTTTGGATCCACTGTGCTCATCAGTTTTAGGAGCTGATCTGCTGCCAGAGACTGTGAGGGAAAAAAACAAAGTTAAAACCAGGCTGGCAGATGTCAGAGCTCAAGAGAACCTTCCTTGGAATGTCTGGAAGTTTTCCCAGCTGGAAAACCAGAGCAGAACAGCCCCCAGCAAGGAGGAAAGGCCACGCTGGGGGGCTCAGGGGCTTTATTTTCCACAGCAGGCAAACCCAGCCCTGCCCTGGGCAGGATCGGGAATAAAATCACAAATGGATAAACCCACAAATGGATAAGATAAAAATACAAATGTATAAAAATACAAATATATAAAAATACAAATGGATAATAAATAAAATACCCTGCTGGGGTGTGTAATATCCATAATTAGGTACCAATAACTTGGTGTGCACAGGTTATTTCTGTCACTGCACGAGAGCAGAGCTCTCCCTAAGCTGGCTGTCTGCTGAAGACCTCAATGTTAACTTATTAAAACATTTAAATAGTCCATGAAAAAATGTATTTTACAGCTCTCAGGGTAATCCAGGTGTTGTTATGATCAGTCACTTCCTGCACCAATGGGGTATATTAAGGAAATATTTAATCCTCACTCATTTTTTTTTTATCATGAACCCAAAGTTTCATTTTTGAAATGTTTGTTACAATCTGATGGTTTTATGTACAAAAATCCTCCATCACCCCAAATCTGAATTTTTCTAATTTGCCTTTAAAATTATTTTTTTCACTTGTTATTTAATTTTCACCATCATTTGCTTGTTCTTCCACATGGGAATACATAAAAACATTTAAATTATGGCAGTAGCAATGCATTAAATAATTGCTGTAAGACTATTTGGTTCTTACCTCTTAAATATTTTATCTATATAGATATGATCAATATATTCATATTGATATATTTTTACTGACAGAAATATACTCAATATTCTAGTACTTAGTACTTAAAAGCCTTTTTTTTATTCAGTTGTAACAACCTAATGAAGTTTCCTCACATTTTTGACACCCACAACATTAAAAAGTCAAACTACTTTTTACTTGAAGAACAAGGCAGGTTCGTGGCCTGGTAAGGGCACAGATTTGAAATATTTCATTGCTGTTCCCAAATTGCAACGTTTAATTTGATATTCAAGCAGATTATTTTTTATTCCAAGCAGAAACCAACCCCTGGAGTTTCCAGGCAGTGGCTGTGAACTGATACAAATGGAAACCACTCTCAGAGTAGGGAAGAGGAGGGCAATAAAGGATATTTTGGGAGTGAGAACTTACCTGGGAGTTCAGATTTGCTCCAGGAAGCCCAAGAGCAGCAAGGGCAGGGTCGAGAGCAGGAGCTCCTAAAGCAGCTAAAGGGACAGCACCAATCTGTGACAGAGACAGCAATCAGGGCACAGGCAGTGACAAAAATCACTCAGGGAGATCAGTGGGCAGGGGAAATAAAGGTCAGGGAGAAAAGCATTTCAAAGATTGAAAGGATAGTTGAAAATGAAGTTATTTCTCAGTGCTAAAATGGAAATTAATTTCAAGTTTTTGAGGCTATTGCTCCATTTCTAATTCATTTTAGGGTTCAGATGGCCGTGGTTTGTGTTAAAAGGCAATGTAACAATATTGCATCCCTGTAAATGTCTCCAGTTTGGTTAAAAAAGCTACTGGGAGAGCAGAAGGCTTCCTGAAGCAGCTCCTTTTGGGCTATTTTAAATTGAGACACCCAAACCCAACAGACACTGCCAAGATGTGCCTGAAGCCCTGAATGTGCAGCAGATTCCCCTGAAATGGATGTGTTGGGAGCAGTGGCTGGGAGCAGCCTGGGCTTCAGAGACACAGCTGCAGTTCAGGTGCCTCAACAACCATCTCCAGGGTTCATGTGCAGAGGTTTTTTAAAGTGAATGGAATCTTTGGGGTTGTATTTGGTTCTTCCAAACCCTTCCCTGGGTTTCAAGGCTCCCTGAGGAGGCTCTATGGCCAGGAGGTCCTTCAGCTAAACATGAGCTCAGGTGGCTTTGAGAAGTGCAGAATTAATGAGGCTTTATCATGATTCATTTGCCTCCTGCACTTCCATTCTGTGCTGTGTTAAGAGCTGAGCTGTGACTCCAGCTTCTCCCACAACGTGCAGTTCTCACTGTTCATCTTCCACATGAATTCCTGTGGGTTCACACAACCAGGCTCCAATTTTCCCTTCAGCTGGAGGATTAATGAAGGGAATCTCACAGCGTGGCAGCTCCTTGGACTTGAGGAAATTTAAAATCTCTGAGATCTCTACTGCTTGTCACATCTGTAAAGTACAGTGGGGTGAGAGAGGTGGAAGGACAAAGGGAGCCCTGAGCAACCAGGAAGGAAGGAAATAGGGAAATAAGGAAATTCCATCCAACAACTCAGCACTGCCGTGCCCCGATTCCCATCAAGGTCCAAAAAACCACTCCAGGAGTTGTCATGAACACGTCAGTCCTGAAAAGGAAGAGCAGGAATGAAGTGGAGGAGGCACCCAGGGGTTCCCCAGCCTACCTGAGAGAGAGGGTTGGGAGTGGGCAGCAGGCCACCCCCGGGCAGCAGCCCTGCCACGGCATTAGCTGGTGCCAAGAGAGACAAAGCCTTAGTCTCATCAGGAATGACTCCTGCAGGGAAACAGCCTGGCATTAGAGAGCAGCCCAGCCCAGAGGCACCAAATACACAAATACACCCAGCAAAGTCTCCCTGATACACCACCTGAGTTTGTTGAAAGTACTTATGTTGGCTAAAATACAAAGCTTGATGGCTAGTAATATTTTAGCATTAACTTTTTTCTTTTTTTTTTTTTTTTTTTTTCTGGTCAGAATGCAACTTCAATGGGTGACAATTTGACTGTTCCTTTTTTTTTCTCTACAAAAGGTTAAGTTTCTAGAGCAAAAAAAAAATAGCACAATACACACTACTTTGTTGTTAACACTGCCAAGGTTTCATCACCTGTACTCGATTTTTAAGTCATGAACCAAACGTAAGCAAGCACAGTCGGTTCTCCAGGGGTGAGAGTGCTCTCAACTTTCAAAAGCTGTTTTATGAACAACGACTCGTGTCGGCTGCTTCACTACAAAGCACACAGAAAAATCAAGATACACAAGACAAAAAAAGTTGGATTTAGGGGTTAATAATATGGTACAGTTCACTACGTTTTCTTTTTACACCTACCACACAAATTTTTTTTTTTTTTTTTTTTTTTGGCAAACTTAAAAAAGAGAGAGAGAGGAGGGATGGGTGGTTGGAGGGGGAGTAGGGCTTTTGCTGACGTGTCCCTGCTGCTCATCCGGGAACGCTGGGGCTGTGGCTGTGGCTGGGATACACGCAGGGATGCTGGCACATTCCTTACCTGTGCAGTAAAATGCATTTGGCTCCAATATGTGCCAGCTTAAGAGCACCAACAATGCTGCTGCCACGTGCCCGTGGCACAGGGGGGGGACTCGTGGCCCAAAGTCTTGCAGCCAGCTGAGCCCAGGGGTTGTTGTTGTTGTTGTTGCACTGCCTGCTCTGCACACAGAGTGCTCAGGGCCCTACTAGCAAACAGGTTGTGGAGGGAGTTTTGTTTTTTTTTTTTGACTCTATCCAACAGCAAAAGCCCTATACGGATGGATTAATTTGTTAATGTGCCCAAGCCCCCGGAATGAGAGTTCAATAAAACAATTGTACTATATAGTTGCAAATACCAGTAGTGTTTCTGCAATACATTATTAAGAAACTGCATCTCATCATAAAACATACAATATGTACAGGGCACTTAAGAGAAACTGGATAAGCTGCAGAAGAAAACTGTTGGGTGGTATTTTCAGCAGGGCCTGGTATATAGTTCAGGCTGAACCAGGGAAAAGAACTGTAAAACACAACAACAAAAAAGAAAAACCACTGTTAAATAAAGGTCATGGTTCCTCCCACCTATACTGAGAAGTGCCGATAATCTACACAAAAGTACAATACACAGCACTGATATCTGGCTGGTGGCACTGAGCTGGCAGCACTTTAGATACCCAAAGTTATGGAGGGACAGGGGAAAAAGGTCATGGAGGCAAAGGGCAGGAATGCATAAATATATCAACATACCTACAGAGAGATTATGGGGTCATTTGGCATGCAAAATTATGTCTCAAGAGGATATTTATCAATTACAGCTAAACATTTCAAATTAGTGCAACTACAACATTTCTGGCATCTAAATATAAATCCTCAGACTTAGCTCGAGACACCTCATAGAAGATCTGCATCCATTAAAAAAAAAAATTCATGCATCTGATCCTCTAATTGTTTCTTTAAAAAGTATTTAAATAAACTACAATTTAAAAAAAAAAAAAAAGCAATGAGGCCCCTCACCAGTTAATTTTCATGCTTCAAGAGCTTTTTTTACTGCTGCTTTGTTAGAACCATGAAATACTGCATGAATGTGTAGAAATGAAAGAAAAAGAAACAGACAAAAGAAACAAACATTAACCAAAGAACCTAGACACCCCTCCCCAGCCATCTTTAACCTTAAAGAGATCCTTCCAAATCTAGGAATTAGCCCAGAGAAAATGACAAATACTAAACCTTACCGTAGCCTTTGTGTATAGTTCTATAACACAAAGCAACAGCCAACACCAAAGTGTCTGTGTGAGCTAAAACTTGGGACAGGGGGGGAATTATTGCACTAAACAGATAATAAACATTTGCTTTAGTGACAGGCAATAATCACACAGGTTCATTAGCACAGCAGAAACCAGAGGGAGGAGGGCCCCATTCAGCACAGGCCTGGCTTTAAGCACATCAGCAGTGGCACTGTGGGTTGGGGAAATGCTGCTTCTGGTTGGATTGGGAGCCTGGCAGGCTGAATTTTGGGGGGGAAACTGTTCTCCCTGTGTATGGGAGTATCAACCCAGGGGCAATTACTTTACTGGCTGAACATCTCTCTTGTGATGTGCCAAGGCCATTGAATTCTGAACTGTTCAACCACACGGGGCAGAGCCCAGGAGTGACTCCTTAACAGGCCCAGGAAAACATTCTGCTTTAATAATTGGAATTTGCTGAGGCACAGCTGCTGGGCAGGTTTCTCTGTGTGCCAGGTTTAACCACAGAGGGCAATGTCAGAGTGACAGAGAGAAAAGTGGGTTTATCCTTGTAGGAAGAGTTCAACACTGGCATCATTCCCATGGGCCTTGGAGAAAATATTCCAGCACAATCTCAGTGGACTGGTGCTGTGTTTAATACCCACACAGGGACAAGAAGCCTTTCAGCTCTGCTGTTCTCAAGCAGTGGCAGCAGGAGCAGTAACTCCACTGCAGAAGGGGTTCTGTGCCCTCAGGAAGCAGCAGGGCTCAGTCAGAGCATTCTGCACATTCCTACACTCCAGGAATTAGCTGGGACATCTTTTAAGTTTCGTTATCTTTTAAGCTTCAGGAATACAAAGATAAGATAAGACAGCAGCCCAGGCCTCAAGAGACAGCTCCAGCATGAGAGATTACAGGTGTGACCCCAGGCCATGTACCAAACTTAGCACTGTAGTATGACTTAATCTGCAAGATTTTATTCAATTCAACCTTTCCCAGAAGTAAATTAAGAAATGCACAAGTACAATGGAAACCAGTTACTTCTAAAGCAAGTCTAGAAGAGTTTAATAAGACTTCTGTAAGAAGAGGTGTCTTCTCAGCACTTTGCTTTTAAGGTAAGTTCCAAAAACCCTGCTCATTGCCTTTCAAATTACTGTAACACCCTAAAATGTAAAAATAAAAAGAAGAAGAGAAAATGTAGTTAACAAGTGGTTACACCAGGAAAACACTTGGGGACTTGAGTGCTTGCTGGCCTTTAGTTAATGGCTAGAATCCCCTGTAGCTGCAGAGGACCCACTGTTTTTCAGTCATCTGGAAGGGCTTTGCATTTGCCTTCTCCACTACAAAAATCACACACACAAATAACAGAGAGAAGAGTTTATTATTTAGTGAAATTCTATTAAATATATCAAGGATGAACAAGAAAACTTGGAATTAAAAAACTAGGACCAGTGCCCATGTGGCACCTCTTGGAAGTTGTCACTTTTGAATTAAACCGTAATTATTCAAACCCTTGGTATACTGGACTCCACAAGGAGAGTGAGGGCCTTTTTTGGGGGGATGTTCCCAAATAAATGCAGTGCCAGCATATTCCAAAGGAATGCTGATTCCTCTCCCAGACGCTCTCAGGGAGGGAGAAACCATTCTCATGAAGAGAGTGAAAGTGGCAAAGAATGATTAAGGTAAAATTTCCTTTAAAATATCGACCTGTTCGCATTACAGTCTGTTTGGGAAAAGGTCTCGTTGAGACTGACACAGAGCAAAATTTGCACAGAATTCTGCCTAAAATGTTCTTAATTCTACCACTTGGAAGCCACACAAAACTTTGCACTTTCGATTTGGTGTCGCTATGGGAACGAACTGCTCGAATCCAGGGGGCCAAAGGCAATATACCAAGGGTTTCAGAAATCTCGGACAGCTTCGACATAGGACTACTGCGAAAACTTTGTGCACTAAGCCAGGAACCAACCACCACCCAAGGGTGGCCCCGTTAGAACATCAAACAAGTTACAAACCTTCAGCATAGGGAACGACTATGAGGGCTCTGTCAACGAACACAGTGTTTGTCAGGTGCTGGGCCACCACGGCCGAGTCGGGGTCGTGGAACTTTACAAAGCACACTCGCGACGACACCGGCAAGGGGGAGTCACTGCAAGAGACAGGGACAGCACTCAGGGACAGCAGGAGAGCCAGCCCACCCCAAAAATCCCACCATCTGTGCTGCTCCCTCACTGGGGGCTGCGTGTGAGCTCTGGTGGCACTCAGAGTTGTGCCTTAGGTGTTACGTGTGATAAATCCCTCAGCCTGAAGGGGAATCCCGCCCTGGCTGGGAGGAGAACTCGGCTGAAGAAAGAGCAAAAGTTCTCAATTCTGTCTCAGGGAAAGCCTGGTATTGGAATTGTGCTGCTGGTGTCCGATGAGAGAGATGATCTGAAGAGCAGGATGCTCTTTGGGACACGTGGTTTATTGGTAGTGGGAAGGCAGCCTGACTGGGGAAGAGTCCAAAGGTCTAAAGGGACAGGGATCCAGGGGAGCCAGAGCCCGAGTTCCCTGTTCCATTCCATTTTAACCCTTTCTATCGTGAATATTCTAATGAGCATCAACCAATCACCTCAAGATACAAACCCTACAGAATTTACATACAGCCTGTAGGGACTACTATATTACCATACTAATCTACATACTAAAAACCTGAAAAACCACCTTTTCCCTGATCCCTGAGAAGGTCCAACCCTTTATTCATCCTTTTGTCTTGGCAGGGGTGTCACTGAATCACCCAGCCCAGTCTTTCAGCTGGTTTAATCACTCTCTTCCTGCCCAGCACCTTACAGTTCAAATTTTGCTTTCAATTCCATCTCTTTTGGAGGTTTCATACTCTTAGAATCTTTCACTAATAAACTATCTCTGCAGGGTCCTCCTGCTTCCTCCTCTCCAACACCCTGGGGTTTCACACTCCCTGCTTTAGGCCCCAAAGGAGTGATTAAGGGAAACTGTGAAATGAAGAGGGTGATGATTGAAGGATCGTTTCGGGGCAGGGTGAGCAGTGATGGCTTTGTCCTGCCAGAGGGCAGGGAGGGATGGGATACCGGGAAGGAATTCCTGGCTGCCAGGGTGCTGAGGCTCTGCAATCGCATTCCCAGAGAAGCTGTGGCTGCCCCTGGATCCCTGCAGTGTCCAAGGCCAGGTTGGAGCAGACTGGGACACTGGGAGGCCCCTGCTCGTGGCAGGGGGTGGCACTGGATGAGCTCTAAGGTCACTCCCAACCCAAACCAGTCTGGGATATTCTGTTTTATTTATCAACCCAGTTCCATTCCAGCTTCTAAACTAAACTTCACCATGCTTCCACATGCTGAGGGATGCCCAGTGCTGAGCTCCTGCCTGTCCTTCAGCAGGGAAGAACAAGCACAAGGGAACTGAAGGAGCTCAGGCAGGAATGAAAAGCTGAGCACAGTAAAACATTCCTCTCCCCAAGGTCTGTGCCTGCTCCCAGCTCAGAACAAGTGTCTGTCACCCTACAAATCCAGACCTGAGGAAGTTTTGAGTCACTTCAAAGAAAAACCAACCCAGAAATATCTACTTCCTACAACAGGAAAGAATTGCACAACTACAGCTGTAACTTCCCTAAAACCAAACCACACTGAAAAAAAATCCAGGTGCAGTCAACCCAGGCAAGGACCAGAATGGGTTTCAGGAACCCCCCTGTCCTGAAAGTGGGGCAGACTTTGCTGGAATTGGATGTACAAAGTGAAATGCAGGAAGAAAAACTGTTCTGCAGACAGAACTGTGGGACAGGTGAGTGCAAAGCTGCCTCCAGAAGGCCCAGGCAGGGAGTGGAAGCAGCAGCAAGTCCTAAACCCCTTGTTCCCACGCCAGGCCAGAGGTCCAGATCAGCCTGGGGAGCTCTGAAAACATCACAGATCCTGACAAAAATCTGCTTTTCCCACCTGGATTCCCAGCCACAACTCCAAAACATCCGACTTCAAAGGCATCCCAGCTCCAGAGCAGTTTGATCTGAGCTGCTGAGGCTGATCAAGCCTTTCAGCACTGGGGCTTGTCAGGATTCAGGGAACAGCTCCGACACAACCAGACAGATCCAGGGTCTATTTTTGGCACTGCAAATGCCAAAAGCTCCCTCACCTTCAGCCCCACTGAGCTCAACACACACACAACTGCCCCCAGTGTCTGTCAGACCACACTTTAATAACCTCACATTTCACCTGATGTGGAAAACTAAATTGGAGCCAGCAAATTGCAGCCTCTGAAGCATTAAAATTAGAAGCAGCCACTTGCTCCCACAGCTTGCAGACTGAATAAATTGGGAAGTAACAGCAGTGATACATGAGAAAAAAAAATAATCTGTTGGTTCTGTTGCGCCCAGGAACCCACAGCAGCTTGCCAAAATGGTGCCTTTTTAGCCCGTAAGTAATAATTAATAATAAGATATAACAAGAAATAAAAATTAATAATAACATAAGCCCAAAGAAGCGTTGGTAGAAGGTGTTTTAACAAAATCACAGTAAAACTGTAAAGAAAAGTAAATCAAGGGGTGATGGCAGAGCTGCAGGAGTTCCTAACCTAAATTGGATAAAAATTACACAATTCACTGCTGAAATGCAGCCCAATATTTTCAGGCATTTTTAAAATGCCAGTGATAACAGAGGAATGTGAACCAGAGCAGATCCTACTGACTCCTCATCAGCTCCTGTTTACAGCCAGGAGTGCCACTGGGAATGCTTTGGGATAGCTGAGCTTTCTCCCAAAATAATGAACCTAAAATAACAACTGAAAATGTGTTAGGCAGTGCTTCTGCAGCCTGACATTTCATTTACATCTGTGTATTGCACTTTTAAAAATGCTCTTTCCACTCCCTCTCAAATCCAAGCTGGGTGAAATTCAACGAGAACTGGATGTTCTCAACAGCTCCCAAAAAAAGCCACCATCCATCATTATCCGAATTCACCCAAGACTGAAACATTCAGGGATTGTCTCTCAGCCACTGGAATGCTGGGACACACCAGGATTTCCTGGGGTTGGAATACAGGAATCTCAGAAATCCATTCCCTCCACTCTCCAGTCTGGATGGAGTTTTATGGAATAGAGATGAGAACCAGGCAATGGAGTCGGGGAAAAGCAGAAGGATGAGGGGGAGGAAACCTGGAAGAAGTCCCAAAACTGGTTGTGCATTAAAGATGCAGCTGAGGTGTACAATATATGGGAAACATGGGATTCAATAAACTGGGAAAAGGAGATGGATGAAGGGAGGGAAGGAAAACCAGGAATTTAGAGAAGCTGAGGAAGTTACACACGATCTGGAAGCGCAGGAGAAGGAAGTTCTAGAGTCAGAGTGAGACAGATCAAACGAGGAGGTGGAGCAAGGGAAATGGGATGGGTTCCTACAGGCAAGGGAGAATCCCAGCAGGATCCAGGAGAGAAAGGAATCCAGATTATGGGGAGAATTCACAGCTTATCATTTATCTCCCATAGCCCTCCAAGAATGGCTGGACACCACAGGCAGGGAAGAGTCAGGAGCTGGAATTTGAAGAAGGAACAAAAAAGGAACGTGGCACTATTAGCAAATGTCCCTTTCTTTGGGGTGAAGTGGAACTGGGGGCCTTGAGGGGACCCAGAGCAGATTCCAGGGAAATCTCCCTAAGGGTGAGTGCCAGGGCCCTCCTCACACAGGGGAAAGGACACCAAGGCACTGCAGCAATCTCTGAGCAGATTAGTTAATGTGTATCTAAAGCTACAAAGTTTCAGAGACACAAATCACCTCCAAGGACCGCCCTGAAAAAATGAGACAAAAGTGTTCAAACCCAGAGCAGCCCGGGAAAGGACTGCACCTGGCACAGGTGAGCTCCTGCCCTGTCAGGTATCCCAGGTGGGAACAAGGAAACTCCCTCTGCAACCGCCTGTGGTTGGTGCTAGCAGGGATGGAAGCCCCAGTGAGGAAAAACAAATGTTTTGTGATGGTTTTTCCCCCCAAAATAAAAGTAATTTCGGGTATTACAAATAATTGTTGGTGTTGTTTTTCTTGTTGGTGTTGTTTGATTAATCTTCACCGTGGCAGAAAGAAAACCTTTAATTTATATAATGAATATGCAAAATACCGATGTATAATGACATCAGGCTCTGTAAATTAATTGAACTAAAACCATCAGCACTGTTAACACCGAGATTTATATTGCATCAGAAAGGATCTTAAAAGCACTGTTTATTTTCATTAGAACTCAACTGCAAGTGAAGACATAAAAACTGTCTTACTTTTTTTTTTGCTTGTTTGTGGCTATCTGTAAATTACCGGGGTACCTGAAACTTTATTTTCAGTTAAATACACACTTGAAATGTGCATTATTTGTTTTTAATTCGCACGGAATTCCTTGCAAGATGTGCGAGTGAGAAATGTGCATTTGTCTATTAGCGGTTACCTTTTTGCTCAGCACAGATTTGCTCGCAAGGAACACAAATATTAAATGCGTATTCTTTATAAATCAGGGGTAGGCTGCTCCTCTAGCAGAAAATTCTTTGTAAGAAACGCATTTATCTACGTCTAGAAGTTTTGGTCCTGCGGAGGTGACGCAGCCAGCAGAGGCTCAGCGGGCACAACCCTGGACAAACAACTTCCCGGAGACAAACGTGAATTTCACCGGAGCCGCACGTGTCGCTCCACGCCCCGCATTAATCCCCGCAATCCCGTGACCGAGCAGAGCCGCGCAGGGAACACCAAACTCTCGGGGTGCGCAGCCAGAGCCACCCCCGCAGCCCCCGGGGCGCAGCGCGGTGCCGCGGCCGGGCGGGATCCCCGGCAGCGGGGGCGGCCCGGGCCGGGAGCCGCCGGGGGGGCGGGCGGGAGGCGGCGCTGGGCCGCGGGCGGGGGGGGGGAGGAGGGACGGGGACGGAGGGGGAGGCGGCGAGGCCGGGCCGGGCCCGCACTCACTCGGGGGGGAAGAGGCGCAGCTCCTCGATCTTGCCCAGGAAGCCGAAGAGGGTCCGCATCTGCTCCGAGCTGGCGCTGGGCGAGACGTTGGTGACCTGGATCACGTCGGTGCCGCTGCTGGAGGCCATCGCGCCGCCGCCGCCGCCCGCTCCGCCGGTGCTGCAGCAGACACAGCGGGGGCGGGGAGCGGGTGAGGAAGCGCTGCGGTTCGCTGGCCCCCCGGCCCGGTTCGCTCGCCCCGGTTCGCTCGCCCCGGTTCGCTCGCTCGCTCCCGGCCCGGCCCCGCCGCCCCCGCCGGCCCCGCGCGCGCGCCGCCTCACCAGCCTGCCCGGGCCGCAGTATCCCACAGTGCACCGCGCCGCGCCTGCGCGCGCGCCCACGGCGCGCGGCCCCCGCGCATGCGCCGCGCCGCCGGACGCGCACGGGGAGAGGGGCCGCCCGCGCGCGGGGGCGGCGCGTGCGCGGACGGGGCGCGCTCAGCCCCCCCCACCCCCACAGGAGAGGGGGGGGTGCGGCCGGGCCCGCGCGCGGGAAACCTGAGGGGACTCTGAGGGGCCGTCATTTCCTCCTCCTGCCTCATGATCCCACAGACCGAACTCTCACTAAATACACTGTCCGAGTAATGCCTTAGGATTCTAGCTTTTATATTTTTTGCGTATATTTGTGATCCTGTAAGTTGTGATCCTGTAATTTTTTAGTGTATAACTCTAAACTTGGTATAAAAGTGTGAGAGAGAAGAAACAACTCCCCCCAGGACTGAGAGGTCACCGGGGATTTCAGCTTTCCTAAAATGTGTCAAACCAAGAACAAACTAAAATTCCACCATGCAATAACTAACATTAAGACAGTCACTGGAATATTTGCCAAGTTCTGCCACTGAACCAGAGGGATTTTTAACCAGCAGTGGGGAAAACACAGCTAAATCCTTTCCAAACAAAGAAATAGGTTTGAAACTACTACTAGGTTTGCTAGCTGCTGTCTTCACATTTTGGTCAGACACTAGAATTCCTCTCTAGGCCTGGGAATCAAGGACACCTCACTGCCTCAGGCCCTGAGAAATACAAACAAAAATGAATTGGTGGGGAGCAAACTTGGGGTAAATGACTTCATTACCTGAAGCTGTAATTGGGAGATTAACCCCCAATGCGCAGATGGACCAAACTTATAAAAGTGTGAAAACTCCTGACCCGTCATCCATTTTTGTGCGTAGCCCTTGGGGGCCTTTGTCTGCTCAAAATGTACCTAAAGGCCCTTCAATAAATATAACTGCTTTTTATTCCCTTAATTCTGTTTTCAGGTAGCCCTGGAAAAGGCATCACAAGCAGTACAACGTTGGGGTGGGAATTTCTGTAGAGGAAAAATAAATGTATCGACCACAAATACTGCATTGATAGTACAAATCTCGCTGTTTCCTGGTGAGCTTGTTGCTTTATGTTAATGTTTCTCCCCATAAATGTTCCTGAATGTAAATAAAACGAGCCTTATTTATTAATCAAGCTGAAATTCTACCGCGTCTGATTCATGAAGTAGGAGACGCTCACTGGCCTGCCGTACCAGATAACACATTTCCACTTAGGAAATATCAGGGATGCCGTATCTGGTGCTGAATTGCCAAAAGGTTATTTAAATTCCAAATTTGAATTTGTCAGCAATGTTCCAGTGGAACTTAGCTAATTTCCAACAGCATGGAAACTGAATGAGAGGGAGCCGGCAGAGTGTTTTTACCAGGGGCCCTGAGGCACAGAGCACTCACCCTCTGAAGTCCTTAAAACCTGTTTGTAAGCACCATTGGTTTTTCTAATAATCACTTGAAATACCCAGTATTTTATGGGTGTTTCTGCTTCCACTGAGAGAGGAGAAGAAAAAAGCGGTGGAATTAAAGAACACTGGCGAAAAACTAATGAGGCCGATATCCTTAGTCAAGAGCAAGTGCCTAAAGTGAGTTTCCTGAGTCACATCCTTGTCTTAATGTATTTAAACCTTCACTAATTACTTTTCACTCCAATGGAACTACTCCTAGAAGCCTTTTTCAAGGAGGGGAATGTTTGAAACACGCATGGGCTGTTTCGGAGTGAAGGGAGCTACAATGCAACATGGGACCACATTCCTTTTCATCATTTTCCTCTCACGGGGAGCTGCTGGTGGGATCTGCAGCCACGGGGCTGATTCCATGTGCTGGTTTAGATGGGAGATTGGGCAGGAATTGTTCCCTGGCAGGGTGGGCAGGGTGGCACAGGGTGCCCAGAGCAGCTGTGGCTGCCCCTGGATCCCTGGCAGTGTCCCTGGACACTGGGGCTGGAGCAGCCTGGGACAGTGGGAAGTGTCCCTGGCCAGAGGTGGCACTGGACGGGCTTTAAAGTCCCTCTCAACGCAAAAACCATCCTGAAATTCTGCTGAGGTTGGAACAGACCCTGAACATCATCAAGCCGAGCCGCCCACAGCCCCCCACGAGGCCGCAGCGTAGCTGCGCACTGGGCTAAGAGGGAGAAAGCAAACCCAATAAACTGATGTAAAAAAACCCACCCTTTCATTTGCTGTTCCTCGTGTGTCCGTGTACAATGATGTAAAAAACAACACCCTTTCATTTGCTGTTCCTCGTGTGTCCGTGTACAATCATGTAAAAAAACCACACCCTTTCATTTGCTGTTCCTCGCGTGTCCGTGTACGACACCCCGAGCAGCGCGGTCGGGGCTGGCTCACCCCGGGCCGGCGGGCGCGTTCCGCGGCTCCATTTCGGCACGGCGGGGCGGGAAATGGCGGCGCCGGGGCTGGGCCGGCTCCGCCCGCCGGGCCCCGCCTGCCGGGCGGCTCCGGCTGCGGGCGGCACCAGCTCCGGCCCCGGCTGCGGGCAGCTGCAGCGCGGCTCGGCCCCGCTCGGGCTGTGTGCGGGATGGCGGCGGCTCGGCGGGCGCGGGCGGGCGGCGGCGGCGGCGCGGGGCCGGGGTTCGGGCGGGCGGCCGAGCCGGCGCCGCCGGTACCGCAGGGGCTGCTGCGGTTGGCGAGGCGGAGCGGGCAGCTCAACCTGGCGGGACGCGGCCTCACCCACGGTGCGTGAGCCGAGCCCGCCCGCGGGGCGCTGCTGCCCCGCATCTCACCGGCGCTGCTGCCGGGGAGCCCCCGGGATCACACGGGATCCCGGGCGGGGCGGGAGCGGCTGCCGGCGAGCACCGTCTGCTCGCCATCGACTCCACTGTTGTCTATTTCTGGCATGTTTCTATCGGCTGGTTGTTGTTACCTCGGCAGAAATATCTCTAGAGCACAATGGGCTGTAGAGTGACTATAGGGGGGTGTGTATTATATATACATGCGCGTGTATATGTATATATATATATATATATATGTATCTATGTATATATGTGTGTTTTTATATGAGTGCACACATATGCCTGTATGCATCCATATATATTTATATTATATATATGGATTACATATATATAGTATTATATAATTATTATATATTATAATTATTATTATATATTATATATTATTTATATTGTTATTTATATTTATATATATGTCATCGCCCAAGGCAGAAGGGTTGGAACTAGATGATCATTAAGGTCCCTTCCAGCCCAACCCACTCCATGGTTTTATACACAAAAAGCATGCCGACAGTAAAATCTTGGATCAAACACCTGATCAGGGGTTCTGCTGACGGCTGTTTGTGCTGCAGTGCCTGAGCACGTGTGGAGGATCAACCTGGACACTCCGGAGGAAGCCCAGCAGAACCTGTCCTTCGGAGCTGCCGATCGCTGGTGGGAGCAGACGGACCTGACCAAGCTGATCCTGGCCTCCAACAAGCTGCAGAGCCTCTCGGAGGATGTGCAGCTGCTGCCTGCCCTCACCATGCTGGATGTGAGTACAGGGATCCCGTGCTGCTCTGACCCTGTAGGACATGGGGGAATGTTCTCCTGAATCTTTGTTTTCCTGAGATGCTTGAGCGTGTCCAGAGGAGGGCAACGAGGCTGGTGAGGGGCTTGGAACACAAACCCTCTGAGGAAAGACTAAGGGAGCTGGGGTTCTTTAGCCTGGAGAAAAGGAGACTTAGAGGTGATCTTATCACTCTCTACAACTCCCTGAAGGGTGGCTGTGGGCAGTTGGGGGTTGGTCTCTTTCTCCAGGCAGCACTGACAGAATGAGAGGACACACTCTTAAGCTGTGTCAAGGGAAATACAGGCTGGATATCAGGAAAAAGTTTTTCACAGAAAGAGTGATAAAGTATTGGCATGGCCTGCCCGGGGAAGTGATGGAGTCACCATCCCTGGATGTGTTTAAGAAAAGACTGGATGTGGCACTGGGTGCCATGGTTTAGTTGAGGTGTTAGAGCTGGGTTGGACTTGATGATCTTGAAGGTCTCTTCCAACCTAAAATTCTGTGATTCTGTGATTCTTTCCCCTGGTGTGTTCATTTCACAGGGGCCTGGAGTGCCAGGACTGAAGGGAGATGGCTTCCCACTGCCAGAGGGCAGGGAGAGATGGGATGTTGGGGAGGAATTCTTCCAGGTGGGGAGGCCTGAAAAAAAAAAAAACCCTCCAAGGTACAAATTAGTGACTGTGTTGTAAAACCTCTCTTTTCCAGGTGCATGACAATCAACTGACATCACTTCCTGCAGCTTTAGGCCAGCTTGAAAATCTGCAGAAACTCGATGTCAGGTGAGGCCGTGTTACAGAGCAAACATGAGAAATGCTGCAGTGACTTTCAGGTGTGAGTGAGAGATTGTAGGATATCAACCTTTCTTTCAAAAAATTCATTCCAGATTACTCGCTGTAGAGTATTATTTTACATTACATATGTTACATTATCTGTTTTGGATCAAAACTGGTGGCCTTGGCTTTGTTGAAAGTGTTTTCACTGATATTCAAAGTCACAATTGCTTGGAAGGTGCAAACAGCGGCATTCTGAATAATAACACACAAAATATTTATTTGCATTTGTTTGCTTCAGTCTGGCAGTTCTGAGGAGAAAACATTTCCAGTCATGAATAATGCACTTTGTAAACAACTGTGTAGATCTTGTTTGTGCTGGAAGCTTCAGAATCTTCTGTTTACTGGGGTAATTTTGTAAATTTGTGCACAAGGAGAGGTTATGCTACCGCTGCGTGTGCGAAGTACATAAACAAAAAACCCTGGGATCCCTCTGGAATGTTGTAAACTCACAGTAGGATTAAAAGTCTTATTGAACAAATAAATAAAGATAATTAATTGCTCCCAGGAGCCAGGTTTTCCTTAGAGGTGGCAACGTCCTGACCAGCAGACTCTGGGACACAAATATTCTGAGTGTTTGTCCTTTCCCTTTGTGTTCCATGTTCCCACCCCAGCCACAACAAACTGAGGAGCCTTCCCGAGGAGCTGCTGCAGCTGCCCCGTCTGAGGAGCCTCCTGGTGCAGCACAACGAGCTGAGCCAGCTGCCCGAGGGGCTGGGGCAGCTCCTCAGCTTGGAGGAGCTGGTAAAGCACAACCCCAAACCCCTTTCTTTGTTTGGAAAGGATTTATCTGTGTTTTCCCCACTGCTGGTTAAAAATCCCCTGGGTTCAGTGGCAGAACTTGGCGAATATTGCAGTGCCTGTTCTAATGTCAGTTATTGCCTGGTGGGGTTTGGTTTCAGTTTGTTCTTGGTTTGACACCTTTTGGGAAAGCTGAAATCCCCGGTGACCTCTCAGTCCTGGGGGAGTTGTTTCTTCTCTCACACTTGTGCCAGTTGTCAGCCAGCTAATTTTACTGCTCTGCCACTAATTAACTTTGCACTAGCAGCACTCCTGGGACGTTTCAGACACCTCTCATCTCTCTCTGTTTCAACCTGCAGGATGTGTCCAACAACCAGCTGACAGCCATCCCCACCAGTTTTGCTCTGCTGGTGAACTTGGTGCGGCTCAACCTGGCCTGCAACCAGCTCAAGGAGCTGCCTGCAGATCTCAGTGCCATGAAAAGTAAATCACTTCCCTTGGGTTATTAAATGCCAAACAGCCAGTGCTGTGTTTATGTTCAGCAATACCGTGCAGGGTTTTAAAAGAGATCCTTAAAGAGTTGCTGTTTCCTCAAGAAAATCAGAGTTATTACTTCCAGAATCTGTTTGGCGAGGTGTTGTTGTGTTTATTTTAAATTAAACCCCAGGATAATTACGCTGCTGGAGAAAGGTGTTTTTATCTTCTTTCTGTTTGTCCTTGGACATTGACTTCCCACAGGCTTGAGGCAACTGGATTGTACCAAAAATTACCTGGAAACGGTGCCTCCTAAACTGGCAACCATGGCATCCCTGGAGCAGCTTTACCTGAGGAAGAACAAGCTGCGCTCCTTGCCAGAGCTTCCCTCCTGCAAGTTACTGAAGGTGAGCCTGGCATGGCTGCTCTGCTGGAAGTGTGTTTGCTGTGAACTTGGAAATCATGGCAGTTGCTTTAAACACAGGCTTTTGTGGCGTGCTCTGATCAAAACCAGATGACAGCTCTGTGTTTAGAGCTCTGTTCAATGCATCCCCACGAGCAACTTCTCTTACCGCCCTCATTATTCAAACTTTTGAAAGGTGACTTTGCAGGACTTCCCAGATTTGGAAAATAAAAAAGTGTTTAGGAGAGGAAAGCTGCCTGCAACAGTTTTTTTTTTTTTATCTCTGGGAACTTCTTCTGGATAAATTCGCTTTGCTCATTATCATTTTTTCTTTGTAACTACGGAGTAAACACACTGTTTGTCCTTCTAACACCATCAGGTTATATCCAGCTATTTTGGAGGCAGATGAAAGGGAATCAAAGTGTCCATATTCTCCACATCCTCATACTGCTGACTGCTGATGTCACGATTTAGGAGATAAGTTATGAAGTCGTTTTCCCACAGTTGTGGTGCTCTTTGTTCCTGTAGGAGTTACACGCTGGGGAGAATCAGATTGAAACCCTGAATGCAGAGAATCTGAAACAGCTGAGCTCCCTGTGTGTGCTGGAGCTCAGGGACAACAAGATCAAGGCAGTGCCCGAGGAGATCACGGTGCTGCAGAAGCTGGAGAGGCTCGACCTGGCCAACAATGACATCAGTAGGTAATAGTGGCACCTGGGCTGGGTGGTGGCAGCTCCTTCCTTCCTGTGGGAAGGGCACTTTAGGATTGACTCAGTCATGGGATGAAGAAACCCTCTGGGTGTTGTGGGATGGCTGTGATCAAACTGGGACTTGTAAAATGTTCTGTGTTCTGCCTGTGACTTAGGTGTGACTTGGAAGTGCTGTGAGGAGCATCTGAGGGAGCTGGGAAGGGTCTGGAGCCCCAGGAGAGGCTGAGGAAGCTGGGGAAGGGTCTGGAGCCCCAGGAGAGGCTGAGGGAGCTGGGAAGGGTCTGGAGCCCCAGGAGAGGCTGAGGGAGCTGGGAAGGGTCTGGAGCCCCAGGAGGGGCTGAGGGAGCTGGGGAAGGGGCTCAGCCTGGAGCAAAGGAGGCTCAGGGGGGACCTTGTGGCTCTGCACAGCTCCTGCCAGGAGGGGACAGCCAAGGGGGGGATTTGGGATCTGCTCCCAGGGAACAGGGACAGGAGCAGAGGGAACGGCCCCAGGCTGGGCCAGGGCAGGCTCAGGGTGGGCAGCAGCAGGAATTTCCCCATGGAAAGGGTGCTCAGGCCTTGGCACTGCCCAGGGAGGGTTGGATCCCCATCCCTGGAGGTGCCCAAGGAAGGGCTGGAGGTGGCACTCAGGGCTCTGGGCTGGGGACAGGGTGGGGATGGGGCACAGCTGGGACTGGATGGGCTGGGAGAGCTTCTCCAACTTAAATTAATCTGGGATCCTGCATCTTTTCCTTTGACCCTGAGCTTCAGCCTCCCCTCTAAGCAGGCATTGTACGTTTCTTAGCAGTTCTTTTGGAGCTGCTCTGGAATCAGTTGTTTCCCTCTGCACAGGCTGCCTTACACCCTGGGGAATCTCCCTCAGCTGAAATTCCTGGCGCTGGAGGGAAATCCATTGAGAACCATTCGCAGAGACCTGCTGCAAGTGAGCGCTGGGGTTTGCCTGTGTGTGTGTGAACATCTGCACAGGAGGGGCCTGGAGCTGCTGGAGAGAGCCCAGAGGAGGCACCAGGATGGAGCAGAGGGATGGAGCAGCTCTGCTGGGAGAGCTGGGATTGTTCACCTGCAGAGGAGAAGCTTTGGGGTGACCCCACTGTGGCCTTGCAGGGTCTGAAGGAGCTGCAGGGAGGATGGAGAGAGACTTTGGACAAGGGATGGAGGGACAGGACAAGGGGCAGGGCTGGATGGGATTTTGGGCAGGAATTGTTCCCTGGCAGGGTGGGCAGGGTGGCACAGGGTGCCCAGAGCAGCTGTGGCTGCCCCTGGATCCCTGGCAGTGCCCAAGGCCAGGCTGGAGCAGCCTGGGACAGTGGGAGGTGTCCCTGCTGCACTGGGTGGGATTTAGGATCTTGTCTTACTGAAGGATCTAGGATTCAGTCGTCTGTTCTCTTGTAGGGAGGCAGCAAAGGGAGGGTGTGAGTTATTCCCAAGGAGTCCTTGGAGCAGCAGGGAGGCTGGAGCGTGGGCACCACTCCTGCTGCACAATTCCCTGTCATTTTTTTCCCTGGCAGGCCCCTCTCCTCAGTGCTGCTGTACATCCCTAATTCTGTGCCTTTGCCAGGGTTGTAAAATCAATGCTCCCAAAGCACTGGGATGCTCCAAAAATAAGCAGAACTGACAAGTCTGTGTTGCAATGAGATCTGTAACATCTGTCAGGAGAGGGGAAACCCTCGTGTGCCTGGCTGAGGGAGCAGAGTGTGCACTGAGTTAATGAGCACTTGTCCAAAGTGCTCCTGGAAAGGAGTCTGAGGGCTGCTGGAGTTCTGTTCCCTGGATTACTGGGGATTTGCTGCTTCAGCTGCAATTGTCACTCCTGGGCTGTATTTCCCACCTGGAGCAGAGGGCAGGCATGCTCTGTTTGTGCTGCCTGGATCCATCACTGGCACTGTAAATTCATGTGGCTGCAATTCTCTCTGCCTGGCTGGATTTTTTTTTCCACTTGATTGAGAGGAGCAATTGATGGAGGAGCTTTAGGGCTCCCCAGGCACTGCTTGGAGCAGGTGGATACTGAGATAAAGGACTGGGCTGAGTGTAGAGGAGCAGCAGATTCCTTTCTTCTCTTCAGCCCTGCCCAGCTCACCTTCTCTTCCTCAGGCCTCTCATTCCAGTCCCAACCCCATTCCTGGTTCTTGATGAATTTCCAGTTGATTTCTGGTAAATCCTGGTCTGGTTTTGTTGACTCCTGTGCTGTTACCTGGCTCTGGAGCTTTGCCTTGCTCGCTGCTTTCCTCCCCACATGTCTCTTACTGAGATTTCAGTTTGACCTTCACCTTTCACACATAACTTCCCTTGTTTCCTCTTAGCTTCCCTTGCCATGCTCAGCACAGCCCCACTCTCCCTGCCTGTCTCCTTGTGGCAATTCCTTCCTTTCCAACATCCACATCCCCTTTATCCCTCTGTGCTCACCCAGTCTCTTAGGCTGTGTCAGCTGGAATGAGAAATGTTCGTTCACATCCAGCACTTTAGGTCACTCCCTGGTTCTGAAACCTGTAAAATCATGCCCCAAACCTGAAAATTCATGCCCCAAACCTGTAAAATCATGCCCCAAGCCTGTAAAATTATCCCCAATACCCGTAAAATCATACCCCAAACCTGCAAAATCATACCCCAAACCTGTAAAATCATCCCTAAAACCTCTAAAATCATCCCCAAACCCATAAAATCATCCCCCAAGCCTGTAAAATCATCCCCCAAACCTGTAAAATCATCCCCCAAACCTGTAAAATCATCCCCCAAACCTCTAAAATCATACCTCAAACCTGTAAAATCATACCCCAAACCTCTAAAATCATCCCCCAAACCTGTAAAATCATACCCCAAACCTCTAAAATCATCCCCCAAACCTGTAAAATCATACCTCAAACCTGTAAAATCATACCCCAAACCTCTAAAATCATCCCCCAAACCTGTAAAATCATACCCCAAACCTGCCTTTCCCCTAAAACAAACAGTGCAGAGGAGATTGGGCTTCACTGCTCACAGGTTTTTGCAGGTGGCAACTTGTGTCTGAGCACTGGAAGTTGCTGTGAGAGGGCTGAGGGAAATCTTTGGAGCTGTTAAAAACCCCTGGAAATGATGCAAACTGCCGTGATTTTCCCAGAGTTTATGATTTGGGCCATAAAAAAGTAACAGAACAATGAGTAGCCAGCTTCACTGACAAACTGTAAATGTGTTCTCCACAGCAAATTGTGCTGGAGCTTTTTAAAAGGAGAATTAAGCTCATTGGAACTTTTTTTGCTCGCTCTTGGAAGTGGCAAAAAATCTTCACATAAAGAGCAACAAAAGTGGAGCCTGAGGCTGCGATTCAGGATCAGAAATTTTCAGCTGGGGAATAAATAAGATTATAACTAAGCAAGTTCCCAAGCTGCTGTGGGATTGTCAGTGGGGTTTTTAGTCAGGAGTGCTGTGGGGCTCCACCTGGGTGCTGGCATTGTCCCTCTACATTGTCCCCCCCAGCTGCACAAATACTGCTGGGTGACTTGGGGTTTGTTTCTCTTTTGAAGAAAGGCACCCAGGAACTGCTGAAATACCTGAGAAGCAAAATCCAAGGTATGTTGCTTTCTTCCACTTCATTTTAAGGAGAATATTCGAAGGAATTCAAGTAAATTAGAATTTAGGGAGGATGGTTGTTTAAACCCTGGTCCCACCAGTTATCCTGCAGTAATAATTTCCTTTACTCAACAGTTTGCTGTGATATTTCTGTTTCTTATCCTGCTGGCTAATACTGAATAGTAAACATTCTGAATTGAGGATTATCCTTTACTCACCCTGCTCAGCTGGATGGGAATTCCCATTTCAGGCGTGCAGGAGCTTTTTCATGTGGATTGTGGGGAGTGATCACAAGGAGCTTCATAGAGGAGGGGTTGTAAATATTAATGCTTTAACTGAAACTGGGATCAGATCAGAGCTGGTTTGGATAAAGCTGCTCTAGGTCATCATTTCCAGTCAGGATTCCCTGGTTTTTGGTAGTTTCCAGCTCCCTACTCCACGGAGCAGATCCTCACAGAGCAGCTGCCACCAGCACATCTCCCCGGCTTGGCAAACCCTTCTCCCTCCTTCACCCCCAAAACAGCCCCCAAGATCCAAGGTGGTAAAAAACTTTTATTAGGAAATGATTGAAATAACCTGAATGTGATGATCTGGAAGTGAGGCAGAGTGGAGCAGCATTAGAGGGGGAGTGGTGGCAGCTGCCTGGGGCCACTCAGAGCAGCTCAGCCGTGTCCCTGCTGTCCCCAGATGATGGACCTGGCCCCAATGAGGAGCCTCCTGTGACAGCCATGACTCTTCCCAGCCAGTCCAAGGTCAACATCCACGCCATAGCCACACTGAAATTACTGGAATACAGGTATTTGGGGGTATTACCCATTCCTGAAGTTGTGCTTGTGGGTTTTTTTTCCATCCCTTCATTATACACCAGGCTGTCCATAAACCCTGCTGGGCATTTCCCCCTTTAATTCCTGGGCTTGGGAATGGGCAGCTTTACACTGGGGGCTTTGAATTTTTTTTTTTTTTTTTGTATTATCAAATATTCTGCAGTAACTCATTGAAGTGCTGAATCCCAGCAGGTGCTTTTAGTACCTTTGAAACTCTGTGTGATTCTCACTGAATCCCAGAACCTCTTGTAGTAGGGGAGTGTCTGCTCAGTTATTCCTTAAATGGACCTGGGAGGGTTGGGAAAGGGGGGAAAAAAAAAAAATCCTGTTTGGTGACTTTGTGGACATCAGGCAGCGCTGGGAGCTTTCTGCAGCTGTTGCCTGTGTCCTGCTCTTTATCTTCTCTCAGAGAAGATGCCCTGTTAATTAGCAGGCAGTGGTTAATTGGTGTCCCTCCTGCCCCAGTGACAAGCAGGCTGCCGAGATCCCCGAGGCCGTGTTCGACGCCGTGGGCGCCAATCCCGTGGCCACCGTGAACTTCAGCAAGAACCAGCTCAGGGAGATCCCCCCCAGGTACTGCTGCCAAGGCCATGCCCACCTGGGATTTGCTCTCCTGCCTTTGTTTTCAGCATCCTCCTCCCTCCCCGAGCTGTCTGTGCACACAAATCCCAGTGTGAGGTGCCCAGGTGGGGCTGTGCAGTCACTGGGGCCGGCCACAGCCAAGGAGAAGCTTTCCCTGGCACTGCTGGCAGCAAACCAGCCCTCTGTGTCAGGGGGAAGGTTGCTGTGTCTCTGGGAACCCCCCAAAAAAATCATCCACTCTGGGTTTGGGGACAGCTCAGGGTGCTGAACACCGAGCCTCTGGCACAGACAGCTCGGAGAGGGGCAATCCCAGAGGGACAAAAAGACTTCTGGAGACTCAGTTTTGGGAGCTGCTGCTTTGTCACTGTGTGAGAGGCTGCTGAATTCCCTGGGGTAGGTGTTGGGGAGTGTGCAGCTGCCTCAGAATTCCAGACAGGAGAAAGGAAAGTTCTCTCATTTAATTGCCTCTTGTTTGAGGGCTGAGCCTGAGATTCTGTTTGGGGGGTTTGACAGGGAGCTTTTTGAGCTGTTCAAACCTTTACACCAAAGCATGTTAGCACAATAAATAACCTTCCACAAGCAGCAGCAGATACTCCCAGAATTTGTAACAGCACAACAGGGGAGCAGAAGCAAAAGATGGGAGAAAATAGGATTTTTTTTTTGGTCAGGTTTTTTGGCTGCAGAAGAAGGTGGGGAAAGTTTGTGTTAAAACATCTCCAGGGCAGGAGGTGGCAGTGATGTCACCTGTGCCATGGTCTCTGAAATAGCTGCTGGCTGTATTTCCTGAGGAGCCTTTGGTAGCAATGTTTCTGAGAGAAAATGCCATCTGATCACTGCAGATAAATGATTTGAGCTTTGCCTTACCCCACATGTGAAGCAGCTCTCACATTCCATCATCTGACATTCCATCATCTGCAGGAAAAAACACAGCATGTCCTTGATTTGTGGGATTAACCAGATTTTTTAATAACTTACCAAGCCACCATGAGCTTCCATTGTCACACAGGACACAAAGGAATGACACTCACACACTGAGGTGCCCAAGGCAGAAAAGGGAAAGTTTATTTACAACTTCAACATTTATAGAATTCCAGCAGTGACCATGGATTGGAGGAAGAAAAATCTTCCTCTCCAACCACACTGGGCAACCCAACAGTCCATCAACAGCCTCCTCCTTGTGAGAAGAATGCAAACATGGTTAGATGGTTACAATAAGAAAGTTGTCGATGTAAAATGGTCTCTGACTCCATTGCAAAAGGCAAACACAGAAGGCTGAAAGAGAACTTTAGAAAAACTTCTTAAAGAGACAGAGGAGAGCAGCAAAAACCCAGACAACACCCACAGTGAGAGCATCTTCCTTTTGTCCCCAGGCTCGTGGAGCTGAAAGAGTCCGTTTGTGATGTCAGCCTGGGCTTCAACAGAATCTCCTCCATTTCCTCAGGGCTGTGCCTGCTCCACAAACTGACACATTTGGATCTCAGGTTGGTGATGTGTGCTGCACTCCCTTGCCTGGGAGCTTCTTTCCCTGCCCCCCTAAAGCAGCCACCTGTTCCAGTGGGGTGGCAGCACTGAAATCATCTCTCACGCCCAAAATCCCTCCCTGGCAGAGCTGGGATAGGACGTGGCCTAAACTTGGGCCCTGCTTAAAGAAGACACAAAAAGAAAAGGTTCTGAGACTTGCTCAGTCAGAGAAGGGTTCTGAGATGTTGCTATTTCAAAACACTCCCCACCACCCCCCAGAAGAAAACCACACCAAAAAAATCCTGGGAGTCAGGACAGGGAAGGTGCAGGTTTTGTTGCAGTGCTGGAGAGAGAGGCAAGAGGTGGTTCCTTGTTGTCATCTTGCCTCCTCTGATTCCTGAGAAATGCTCCTGGTGTTGTTTAGATCAAGAATAGCTTGATCATTGATTTTGGGGAGATTTAGAGTGACCTGACTGGTTCACTTTGGCTCCAGGGTCTGGGCACTTTGATCAGCTTCCCTCTGGAAACCAGGAGCTAAATTTCCAGGCAGGTTTGTGCAGTTGGTGGCTGCTTGGGAATACTTGGGAATCTTTAGAGGACAGGCTGTGTGTGTCCTCCTTGCAGAAATGGGAATCCCTGGCATGCTCTTGCCCCTGTTATGAAACAGTGAGCTGGCCCCAGACTGTGTAGCTGATCTGGGAATTCTCAACCAAACCCCTGACTAAGTTTAGTGCTTGTTGTTTGCCTTTCTTTGATAACAGAAACAATGTTCTGACAGCCTTGCCTGAGGAGATGGAGGCACTGAAAAGACTGCACACAATCAATCTTGCTTTTAACAGGTGAGCAACTCTTCAGATTTTTTTTTTTTAATACAATAATAAAAAGAGCTGGGCTGAATTTGACACAATTTCCCTGTGATGTGAGAACAAGGAGCTGCTTCAATGAGCTGGGAGCTCCCACAAAGTGCTCCTCTGGAATTCCCTCTTTGTGACTATCCCTCTGTGCTGGTTTGAAAGCAAAACCAGTGAGACTCCCAGTCAGAGATACAATTTAATAGGAGAAGAGAGGAAAAAAAGGTAAAATAAAATAAATGGAACAATACAACCTGACACCCTGTTGGTCAGGGTGTTTGAAGCAGTCCAAAAGTGAGTCCTCCTGGAGTGGCAGATGTGGTTCTGTTGGAGTGGAGATGATCCTGAGGGAGAAGGGTCCAGGGATGGTGAGAAGGGTCCAGGGATGGTGAGAAGGGTCCAGTCTTCCTCCAGGAATCCAGTGGAACCAGATGAGATGTTCTTGTCAAAGCAGTGATTCCGTCTGGTAGCTCTTGTCTCCTCTGGGAGTCCAGTGGATAAAAGCTCCCTGTGATGTCTCAAACCCTGGATTCTATCCAGGTGGGAATGCTTGGCTCCTCCCCCTGGGCGGAGCATCTCCCAATGGGATGATCTCATTCCATGAGTCCTGCAGTGGGTCCTTGATGGCCCATTAACCAGAGATAACTCCTGAGGAAGTTATCCATGAGTCATGTGGCAAGGCATTGCTGGGCTCGTTAACAGGAGATCAGGAAAACACTGCCCCACCTTGGCTCCAAGGCTCATGGGGATAGAATACAGACCTTGGGCACAGTTTTACATTGTAATTTAGGACACCCTCCTTTCTCTCCCTGAAGATTCAAGGTGTTCCCCAGTGTCCTCTATCACCTCCCAGCCCTGGAGACCATCCTGCTCAGCAACAACCAGGTGGGATCCATCGACCCCCTGCAGCTGAAGGGGATGGACAAGCTGGGAACGCTGGACCTGCAGAACAACGACCTCCTCCATGTGCCCCCAGAGCTGGGCAACTGTGAGAACCTCAGGTGTGTGTGTGGGGTCATTGGGAGCCTGCTTAGAAACACATTTCCTGGCTGAGCTCTTCAGGGAATGTTTGCCAGAGGAAAGAGGCACCCCTGGGCAGGGTGTTGGGTTTGCCTAAAAAGGCTCTCTCTGACCATCTGTGGAGCAGGGCAATTTCTTCCATAATCTCTTCCCTGATTTTCTCAGCATTGCAGAGAGCTGTGGGAGTTGTTCCATCGCTCAGAACTGATGCTGAGGGTCTGTGGGTTGTGTGAAGCTGGTGGTGGAGCCTTGGGGGTGGCATTTCCTGTGCTCCCAGTCACGCTGCTGGTGCACCACCCCTGGAGCAGCTGACCCCACTGCTCCCTTCCAGCCTGAGCCCCTCTGGAATTCTGTTTCCATATTCCAGAAGTTCTCTTCTCACTCCTCCTGGCAGAGGCTGAAGGAGGGGGGTGTGTGCAACACCCCCACTGATGTATCAGCATAAATTAAAATTCAGCTGTCTCAGAGCTCAGCTGCTGGGAACGAGGGAAGCAAAAACCCAAACCCCTTTAGCAGGAGCGGAGAGGAATTACCCAGGGATTTCAAAGGCCTCAGAAATCTCTCTGCAGTGGCTGAGTGTGTGGGCACAAGGAGGTTTTACCCCAGTGACTGATCCCTGTTTGCAGGAGCCTGCTGCTGGAAGGGAACCCGTTCCGCACGCCCCGCGCCGCCGTGCTGGCCAAGGGCACGGCTGCCGTGCTGGAGTACCTGCGGAGCCGCATCCCCACCTGAGCTGGCATTCCCTGCTGAGCCTGGGCATTCCCTGCTGAGCCCTGGGCATTCCCTGCTGAGCTGGGCATTCCCTCCTCATCCCTGAGCCTGGGCATTCCCTGCTGAGCCTGGGCATTCCCTCCTCATCCCTGAGCCTGGCATTCCCTGCTGAGCCCTGGGCATCCCCACCTGAGCCTGGGCATCCCCACCTGAGCTGGGCATCCCCTGCTGAGCCTGGGCATTCCCTCCTGAGCCTGGGCATCCCCTGCTGAGCCTGGGCATCCCCACCTGAGCCTGGGCATTCCCTCCTCATCCCTGAGCCTGGCATTCCCTGCTGAGCCCTGGGCATCCCCACCTGAGCCTGGGCATTCCCTCCTCATCCCTGAGCCTGGCATTCCCTGCTGAGCCCTGGGCATTCCCTCCTGAGCCTGGGCATCCCCACCTGAGCTGGCCCTTCCCTGCTGAGCCCTGGGCATCCCCACCTGAGCTGGGCATTCCCTGCTGAGCCCTGGGCATCCCCACCTGAGCTGGGCATCCCCTGCTGAGCCCTGAGCATCCCCACCTGAGCTGGGCATCCCCTGCTGAGCCCTGGGCATCCCCACCTGAGCCTGGGCATTCCCTCCTCATCCCTGAGCCTGGCATTCCCTGCTGAGCCCTGGGCATTCCCACCTCATTCCTGAGCCTGGGCATTCCCTCCTGAGCCTGGGCATTCCCTCATTCCTGAGCTTGGCATCCCCACCTCATCCCTGAGCCTGGCCTGCCCAAGGGCACGGCTGCTGTGCTGGAGTACCTGCAGAGCCGCATTCCCACCTGAGCCTGGGCATTCCCTCCTCATTCCTGAGCCTGGCATTCCCTGCTGAGCCTGGCCTGCCCACGGGCACGGCTGCACTGCTGCAATACCTGCAGAGCCACATTCCAGCACCACACAGGAGCAGCCAGGTACCCCCCTGTCCCACCAGCACCCCTGGGCTCCACTGCTTCCATCCTTCTCCTGCTCCTTGCTGGGGATCTGCCCGGCCTCTGTTGGGGTGTTAAGAACCCAGGTGTGAAACATTCCCTCTGCATGTTCCAGCAGGGATTTCAGCATCCCACACACCCTGTTTACACTGTTTGTAATAAAGGACAGCAAGGAAAGCTGCCTTCAGCACAGCCACAGTGCCTCCTGCAGCCGAGCTGGGGTTGGAGGAGAGTTGTCAAAGCATTGGGGCCAAAGGCAGGAGGGAGCTCTGTGGGTTTTGTATCCCTTTTTTATCTTGTGTCACTGCTGTGCCCAGAACTGCCCCTGGTGTGAGTGTGGGCGAGTGCTTGAGCTGTGAGGTGGTGAGAGGTGCCCCAGGTGTGTGCAGGGCTCACCTGAGTGAGAATGGGGCTGGTGCTGCACTGAGACAATAAATGTTCTCCTTGGTTGTCTGCTTTGGGTCCTTCGAGCTGGAATTGAGCTTTGTAGGCAGGAACGTGGAGAACTTGCTCAAGCACACTTCCAAGTGTGCACCAAAGGTGGTACCTTTAGAGTGCTGCCCTGTGGGTGGGGCTCCAAACCTTCCAGTGCCTGAGCCCCCTTTCCATGGGGAAATTCCTGCTGCTGCCCACCCTGAGCCTGCCCTGGCCCAGCCTGGGGCTGTTCCCTCTCCTCCTGTCCCTGTTCCCTGGGAGCAGATCCCAAATCCCCCCTGGCTGTCCCCTCCTGGCAGGAGCTGTGCAGAGCCACCAGGGCCCCCCTGAGCCTCCTTTGCTCCAGGCTGAGCCCCTTTCCCAGCTCCCTCAGCCTCTCCTGGGGCTCCAGACCCTTCCCAGCTCCCTCAGCCCTTCCTGGAGCTCCAGACAATTCCCAGCTCCCTCAGCTTCTCCTGGGGCTCCAGACAATTCCCAGCTCCCTCAGCCTCTCCTGGGGCTCCAGACCCTTCCCAGCTCCCTCAGCTTCTCCTGGGGCTCCAGACCCTTTCCCAGCTCCCTTCCCTGCCCTGCTCCAGCCCCTCGGGGTCTCATGGACACAGCCCTGGAGGTTCTGTAGCACAGCGAGGTTTAAATCAGTTCCACACTAAAAGTCCCAGGTCTTGAACCTGTCCAGGTGAACATCAAACACTCTGAGCTCACCCTCAGCTCTGCAGGTGTGGGAATTGCCTTCCAGCTGGAGCTGGCGTGGCTCAGGGGGCTCAGGAAGGGCCCAGAGCCTGGTCCTGGCTGCAGGGAAACGGGAGGCACTGCTCTGTCTGGGAAAGGGGTTTGGGGGAATGGGAAGGGCAGGGTCTGTCCTGTGGGAAATAGGGGACAGTGCCCGTGTGCAGTGACAGCAGGGGACACCTGGAGCTCCAGGGACACTTCTGCAGCTCCTTGGGTGGTGGAACTGCTGCTGCCCTCACCTCCCGCCCCCTTTTGTTTCCATACATTTTGTCCTTCATGCATTTTGTCCTTTCATGTGTTTCTTCCATACATTTGCCCTTCCATGGATTTTGTCCTTTTCATCCATTTCTTCCATGCATTTATCCTTCTATACATTTATCCTTCCATACATTTGTACTTCCATGCATTTATCCTTCCATGCATTTTGTCCTTCCACCCATTCCTTCCATACATTTATCCTTCCATTCATTGTCCTCTCATCCATTCCTTCCATACATTTGTCCTTCCATACATTTTGTCCTTCATGCATTTTGTCCTTTCATGTATTTCTTCCATACATTTGTCCTTCCATACATTTTGTTCTTTTCATCTATTTCTTCCATACATTTATCCTTCCATGCATTTTGTCCTTCCATACAATTTGTCCTTCCATCCATTCCTTCCATACATTTATCCTTCCATACATTTTGTCCTTTTATCCATTCCTTCCATACATTTTGTCCTTCCATCATTTTGTCCTTCATGCATTTTGTCCTTTCATGTATTTCTTCCATACATTTATCCTTCCATGCATTTGTCCTTCCATATTTTGTCCTTCCATTCATTCCTTCCATACATTTGTCCTTCCATACATTTAACTTTCCATTCATTGTCCTTTCATCCATTTCTTCCATACATTTATCCTTCCATATATTTATCCTTCCATACAATTTGTCCTTCCACCCATCCCTTCCATCCATTTGTCTTTTTGCCCCAAAAGCTGCCAAACCTGAGTTTTCTTCCCCATTTCCGTGGCTCTCTTTCCATATTTGATGTCTCCCAGTGGTTGCAGCTGGACCAGGGCAGTCCCAGTTGGGATTTCCCCAATTTCCCAGGCCCCCCCACCTTCCCCACCCTCTGAAATCTTTCTACCTGGGAAGAAAAAAAAAAAACAAACCAAAAAACCCCCCAAAAAACCCAAAAAACCCCCCCAAAAAAAACCAACCACCCGAAGGCCTTACAATAAGGTGACGTTTTTATTATTTATACAATAAAGAGACTTTTTTTTTTAATGTTATTCAAAACACTTTTTTTTTTTCCTTTTTTTTTTTTGGAAATACTGAAAAAGGTGGGTGCAGCAAAGCCGAAAATGGCTCTGCTGCACTGCACAGCCTGGGCTCAGTCCCTGGGCTCCCTCTGCACAGAAAAGCATCTGCAAAATGCAGCAACCCCAGGGCGTGGGGAGGGGACAGCCTGCTTGTGCCAAGGGACAGGAGCTGATTGCACTCAATCAATAGGTTTAAAATAGAGTTTCTGAAGTACCTTTTTCGCACATAAAATGAAGCAGCTTTCAAGTTCAGTTAAGTTCTTTTATAACTGCAAAAAACATGAAGTACATTCACGATCTATGTTAATAAAGTAGTAAATATTTCCTCATTCAGCTTTATTTACATGGATACTGGAGTTCAACTGAAAAGTACAGTCATCTGGAATATAGCAATCTTTGAACACATACAAAAATGACCATTTCTGTATATAATTTAAGCTCAAAATCACAATTATCTCAAAATATTAATTACAATACAGCCATCTCCATCATAATTAAACATGTCTTTTATAAAATGGTAAAATCTTTACTAAAGGAAGCTGTTGGTTCTGAACTGGATACAGTACTCACAGGTAGAAAACCGAAGTGATGAGCGAGTGCCCTGCCCGGGGAGGGGGAGGGAGGGAGGGGACACAGCCACCGCCACCCAGGGGACACAGAAAGGCCCCAGTGCCACCTCTTGCCCGGAATCCCGGGAATCCTGACCCGTGTCAGTCAGTCAATTCCATTAAAATCAGCTGGAATCGGCCAGGGAGAGGATTGGCAAAAAGCTTTTTTGGGTTTGTTTTTTTTTTGTTGTTCATGTTTGTTTTTGGTTTGAAATTCCGTGATTTGCCAACGGTGCCTTTTGGGGTTGGGTGGTGGCGCAGGGCCAGGCCAGCTCCCCGAGGATCCGTGGATCCTTCTCCTGTCCAAAGTGCTGCCCAGAAAGTTGTAGGGGCAGGGGATGGGGCTGGGAATGGGGCTGGGGCTGGGAATGGGGCTGGGGCTGCCCTGCCTGCCGGGAACAGCCCCGGCTCTGTGCGCTTCCAAAGGGATGGAGAGGGGTGGGGCACGGGCAGGGAGCTCCAGCTGCACACAACATCCCCAATTTCCTTTGGAAATTCTAGCTGTGACATCCCACCAGTTCACAGAATTCACAGGAGGGGCAGCGCTGGGAGGGAGGGACCTCTGGGCATCATCCAGTCCAGCCTGGGGTGGTGTCCAGGTGGGGTTGGGATTTCTCCAGAGAGGGAAACCCCACACCTGGTCTGGGCAGCTGTTCAGGGAAAGGAGTTCTTCCTCATGCTGAGGTGGGACTGGCTGTGGTTTTTTAGGTCTAAATCCTGCCAGGGTGGGTGGTGACCCCGCAGCTCTGTCACCCCCTGTGCCATTTGGGGGCCTGTCCCCAACCCTGCTGCTGTGGGACAGGCTCTGCCTGGCCAGGGAGCCCCCGTGTCCCAGCCCCATCCCTCATCCACGGGCAGTTCCTGGGATAAACACCCTGAGGCCTCCCCTGAGGACCCTCAGCTGCTCCCAGGTGTGGAGTTCATCTCCCTGGGGTTGCATTCCTTGTCCCTGCACTCCCCAGCAGAGCTCTGTGCACGGGACAGCAGCAGCTCTGATTGCATCAGTGCTGAGCCACAGCACAGCGGGGTCACAGCACCCACACGGGGCTGGGTGACCCCAAATCCCCCCCAGAGCCACCCCTGCCCTGACAGGGACACCTCCCCCTGTCCCAGGTGCTCCCAGCCCCAGTGTCCAGCCTGGCCTTGGGCACTGCCAGGGATCCAGGGGCAGCCACAGCTGCTCTGGGAATTCCATTCCAGCCCCTCCTCACCCTCCCAGGGAACAATTCCTGCCCAAGCTCCCAGCCAGCCCTGCCCTGGGCAGTGGGAGCCATTCCCTGTGTCCTGTCTCTCCATCCCTTGTCCCCAGTCCCTCTGCAGCTCTCCTGGAGCCCCTTCAGGCCCTGGGAAGGGTTTTAACCAAGCAACATCTTTACACTCCAAGTGCTCACTACCAACAGCAAACCAACCTCCTGGACATTTCCTACTCAGGTTTTTTTCCTGGATTTCCTTGGCTCTGCTCTCAGCTGCCCCATTCAGCCTTGTCCTGCCTGCTCCCTGTGTCCCCTCCCAGGGCTGGCACTGCCACCAAACACAGATGCAGATGTGGATGTGTTAAAAAATACCTGGGAAACCGGATTTGGGGATGTTCAGTGGTCGCTGTTGGGAACAACTGGCTGAGAACCTTCCTGGTTTGCCATCACCTGGGTAGGAACTGTGAGCTGGCACTGGGAAAATGGGAAATTATTAGGGGTGGAGGGTCCTGGAGGCTTCCCTGGCTCTGCAGCTCCCCAGGTCCCACAGCCAGAGAGAGAAGGTTTGGGAATTCTTGGAGAATTGGAACATCCCCAGCCGTGCCCGTGGGCTGTGGCTGCACCCTTGGCTCTGGGATTTTGGGTGGGAATGGTGCAGGTGATCCTGGAGCCAGCTGTCCCTCAGCCCCTGGCCGTTGCCCCAGGGCACTGGGATCCCCTGAAAACACCTGCAGGGGCCTTGCCCTGTGTTCTCCCATTTTGCTGTCAGGGAAAACCGGGCTGGAGCCCGGCACCCCTGAAGCAGCAGCAGCTGGGCACGGTCTGGGCTTTGGGGTTCTCCACTGGGAACAGCCCCAGGACTTGGGGATGAGGAGTTGTCCCACTGACCCTGTGCTGGGAATGGCTGGGGGTCTCCTGCTGCTCTGACACCTGCACCCATCCCCTTCCAGGACTGCAGTCAAGGATCCCAGAAAGCCTCACCCATGGGAATATCCCCAGCAGGGCCTGGAGCAGGGAGGGGCGGGGGAAAATGCACAACAATGTCAATGGGGAGTCTGAAATGAAAAATTAAAGAGTAACATTAGCAGCAACAAAAGGAGTTTTACTGCCACCATCACAACCTTCCTCCATCCGTGAGCCAAACCTGCCTGTCCTCGGTGTTCTCCTGTAGTGTGTGCACATGGAATCGAGGGAAGAGCCAAAGCAAAGGGAGCTCACCCCTTCCAGAGGGAGCTATCCCATTCTAGAAGGAGTTAACCCATTCCAGAGGGAGTTTAACCCATTCCAGAGGGAGTTTAACCCACTCCAGAGGGATTCATCTATTCCAGAGGGAGTTCACCCATTCCAGAAGGATTTAACCCACTCCAGAGGGAGTTTAACCCATTCCAGAGGGAGTTAGTTGTCCCATTCCAGAGGGAGCTCCCCTATTCCAGAGTGATTCACCCATTCCAGAGGGAGTTATCCCATTCCAGAGGGTGTTAACTCATTCCAGATGGTGTTCACCCACTCCAGAGGGAGCTCACCCATTCCAGAAGGAGTTAACCCGTTCCAGAAGGATTTAACCCACTCCAGAGGAAGTTTAACCCATTCCAGAGGGAGTTGGTTGTCCCATTCCAGCGGGAGCTCCCCCATTCCAGAGTGATTCACCCATTCCAGAGGGAGTTATCCCATTCCAGAGGGATTTACCCATTCCAGAGGGATTTACCCATTCCAGAGGGAGCTCCCCCATTCCAGAGGGATTCACCCATTCCAGAGGGAGTTATCCCATTCCAGAGGGAGCTCCCCCATTCCAGAGGGAGTTACCCCATTCCCACGTGGGTTCCTTGTCCCGAGGTCCCAGAGTTACAAGTGGAGAAGTCTCTCACCCTGTGTAGTGAATTGTTCCTGATCCCTACGGAGCCAGCTATACACACGGCATATGTACAGGTATTTTCATAAGGCATAGAATATCTTTGCATTGAAAATAAATGAACATTATTAAATTTAATTTAATATATACTTTCTTTGAGGTGTTTATGAAAATATTTTCTTCTCTATACTTTCGTATGCGACATGATAGAAATATTTCATGGGAAGTACAGGTTAATATATTTCATCTTTATAAAGGCATATACAACTTTGAGGCAGTGTTTCTGATGGACAGCAGAATTCCTAAAGGATTTTGTATGTGCTTCTGTGTTCTGAAATCATATGAAATTGACTTTTAAGAAGGAACTCGGTTAAAAAAACGCACCAATGCACAGCCAGAGGCTGACAAGTAAAACTAATACGGAGCCACATGAACAATATATTTATAGAGTTAATTCTTATATTTCCTCCCAATGATTGGTACTAACATAGAGTATTATACATTTGGCACTACTGTTTGCCATTGGTCCAGCAATTGGCAAAAAAAAAAAAAAAAAGAAAAAAAGAAAAATTGGTTTCCTATGTATAAATCTGTTTGAACATTAGATCTGGCTAGACATATTTACTATTTATAAAAAAATATTTAGACAGTAAGCTCACGTTGGATAACTAAGTCTACTGTGTTCTGGAAACTCTTCAGTAGGAGCACAGCCTTCTCGTGTTCCAGGTGTACAAAGCTGTGTCCATTGGCCTGCAGCAGGGAAAGCACAAGGGAAGAGGCTTTAGTGGCTTGGGGTTTTTTTGGGAGGGGAAAAAGGGGATGTTTGGCAATTAAAAGCAAGGAATAATTAATGGGCATATGAGGATTTCTCACACGTTTCTCTTGTTCTCTGTGGGATGGCTTCAGGGCCGGGCTGGGTGTCCCAAGGGATGATTTCATCCCCACTGGAATCCTGCTGGGACTCTGGGGTGACTCTGGGGTCTGAGCAGAGGCTTAAAGCCTTAATACAACAAAACATCTTTCCTCTGGGAAAGAGGAATTCCAGCTCCAGGCAGGGAAGATTCCAGGTGCACTGACAGCTGTGCCAAAAGGAGGCATTGGTGGAATCCTGGAATTCTGCTCTGCGGCCTGGGAGGGATCTCAAGGGTGTTTGGAAGATCCTGAGGGATGTGATGGGGCAGAGCGTGGGGACAGTGGGCAGAGGCTGGGGTGGGAGATGGATCCTCCAAGATGGATCATCCAAGATGATCTTGGAGGTCTCTTCCAGCAGCACCTGGTGGCACACCCAGCATGGAAAACAAGTGGCACAGACAGGGCCAGGCTCCAGAGAGGAGAATCTGGCAGGAGGGGGACAAAAGGGGGGAATGGCTGGGGCTGGCCAGGCTGCTGACACGGTCTTTAGCTGCACCAAGGGAAAGACAGGTTGGATAATGAGGGAAAAGTGATCAAGTTCTGGAATGGTCTGCCTGGGGAGGTGGTGGAGTCACCACCAGCCCTGGATGTGTTTAACAAGCACTGGATGTGGCACTGGGTGGTGTTGGGGGCTGGGTTGGGCTCCATGATCTTGGGGGTCTCTTCCAACCCAGTGACTCTCTGGGAATGACTGGGAGGGCACTGTCAGACCTCAGCAGGAAAAGTGGGAGAAATTTGATACCCAAAGAAACCACAAGGCCTGAGCACCCATTCCATGGAGAAATTCCTCCAACCTGAGCCTCCCCTGGCCCAGCCTGGGGCCGTTCCCTCTCCTCCTGTCCCTGTTCCCTGGGAGCAGATCCCAAATATCCCCCTGGCTGTCCCCTCTTGTCAGGGAGTTGTGCAGAGCCACAGGGGCCCCCTTGATCCCCATTTTCTCCAGGCTCAGCCCCTTCCCCAGCTCCCTCAGGGATTCTCCAGCCCCTTTCCCAGCTCCCTTCCCTGCCCTGGACTCTCTCCAGCCCCTCAGGGTCTGGTTTGGGGGTGCCCAGAAGGTGCCCCAGCAGAGGGGACAATCCCTGCCCTTGGATCCAAGGCAGGCCACCAGGGCAAGGAGTGCTTTGGGTACCAGCTGGAAATGGATATCAAAGTCCCCTAGAGCACAGCTGGCAGCTCAGCCCTGCTGCAAACACCACCCAGGGCATTTTTTGGGCTGAGCTCAGAGCCCAGGAAGGCCAAGGCATCCCTACCTGGAGGATTTTGTCTCCGGGCTGGAGCAGGCTGGAGGCGGGGCCGTCAGGCTGAACCCTAGTAACAAAGATACCCTATAAGTCAGAAGTAACACAGGTTAGGATGCTTTCTCCAAGAACTACATCCCAAAAAACACGGGGCTCCCTAACTGGGGGGCTCTGGGGACCCTGGAGGTGGGTTAGCACCAAACTGTTTTGTTGTGGCTGCTGTCAAACACCAGTTTGGGGCTGCAGCAGCTCTCTGGGACCTCCAGCACTTATCAATAATTTGATAATTTGTGGGGCATTTTAAACTGAAACCCCACATCACAAAGGAAGTCCAGTGTGAAGAAGAGCGACAGGTTATCAGGAGGGTCATTAAAAGGGAGCAAGCGTTAATTATCAGAATAATAATTAATATGTGTCATAACCTTTGCTTCCCCTAGGAAACACAGCTTTAATTTCATGATTTGCCAAACATTCTCCATGTTTGTGGAAGTTCTCCCTGGCCCTGCAAGAGGGATCTGGTGTTATCCAAGAACATCAGCTCCAGGGATGTGTTCAAGGCCTCCTTTTCCAACAAACTCCAGCCAGTTCCACGGCACCAAACACAAATCCACTCCCCAATCCTGCAGCCCTGGGAGCTGCACGTGCTGGAGTTCTGGAGGCCTCCTTCTATTGCAAATAGAATTATCTTAACTGTGCAATTCCCTGAGTGAATCCTGAGTGTCCCTGACCAGCCCCAAGGGTCACTTTTAACTCCCAGAACAGGAGAGAGCTGCTACCACGGGGTCTCTGAGGATCCAGGGATTTCCAGGCTGGTTTTATTTGACACGACAGCTACAAATGCTGGAATTTCAGCCTCCAGGGATGGTACTGCTCTTTAGGGTTCCCTCTAATTAATTTTGTAAAAGTTTAATTGGGGTCTAAGGCGACTCTTAAAAAGCGAGAGAGACAATTCTGCAGAAAACAGCCCCCAAAAAATTATCTTATCCAGGGAATATGGGCCAGACACTCATGGGATTGATGCTTGATTCCCTCATCTTTTTAACTTGGGAGGGGGGAAAGCAAACAACACTCTGCCAAAACAAAACCAAAACCAAACCAAACCAAACCAAACCAAAAAAAAAAAAGCAAGCAAAAAAGAGAAAAAACCCACAAAAACACACACACAAGAAAAACCACAAACAAAGAAAAAAAACCAAAAAAAACCAAAAAAAAAAAACACAAAAAAAACCCCAAAGAAAAAAGCCCAAAGAAACTAAAGAAAAAAAAAACCAACCCCAAAACTAAGCCAAGTATGGGGGAAAAAAATATTTCAATTACTCCAAGAGAGGGACACAAACATCCCCCTCATCTTCTCTGCCTCCACTCTGGGGCCTCTCAAACAAGGAGCAGGGAGGGAGGAATTTTCAGACTCACCTTATCAGAAGGTTTGAATGGATTTCCTTGCCCACTTATTCCACCACTGATACTGAACCCAAGGCCAGGATTCTTCTCTATCCTCACACAGAACTAGGTGGGGAAAACAGGGATGTCAGCACTGCCCCAGGCACGGCCCCTCCTTCCCTCACATCCCATCCCTTGCACTGCCCAGAATGGGAAAAGCCACTGGGATATTGCAATAAACTGGGAGAACTGGCAGGATTTCCCCACAGTGCAGAGATACCACAGCATTCCCTGTGCTCCACAAATTCCTGCAGGGATTCTCATGTCTTCTCCTCGAGGAGGAACAAACCCTGTGGGTTTGTGAAAGAGAAGTTCACCCTGGCCACGTTTTTCACTGAAGCATTGGGGTAAACCCATCAGTGAGGCTTCATCTGGTGCAATTTCATTTTCCCAGGAGGAGCCGGATGTGCAGCACCCCTGGGACAAAGCCAAGGGATGAAATGCTCTGGGATCTCTGGAGCACTGCTGGGATCTGGCAGCCTGCACTGAGCTCTCCTGCCTTGGGCTGCAATGCAGGATGTACCCAGCAGTGTGTGTTCTACCACCAGCTGGGAAACCAGTGTTCTTTATCCCTGCCAGGACCTGTCCCTCATAACTCTGGGGGGTATCTTCTGTTAAACCAGCTGGGCAGTGTTCTTTATCCCTGCCAGGACCTGTCCCTCATAACTCTGGGGGATATCTTCTGTTAAACCAGCAGGGCAGTGTTCTTTGTCCCTGCCAGGACCCATCCCTCATAACTCTGGGGGATATCTTCTGTTAAACCAGCTGGGGCAGTGTTCTTTATCCCTGCCAGGACCTGTCCCTCATAACTTTGGGGATCTCTTCTGTTAAACCAGCTGGGGCAGTGTTCTTTATCCCTGCCAGGACCCATCCCTCATAACTCTGGGGGATCTCTTCTGTTAAACCAGCTGGGCAGTGCTCTCTATCCCTGCCAGGACCCACCCTCCCTGCAGGGCTCTCTGCTGCCCAGGGGCCATCCAGGCTCACTGCAGGGCTGATCCAATTCCAGCAGCCCCTGGGGAGATGCCCCAGCCAGGGCAGGAGCCCAGCATTCCCAGCTGGATCCCAGCTGAGATCCAGAGCCCCCTCCTGCTGGGGAAGGGACAGACCCAGCCTGGCCCCAGCCAGAGCTCTCCCAGTCCAACCAAAGCTCTCCCAGCTTCCTGGTCCCCAGTCTCGTCACTTGTCTTGGGTTATGGAATTAAAATTTGTGTTCTATTTCATCTGCTGAAAGCAGCTGGGGAGATGTTCTTCTTTATCTCCTGTAACCCTGGGAGGAGGAGGGCAGATGCCTTCTGATAATGGGCCAAGTGTTCAAACCAGGTGGGGCAGTGTTTGTTATCTCTGTCACCACCCATCCTCCCTCCAGAGGAATATTTTCTACTAATGGACCATTAAGACTCCCCTAAAAGCACACATCCCCAAAATAGACTATCCACATGACATCATTCTATTGTGAGATGCTCCACCCAGTGGGGGGAGCCAACCATTCCTACCTGGATAAAACTGAGACACAGGAACACAGAAAGTATCCAGCTTCACCCGATTCCTGGAGGAAGACTGGACCCTTCTCACCATCCCTGGACCCTTCTCACCATCCCTGGACCCTTCTCACCACCCCTGGACCCTTCTCACCCCCACTGGACCCTGGTTCTACAGGATCATCTCTGCCCCACCAGCACCACCTCTGCCACTCCAGGAGGACTCACTTTGGGACTGCTCCCAACTCCCTGACCAACAGGGTGTCAGGTTGGAGCTCTGACTCTGTCAGGGTTCTCCAAAATTGTTGTTTGTTTGTTTGCTGGTTTGGTTGGGTGGTTTTGTTTTCTATTACATTTGTATTGTTAATATTCCCAGTAAAGAACTGTTATTCCCATTCCCAAATCTTTGCCTGAAAGCCCTTGATTGCAAAATTATAATTGGGAGGGGATGAGAGGTTTACATTCCCCATTCCAAGGGAAACTCCAGCTTTCCCTGGCAGACACCTGCCTTTCCAAAGCAGGACATCACTACAAAGATCACCACAGCACAGACAGCGCTGAGACAGCCCCGGAGCCGCCGAGCCTCACCTGCTCCTGGTAGGCGTCCGTGCTGCGCTGGCCCTTGGTCTGGATGAGGCACCGCTGGGGCTGGGGGGCCCGGGAGCTCTGGGATGACGGGATCTGGATGGGCAGGGGGGGCTGGTACTGCTGGATGGTGACTTTGTTCATGCTGCCCTCGTACTGCTGCTCCCGGCTCCGGTGCTGCAGGCTCTGCGACCCCATCAGCGTCTGGATGTGGCTACCTGCCTGTGGGCAAGCCTGCCGTCAGGGACAGCGGCTCGGCGGCTCCCGGAGCCCGCCCTGCCCCGGGGGGACGGCAACACCGGCATTCCCACACCTCCCATCCCCATTTCCTGCAGGGCACAGGGCTACCAAAGCCTCCTCAGGAAATACAGCCAGCAGCTATTTCAGGGACCGTGGCACAGGTGACATCACCTCCTGCCCTGGAGATGTTTTAACACAGACTTTACCCACCTTCTTCTGCAGCCAAAAAAACCTGACCAAAAAAAAAACTATTTTCTCCCATCTTTTGCTTCTGCTCCCCTGTTGTGCTGTTACAAATTCTGGGAGTATCTGCTGCTGCTTGTGGAAGGTTATTTATTGTGCTAACGTGCTTTGGTGTCAAGGTTTGAACAGCTCAAAAAGTTCCCTGTCAAACCCCCCAAACAGAATCTCAGGCTCAGCCCTCAAACAAGAGGCAATTAAATGAGAGAACTCCCCCGGGGTAGGTGTTGGGGAGTGTGCAGCTGCCTCAGAATTCCAGACAGGAGGCAGGAGCTCTGTTGAGTCCTGGGCCAGTGACCCCTTCCTGCCCCGAGCTCCTTGCCATGGCCAGTTTGAATCTCCCGGGCCCATTGGTTGGGAATCTCTGCCCTGCCCAGGGCTGTGTCTGCATCCAGGGCTCAGGTGGGGAACCTGAGCTCTTTGCTCCCCTGGGGACTGCCAGGACAGCCAGGTCAGCCAAGCTGGGTCTGTTTTGATCAGACTCATTGTGTCCAGCTGCAAACCAGCTGTGTATTGCTGCAGAGGGCAACAAATTCGGTCAGGGCCAGCTCCATCCCTGCCATCAGATTCCCTTCCTCCTCCTCCCCATCCTGTGCCTGGAGGCATCTCTGGGAGCAATGGCTTTTGTCTCCCACCCTCCAGCAACCCTCCTGCACTCGGGGGGGTGTCAGGCTGCGTTTCCCTGTGAAGCCAAAGGCTGCTGCTTCTGCAGCTGCCTTGGATAAAGGCTGGGAGCAGCAGGGAGCTCCTCGGGATCAGCGGGGAGCAGCGAGCACATCCCGACTCCAGCCTGGTGTCACTCACTCACCCCTGGGAGCTCAGGCACGGGCAGGATGGATCTCCTGACAGGGATCCCTGTGGTTGTCCTGGCTCTCACCTGCAGCTCCTCCTCCAACACGGCTTGGGAGGATTCTCCACTGAGCTTTCTGGTCAGAGCAGCCCAGCCCAGCAGCTCCCCAGCCCATGAGCAGAGCTGGGGCTGGGAGGGGCAGCCAGCAGCTCCAAGCACTGGAATTCAGTGTCCACCACCACAGAAGCACCAGGGATGAGAGCCTTTCCCAGGGAGATTATCAGTGAAAGGGTTGTGCCTGTGCAGGGCTGGGCTGGAGCTGTCCCACCACTCGTGCTTTTTATGGACTGAACAACTTCATTGGGGTGAAACCTCGGGATTGAAACCCTGCAGGACAGGGCAGGAGCACCCCAGCCATCCCACCTCTCGTGCTTTTCATGGACAGAACTTCATTGGGGTGAAACCTGAGGATGAAACTGCAGGAGCAGGACAGGAGTACCCCAGCCATCCCACCACTCGTGCTTTTTATGGACTGAACAATATTGGGATGAAACTTCAGGATGAAACCCTGCAGGACAAGGGCAGGAGTATCCCAGCCATTCCACCTCTCGTGCTTTTTATGGACTGAACAACTTCATTGGGGTGAAACCTGGGGATGAAACCGCAGGACAAGGGCAGGAGCAGCCCAGCCATCCCACCTCTCGTGCTTCTTATGGACTGAGCAAAATCCCTTCGCTGGGATGAAATTTTGGGATGAGACTGCAGGACCAGGGCTGGAGAAGCCCACTCATCCCACCTCTTGTACTTTTACGGACTGAACAACATTGGGATGAAACCTTGGGATGAAACTGCAGGAGCAGGACAGGAGCAGCCCTGCCCAGCCCTCCATGCCCAGAGCAGAGCTCAGAGCACACCAAGCAGCCCCGAACTCCCAGCAATTCTTGCTTTAAGCCTTGAAAACCACCCCCCGGGTGCTGCCTGTAATAAATTACCATTAGTAATTGCTTACTAAACTATGTTACAGAGAAAACTTTGTTATCTTATCAAGACTATTCTTTCAGACATCTAGTAAAGTAAACAAAAGATAAGCAGAAGCTAACTAACTAGTTTTTGCAGGGATGGGACTTCATTCTCACAACTACTGAGAAGACTTCTTCGCAACACTTTACAAACACAAAAGAAACAAAAAAAACGTGTCACAGGAAGCTGCAAAGTATAAAGAGCAGAGACTTTTGGTAGTGTGGCGCGAGCTGTGGTAAGACAAGAGATCCCCCAGCCGCCCAGCGCTGTTTTACTTACTGTTGCTTTTTTAATAAATCCCAATATTATTTTAATTGAGCTCGTGTCCAGTCAATTATTAGGACACACTTATAACACTGCCCCAAGCCCGTGCCTGGCAGCCCTTACCTTCTTGGTGACGGTGTCGGGGGGCACATCCCGCCGGCCCAGCGGGTAGGGGTTCCAGGGGCTGCCCACGGCCACCTCGTCCTGCCCGTTGTCCAGGAGGCCGCTCTGCTGCGACGGGCTCTGTGCACAAAGGCAGGGCAGCCTTTAGTCACCGGCAGCGAGCTCACCCAGCTCACAACACACCCCCGGCACCCCCGCTCTGCCCCGGCAGCGCCCGGAGCTCCGGGCAAGCGCCAGAGCTCCCGAGCTTTGGGACAGAAAGGATGAGAATAATGAATGGTGAGAGAGAAGAGAAAAAAAAAATAATCACTGGAAATTCACCCGGCTCGTTGCTTTTCAGAGAGAACAAATTTTGGTGTTTAAAGCGGTGTTTAAAGCAGCCTGGCGTTGGTTGGTTCTGGAAGTCAGGATTTTTTTTTTTTTTCCTCCTTTTTTCTTTTTTTTTTTCCTCCTTTTTTTTTTTTTTTTCCTCCTTTTTTCCTTTTTTTTCCTCCTTTTTTTTTTTTTTTTTCCTCCTTTTTTCTTTTTTTTTTTCCTCCTTTTTTCCTTTTTTTTTTCCCTCCTTTTTTCCTCTTTTTTTCCTCCTGACTTTGTCAGGAAGGATTTGCCAGCAAAGGAGAAGGAGCTGTTTTGTGTTGTTTCCTGCAGCAAACATCCCCTGCTGGCAGCGCCGGGGTTGTGCTGGCTCCCAGTGCAGCTCCCGGCTTGGGCCAGGGACGTTTTTGTTTTTTTGGGTTTTTTGGTTTTTTTGTACAACCTGAACCTGGAACCCAACGTTTGCCTCAAGGTGAATGGTCACAGCACACGGGGAAAGTTTTCCCAGCGCTCATAATTCCCTTTTCTCTCCTGTTCCATGTTTCCTCCTTGTCTCTTTCCCCACCCCAGGTTGTTTTGTTCCTGTTTTCAGGACTTTGGAGGGGGTTTGGACTTTTCCTGCCCCGTCCTGAGTTTCCATCGTCTGTCTCTCTATTTCTCGATCATCACTGGGAGTTCCTAACACCTTTTGGGTGTCAGGCTTCCCAAAATTCCAGCACTGTCCTGCCACTGACAGCACCTGGCCCAGGGCAGTGTTTATTGATTAAAGGGAATCTGCAAAGGAATAAAAAATAGCTGCTCTTCCCCTCTACTATTCTAGGAATTTCTTCTCCAGCTTTGACTAAAAAAAAAATAAATCAGGATACACTTCTCTAAATGGATGAAGAATTAATCAAATTTTCTTTGAAATGTGAAAGCTGGGAATTTTTACATTTAAAACTGTTTTTAACAGGAGTCGAAAAGTAAATAAAAGGACATTATGATTTAAACCACATCTCTGAGGTGAAGTGAAAAAAAATCCAACCCTGATTATTTACAAAGAAAAGAGACTTCCATGATAATTCTTTCGTCATTCAAGAAATCCTCCAGAAAAATCATGGAATTTGTGATCTTCCTTCTATTAAAAACCACTAGAAAAAAACCCATTTCCCCTCTTTAAAGCCCAGGGTCTCCTTGCAGAGCTGGGAATCTGCCCACATCCCGAGGGATCAATTTATGGAGCCCTCTGGGTGCCCTCCCCATTCCAGAGGGACCCTCTGCTCCCCTTCTCGCTGTTATTCCCAAGGAAAAGCGGGAATTCCCAGTCTGGGAGTGGGCTGCACCAAACCACGAACTTTAAAAACTTTTCACTGGGAGCCAGAAATGGAAAGGATCCCTCTGGAGAGTGCTGGGCCTGATCTGCAGAGGGGAGTTTGCACTCCAGAGGGAAAAGGGAAAGTGCAGAGAGTGCTCTCAGCTCCCTCCCTCAACAGGGAAATCCTGGGATTTCATTTGCTGCAGCAAAAGGAATTTGTCCCCTTGCAAGGTTGGCCATTTTCTGAGCTGGGACAGGCTGCAACCCAGCTCCACCTCCTTGAAATCTGGGGAAAAGAGGAAAAGCAGTGCTCCCCACGTTTTCTGCAGGGAGCAGGTTGCTGTCATGAACATTTTCCATGTAATTCATGGTCAAAGTTGATCTCCTGACAGCCAGAGCTCACTCATTACTCTCTTGAATCCAGGCCACGGGGAGGAGGGAGGAGAAGAGGCAAGGATCAAACTGCTGTGGCCTGGATTCTTTAGGAAATGCAAACTCTGTGGAAGGTGTGAGGCAGTAAAATTAAACAACACTAAATATACACAGCATTTTTCCAACAGTCATTTCCCCCCTGCAGTAACCTTCCCCAGCAACAACAGTTTCCCCAAACAGTACAGCAGGAGAACAACCCCTCAGTGCAGTTCAGCATCACAGTTTCTATGGATATGGAGCAATGGAATGCTGGTGAGAGAGAAAAGCAGAATAATCCACATCAGACCACACCCCCCAAATATATCACAGAGCAGATTGCTGAGTTTCCTCAGACACCCATCACTGATATCCATGTTCACCCACAGCCTACAATCCTGGCAGTGCCATCAAACAGCTCAGCCCTGACGTGTGGAGGGAACCAGCACCCTTCTTTGGGGTTGATGCCCAATGGATTTTTCCAGGGACTCAAGACAAGCACCTGAGCAGACAAACAAGTTCTTGGGAAGCAAAGACAACACGGGGAGAGGGGGATGTCCCTGCCCAGCACACACATCCAGGCGGGATCCCCTGGGAGCCTCCTGCCCCACAACAGAGCAGCACAGACCCAGAGCAGGACGGGAGCCTGGGGGGAGATGGGATGGAGGTGACAGAGGATGGAGGGTCAGGGACAGTGGAGAAGGCCTGACACTGCTCCCTGTGTGCTGCCATCCTGCCCTGGAGTGCCTGGAATTCCGGCTGTGGAGCAGGGCCCAGCTCTGGGCCGGCTCCTGCTGCTAAGTGATCCTGCTCTCCTCAAATCCTTGGATCTGAGCTCTTGGAACCCTCCTTGGGGAACTGCTGGCCAGGCTGCTCTGACCTGGGTGGGTGCCAGGGGCCAGCCTGGCAGTTCCCAGCACAGATGATCCCATTGGAACGCTGGGACCCGGGCTCTGCTGCCCTTTAATCACCCACAGAGGTGCTGCTGATTTGTCCCCTCAGCTCCTGTGCCAGGGCAGGGAGAGGCTGAGCCATGCCCATCCCTGGGGATGCAGAGAAAGGTCTCAGCATCCCTCCCTGACCCTGAGAATCCTGCAGGAATGGCCCCCTCTGCCTTGTCCTGTGTGCCTCTCCCTCCAAATACTCCTTGGGAATACATCGTTTTGGATGTCAGCAATATACTGATAATATATATAAGACAAACAGTAAATAAATGAGGGAAATGTTCTCTTTTTTGGGTGTTTCTCCAAGTTTAAAATGGCTTTGGGTGTGGTAACGTGTTCAAACCCCATCAGGTCTTACAGCACACCCAACTACTGCTCCAATATTCCAATCCCCATCTCCTGGAGCCTGTTAAACACTCCCACCCCCACTTCCCCAGGATCAAACAGTCCCAGAGCAAACCACGTTCCCCACGGAGCAAACGACAGAGCCCTGGCGTGTGTGAGGAGAGCAGGAAAGCAGGAATGACAGCCAGGGAGCTGGGGGGGGGGGGTGGATCCAAAAAGCAAGGCCCCCAAGGGGCAAAGCCTTGCTTTGTGGAGCGGGCGTGGTGAGAAGCAGGAGGAAGAGGCAGAAGCTAAACCAGGAGGAAGCAAGGATCGTTAATTAACCGGGAAGGCCGGCAGCGCTGGCGAGCCCATACTTACTTTCGGTAGAGGTAGCTCTTGAAGCATTTGGTTTTCAAATTTAGATTTAGGCTGCAAGTTTAAAGTCATGCTTCGGCCGGCATGCATGGCTGAAACCCCTCCAGAGTGCAGCATGCCAAGGCTAACTGTGTGGTGTTTGTAAGCAGCGCTCTGAGTAGAGGAAACAACCACGGGACACATATGAACACACATGCTCAGAATTAAGTCTCACACATAACATGGTTAAGAAGTTCACAGAGTTTTTAGTTTAAGCCAACAAACGGTACCGAGAGTCTGGAGAGCTCCTCCAGGCATGCACTGGTCACACAAAGCGAGTACATTGCTCCTCGTACAGAGAATGGGCACCAGAGGGGAAGGAAGGACTTCCACGCTGACAGCACATGAGGGGTGGTGGGAGCCGGGCTTCACACGCTACCAGTCTTGCTTTTTGCAAAAACAGCCAGGTCTGGGCTGGGCTGTGCAGCCAGAGGCGTGCCTGGCGTGGAGGAGCAACCCCTGGGGGAGTCCTGCTCCCTGAAAACCTGGCTGGGATGAGCTGGGCAGGGCAGGGACACGGGGGCTGTGCCCAGGGACACAGGGGCTGTGCCCACCCAAAAGGACAGGGGCTGCTCCCACCAGCACAGCCTCCAGCAGGGCAGCCCAGCCCAGCTCAGCTCCTTGGAGCTCTGCACCCAGCAGGAACCACCCGACAGGGATTAGGGACAAGCACCAGTGCCAGCTTTCCAGAGTTAAAAAGAACCCTTCATTCTCATTGTGAAAGATGTTCCTTAAATCAGTAAGGAACCAGCAAGGGTTTATTTCCAGCAGGAAGGGCCCTGCTCGGGGTGCACTGGTTTCCCTGGCTAGGAGGCAGTTCCCAGCGGGTTCACAGAGCACAAGGAAAAGAGCTGAGGGAGGAGAACATTTCAGCCTTGAAGCCCCTTTTTAAAATTTCCCCATGTGATCCCTAAGGACAATTTAATATCATCACATCCCAGCAACTGGAAGGTAAGGAGAATATTAACACCGGACTCAGGAGGCTCTAGCATAAAGCAGTATATGGACACATTTGGCAATGGCTTCTTATGCATTTCACCACAGGAACTGGTCACAACCACTTCAGATCACGGAGTAAATCGGACTCGTGGATTAGGTCATTAAGTAGGTAATGGCTGAATCATGCACTAAAGTACCCTTTGGATAGAAGGCAAATCAGCATAACTTCCTACAGCTAAAAGGAGTAATGATCACATTCCCATTAGAACAGTGGCAGTGGATACCCAGGGATATTTCTCAGTTAGAGACACTTTTAAACCCCTGCACTAACAGTGACACCAGAGCTAAAATACATTTCATTACTTATTCTCTTTTTCTTTTGTTCCCTTTTACTGCCAAGACATGCCCAGCACCTCTCCAAGCCCTCGGTCGTTACTGACCTGGTGGCTCCAGCAGTGCTTCCATGAGCTGGGGAGAACCTCAGGATTCTTCCTGATTTTGGGCAGAGCTGCAGGAGTCACCACCCCAGTGACGGGCACTGGGGCAGAGCCTCTGGATTTACCTGGGATCCAGAGTCTCCATCCCAGTGATGGGCACGGAGGAGGCTCACTGGGGCAGAGCCTCTGGATTTCCCCAGGTTTCAGAAGCACTGCCCCAGTGACTGCCCCAGGGAATGTCACCGGTGCGAAGCCTCTGGCTTTACCCAGGACCCACCAGGAGCCACCACCCCGGTGACTGTCCCAAGGGGCATCATCAATGAGGAGCCTCTGGGTTTTCTGGGATCCCTCACTCCAGCTGAGCACCCCCAGGGCCCTCGGCGGGCCGGCCCCTCTGACACCACGGCGGGGATTTCATCCCTGGGAATTCTGGTGGTCACCACTGCACGTGCAAATCGTTTGACAGAGCGAAACACACAACTAAAGGCATTAATTGCAGAGAAATGCCAAACATACCCTGTCTAACCTTCTAGCTTCTATATGTCTAAGTAGCTGTTGTCTCCAGTCAGCGGGCATTTTAGCACAGCTCTCATTTCCCTTCCCAGGGGGAGGCCTCGGCTTTATATCACTGCTATCGGAAGGCTTGTCGCCATAGTTACCCAAGTTATAGTCTGACGGAATCTTTTCCAGCAGAGCTGCCATGGTGGGCCTCGCTGAGACCGGCCGCGTTTGGGCCGTGCCGTAGCTCTCTGTGCTGTAGCTTCGTGCCGACAGGGGCCTCCTTTGCGTGAGGTTTTTAACTGGGAAGCTCCCAGTCTGGGCTTTCACTTCCTGGTAGGAAGGGTGCTCGTCTTCGTAGCGCCCGTTGCGCTTGAGGAACTGGGCCTCGGGCACGGCCATGCTGCCCTGGCGCTCCGGGGCGCCGCGGAACGGGGCCCGGCCGTACCTGTCCGCCGGGGGCAGCTCCTGGGGCTCGCCCACCCTGCGGAACACGGACATCTCCGCCGAGCTGACCAGCGAATCCGCCCTGCGCAGGAAGCCGGGGCGCGCGGCCGGGCCGGGGAAGGGGGCGGCCGCCGGCTCCTCGCCCACCGAGGGCTGCGAGAAGGAGAACATGGGCTCCACGGGCGCGTAGCCGCGGTAGCCCCGCGGGCTGACCAGCTCCTGGGGCAGGCTCTTGGCCGGCTGGGGCAGGTACTCGGCGTTGAGCTGGAAGGGCGGCAGGAGCCGCTTGTCGGCCGGGAGCTCCACGGCGCCCTGGGGGTTGAAGCTTTGGTCGAACTGATAAACTTTCTTGGTGACCGACGCCTTGTGCTGCGGCTGCACCTTGACGCTGCCGTAGGTCAGCAGCTCGTCGTCCAGCATGGGCACGGACTGGCTGCGGGACATGCTCAGCACGCCGTGCTCGGGGCCCAGCAGCTTGTCCACCCTCTCGTGGGGGCCCACGGTGTCGTTGCCGGATGCATAGTTTTCCAGGGGGATGTTGTAGACCTTGTAGGCACCGATGTCGATCTCGTCGATGCTCTGCGACTTCTTAAACTTGTTCGTTTTTAAATCCCTCATCATGGGGGAGAGCCGCTCCGTGCTCTTGCTGATGGAGATGACGTTTTTGGAAGGGTCCGGGCGACAGTGCATGTGGGAAAAGACGTTTGTGAGGCTCCTGTTGGCGTTGGAGTCGTGGTATTCCCACGGGATTCCTGGAGTGAAAGTGCTCGTCATTTCGGGAGACTCCTTGACGTGATCTTTCCGCTCGGGCAAAGGGCTGGTGTTGGGGGTGCTTTCCAGTTTGGAAGGAAAAGCTGTCCTGTCTTCAAAAGGACTGGGGGTTCTGGTCCAATTTTGCCAAGGGTTGGGAGGAGGCACTTCAGAGTCGTGTGTGTTTCTGAGCGCGGGCTGCTCCAGCTCCAGGGGGATCCCCACGATCCTGTCCTGCCGGATCAGCGGCCGGCGCCCGTGCGCGGAGGAGCTCCTGGATTTGGTGCTCAGCAGGGGGTTGGTGCCGGCGTTCTCCGCCGCGCTCTCCTCGGCCACGAACCCCGTGTTGTCGTAGTGGGAGCCGTCGTTCCAGCTGTCGGCGAAGGCGTCGCTCAGCGGGCGCCGCTCCGGGCGCGCCGGGACGTTCCCGGCCGGAGCCGCTTCCCGCTGGCTCAGCAATGGCTTGGTCTCCAGGGGCTGCGGGAACGACTGGGCCAGCCTGCGAAGACAAGAGAAGGGAACAAGATAAAATGTCCTCTGTGCCCCAACGTCGGCGCTCAGCGTCCTCGGAGAGCGCCTCGGCCTTCTCCCGGCTACGCTCTGGCTTCGGGGTCGCGCCCGGAGGCTTCAGGGATTCTTATCACAGAATATTCCCAGCTGGAAGGGCCCCCACAAGGGATCGCTGAGGCCAGGAATCCAACCTGCCCCGCCCCGAGGTGGTTTTAGCACCAACTTGAGCTACTCTCAAGCTGTTGGGAACTCCGTGGGGATGTCGTGCCGCTGGCACGGGGATGGTGGCGGCAGGTTTCTGCCCTGGAGCACAGACTCTGTCAGGACACACATGGAGAAGCTAAGAAGTCACTCAAAGGCCTGGCTGGCTCCTTGCTGTGCTCCCAGAAATCCCGCTGAACAGATTTTCCTGCTGTAAAAATAATGGATGAGTGCAACAGAAGGTTCCCCCCTTGCCACTTTTTAACCAGGGATGCCAGAGGCAGTTTTTGCCTGTTCTCATCCAACTCTTTAACGGGGCAGAGCTGTGGATGGAACAACATGAGGGGATTTAGGGCAGGCTGGTCCTGGAATGTTTCCAGTGCAGGTTATGGCTTTCCAAGAACCCTTTTGGAGGTCTGGAGGCAAAGGGAGCTGGGACAGCAATAATGGGACACCAACAGCACCAGCAGCAGCCTCACCTCCAGGAGCTTTAATGCCTGGAGGATGGCACAGAGCTGAACCACCAGCTGTGGGATTATGGAATACTGAGGGTGGCCAGCTCTGCACAGCCAACGTGGGACAAAAAACGTGGATTTTTTCAACCCCAACGCCCTACCAGGGTCACCCTGAGGGCCCAGACAGGACAAAAGGGAAGCAGAAGCTGTGTCAGGAAAGATGTCACACCTGTTCCCCCACAAAGAGTTATTCACTGCTTCTTTAGCCGTGGTCTGCAGGGAGCCCATTTTTACGTGCGCGTTGGAGGACCCTGAGGAAGCCTGGGAAGGGGAATAGTCTGAGTAAGTGCCTGAGGAAACGCTGTTATTCAGACAATGGATCTTATCTGCTTCAGACTCATCTGTCGACTCTGAAACAAAACACAGCAAAGGCTTTCAGGGGGCGGCACTCGGGAGCCGAACAGCAGAAAAAAACCACATTTTTCAAGTTCAAACTGCCCTTGGGATCGGATTGGTACGTGCACACATGCCCACGGGCCGTGGTTTACAAGCAGAGGTGGAACATCCCCATCGCAGGGTTTCATCTCAAAGGCTGTGAATCCATCAGTACCTTTCTTGTCTTTACCCAGCAGGATGAGTTTGGGGGGGTAGAGCGGCGTCTCGGGCATGGAAGGACGGAGCTCCCCTATCCTCATCTCGCTGCCAGGGTGTCCAAAGGCATCCTGAGGGACACAACCAGGCAGAGTGAGCACAGGGAAGAGGAACACTTCAAACCGCAGCACACAAACAGCTCCCAGCCTTCTCCTGGTGGACATGCAAACACCCCAAACCCACCACACAGGCAGTGCAGAAAGTTCTGGTTTGTCAGCAGGAAGCTCTAATTAATCCTGCACAAATCCTCCTCAAAATTAGGGTGACGTGCTCGTTCTGGAAACGGGGACAAACCAGATGGAACTTGCAAGATACATCAAGGCCGTGTAAACATTTTTGATGAAGTCAGGGTCACCAAAAACGCTGCCAGCAGAAAGAAATAAACACAAATTGAGTGTAAACAATTGGCATTGCAGGAGGGAGGATTCCTCGCTCGGTTATTTCTGGTGAGGCCTTCCCCGAGCCTCAGCTGTCCCTGGAGCTGTACTTAATTAAAATGGCTTTGTCTCCGAGGAGTTTGTGGCTAAATTAAAAGGATTTGGATTTAATAAACTTCTGCCTGAGGGTTCAGCTCACCTGACCTTCACACAGGGACGTGGGCTGAAAATAACCCCAGTTAAACTGGGGGAGGGAACTGGGACTCGTTCTTGGAAAGAGAAATTTTTAAATGAGGACATTTGGGCCCCTTGGGGGGGGCTAGGAGGGAATGAAGGCACCGAGGGGAATTTTGGGGCCTTTCTGGTGCCTGCAGAAAGCTCAGAGATGAGGAGGGTCCTGGGGAGACAGAGGTGGGTGACACAGGAGGACCTCTGTACCCTGACAGGTTGGAGAGGTTCTCCAGTGACTTTGGAGAGGGGAGGCAACAGGGCAATAATCAGAGGAAACAATTTAAACTGGAGTACCCAAACCAAACCTGCATTGCTAGAATGTATAACGCCACAGTGTTTTAAATTTTTTCTTGTTTTCACTCACAAGGAGGAAACTTTCAGATGTTTACTGCCAGTGAACTACTTTTTGTAGTGGCAGAGATTTGTAGAAGCATTTGCCATGTGACTTATCCTTGGAGAATTTAATGCTGTTCACACCAGGGCTATTTCACACCCTCTGTATTTGATGTTCAGCCGGAGGCAGGACCTTCCCAGAAGAGGCATCCTCGGTTTAACCAACGCCCTCAGGGCTGATATTTAAGGCAGTTCCATGGTGATTCCCACAGGGAGTGATGCAGGCCAGCCCTCCCTTCCCCATGCAGAGGGTTTCCCTGGTGCTCCACTGGTGCCCAGTGACTCCCACAGCCCTCTCCCAGTGCAGGGGGGTCAAACTGGTGGGACCCCATGGCTGTGGGCAGTGCAGGTGCAGGGCAGTGCAGAGGCTGAGATCTCCACAGGAGCAGCCCAGCTCTGGCTGTACCTCTGAGCTCTGGGCTTTGTCCTCCCTGCCCGGGGCTTCCAGAGGGGATTTCGGGCCCTTCCCAGGGTCAGGCAGGGGGCTCTTGGGGGATTCTTTGGTTTCTTTCTCTTGGACCTGAAATCCCAATAATTGTGCCATGAGGCTTCCAGGAAGTTTAGGTTTAAACTGCCCCCCTTGCTGGAGGAGAGCAAGACCCAGCAGTTCCAGTTTTGACAAGGTGGGGAACTTCAGGTGCATGAAGTTCCCTGTTTTATGGTATTTTCCTTTTCTTTTCATCCCTCAGCCCAGCAATTCCAAAAAAAAAAAACCAAACCAAAAAACAAAACCCAAAACCGAAAACAAACAAAGACACAAACAAAAAAAACCACAAAAAAACTCCACAAAAAAACCAACCAACCAACCAACAAAAAAACAAAACCAAAAAAACCCAAAAAAACCCCCAAACCCAACCAAAAAAAAAAACAAACCCAAAAAAAACCAAACCAAACCAAAACAAAAAACCCCCAAAAAAACCAAAACCCAAAAAAACCCCAATGCACTTTTGAAAGAACTACCCTGGCATTTGTGAACCTGCCATGAGTACGTGCAATACGCTGTAAGAACCCCAAATCACACCTCATTTAATTCCACTCTCTTTAAGAGGACCTTTTTCTTACAAGCTGAAGAACAAAAAGGTCACTAACAGGAAGAAAATTGCAAGGAGAAAGGGATAAATGCAATTGTGTTGAGTTGGTGCCTGGAGATTGTTCCTCAGGATTTATCCCTCCAGATTTATCCCTCAGGATTTATCCCTCAGGATTAACTGGGGAAGGATGCAGGAAGAGGGCAGAGAAGTGTAGTGAGGAGAAAATACCTGGTACAAACCATTGAAACAACTGGCAAGAGAAATATCACCAAGTACTGGGGCTGAGAGCACAAGAACATTAAATTGTAATCCAGAGGGACAGAATGTTTGGAATGAGCAGAGCAGGGATCTGCTTGGAGCAGCCCAGGGCTCTGGGAGGGGATTGAGGCAGAGGAAATGTGGGATATTCTCAATGCAAACACACCAAGAACAGGAACTCGAGAGACCTGACTTGCTGATTTTGACATTCCTCACTTTTTCTGGTGGAAAGGCAGCACAACTCCCTAAATAATCCCAGACTCCTCTTTGGACAAAACTCACAACTTCCAAAAAGAATTAAGAATGATGAAGAGGTTTGTTTTAATTGATGATTAATCAAGACATTGTTTGCCCATTGTGAGTGGAGGTGAAGGGTGGTACAGTGGATGTGAAATGCAGCTCCTCATTCAGTTCCTCATTCCAGATGCTCCCTTTCATTATTTAGAAACAGTTTCTGAAGACACACGTGCAAATTAATTGCAGGGCAAGCCAGAAGAGATCAGAAACCAGTTTATCCGAGGATGAGAAGTGAGCACTGCACCTGAAATTCAATTACCTGGGATCAGAAACTGCCTTCAGCCTTTAGCTACATCACAACACACCTGCAATTTCAAAGTGCACTTTAACTCCAGGCTCGAGTCTGTCTGCTAATTATCTGCAAAGCAAATGGAGCTTAATTATGTTTTATTTAACGGGTTACAGCTGAAATCAGGCCAATATTGTTCACAAAACCATTCACACTTTGCCTGCACTTCCCGTGTGTTTCATCCTCCTGCAGGAAGCCAAGGAGAGGGAAATGTCTCTGCACCACCCCTGATTAGAGCTAAATCCCTCTCCCAGAGTCTGGGAAGGACAAGAACATCCCTTTCCTTTTCTTTAGCTGCTGGAATAGTTGTGGTGCCAGTCTTGACTCAGTCCTAAGGGAATTAAAATCTGAAAAACTCCCCCCATCTCCATCACTGTAACACAGGAGATGAAATCTCATCTGTGCTGGCAGTGGGAGCAGGGGGAGCTCCCAGCTCTGCTCTGGGGGACAATGAGGGGGGAAACTGCAATCCCATCCTTCAGTGGCACTGCAGGAGTCACCCTGGGCTCTGGCTGCAGCAGCTCAGCTCTTTTGGCAGAGTTCTGTGGGATCCCTGGATCCCCACCCAGCCCTAGGGCTGTCTAACCCAGCAGCATTCCAGAGTCACCCTGTTCATGGTGTCATTTATTGGGAAGGAGGAAGGGATTTCCTCCTCCCTTCCACTCCCTGGGGATGCAGTCCCTGGCTCTGCCAGCTCCCAGGACCCTGCTGGGGCTCAGCTCACTGGGATGCTCGTGTTTCCATGGAAAAATTTAACATTTATTTCAACAAATATTAACCAACCACCGATTCGTGGAGGCCACCTTGCCAGCCACAGCCACGAGGCCAAACACCTAAAACCTCTGCCAGGCTATGTGGATCAAATTCCAGATGGAAATACGTGGGGACAATTAAAATCCATGGAAAGCTGTTGAGAATATTCAAGTTCAAGCAATAGATAACACAAAATAAATTCCATATATTCAGCAACAGGAGCAGAATGTCAAGGCTCGTGGCCTTGAGTCACCAGCTGGTTCAAAGACCAGATTTACACAGTGAGGATTTAATGAGTAAAAAAGAATAACGGTGGAATTGAAGATTTTCAGATTTAGATGAAAACACGAGTGATTTAACTTCACTATTTGAGTTGAAATTAAATATTTAACTTCAGTATTTTAGTCCTAATTGAAATTGTGCCGAGAGTTGAAGTCTTCTGAAGCCAGCTCAAAGAGAAAGCTTTGGGGGAGTTATTTTTTTAAGGAATTAAAAGGTTTAACTGCAAATAAAATGTAGCACTGAGAGAGCAGCCACAGCTGAGTGTGTAATATTTGTGCCAAAGTGTGTAATATTTGTGCCAAAGCCATGGAAAACTGAGGCAGAACAATCCCTGCACACAGGACTGGCCACAGACAGAGGGCATTCCAAGGACAAGGAGTTCATCACAACGTTCAGATGATGAAGGAGTGACAAAGAAGGAAAATCCTTTTTTCCTCATTTATTTCTTCTCAGCACTAGAGCTTTGCAGAGATTTTCAGGAATGCTGGCATTCCTGCAGCCCTCTCCAAGCTTTTAAACTCCCATGGGAAGGGATTTCCCTCATTTCTGAGCGGTGCCTGCACACAGGTTTGGTGGGATGGGTGAGACCAAGCTCCAGCAGGACTGCAGGATTTAGGAATTCGCCTTTTGGGGGTTAATCCTGGGCTAGAATTTGTCCCTGTGTTTGGCCAACACTCGAGGAGGAGCTGGATTCTGCAGCTCACTGGGAGTCACCATCCAGGGCTGCTCCCTGCAGTGGAAGGAGCTCTCCTGCTGCCTTCATTAACTCTGGGCTGGCTTAATTGGATTCCTGCTCCTAACAGGGCAGAACCTCCTGGCACAGCAGGGCCAGACAGAACCAAGTGGTCCTGAAGAGATTAAAGGGGATGGGATGGAAATGGTGCCTGGGCTCATCCTCCTGCTACGTGCCACCCTCGTCTCATTGGAACATAACCGAGTGCTGGGATAAATCCACAGCAAAATTCCCATCCAGGGTGATTTCAACCCAAAAACTCATCAGCGCCAGGAAAAACAGAAACTCAGAAACTCAGTCTAAACCTGCAAGAAAGCCAGCAACTCAATCTAAACCCGAATGCAACCCAGCAACTCAACGTAAAACTTTACAGAATCACAGAATCACAAGATTTCTAGGTTGGAAGAGACCTTCAAGATCATTGAGTCCAACCCAGGCCCTAACACCTCAACTAAACCATGGCACCCAGTGCCACATCCAGTGTTTTTTTAAAAGGGGACTCTACCACCTCCCCGGGCAGGCCATTCCAGAACCTTATCAGTCCTTCCATGAAAAGCTTTTTCCTGATTTCCAACCTGTACTTCCCTTGACGCAGCTTGAGGCCGTGTCCTCTTACGGGTGGCAATGAGGAGGTCTGAGGTTTGGGGGGTTAAAACCCAAAAAAAAAAAAAAAAAAAAAAGAGAGAATCTGGAATTGTGGAGAGGGGAAAGGGAGCTTTACATACCTCCACGGAGATCTCCTTGGGGGTCAGGGGCCACTTGTGCTCGTATTTGTCCTTCCCTGTGGGGTCGCTGTTGGCGGCGGGGGCCGAGTTCTCGGGCCGCACTCCCAGGCTGGGTTTGCTCACCAGGTTCTGCACGGATTTCACCATGTTCTTCAAATCCTCAGGGTAGGGCGTGGGGTAACGCTTCAGGTTGATCTCCACCTGGGCAGCCACCAAGGGGAGAGCCCAAATCAGGAGCGGAAGAGCAGACACGGAATGAAAACAGAGCGCGGATCAACCCCGGTAAGGGTGTAAATGCCATCAGTGTTCTGGGGGTGCTGGTTGTCTGAGGGGATTTTACCTCAGTTTGGGGCTGCTGGTGTTGTCTGAGGGGATTTTACCTCAATTTGGGGCTGCTGGTGTTGTCTGAGGGGATTTTACCCCCATTTGGGGGTGTTGGTGTTGTCTGAGGGGATTTCACCCCAATTTGGGGCTGCTGGTGTTGTCTGAGGGAATTTTACCTCAAATTTGGGGTGTTGGTGTTGTCTGAGGGGATTTTACCTCAAATTTGGGGTGTTGGTGTTGTCTGAGGGGATTTCACCCCAATTTGGGGATATTGGTTTTGTCTGAGGGGATTTTACCTCAATTTGGGGCTGCTGGTGTTGTCTGAGGGGATTCCACCCCAATTTGGGGGTGTTGGTGTTGTCTGAGGGGATTTCACCCCAATTTGGGGATGTTGGTGTTGTCTGAGGGGATTTTAACCCAGTTTGGGGGTGTTGGTGTTGTCTGAGGAGATTTTAACTCAAATTTGGGGGTATTTGTGTTGTTTGGGGAGATTTTACCTCAAATTTGGGGGTGTTGGTTTTGTCTGAGGGGATTTTACCTCAAATTTGGGGTGTTGATGTTGTCTGAGGGGGTTTTACCCCAAATTTGGGGGTTCTGGGGGAATTTGGGACATTTGAACCCCAGATTTGGGGGTTCTGGGGAGCTTTTAGGGGTTTGACCCCAAATTTGAGGGGTTTGGGGTGGTTTGGGGTAGGACTTCAGTCCAAATTTGAGGGTTCTGCAGTGGTTTAGGGCCGGTTTAACCCAAATTTGGTCGCAGTGCTGGGCTGAGGGCACTTCCCTCACGGTTTGGTTGGGCTGTGCAGGGGAGTTTGAGGAGTCCAGGACTGACATTTGCTCCTTCCCTCTTTGCCAGCATGGAAAGCAATCCCAGTGACATAAAACAAGGGGTGGGAAGGGTTCCCTCACCCTGGGAGGGTGTTGGTGGCTCCTGCTGACACATTCCATCAGGCTTTCCCAAACAATTCCTGCTGGAGATGCAGGATTCATTCAGCCATGCTCTATGGGCTCAATTAATCTGAATTATGGATGGCAGCTGGGAGCGGGGTCTGATCCTTTGGGAGCTGTTTGCTCCTGGAGAAGGACAATGTTCACACACAGCTGCTGCCTGGGACTCTTTTCTAGTACAGGAGGACAGAGCCAGAGCTCCCCAGAGAGTCCCCAAGGCCTGGCTGAGCTTTAACTGATGGGCAGACCCATAGATTCCCTGGAAAACCCCACATCTGAATTTCCCAAGGCTCCCAGAGCGTGGCAGGGTGACGAGGCTGGGAAACTTCAGATTCCTCCTGGCAAAGGATCTGGAATTTTACAGCAACTTTTACCTCGTGGTGCAGGTGAGCTGACAAAGGAGCTGATTTTAACAGCTCCCTGCCAGAGCTGCTGGATTTAAATTCCCAGCGAGTAGGAAAAATGCAATTTTGGGATTCAGCTGCAAATGATCTGTCCATAGGAATATTTCAGAGGCAAAAGCATGATTGATTTGGTAAATAAAACTGTATCAAGTGCTGGCATCCAGACCCCAACCAGGAGAGAATAAACATCAGGGAGCAGGACAGAAAAGGTTGAAATCTGTGAGTGGGATGTCACTTCTCATAAAGAACTCCAACAGAAGAAGACAAATCAGGTCTGGGAAGCAGCACCAGAGCTGTGCTTCAGTCCTGGGTGAATGAAATGGTGTTCAGGGGTGGCCTGATGGGGCACTTGGTGTCTCCCAGAGCTCAGGCCAGGGTTTGGGGGCGAGGGCTGAGAGCCAAGGCACAGAGCAAATCCTCAGGAACTCCAGCCAGGGAGAAGGAGCTGGAGGCTGGGATGAGACAGATGATCCCAGACAGGGATTTTAGCAGGAGCTTCACCTCCCTGGGAGTGTTAATATCCAACAGGCAAACTCCTGCAGCTGTGCTGGGGGACAGCACTAGGAGGCAGATCCTTCCCTGGCTGATCCACATTTACCCTCCCAGGGGAAATCCTTTTTCCCTGCCAGCCCCATTCCAGAGCTGCATCAAAAGCAGCCTGACCCCAAAGAGAGAATTCTCAAAGTTCAACATCCTCAATGGATTGAACAATCCCAATTATCAAATCTATTTTTTTTCCATCTGTCTAAGTTCAGTTTGATGAGAGATAAAAGGTGAAAACGTCTTCTGCTGTTCTAGAATGCTGCAGTGTTGGTGGTTACTGCCTGCTGAGAATTTAAATCTATTTAAATGGACCCCTTAAAGCTCTGGTGAAGCTGCTGGAGATGTTCATGTTGAAACCTCCAGCCATGTCACCCCCAGGGAAAATTCTGATAAAAGTTGTGGAACTACAGAAAACTTGCCCAGATGCTGCTTTCCGTGCATGACCCATAAACCTGCAATTCATCCAGGGTAAAATTCCACTTTAATCTATTTATTGTGGGATGGAGGCTGCTTTTGGCTTCATTCTCTGTTTCACTAAAGCAGGAGAGTCCTTTAGCTCTGGGCACAGGAGCTGGAGAGAAATTCCCAGCTGGGAAAAATATTGGGAAGAAAAATCAAGAATTTCCACCAAGTTTTCAATGGGATGTTAAATTGCCGTTGACAAGAGAATTGTTAATTTTAGAAGTAAAATCTGATTTAAATCTCCTCAGATGATTTTCTCTCTGACCTTACATTTTACCTTGGGTGTTCTCCCACAGCTAGAAATTCACAGGGTTGAAGTGTGGGATAATTCCTTTATGTCATTCCAGAAAGAGACATTTCAATGCCATGTAAAGGCTGACAGGTTTGAAAATACCCTCCTGCAAATGCAGCTGATGGAGGGACTGAGGCAGAGCTCTGCAGTGGCATTCATTTCACCAAACTGGGGGAGGAAATTCACGCTTTGAACTTTGTTTTTTTTTTTGCAAGTGATGCCCTCTCCACTGCAGATTCCACGAGGCTGCAAAGCCCTGCTTTGAGAGGAATATGGGATCCCCTGTGGGATTCAAATATTCCTAAAGAAGCAGTGGCTGGGCAGTAATTCTGTCTCAATTCCCTTTGGGACGGAGCAGGAATTAAAACACAAACCTAGTTCAATCCAAGGCCTGCACATGGAGCCCTGTCCACAAGGAGTGAATCCCAGAATAAATCCAGCAGTCCTTACCTTGACTTTCCCTGGATTTTCCTCCTCTTCCTTCTTGTCCTCGAATTCAAAGGCCACAGTCATTCTCTGCTGCCTCTGCTCCTCCCACAGAGTGGGGTTAAAACTGTCACTGTCTGACTGGAAATCTGCAGGGAATTGGAAAGGGAGAGGGGAACGATGCAAACAGAATTTTCCTCCTTGGAAAAAGTGATTGTTTGAAAATGGGTGATTGTTTGAAAACGTGAGGGGGACAATGGGGACTGAGAAACCATTCCAGAGTTGTGAATAAAATTGGGATGAGAGTGGTGGGAAGCACCACCAGGGTTTGGGGCAGCCCTGGTGCAGAAGGGGAGTGTGAAAATTTGAATTTAGTGGAGCAGTGGGAGGAACAGAGCCTCAATCCAGCCAAGTTTGGGAGCCCTGAGACCCCACACCACGGGGCTGGGCATTCCCAGCTCCTGTCTGGAGCCAGGAATTCCTGGTGTGTGCACACCCAGAGCTGGGGTCAGACTGCTCATGCAGGAGACGTCAGTGTGAAAGTGTAAATCAGCAAGTGTCAGTCTGAAAACGCAAATCAGAAAATGTCGGTCTGAAAGTGTAAATTAGAAAATGTCAGTCTGAAAATGGAAATCGGAAAACGTCAGTCTGAAAGTATAATTCAGCAAATGTCAGTCTGAAAATTTATAACAGAAAGTGTCAATCTGAAAATGCAAATCAGAAAATGTCAGTCTGAAACTGTAAATTAGAAAATGTCAGTCTGAAAATGCAAATCAGAAAACGTCAGTCTGAAAATTTATATCAGAAAATGTCAATCTGAAAATTTAAATGAGAAAATGTCAGTCTGAACATTTATATGAGAAAACGTTGATGTGAAAATGTAAATCAGAAAACGTCAGTCTGAAAGTGTCAATCAGCAAGTGTCAATCTGAAAATGCAAATCAGAAAATGTCAATCATAAAATTTATATGAGAAAATGTCAACGTGAAAATGTATATCAGAAAATGTCAATCTGAAAATTTATATCAGAAAATGTCAATCTGAAAATTTAAATGAGAAAATGTCAGTCTGAACATTTATATGAGAAAATGTTGATGTGAAAATGTAAATCAGAAAACGTCAGTCTGAAAGTGTCAATCAGCAAGTGTCAGTCTGAAAAACTGATATCAGAAGACGTCAATCTGAAAACGTAAATCACAAAACGTCAATCAGAAAATTTATATGAGAAAACGTCAATGTGACAATGTAAATCAGAAAATGTCAGTCTGAAAGTGTAAATCAGAAAATGTCAGTCTGAAAATTTATAACAGAAAGTGTCAATCTGAAAATGTAAATCAGAAAATGTCAGTCTGAACATTTATATGAGAAAACGTCAATGTGGAAATGTAAATCAGAAAACGTCAGTCTGAAAGCATAATTCAGCAAGTGTCAGTCCGAAAATGTAGATCAGAAAATGTCAGTCTGAAAGTGTCAATCAGAAAGTGTCAGTCTGAAAATGTAAATCAGCCTGGGAACACTGGAATCCATCCCTGTGGCCTTGTTGGGTCAGTGGAGCCAGGGCTGGACCTTCCCATCCCTCTGGAATTCCCTGCTCTGGCCAAAGCTTCCCCTGAAATTGTGTAGTGCAGGAGAAATCCTCCATCTGTAACAAGAGCCCTGCAAACACCCCGAGTGAATCCCGATTCCCGGCCGGGAGCAGGAAGGGACACAGGAACGGGGTTCGTGTGGGTGGGTGGTGAGCTCTGAGCAGCTTTGCTGACTTCTCCCAGAAGCTGGGAGGGACCCCAGGAGCACAGACAGAGAGGGGGGATTCTCTCAGCTCCTTAAGAATGGGAATGGGGAATTCACTCAGCTGTTTTAGGAACTGGAAGGGGGAATTCACTCAGCCCTTTAAGATCAGAAAGGGGGGATTCTCTCAGCTCTTTTAGGAACAGAAAGGGGGTTCTCTAAGTCCTTTTAGGAACAGGAAGGGGGATTCTCTCAACCCTTTTAGGAAGAGGAAGGGGGAATTCACTCAGCCATTTTGGGAACAGGAAGGGGGATGCTCTCAGCCCTTTTAGGAACAGGGAGACAGGGATTCCCTCAGCCCTTTAAGAATAGAAAGGGGAATTATCCGAGCTCTTTAGGAACAGAAAGGGGGATGCTCTCAGCCCTTTTAGGAACAGTAAGACAGGGATTCTCTCAGCCCTTTTAGGAAGAGGAAAGGGGGATCCTCTCAGCCCTTTTAGGATCAGAAGGGGGGATTGCCTTACCTTCATCACTGCGGGGCTGCTGGGGGAACATGTAGTTGGTGAGCACTCGCTGCTTGGTCTCGGGATGCGCCTCCGTCTGCAGCGGGATCAGGGCCTTGGACTGCAGGGAATGGGAGCACACAGCCATGAACTCCGGGATCGGGGCAGGATCCATCCGGCCCCCCCTGCACGGGGAACCCGGGGCTGCCCGGGAAACAAACTCCCCGTGGGCTGGGAGGGGTGCGGAGCCTCCTCTCCCTTTCCTCACTCCCGCAATTCCTGCCCTTCCCAGCGGGACAGAACCTTGGGAATCCTTAAAATGCATTCTAAGCCAGGCCTAATGAAGAGGTCATTAATAACTCTAGTATTCTAGATTATTGTTATTATTATTATTATTAGTAGTAGTAGTAATAGTACTATAATACTAGTAATAGTATCAATGCTATTAGTTTTATTCTAGTATTTATTCTAGGAGTAAATTCCTGGTGGTTGTCAGTCCACCTGGGAGTAAACCTGGTGTAAGAACTCCCATGGAGCATTCCCTGAGGGTTCCTGCTGGGTTTGGCTTCAGCTGGGGGATGTTTTATCACTGCTTTGCTCTGCCCAAAGTCACTCTGATCCAGGAGTGACTGTCACAGCCCAGAGAACGGAAATCAATCCGTGCTGTGCCACAGGAAAGTCAAAATGCTGGAAAATCTTGTAAATTTAAAGGGCTGGGGGTGTTCTGTGCCTGGGCTGCACAGCCAGGCAATGTTAATTTTTAAAATGGAAATCATAGGGATAAAAAAAAAAACAAACCCCAAGAATCCTCATTTAACACATTAAAATTTAATCATAATTTTCTATAACCCCTCCTTTCAGCTTTCACATTTTTGGCTCAGCTCTAAAACTAAATGTACACTTCAGACTTATTTTAGGGCTGAGCTGCTGCTGGAGCCATTGCATTTCTCAGGGTTCCTGTTGCATAATTCAGTTTAAAATAGATTCCTAAAGAATATCTGCTGGAAACCAGAGCCCTGGAACAAAGAAAGGCCCCCTCAGATCTCAGAGGTGCAGAAATGAGTTTCCTCCAAAGCAGGACCCAGAGTCCTTGTGCATCTTTGACTTGTGTGAACCCTCCCTGACTGCAGTGGAGTTTAAAATCTGCAGGGATGGGTAAATGGAAAAGGAAGCCAAGGATGGAGGAGCAGATGGAGCAAAGGGTGGGAACGGAATAAGAACGAGTTTGGGAACAAACATCTTGAATTTCTACTTCAAAAATACTCCCGTGCTGTTTTTGCCCTTTATTTACTACTTTGGGAAGGAGGCAGAAGCTGCTCCTGGTGAAAGAAATCCTGCAGAGGTGATTTTTCCATGGTAAAAAAAAAAAAAAAAAAAAAGATTCCCAGCAGGATTTATGGCTGGATATGGAAATCTGCAGCTGGGCTGGAAGCAAACCTTTCCAAAATTCTTCTGCATCTCGTACTGAGTGACAGGGTTCCTTGACAGCCCCTTTCCAAAGGAAAATGGGAATATTGAAAGGCATTACCTGGTTGTCAGAGAGCCACAAGGCTGCCAGTTCTTTCAGTTTGGTAAAAGTGAAGGGCAAATTCTTCAGCCTGTAAAGGAGAAAATTGGGACAAGGTGAATCCTTCACTTCCAAAATCATTTCTTTGAAGATTTGTATGCAGCACGTTTATCACACTAAAACAGCTAAAACTGCACTGCTTTTAAAAATAAATTTTACTGAAATGCAATATTTTATCAACATTCCTGTTACTGTTGTTATCATTCCTATTAGTATTATTATTATCTGATTAATATTACACATCAAGAGTTCTATTTGGAAAGCAGAAGTGCTGACATCACGTCCTTCAGTACTGAGGAGAGACTGATATTTTCTTTTGGTTACAGTGTAATAAAATTACACTTATAAGAGAGAAAAAAAGAAAAAATCTTGGTCCCAGGGAGGTTTAGAGGAAGCTCAGTGTCACTTACAGAGTTCCTTTTATTGGACACTGGAAGTTTGGAACAGAAATATTCCAAGACGATGGAAAATTCGTTTTTGTCAGAACGTCAGAGCAAAGATTAAAATAATATAAATATTCATAGTGAACCTAAATGACAAAATTAAATGGAACAGGGGGAAAAAAACCTCAGCATTTTAATGAGACATTTAAACACAATTTCCTAAAAGGGATCTGGGAGTGGGAATGGGAATGGATGGCAGGATATTTGTGGAATCCTCATTGATGTTTTTCCCATAACTCCTTCTGAACAGGAAGTGTTTTTATGGAACCATGGAATCTGGGATGGTTGGGGTTGGCAGAGTGTGTGCCTTCATCCAAAGGCTTGGAGAGGCACCCAGGGGAAGAGCTCCTGGGATCTCCTTCCTCTGCCAGATCCGGGGAAGAGCAGAGGACCAGACCTGCTGTGGGAACAGGGGGAATGTTCCAGCAGGAAGTGGAGCCCCAGCTCTCTGCAGTGTGAACCTGTGGGCTCATCCAAAGGAGCAACCATGGAATGGTGATGAGAGTGAAGCTGGGAGCACGGAAAGTAAAAAAAAAAAATCACTCAAAATCCAGCATTAATCCAAACTCTTTGGTGCAGAACGTAGGAGCTTCTTAGTTTTCATTAAGGCGGGAAGTTCCATGGCAAAAGAATTATCCCAACATCTCAGCAGGGCAGTGTTGGAGCTCAGCCGGAGCGCGGAGCAATGGAGGAGGAAAGGTTTGGAAAGGTTCACTTCCCAAACCACTCCAGAAAAGCAGAGGAGACGATTCCACCAGGTTTAAAGACAATTCAGGCAGGTTTGAGGGTTGAAGGTCTGGGGTCTGGGTCACCAGACACCCTGAGAGGGACTGGGAAGGGCACAGCTGCCACATCCCACCCCATGGAACAAACACCACATCCCACCCCATGGAACACCCCATGGAGCACCATATTCCACCCCATGGAACACCACATTCCACCTCATGGAACGCCCCATGGAACACCCCATGGAACACCACATTCTACCCCGTGGAATACCCCATGGAACACCACATGGAAAACCACATTCCATCTTATGGAATTCCACATTCCACCTCATGGAATACCCCATGGAACACCACATTCCATCCTTTGGAATACCACATTCCACCTCATGGAACACCCACGGAACTACACATTCCACCCTATGGAATACCCCATGGAACACCCCATGGAACACCCCATGGAACACTGCATTCCATCCTGTGGAACACCACATTCCACCTGATGGAACACCCCCATGGAACGCCACATCCCAGTCCAAGGCACAGCACATCCCACACCACATCATTGGGATGCTAGTCCCATAATCCCCCTCCTCCCCACTGGAAATCCCAATCCTCCCCCAGCTGGGGCAGGGAGCTGGAATTGTGCTGGAATCCAGGAAGGTGGGAAGCCCTGCCTGCCCCTGTCCCACCTCTGAGTCAGTCCCTACTCACCAGTGATGGTCCTGGAATCAGCAGGAAAATCACTGGGGAAAAAAAAATGGGAAAAAACCCCAAATACCTCCCAGCTGCTTCCTGCTTCCCCAGCTCAAGCTTCCAGCACAATTCCAGGTTGGAAGAGGGGGCAGTGACCTTGCTCAGGGTGGTTTAAGGTGCCAGGGAAGGCTCCCTGCATTCCTAACTCCCAAGAAATCCTGGATCAGCACTGTCCTCTGCCCCCCTCTCCTGTGGCCTCTCGTGTCCCCTCCTTTGTGTCCCCACAGGACAGGGAAGGGACCAGCCTTGGGAGCATCCACCTGGAAATCCACTCGATTTGGGACAGACCCACCCAGGATGGAATTTGTGCCACAGAATTCCAATGCAGGACAGAATGGAACTGAATTAAGGAATTTCAGGCAATATTCCAGGGGGTTCTCCGTGGCTTTATATCATTCATATTTTATGTTTATGCCGAACCTCAGCAACAGAACTGGGCTGGAAAATCCTTCCCTAATTTTTTTGCTGAGTGTGGATGGTGATTCCTGGAGAGGAAATGGAATTCACCCCCCACACCTTGCATTACCCAGCAAACCTGTGGTGGTACTGCAAATCACCACCTTCCTGGCACATCCACACGGATAAATCTGAAGGAAATTCAGATTTTTCCAAGTGCCTGTGGCAGCACAGGACAGGGATCAACAACAGCTCATTTTGTTTCTCATCTGAGCACACTCTTGTGCCTAAGGACAAATGAATCTGGGGTTTGACAAAAAAAACCCCCTCTGCTGAAGGAAATGAAAAATATTCCTTGGATTTCAGTGGGCACAGGATAACAAATTCCTGTTTCCTGGTTCCCAAGGTACCAGCTTTTTAATCATTAAATATTACAAATCTATAGACAATATCTTTTTTTTTTTTCTTTTTTTTTTTCTTTTTTTTTTTTTTTTGCATGGAAACAGCAGGAGATAAAAGAAGGAAATGGGTTTGAAGCTATTTAAACACACCAAGATCCAGATTTTGGCCTCATTCAGTTTTCTTGAAGTTTTCCTTTGGATGTCAAAGGACCTGAGACAAAACCTTAAGGATTAAGAAAAAACAACCAATTGTTCCTTATGGTTTAAATAAATTAAATGATAAGGATACTATTTTGAAAGTAGAATTCTAAAGATAATTTTTTTATTTTAAAACACATTTCAGAGGAATGTGTCTTTGCAGAGACCTCAAAGGAAAAGTTTAAACTAAACAAAAAAAAAAAAAATTAAATCAGCTGAAAAAAATAAAAGTGCTGTGAACTGTACCTGTTGTCACTCAGATTTAACACCCTCAGCTTCTGCATCTGGCCAATCTCATCAGGAAGAAATTCCAGTTTGTTGGAGCGCAGGGACATCACAGTCACGTTCTTACAGCTGCCAATCTGCGGGAATGGAAAAGCCAAAGCGATGGGATCCCAACTTTGGGAATGTTTGTTATCACTTCTCATGTCGGGTGGAGGCGGCTAAATTGGGTTTTATTGAAAGGCCCAAAAGGCAGAAAATCCAGAATTCCATCAGAAAAGGTCATTTTCCTGTTGCCAGCAACCTCAGGGGATGCCTGGGGCTCCTCACACTGCTCCTCACAGGGACGTTCCCAACTTTCCGTGGATCTACTGCTCAGTTTCACCACGGAGCACTTCAGGAATATTTGCTCTCGTACACATCTCAAGCAACTGCCTGAGCAGATCCTCTGTCTGCCAGGGCAGGGGTGGAGTTCTGGCTCCCACAGGACATTCCAGCCTGGAATTATGTTGGAACCCTGGGCACTGAGGATTTCTGTGCTGCCAGGCACTGACCCCCCAAGCAAACCCTGCATTCCACCTGAGGCCATGGAGAAGGCTCCCAAAATTAAGTGGCAGCACTGGGACTGTGGGTGTGTGGTTTGGATAGCAGTGTGTGATATCACAGGGGGCAAGACTCAGAGTTTAAAGTTTAGAATACAGTAATGGATATAAAGCAAGGTGGAAGGTTTAGGGCAGAGGCTGAGCCCTTCTTTTTCACCTTCTCCATGGTCTGGGTGGTGTTTTGTAATTGGGGCAAAACTCAGAGTTTAAAGTTTAGAATGCAGTGATGGATATAAAGCAAGGTGGAGGTTTTAGGGCAGAGGCTGAGCCCTTCTTTTTCACCTTCTTCTCCATGGTCTGGGTGGTGTTTGGTAATTGGGTACAAAAATCTGCATTGTGGGCCAGGGGTGGTTGGTTATTGGGGTAAAAGTGAAAATAATTCAGGTGTCATTTCTTAATTGGACAGTTTGTGCTTAAAAGGCCTTGTAAAGAGACAGAGACAGAGCCATTTTCACTTTGTTAGCTACAACTCACAGCCTATGAGCCTGTACCAGAGATAAGAACTAACAAACATCTGAGTCCCAACACAAAAACCGCCTCTCTCTCCTGATTAATCCCGGCCCTGCCAGAAGAAAAGAAGATAAAAAACCCCCACAGAAACACAGAAAGCAGCTGCTCACTTCTCTGGGCAGCTCCGGGAGGAAGTTCTCGTCCACGGCCAGGGTGCGCAGGTTGTGCAGGTACCCGATGGTGGAGGGCAGAGACTCCAGCTCGTTGCAGCTGCAGTCGAATTCCTCCAGCAGGGACAAGCTGGAAAGGGAAACACCTGGTTAGCTGTTGGAACCCTGGGCACTGAGGAGTTCAGGCTTTCTGTGCTGCCAGGCACTGACCCCCCAAGCAAACCCTGCATTCCTGGAGAAGGCTCCCAAAATTGAGTGACAGCGCTGGGACTGTGGGTGTGTGGTTTGGATGGAAGTGTGTGACATCACATAACAGAAAACATAGAGTTTAAAGTTTTAAAATGTAGTAATACATATATACAAAGCAAGATGGAAATTTTAGGGCAGAGGCTAAGTCCTTCTTTTTCACCTTCTTCTTCATGTGTTGCCCTGTTCTTCTAAAGCTCTTCTAAAGCTTTCTGATGTTTTACGTTTTTGTGATGGAGTTTCTCAGGCACTTTTCATGTCAATAATGATTGTTTTGCATTCCTGTCTGGAGGAGGAGAGAATTGATGGACTGTTGGGTTGACCAGTGTGGTTGGAGAGGATAATTGTCCTCCTCCAATCCATGGTCATTGCTGGAATTCTATAAAATATTGAGGTCTGTAAATAAATTGCCTTTTTTTTTTTTTTGCCTTGGACATCTCAGAGTGTGAGTGTTGCTGCTTTCATGTTGTATTGAGACATTCCTCTTCCTCCCAACCCCTGATCTCAGCTCTTCCAGTCCCAAGCCATTCCCTCTGCTCCTTTCACTCCAGATCCTGGGGACAGGAATCTCCTCTGGCATTTGCAGCGTCCAGCACAGACTGGAACTGTGCCCCCAGCACCAAACACTGCCCAGCTGTGGGTCCTGAACTCCTCCTGGCACCTTCCCACCCACCCAGATCCCACAGGGAACACCTCCAGCCTCTGGCTGCATCACGGGAATCGCGGATTTTGTGTGGAATGTTTGGTTAAGCCGGGCCTATTGTGTGCTCTGAGAGCCACCAGGGGCTGGTCCTTTGAACAGAAATCCCAGAAATGAGGGTGGAGCTCCCCAGCAGAGCATGGAGTCATCAAGGAAGTGCTCTCCTGGAGGAATTCCAGAGGGAATGTTCCCTCCTCCACGTTGCCAAGCCCTGTGTGACAGGAACAGGCTCTGGTGGGGGGGGGGGGTTCCACCACTGGAATTTCGGGGGAAGGGGCCCAGCAGGAATCCAGGCAAAGGGATGAGTCAGAGAGCCAAGCTCACTGTGAGGTGGGAGACTCTGCCCTCATTAGAGGAGAGGGAATTTTTCACTGGAAAAGCACAAGCAGTGGCTGTGGAGATCCCAGGTGATCCCACAATTGCTCTGCACTTCCACTCCAGAGCAGTGGCTGTGCCTTTGGAAATGTAATTAAGGCTCCAAGGCAAACGCTGAAGAGATATTGGGTTAAAAAAGGGAGATTTCCCTTCAATTGGAGCAATCCAAGAGATAAAAAAGGTTTTAGAACCTGACTCCCCAAACTGCTGGAGCTGGATTTAAATCCATCTTTTTGTAGCATCCAGGAGATCTTGGAGCCTGTGGAGCTTTCACCTGGAGGAGAATTTGCTGCTCCACAGAGCTTTGGGGAGCAAAGATTTGTCCTGCAGTGATTCCCATCACCAGCTTTTAATGCTCCCTCCCCATGAAAACCCCAAAAACCTAAAACACTCCAAGGATGAGCCAACCTGGGCTTCCAGTGGCTACAGCTGGAATGGGTGACAAATGTGGATTATTTTTCCCCAAAATGTCATCACAGCAGCTAAATTCTTACTGCAACAGGCCAGGGCCAGGGCTTGGAGCAGCCTGGGGTGCTGGGAGGTGTCCCTGCCCTGGCACAGGGTGGGATGGGATCATTTTGGAGGATTTTGGAGCTGCAGCCCTTCAGCAGAGCCATGTGAGACCCCACACCAGAGAGCTGCAGAGCATCCCGAGCTCTTCCCACCATCCCAGCCCCTGGAATGCTTCTGGCCTTCCCACAGAGCTTTCTGTCATATTTTAGGAACTCTCCATCCCTGCGAGGCCGCAGCCAGATCCTGCCCAGCTCCAAGCCCTGGCTGTTGCCATGGGAACAGATGGATTTTTTTTTTTTTTTCTTCCCCCAAATTCTTCTGCTTTTGCTGCTCCGCTCGTCCAAATTGATTCACACCAAAATCTTTGGTTTTCCTCTTGGAAAATTGGATATATTTTACCTTCTCCCTCTTTGCACTGAAAAATTCCCCAGGACTAAAAGGGATGCTCCAAATTGAAACGTCACAACCTGGGCGTTGGAAATTCTTTCCTAATTCAGGATATTTGTCTTGTTTTATAGCTGAAAACCCATGCTCCTTGAGCAGAAGGGAGAAGGTATTTTTAATTAAAAATGATGGAACCTGGACTCACTTTCCAATGGCATTGGGCAGGATGGTGAGCTGGTTGTCATCCACTTTCAGAGTCGTCAGTCTCTTCAACAATCCTGCAGGAAAAGAAATGATGGATAAGAAGCTCCCATGGAGATTTCCTGGGATCCCATCAGCAATGATTTGTACCCCTGAACAGCCCTGCCCTGTGGATTTTAGGAAGTATCATCCCAAATGGATTTATTTATTCCTGTTAAATGCCCTCTGAAAACCAATCCTGGCAGAAAACCACGGGACGAAAATCCTGGGGTTGATGGGGAGATGCAGAAGAACGAGCTGGAAGAGTGTCAATAATTAGCACCATTAACCAGCAATCCATGCTGGAATCTGAGTAAATTGATTTAAAATTGGGGGATTTTACAGTTCCACGTTCAAAGGGAAAGGGAAAAGCAAATATAAGGGCTCAGGACTGAAAGGAAATATCCCAGTGGACAGAGGGATGTCCCTACAGCCCCTCCTAGAACTTCCACAGCTCCTAAATAACCCAGGGATTCCATGCACATAAAACAGTCAAAATAAACATTCATCGTTTGAATTATTTCCTTTTTATTTCCTTTTCCCACTGCGGATGAGCAGCCATTCCAGGCTGATTTTTACTTTTAAATCAAATTCATTCTGTCCTTTTTTGGCTACTTTTCCTTCAAACAGGAAGCCAGGTGGGACAGCACCTTCCAAAGCAGGAGAATTCTGACTTTACAAAATGGGGGCTGTGCAGACACCACTTTCTGCCTCCTCTGGGATTTCATGGCAGGCCTTGCTCCTGATCATTATAAAATCCCCTAACTCCAAAATAAATAAAATAACATAAAATAACATAAAATAACATAAAATAACATAAAATAACATAGAATAAAATAAGATAAGATAAGATAAGATAAGATAAAATAAAATAAAATAAAATAAAATAAAGTAAAATAAAGTAAAACAAAATAAAACAAAGTAAAACAAAGTAAAATAAGTAAAATAAAATAAAGTAAAATAAAATAAGTAAAATAAAATAAGTAAAATAAAGTAAAATAAAATAAGTAAAATAAAGTAAAATTAAATTAAATAAAGTAAAATAAAATAAAATAAAATAAAAGTAAAATAAAATAAGATAAAATAAGGTAAAATAAATTAAAATTAAATAAGTAAAATAAAATAAAATAAAGTAAAATAAATAAAATAAAATAAGTAAAATAAAATAAAAAATAAAATAAAATAAAATAAAATTTAAAAAATAAGATAAAATAATTTAGAAAAATCTTTGAAATGGAGGGTAATCCTTGCTCTCCCCTCACCTATGGAATCTGGCAGCTGCTGCAGCATGTTGGATGAGAGGAGGAGATCCTCCAGCCCCTCACAGCCCGAGATGTCCAGGTCGACCGTCTCGATCCTGTTTTTGGACACATCCAGGTACACGAGCTGTTTTAACTTCCCTATAGACTTAATAGCACGTGAGACAGAGTTACTTGAGCAGATAGAGCTGTTAATGAGAGCGTTAATTAGAGACAGACACACAAATCCAGCTGATCTGGAGTTATCTCAGCGCCCCGCGCATCGCTGCTCTCCCCGCTGCAGGCCTGGGTGGGCTCAGCCTCAAAGGAGCAAAAATTAACACCCTCCCCCTCCCCCTGTTAATTAATGTGCTCCAAATTCATTAAATCTGCTGGAATTTGGCATTCCTGGGCATGCAGCTGAGCTGTTTCTCCACCTGGACACAGATCCAAGGGAGATTCCCAGTTCCCACCTCCCACCATGGTTTCTCTGTTCAACCATCCCATCACTTTTATAATAATGAGTTAATTAATTGATTCATGACTCTCTGCACCCACCCACAAGGAAATGCACCTGCAGGTGTCCCCTGCCAGGCAGACAGGTCACCAAATCACCCAACAATCCCCTAAAAGAAATGTCCATACCCCAGGTAGCACTTGCAAGGAATTATTGTCCATCCACAACTCCCTCAGATTCTGGATTTGTTCAAGAACCTCAGGCTGAGGAAAAGAACAAATAATTATGGGCAGCTAAATAAAGCAGTGTTCCTTGAGTTAAATAAAAAAAAAAAAATCAATGTTTTTCTTCAAAGAATAGAGCTTCCCTCTTCACTTCCCTTTGGTTTTTCATAACCCACCTCAGCCTTCCAGGTGTTTAAGGACAGGAGTAGCTGGGTAATGTCACCACTGCTGCTCTTTACCAAAAGGTGTAAAATTTAAGAACCTTTTGCAAAAGGAATGAGCCCAAAGGACACATCCCTGGGAGGTTTAATACCTGCAGCTGGCACAGCTGGGAGTCAGAATGCACAGGAGATAACGGGCACTGGTCAAACCACTGCAAAATCAAAACTTTTAATTCTCTTCAGCACTATCAGTGAGAGCAGCTGAAAAAGGCAATTCCCCCAATCACTCCTTACAGCTGTGAAATTCCAGGATTACAACTCCAGGTCACAAGTATTCCCAGCTTTCCTCAGCAGTGTTTTTCCTTTCCCATGAAATGCTTTCCACAGCAAACCAACACTTGGGATTCGCCTTTGCCCTCTCAAGTTGTAGAGGTTTTTTGGTTTTGTTTTTATTTTCAAAGCCTGTCAGAGCCTGGTATTAAATGTTCCATGAAATATTCCATGAAGTATTCCATGAAATATTCCATTCCAAAGCAGGGTCCAGCATTTGGAAGCAGTGCAATCGCCCTGGAATTATTCCAGCAGAGGCAGAAACAAAGGGACCCTCAGACCCTAAGGGAGAGCTGGAGTTACCCTGCCTGCTCTGGTTGGGAACGTTGCCATTCCCAGGAGAAATCTGATTTTCCACTTGCCCAGGGGACTGTGGGAGAAGCTCCTGACGCCTCATCAGATAAGAACAAAGCTGATGAGCAGGAGAACTCAGCCCTTGTTTTCCACATAACGAGTTCCTATTAAAAACTAGCGGCGAGCATCTTCAATCTGATTTATTTTGCCTCTGTTCATTCTGTTGAAATTCTGCTCTCCTGCAATGATTAAAACCACTTCTGGTTTCCAGGCTAAATTGATTAATGGCCTTTTGATACTATTTGTTCCTGTGCTGATTAATGTTTCTTTATCCCTCTGGAGGTCATTATGGATAATCATCATTTCCCCTCTCAACTTTAATTTGCTTTTCAATCCCTCTCATTAATGGACACCTTTCTTCAAGGCCTGCTCCTGGGCTGTGCAGAGCACACTCTGATGGGGAATTCCTTGGATTATGAATTCCAAAGATGATGGAATTTCCCATGATTGTGGAGCACCTTGAAATACTGCACACTGTGGCACAGCCTGGTCCAGATCTGGTGGATGGGTTGGTATTAAAGTGACATTAAAAGCTGATTTGTGTCTGCCAGAAAGGCTTTGGTTCGGGGCTGTCTGGGGAATATTCTCATTTTCCACAGAGCTTGCTACAACTGGAATGGAGTAGAATGGGAATGGGAATGGGGATAGGGACAGGGATAGGGATAGGACAGAATAGAATAAAATAGCAACAGGCATAGAATAGGAATAGGGATAGGGATAGGAATAGGAATAGGGAAAGAATAGAAATAGAAATAGGAACAGGGATAGGAATAAGAACAGGAACAGGAATAGGAATAAGAATAAGAAGAGGAACAGGAATAGGAATAGGAACAGGAATAGGAACAGGAATAGGAACAGGAATAAGAACAGGAATAGGAACAGGAACAAGAACAGGAATAGGAACAGGAATAGGAATAGGAACAGGAACAAGACCAGGAATAGAACAGAAGAGAACCAGCTGGAAGGGTTTGACTTTGACCACCCAGTCCAGCTCCCTGACCAATCCAGTCTGACCAAACCTTAAAGGATATTATTCAGGGAACTGTCCAAATGTCCCTTAATCCCCCTCTCCAGGAGCCTGTTCCAGGTCTGACCACATACAGAAAACTTCCTGGGATTGAATGGAAGGCTCACAGGGAATTTGGAGAAAGTTACATATCATTTTATTAGACGCTCCGGGCTTGGGAAGGATTTAATTCCCAACAATTAAAATTCCAAGCGGCGCTTCCGAAAATTCCTCTCTGTTTATCCACGCTGAAGGTTTTAATTAAAAATCGGAGTTAAATCCTCTCTTTTCCTCTCCTGCATGGAATCAATGAGCAGCCCGGGACAGGCTGGGAGCTGCTCCATAAAACAGATGTAGAGACTTTGCTACAGCTTTTTAGCGCCAGGTGACATTTCAGGGGTTGTTTGAGGTGGAATTATCTCAGTTTTAACTAAAGCTACAGGCGCTATTCCCTTGTAGGGCTGTAATCCCGCTCTTCCGTGGCTCCTGTGCTGACAACAGAGAAAATTCCCCAAAGATTTCAATCTCAGGGAAATGAATTCAGATCTTAGGGATGAATTAGGGACAGAAACTCCTTTGGGAGCCCAAAATCCTCTGCTGGAATGACAGAATCCCAGACTGCTTTGGGTTGGAGGGAAATTGTGCCCCTTGCCCAAAACCCACAAAGCCATCCCAGTAAAAGTTCAATGCCCCATGCAGAGAACATCCAAACCCCCCAGGTTTGCCACTAAAAACTGCATTTTCTTACCAGCTCAGAGAACTCATTATTGCCCAGATCGAGCCTCTCCAGCTGAGTCAGTTTGTGCATTGACCTGGAACAGATGAGGAGAGACTGGAAATGAGATTTTAACTGGCAAAACGTCAGCCAGAGTTTGGTGGGATAAAAATAAAGCGGCATTGATACTCTGATGGCAAAAAAAAAAATAAAAAATTGAATGGCACCAGTTGGATGCTGATGCAAGTTTCAACAATATATTCCATCCTTGAGACGTCAGCTGAGGTTATTGAACTCAACAGCCAGCAACAGTTATTTTCATATAAAAATGAACAGAATCTTGGTAGGTTTCTGTGTATTTGCCCAGGGAAAATGCCCCATGTTACATCAGTAAGTGACTGAAATGAAATATAACAGAAATTGTGGCTTTTGGAGAGAGATTTATGCACTTGCTGTGGTTTTTTAAAAACCACTAGAAAGCGTTTGGACTCTTGAGCCAGGTCCCCTGCTCTGAGGGTCAGATTTAATGGAGTTCAAAGTTAATAAATCAATTTTTGCCTTTGTTTCCATGAACAAAACCGTAGCAGGGTTTTATCCCAAGTGCAGAATTTCTCCTGACAGACCAAAGAGAACCAAACACCACGCAGATGATTTAATTATTTTTATCCTCTTTTTTTTTTTTTCACCACACTGGGTTTGGGGAGCGGGGGGGGTGTGGTGAAAAAAAAAAAAGAGGATAAAAATAATTAAATCACCTAACATGAACTGCAGCAGGCAGTTCAGAGGCCTCCTGAGGTAATCAGATCCTAATCAAAAAATTAGCATAGCCTTAATTGCTGTGATCTAAAATATCACCCATTTCACCTCTGCAATTTGTGCCAGAGGTAAAAGTTGATTATTGCTGAAAGGCTGTGGCTGCAAAGCAGAGCCCTGGTTCAGCACCTCAGCCTGGCTGTGCTCAGAGCACTGCTGAGGTTTTGTTGCCAGCAAATTTCACTTTTCCTTTGGTGAAACAGGGAAATAAACTCAAAAAAAAAAAAAAAAAAATCAGGGATTCAACTCCACGGGAGCAGGAAAATCAACTCCGCAGGAATAGGAAATAAACTCCACAGGAATAGGAAGTAAATTGCAGAAAACCAGGAAATCAACTCCACAGAAACACAAAAATAAACTCCACAGAAACAGGAAAATCAGCTCTACAGAAAATGAAATAAACTCCAAAGAAACAGAAAATAAACTCCACAGACACAGGAAATCAACTCCACAGGAACAGGAAAATAAACTCCACAGAAATAGGAAATAAACCCCATAAAATAGGAAATCAACTCCACAGAAATAGGAAAATAAACTCCACAGAACTAGGAAATAAATCCCACAAAACCAGGAAATAAACTCCACAGAAATAGGAAATCAGCTCTACAGAAAATGAAATAAACTCCACAGAAATAGGAAAATAAACTCCACAGAAATAGGAAATAAACTCCACAGAAATAGGAAATAAACTCCACAGAAATAGGAAATCAACTCCAGAAAACCAGGAAATAAACTCCACAGAAACAAGAAAATAAACCCCACAGAAACAGGAACAAAACCCCACAAACCCAGGAAGATAAACCCCAGAGAAACAGGAAAATAAACTCCGCAGAAATGAGAAATCAGCTCAGTAAAAACAGGAACTAAACCCCACAGGAACAGGGCAATAAACCCCACAAAACCAGGGAAACAAACTCCCCTGAAATACACCACAGTGTATTGTTATAACCAAAATTTTAATTATTACACACATCCTAGATTTCTAGATGATATACATTTTAATATTTCAGATCTCTCTATTCTGTCTTTTCAACGACGAAATCCTGGAACTTGGACATCTACAATCTTGGAAATCTACACTCAGACTGGTAGAACCTTCGTCCTTCACCCCAACTGGAACACAACTCCAACAGCTTTGGCTTTCCTACTGTAAATTCAACTCCAAATGCAACTTTTAACCATTCTTGGTGTCTTTTTTTTTTTTTTCAGTTAAATAAACAATTCCAGAAGCTGGAATTGCTGTGGGGGCAGATTCGTTTCAGGGAGTTGAGGCTCCATCGAAAAATGAAGCTCTGCCAATATTCCCAAACTTAAATTGGATTTTTCCATTAGCTGCTGCTATTTTTACCTCCCTCGTAGAATCACTTATATTTTTTCTTATGGAAAGCTTCAGTTACAGTTTTTTTTTTTGGGTTTGGTGTTTTTTTTTTTTTTTTTTAACGTGGGGTTGTTTTCTAGAGGTGGATGAGGAAAGGAGCAATTATGAGTAAGGCTCAGTTAAATATTCCTTCCTGAAATAATGATGTCATGGGGAGAATGAATGTGCTCACAGAGGTGGCAGCCAGAGACTTCCCACAAACCTTGATGGGGCTCCCATTTGGAGCTCTCCTTCCACTCACCAGTGGCTCCATTCAGGAGGTTTTGGGCTGTGGGGGTGGAATTCTGAATGAAATGATTTTATTTCATTTTTTTTTTTAATGTGGAATGTGCCTTTTTTAAAAGACTACAGAGGCAGAGGAACGACGGAATACTTGGGGGAAAATTACCATTTCAAACCATTCCCACTCCATAAATTATAACTCACATGATAGGATTCAGGGGTATTAATTACAATTCCTGGTAATCACATTAATGGCTTAATTGAACTTCCCCAAGTTCTTGCAGGTTTGGCTTTGCTGCCTCGTTTAGAAGCCATTTATCTTTAATTTTTACTGCCAGCAAAATTCACTTTCCCTGTTTTAGAGCAGGGAAATAAACCCCACAAAACCAGGGAAATACACCTCACTAAAACAGGAAAACAAACCCTACAAACCTGGGGTAATAAACTGCAGAGAAACAAGGAAATAAACCCCAAAGAAAAAGGGGGAAAGCTCCACAGAAAAAGGGAAATAAACCCCACAATTCATAATCAATTTTTGTTGTAAACCCTTCAGATAACCAGGAAAATCCTCTGGTTTAGGCCATGGAGAAAATTCCTTAGATAATAAAATGATGGAATTGTGAAGGTTGGGAAAGCCCTCTGTGAGCAGCCACGGTCACCCTTAATCCACGTCCCCAAATGCCACATCCAAAAGCTCTTTGATCACTTCCAGGGTTGGAGACTCTGCCAAAGTTATTAAATGAATATCAAATTACAATATCCAATTAATTGGGTTATTTAACAGCATTTGGGATCTCTGTCTCGGCCTCCTTGAGGAGAAGCAGCCCAAGTTTCCCCACAATAAAAACTGACTAAAAATAACCAAAGTTTCACCAGGATACACCAGACATGATTCTTCTTAGAAACATTTACCTTTAGATAAATATATTTTGATTATATTATTATACATATTATTTAGGTAAATAAATTATTCAAACCCCTAAAGAATCCATCTCCCTCTCTGCTCCTCTGTACTAATTCAGCACAGAATGAACAAACAGAAAGTCAAGAGAGACTGGAAATGCACTTTTAGCTCTGTTTTCCCGTTCATTTTGCCAGAGGACAGGAGAATATCTGATTGAAGGTGCTGGATAATCCCCAGGGATGAGGCAGGTTGGATGGGAGTTAAGGAATATCTGACAACTCCGAGTTGGCTCCATCAGCCAAACCCAGAAAATGGGAATAAAGGAATCTGAGCTCCTGATTTCAGATTCCTTTGGATTCCTCCTCCTGCTGCGGCTTGAGCACGGATCAGACCCGGTTTCATTCCCAAATAAAAGCAGGGAGATAAATTTGGGCTGGGATGGAGCCCAGTGGCTGGAAAAGGGCAGGAACCCTTGGAGAACTCCAGGAACACCCCTCTGGAATCCCAAAGGATTCCTGATTTTCCATGGGTAGGAATAAAAAGCAGCGGAGGGCCATCACATATGGCACCAGCAGCCACTTCCCATAAACTGGGACAGCAGAGCAGAGGTGGGGCCTGATCCCATGAGGGAATCCCACTGGGAATTCCCAGTGTGTTCAGCTCCAGGGGCTGGGAGGAGCCCGGGATTTCGGGATAATTAAGGGTGGGGTTGGGGGATTCCCCAAGGTTATCGATGTTCTCCCCTCCCAGTGCCTGGGGCCAGCCAGTTTGTCTCTGAAATTCAGAATTCCTAACGAGATACCAGCTCCTCTGGAAAAAAACCCCAGAATTCCCTGGAAAAGACCTTAAATTGACATGTCAGCTCCTCTGGAAAAGAATCCCAGGGTTCTGTGGAAAAGACTTAAATTTAGATAGCTCCTCTGGAGAAGAATCCCAGAATTTTGTGGAAAAGACCTTAAATTGAGATGTCAGCTCCTCTGGAAAATTATCCCAGAATTTTGTGGAAAAGACCTTTAAAGTTCATCTGGTCTATGGAAGGTGTCCCTGTCCGTGGGACTGGATGGGATTTAAGCTCCCTCCCAACCCAAACCAGTCTGGAATTCTGGGATTTCACAACGAATAATTAAGTCAATTTCCCAGACAACTTTAAAAATAGGAAAAACCTTTTTTCCTAAAGCAAGACAACGGGAAAAACCTTTTTTTCCTAAAGAAAAACAAAAGGAAAAGCCTTTTTTTTTTCCCTAAAGCAAAACAACAGGAAAAGCCTTTTTTCCCTAAAGCAAAAAAGAAGTGAAAAAGCCTTTTTTTCCTAAAGCAAAAGCATGGGATGCATTTTCCAGCCTCTAAACAGATTCAAAAAAACCTCAAGGGGAAACCTCGTAGTAGCAGTTGCTGATTAAAATATTGGCAATATTTTAATAACGTGGTGCAGGAGTAGTAAAGCTGGGGGGGGCTGTGAGTTCCCAAAGTCAGCCAGAGCTGCTATTTGAGGAAAACAGGGCACCAGGAAGGCTGCAAATATTTGTAAACCCAGAGTGTGCCAAACACTTCCCGTCCTCAGCAGGAACTCGGGAGAAAGTGGAGCAGCATCTCAAAAAATAGCAGGAGAAAGTGAAGCTTTTTCCCTAAATTTAGTCCCCTCCCTACCCTGGACAGACTCTCAGCTGATTTAAATTGTCTCTTCCACTGAGTGAGTTCAAGATATTTCCAAAAAACCTGTGATTGTTGCCAAGCAGCTTCCTAAAGTGGGATTTGGGAGGTGCTGGGCATGTGAGGGGTGTGAATTTGGTGGCAGAGGTGTTGGGAAGGCACAGGGAAGCTTTGGACCACTCCATTCTCGGGTTCCTGGAAATTAAAATCATTTTTATGCAGCCAGTTCCTGTCAGAAGGGAGGGAAAGGACTGGGAGAGCTGCAATCTCGGGATGTCTTCCACCATCATCACCATCACCATCATCATCACCACCATCATCACCATCATCACCATCATCACCACCATCACCATCACCACCATCACCATCACCACCATCACCATCATCATCACCACCATCATCACCATCATCACCATCATCATCACCATCACCATCATCATCACCACCATCATCATCACCACCATCACCATCATCACCATCATCATCACCACCATCACCATCATCATCACCATCACCATCACCATCATCATCACCATCATCATCATCACCATCATCACCACCATCATCACCATCATCATCACCATCATCATCATCATCACCATCATCACCACCATCATCACCATCATCACCACCATCATCACCATCATCATCATCACTATCATCATCACCATCACCATCATCACCATCATCACCACCATCATCATCACCATCACCATCATCACCATCATCACCATCATCATCACCATCATCATCACCATCATCACCATCATCATCACCACCATTATCACCACCATCATCATCACCATCACCACCATCATCACCATCACCACCACCATCATCACCATCACCATCATCATCACCATCATCACCATCATCACCATCATCATCACCATCACCACCACCATCTTTATCATCTTCTTGTCCCTAAAGTCCTTTCCTGAAAGGAATGAAACCCTGATTTCCTTCCTTCAAGCAGGAAGAAAAGCACAGGGATGATGAAACATTTTTGGGAGATTTCGCACAAAGAGAGAGCTGGAAAAATCTGATTATTTCAGGGATCTCAGCTTGAAACCCCCCCGCCTCCTGAAGAGCAGAAGAACCCAAACAAAACGTCTGCAGAGGAGATCAAAGTGCTGAGGAGTCACACGTGGTGGCATCATCTGTGATCAAATGTCCCATTTCTGGCTGATTCCAGCCCATTTCCCCAGTTCCCAGTTCCCCCAGTGAACACATTCCCTGGGAGTGCACACCAGCACTGAAAGATTTCCCCTAAATTCTGAGGGTTTTTTTTAGATAAATATCTATTTTTAGATAATTGTCATTATTTTTAGAAAAATGCCATTATTTTTAGAAAAATGCCATTATTTTTAGATAAATATCTATTTTTAGATGTCATTATTTTTAGATAATTGTCATTATTTTTAGATAATTGTCATTATTTTTAGCTGTCACTATTTTTAGAAAAATGTAGTTTTTTTAAGTAATTGTCATTATTTTTAGAAAAATGTAATTATTTTTAGAAAAATGCCATTATTTTTAGAAAAATGCCATTATTTTTAGAAAAATATCATTATTTTTAGAAAAATGTCATTATTTTTAGAAAAATGCCATTATTTTTAGATAAATGTCATTATTCACTGGGCAATCCCTATTTTTCCTATCAGGGCCCGCTCCAGCCTTTCCCATTTCCCTTGGAGCTTTCCCAAATGAGCTGTCCCCCCCATTTTTTCACCCCTAAACTGATTTTTTTGGGGATTTGAACGTTCCTGTTGGACTCCTGAGAGCAATCAGGAACGTTCAGGAACCTCCCTGACTGATGTTTTCTTGACACCTCAGGAAAAACCCGGAATCTCCCCCGCGGCACCGACGTTCCTTGGGCTCAGGAGAGAATTCCCCGGCAGATCCCTTTGGATCCATGACTCACAGCCACTATAAAATCCATTTTACACCCCTCAAAACCACTCCCATCCTTCATTCCCAGCCTAATTCCTGCCTGGAGAGCTCCTGATTTATTCCCAAATTCCCGCAGGTCCCTTAGGATGTGACTTTGCACCTTGAATCCCAAGTTTTGACTTGACTTTGCACACTAAATCCCAAGTTTGGACTGTGCTGCCCTCAGAATGCCACTTTTTTCTTGAGGGCTGCAACTTTTTCTCCTCACAAATTAATCCCAAAGTCCTGGAGAAATCCTGGTTTTTTTTGGGTTTTATTTTTAATTATTTTTTCCCTACACCAGGACTCGTTCCTTTGGAAACGATCCATTGGACTTTTCCCAGCAGGGGAACAATTCCTGCTGCCAAAAAATCCCAAAGATCTGCTGAGGAGCCACGACTTTATTGGGAGGCAGTGAGTCAGAGGATGAGAGCAGCAAATCCAGGGATTTTCTCATCCCTCCAGGCTCCAGTGAGTCAGCAGCTCCAGGGGAGCCTTCGGTTTTCCAGGTGACTTTGGGAAGAAACCCCACAGAACTTTGGGAAGGTGTTTTCCTCTGCCCTGGGATCCAATTTAGTCCAAGAGCTTTGAAAATGCCAGGAGGTTCCAGATTTTTCCTGAGGTACAATTAAAAAAAAAAAAATCAAGCCTAGGGAGATTATTCCTGATTGCTCTCAGGAGTCCAACAGGAGGTTGGTTGCTACCGACCCAAATAATTGGCACTTTTGGAAATTCCAGGTGAAATAAATGTGAAATACCCCAGCACTTACTTTGGTAGAGTTTTCAAGTGGTTTTCTCTTAACTCCAAAATTCGCAATTTGACAAGTCTGGAAATAGGAGAGGAAATAATTATTGTTTTCAAATAACCCATCAGAACGGTTTGAAATGATTAATTTTTATTTTAACAAGTCTGTTTGATGCAAAATAATCCAGTGTCCAGTTCTTGTGGGGTTGGATCTGGCATAGAAACCGGAGCCAAACAATTCCATGGGATGTCTGCCCTCGTCTGAATTCCCCCTGACATCCATCAGGTTTGCCCAGCGATTTTTAATTCATTTTATCCAGGACTCCAGCAAGGCACACACAGGAAAAGGTGGGAAGTTTGGAAGAAACAAAAAAACAAAAAATAAGAAACAAACCTCCCCCCAAAAAAACACAACAACAACAACAAAAAAACCCCAAACAAAACAAAACAAAAAACAAAACCAAAAATCCCAAAAACCAAGCAAACAAAAAACCAAAACAAAACCCAAAAAACCCACCAACAAACAACCCCCCCAAAACCAAAAACAACAACAAACCATCCAAAACCCAACCAACCAACAAAACAGCAACAACAAATAAACAACAAAAAACAACAGAATAACTAATAAATAAAAATAACTAATAAATAAAATAAACTAATAAACTAATAACTAAATAAAAATGACTAATAAATAAAAATAACTATTAAACAAAATTAATAAATAAAATAACTAATAAACAAAATAACTAATAAATAAAATTAACTAATAAATAAAATAACTTATAAACAAAATAACTAATAAATAAAAATAACGAATAAATAAAATAAATAAATAAAATAAACTCATAAATAAAAATGACTAATAAATAAAATAAACTAATAAATAAAAATGACTAATAAATAAAAATAACTATTAAACAAAATTACTAAATAAAATAACTAATAAATAAAAATAACTAATAAACAAAATAGCTAATAAATAAAAATAACTAATAAACAAAATTTAGAAATAACAATAACTAATAAATAAAATAACTAATAAACAAAAATAATAAAAATAAATAAATAAAGCAATAATAATAATAATGAAATAATAAATAAAATGAAGAATAAAACTTTCACCCAGGTGGCGGCAGGGACCAGCCTAAAACTGGGCTTGGCTGGGTTCTGTGACACCACCAAAGCTTCACTCTGCTGATCCTCTGCCTTCCTGAGCTCCTTGCCCAGGGGGACAACCCCAGGGCAGCCATCCCCAGAGGAATGAACCCCCCATTTCTGTGCAGGGCCAGCTCCCCCTGTGCAAGCTGGGTTCACTCTGCTTCCCACCACCTCTGCTTTGTCCTCAGCTGACATTTCCTGGCTCCTGCTGGGTTTATTTTTACCCTCGCTCCCCCTTATCCCTTCTGCTCTGCTGCCTTTGGACTCCCCTGCCTCCTTCTGCTTCCAGCATTTCATCTCTGCTCATCCCACCACCCCAAACCACCCCTCGCTGCCCTCCCTGCTCTTCACCCTCCTGCCCCTTGGTCACCAGGGCAGGGACGTGGAGAGAGAGAGAGAGAGCTGCTGGAAGGAAAACCTTTCTGAAAAGAAAAAAAAGCTGCTGCTTTCTGCCCCTGCCCCAGCTGAGGCACTGCAGGGAGGACGAGCCTCTCCCAGCTCTGCTCGTCCTCACCTCACTGTTATAAATACACCTTACAGAGTCACAAATATTAAAATGAATGCTCTGTGTATGTTGTTGGAAAGACTTAACTGCGTGTAAAATGTGTTTTTGTAGCTAACTCAGAGAATGGTCAAAATGCTTTTTGTAGCTAACTCAGAGAATGGTCAAAATGTGGTTTTTTTGGCAAAAAAAAGCGCCAATGGCATTAATGGCAATAATGGTTTTTGTAGCCAACTCAGAGAATGGTCAAAATGTGGTTTTTTGGCAAAAAAAAAAAAGCCAATGGCATTAATGGCAATAATGTTTTCTGTAGCCAACTCAGAGAATGGTCAAAATGTGGTTTGTTTAGCATTAATGGCAATAATAGGTTTTTGTAGCTAACTCAGAGAATGGCAATAATTGTTTTTGTAGCCAACTCAGAGAATGGTCAAAATGTGTTTTTTTTGGCAAAAAAATGTCAATGGCATTAATGGCAATAATAGGTTTTTGTAGCTAACTCAGAGAATGATAATGGTTTTTATAGCTAACTCAAAGAATGGTCAAAATGTTGGGGGTTTTTTGGCAAAAAATGCCAATGGCATTAATGGCAATAATGGTTTTTGTAGCTAACTCAGAGAATGGTCAAAATGTGTTTTTGTAGCTAACTCAGAGACTGGCAATAATGGTTTCTGTACCCAACTCAGAGAATGGTCAAAATGTGGTTTGTTTGGCAAAAAAATGTCAATGGCATTAATGGCAATAATAGGTTTTTGTAGTTAACTCAGAGAATGATAATGATTCTTGTAGCCAACTCAGAGGATGGTAAAGATAGTCAGGAAATTCCTCACATTCTTGGATTATCCCATCTGGATGAAGGTAACAGCGACAGACACCACAACCCCAAAGGCAGGATTTGTTGCCTCTCCGTTATCAGGGGGTGTGGGGACAGGATGGAGCCCCAAGGAGAAGCAAACCAAGCAAAAAGCCATCTAAACCCAAAGGAATGTTGGAATGATGCAGGAGGGTCCACGAAAATGAAACACGCTGGTGCATTTAAAGAAGTGTTTCTGAGTGAGGCTGCCAAGCACTCGGCCTCCAACCTTTCTTTTATTCTGTCTCCTAATTGTCTTTTTATTAAACTTTTTTTAAATTTCACCAATAAAAGAGTGAAGATCATTTTTCGTGTCACCTTTCCCCGAACTGCCAAGCTGCATCTCCTCACCACCACACCCTTGCTCACTCTCCCAAGTGATCCTCAAGATCCCTCTCCCTGAAAACCAAGGAGCCAAAATCTCTGGGGTCTTTGGTTTGGTTTTCCAAGCTTTGAGCTGGGCCCTGGGAGCCCGAGCCGGGTTCAAACAACAGGAATGTGCTGTGGTGACTCATTCTTACCTTCCAAAGTTAGCTGGAAGAAACTCCAAAAAGGCATCATTGAGATAGAGCTGGGTCAAATTTAGAAGTTGTGTGAAGCCATCTGGCAGCCTAAAAAAACAGAGCAAACCTTAATGCTCACCCCGAGTTGCCATGGAGATAATAACAATGTATATTTAGAAGCAGAAAGGTGACTTTCTCTCTCACCTTCTTCTTCTACCCAAATTCTCCTGAAGAACTCACTTCTAACAGACATTTTTGCCCATTCCCATCTCCTCTGCATTGCTACAAACAGGGAATGCAAAGGCCTGGAACATTCAGGGGACAGCAGCATTTTCTCCCTTCCTGCTTGAGGGATTTAAACCAAAGATGCTTTTCCTTCTCCTTTCTCTTTTCCTTTTCTTTCTCTTCTCCTTCTCCCTTTCCTTTCCTTTCCTTTCCTTTCCTTTCCTTTCCTTTCCTTTCCTTTCCTTTCCTTTCCTTTCCTTTCCTTTCCTTTCCTTTCCTTTCCTTTCCTTTCCTTTCCTTTCCTTTCCTTTCCTTTCCTTTCCTTTCCTTTCCTTTCCTTTCCTTTCCTTTCCTTTCCTTTCCTTTCCTTTCCTTTCCTTTTCCTTTCCTTTCCTTTCCTTTCCTTTCCTTTCCTTTCCTTTCCTTTCCTTTCCTTTCCTTTCCTTTTCCTCTTAATACTTTTCTTTTTTCCTCCTTCTCTCCTTCTCTTTCCCTATCATTCTTCCTCCCTCTCCCTTTCTCTCCCCATTTTTTAAACTGAAACATCAACATTTCACTTTTCCTCCCCGTTCAACTCCACTTTGCAAACCCTGGAGTTACAACAAATCTTTTGCTGCTGTTTTTGCAGGATTTTGGAAGGGGTAAGGACCAAGGGCTGGCAAAGTGAAGCCTCACCCCTGTGTTTAGAGACTGCCCAGCCCCGTGGCACTAATGGAGCGCTCCGGTCTCAGATAAACCCACCCTGGGTGGAAAAAAATCAGAAAGACATTCAGATTAACCCTGCAAACGGTCTGGACACAAAGCCCTGAACTCTGGGCTCGTGTTGAGCACATTTTGTGCCCTTGGGGTGAGCAAAACAAGCCCCTGGTACTCACTTGGACACGGGGTTGACGCTGGCTTCGATTATCGTGAGACACTTACAACACTTAATGTTTTCTGGGAAATCTTGGATTCCTAAAAAAAGAAAACAAAACAAAAAAAAACACCCATGGAAAGAATATTAGACACACAAAAATAGTTATTAGACACAGAAGAATATTATCTACACAAAAACCCTTCAGCCTGCTTTGTTCACAAATGCTTCATTGGGATTTTCAGCTCAGACTTCAGCTCCAGCAGGAAGGAAACACAGTTTGGAATTATCATCCCAAAGGTGATGCTCAAGCCCTAAATAAATACATAAAACCACCAGATGATAACTCTGCTGCTAATGCTTGATTTATGTAACGTTCTAGAATTAACAGTGACATCATCTGTGCTGAGGTTTGCGCCTCCATCCCTTCCCAAACTGCTGTTCTCTCACAGGATCCTCCACGGACAGGAAATTTCCCAACATTTCCAGCAGTTACTGAGCCTCATTTTTTTTAAAAACAAAGACCCTCGAGCTCAGGCAGCAAAGGTTTTTAGGCCCATCAACATGAAAACACAGAACTGGGAACACACAGCAGCAAACCAGTCCAGATAAATCCTGGGAATTGTTTAAATCCCTCACACAAGAGCCCAGTGAGTTCAAAACCACTTTGGAAGTGGAATGCTCCTGAGTGCATGGAAAACATTCCTCAGCCTCACATTCCTACTCCCAGCTGGGCAGAAGCTCTCAGAGCATGGGAAGCTAAAGAAAACTCTGGTTTTTATGGAAAAACCAGAGCAGGATTTCCATGGATCCTCCCCCAAAGTGCCAGGCGGGAAACCAGAGATGGAGCACGAATTTCTAAACCACTTTGGAAGTGGAATATTCCTGAGTGCATGGAAAACCAGCCTCACATTCCTACTCCCAGCTGGGCAGAAGCTCTCAGAGCACGGGATGCTAAAGAAAATTCTGTTTTTTATGGAAAAACCAGAGCAGGATTTCCATGGATCCTCCCCCAAAGTGCCAAGCGGGAAACCCCAGACAGAGCGCGAATTTCTAAACCACTTTGGAAGTGGAATATTCCTGAGTGCATGGAAAACATTCCTCAGCCTCACATTCCTACTCCCAGCTGGGCAGAAGCCCTCAGAACATGGGATGCTAAAGAAAACTCTGTTTTTTATGGAAAAACCAGAGCAGGATTTCCATGGATCCTCCCCCAAAGCGCCAGGTGGGAAACCCCAGACGGAGCGCCAATTTCTTCATGGCGAGGGGTAAAAAAACTCCACCCCAGCTCCCATTTTTCTGGGAGATGCTGGGGGTTTTTGGGGATGCTGGGGATGCCGAGCCCTCACCATTCTTGCTGATGTCGAGCTCCCGGAGGTTGACCAGGCTGGCGATGGAGGTTGGGAGACTGGAGAGGTCGTTGTCGGGAATGCTCAGCTTCCGCAGGGCTTGGCAGTTGAACAGTTGCTGTTCCAGAAAAAAATGGGAAAAAAAGTTAAAAAAAAAAATTAAAAAAAATCCATTTGAGATGTTTATTGACACACCAAAGAGCACAAACCCCCACTGGCCACAGCAGGATTCAGTCCTCCCAGTGGGTTTTTTTTGGGGAAGGCGTTCCCGCCGTCGCCAGGGATGAGACAAACGGGTGGTGAGCAGCAGGAATGTTCAAAGATGGCCAAAAACCTGTGAATTCGTTGCAATCAGTACCTTGGAATTTTGGTATCATTATGCATAGTTCATGTTTATTGATGCATTTCGTGTTTGTCATAAAAAAATCCCGAGTTTTTTGTGCCTCCTGGTAACTTGAAATATTTGATTTCGTCATTAAATTTCAGATTTTAAAGTGCTGTGACTGCATTCAGATTAAATAATTCTCCTCAAGATTCAGAAATGCTTTGGCATTATCCAAAGGATGCTTTCTTGAAATCCCTGCCCCAAATTCCAGGACTCAATTCTGATTTTATAGAAGTGGATTCCCAGTTTTCACCAGCAATTCCTTTGGGAGCTGAGGAAGGCTCCAAACTCATTCTGACCCCACCTGGCCACACCCAAGGCTTTGGAAGTGCTGGAGGGAGAAGCCCAATTAAAACATTTCCCCCTGGAATGATTTTCTGAAGTGCTGTTGCACCAGAAGGAAGGTGAGACATGGAATGTGGGAATGAGGTCCCAAAATTGCCTTTTTTTTTTCACCCACTGGACATTTAACAGATATTTTTTTCCCAGTTTCCAGAGCTCCCTGGCCGTCAGGATTTTGTTGGAATCATCATTCCCTCTGTCCATGCACGACTTTAATTCCTCTCAAGCCAAATCCAAGTGATGCTACCGAGCTCAGAGTTATAAAACCAGGGCTTTATTCTGCACCTCTGGGGAGAATTCCATCCCACTCATGTTTTTCTGGATGCTGATTCCAATGACTCCACTCTCATCCAGATCAATTTTCCCTTTATTAGTCATCAATTCATTTGACTCACACAAAGTCACACAAAGATTTTTTGCAGCAGGAGAATGCAGTCAAAGGCAAAGAGAATAAAAAGCCTTGGCTGGATTTAGCCAAAAAAAAAAAGAGAGTAAGAAATATAAAAGCATCTTGTAAATCCTTAAAAAAAGGGATCAGAGAAATACAAGAAATGAAGAATTAAAAATCAGCAGGAGAAGAATCATCATTATGGGATAAAAGGAAAAGTAAAAACAAAAATAAAATCAGAGTTTCAAGAATCAGTTCGATGTAAAACAATTTACTGGCTTCTAGAGCATCACGTGAATCTAGAGTGGAGCTGGACTAAACTGAGTTGCTTCCTCAGTAAATAATAAATTATGATCAAGAGTTTTGATTCAAAACAATTTTGTAATATCAGGGGCACAGAGTATTTGCCAAAAGAAAAAAAAAAAAAAAAAAGAAAAAAAAAGAGAAAATGACCAAAAATAACCTCTGGAAGAAATTCTCTGAAATCACATTTACAGAGGGGGAGAGGGAATGGTAGAATTTAATGTATAACACAAAAGTTCGTGTTAAGTAATACAGTGCCAGTTTCATGGGGAAAAAAAAAGGCATTTTCTCTCCTGAAATATTAATTCAGTGATGAAAAAAAACCCCCTTGAGCTCTGCAGCAAAAACACCTCGAGCAGAAAATTTGATAAAGGAATTATTTCAGCTGTTGAATTCCTGGTAACAATTAATAAAGGCTTAAGACAAAAACTGATGAGTGTTATTAACACTGCCATTAATCTTCTCTTCCACATGGCCAAGATTATGTTAAACTCGATTTACTCTAAATTAAAATTATCACCTTCATCCCATTTTTAGCATTTTGGACCTCTTCCCCATTTTTTTTTGGACCCTGTTCCTCTTTTTTTTTTTTTCCATACAGAATTCTGGCATCTCGCTCTGATATATTTGTTTTCCATCAAGTCTGGAACACTTTGATAATTCCGAGAGGCCCAACCCAAATACCCCAAACATCCCTCCCTAAATGAGGCACTTCCAGTATTCCTCAGTAGCAGAAGGAAAAGAAAGGGAAATTATTATTACTATTATTATTATTATTATTAATGATAATAACAATAATTATAAGAAAGAGGAGAAGAAGAAAGGGGAGAAGGGGGAGAAGGGGAAGAAGAGAAGGAGAAGGAGAAGGAAAAGGAAGAAAAGGAGGAAAAGGAGGAGAAGGAGGAGAAGGAGGAGAAGGAGAAGAAGGAGAAGAAGGAGAAGAAGGAGAAGAAGGAGAAGAAGGAGAAGAAGGAGAAGAAGGAGAAGAAGGAGAAGAAGGAGAAGAAGGAGAAGACCTCGGGGCTTCCTGAGCAGGTTTTCCTCAGGATCCATTTGGGATTTCTGGGGACAGAACCCAGCTGGTTCTGTGCTGTGCCTCCAGGAGAGCCCAGGCAGCTCTCCACAGCATTGTTCCATGAAAAATAACGGGATTTTGGCTGCCCTGCCCCACCATCTGTGCAGAATTCCTCCATGAAGTGAGACCTCCCAAGCAATGAACCATCACATCCCAGCACAGCAACTCCATGGCCTGGGAAAAGCCCATTTTGTACTTTTGTAAATGGAATTTTTACCCAGTCCCTGTGCAGCAGAAATGGGAAATTCACTGTGAGGTGATGGAGACGGGAGCAATGTTTAATTAAAGATTTGTAAGCATCTTTCATTAAGGTGGAGGAAAATTCCAATCAGGCCTGGATCCCATCCCTTCACGCCTCATTATGGAGCCAGCACCTGCCATTAATTGCTTTTTCCACCTTTCCCTCTTTCGTTTCCAGAACACTTCGGTTAAGGCAACTTTTAACTCCTTATAGTAAACATTGATCAGCAGGAGAACGGATTGGAAGATTCCAGAAGAGGAGTTTTACGTGGGAAGGACGACTTGGATGATCTCAGGGCAGTTATGAAACTGCTGCTTGGATGGCTGGCATTTCCCAGGAATGTCCCACAGGGATAAAGGGCTGATCCTGACACAGGGGACAGGAATGGCATTCCCAGGAATGTCCCACAGGGATAAAGGGCTGATCCTGACACAGGGGACAGGAATGGCATTCCCAGGAATGTCCCACAGGGATAAAGGGCTGATCCTGACACAGGGGACAGGAATGGCATTTCCCAGGAATGTCCCACAGGGATAAAGGGCTGATCCTGACACAGGGGACAGGAATGGCATTTCCCAGGAATGTCCCACAGGGATAAAGGGCTGATCCTGACACAGGGGACAGGAATGGCATTTCCCAGGAATGTCCCACAGGGATAAAGGGCTGATCCTGACACAGAGAGTAGCCCTGGCATTCCCAGGAATGCCCCACAGGGATAAAGGGCTGAAGCAGGGACAGAGAGGATCCAAAAGCAGCAGTGACTCCTGATCCAGTTACTGGATCCCACAGGAATTCCTGGTGCCAGGACCATTTCCTTTGGAGAGTTGTTTTTCCCAATCTCAGGCTCCGAGCTGCCCCATTCCTGTGCTGTGCAGAAGGAGCAGGAGTCCCTACTCCCAATCCAGCCCCAATCCCAAGGAATACCCCTGGAGTCCCTACTCCTCCCAACCCCAAGGAATATCCCTGGAGTCCCTACTCCTCCCAATCGCAAGGAATACCCCTGGAGTCCCTACTCCTCCCAATCCCAAGGAACATCCCTGGAGTCCCTACTCCTCCCAACCCCAAGGAATACCCCTGGAGTCCCTACTCCTCCCAATCCCAAGGAATATCCCTGGAGTCCCTACTCCTCCCAATCCCAAGGAATATCCCTGGAGTCCCTACTCCTCCCAATCCCAAGGAATACCCCTGGAGTCCCTACTCCTCCCAATCCAGCCCCAATCCCAAGGAATACCCCTGGAGTCCCCCTCTCCCCGGGAGCTCCGGCCGCCCCAGATCCGGGCGCACGTCCCAGGCTGCAGCTTGGCCCTGGTGTCCCAGCAGGACGTGGATTAATTACCTTGGGAAGCTCCTCAATCTGGTTGGCATCGAGGTAAAGCTCCTCCAGGGTCCTCTCGAAGTTGAACACCTCCTTTGGCACCTGCTGCAGGCCGCAGTGGGAATAATCCAGCACGGAGACGATCTCCTCCTCCCCGCGGAAACACCGGCACGGCACCAGGCGCCCGATCAGCTTCCTTTTGCTGGTCATCTCCAAGCAGCATACTGCGGGGAAAAGGGAGGGAAAAGGGGGTTCTGACACCAGCAGCACTCTGGGGGAATGCTCTTGGGAATTATTCCCCGGGTTGCAGTCGGTTAAAAAATGTTTTTTTACGTTTTATCCCCGAGGGATACCCGGAGCGTGTGGTGTTTGCAGAGGGGAAAGGTGGGATTTGGAGTGGAAGGAGGAAACCTGGACCCTGCAGCTTTTCCCTACTCTGGGATGGAAGGGAGCACACCAAGCCCAGCCACAAGCCTGGTTTAATGGGAAAATGAAGCCGTGGGAAGCCACAAAATCCAAGCACACCCATGGAAACGCAGAGCCAAGGCCAGTCCCTGGCCCAGGGGTCTGTGGGGAGGTGTTCTTGTTTAGAAATTCTAGAAATTCTAGAATTCTTGTTTAGAAGATCTAAACCTACCAACTGTGGTCATGCACGAAAACAAAGGACATGGAAAGCAAGAACGGTGAGAGCAAGGGCTGTGGTCGCTTCAAGGGGCTGTAGGAGAGGTAATTAGCATAGGATGCCGAGTGATTAATGGGACTGCCCACAAGAGAGCAACCCAAATTAGTGTTCCAACAGCTCCTACAGATGAGCACCGAGATATCTGTGATCATCTGAACGAGTTGGACTGTTACTGAATGAGTGGAGTGGGCTGAAGCAGACCTGGCTCTGATTCCCGTGGGGAACAGGCGTTACCCCTGGATCCCCCACACCAGCAGAGCTCCCACGGCCCCTGAGGAGAGCAGGAATGGAACCCCTTGGCTCCAGAGCAATCCCAGACCATTCCTGCTCCTCCACCACGCTCTGCTGGAAGCTCCAAGAAGGGAAATTCAACAAAATTTAGCAGATTTTTGTTAAAAGATTCAGCAAAATCCATTCCTTCTCCTGGGCTAAAGTAGGCATCCAGGAAGTTTCCCCAGACTTCTCCCACCCTCAATCCCAGCGATGCAGACCCTCCCTCACCCAGTGATGACTTCACACAGTGCCCTACTCCTTGTCACGGCAGCAAAACCACTTTGGCACGGAGGCAACTCTCCAAAAGCAGATTTGGAACACATCAAGCCATCCCTAAATCCATCCTGGGCACTTTGAGGAGCTGATTCAACATTTTGGATAAACCAGGCAGTCCTGAAGCGTATTTACCACAAAGGCAAGGCGGGCTCAGCCTTCAACTCCCATTTTCCAAACCACTGCCAAGGGTCTGAGTTATATTTAGGGGAAAAAATGCACTAAATTAGTCCAAATAAAGCAAAATAAGTTTTTTTTTTGTAGAAAGCACCAGTATGGAATGGAATGGACCTGGGCTACGGTTGGAAGGAGTAGAATTTCACACCCCGTGGGCTCATGGTAATGAAATGTTTTATTAATTTCAGCATTATTAATTCCTACCCTGGACTAATTCCAGCTTTGGTAATTACACATTCCTTCCCTACATTTTGCTCTCTCCTGATGTTCAGAGATCCTTTCCTTGGTGCTGGTGGCTGCCCACGGAAAAGGATCAGCCCAGGAGCCACCCCCTGACTGAGCTGAGTCAGTCAGGGCCACAGCAGCTCCATCCATTCCTTAATCCCTGCAAAGGATTCCTCACCCCTCTTCCACTCCCCCTGGAAACACCAGAGCTGGGGGCTTTTCCCCATTTTAGAACTGAAATTCCCCAGGGCCGAGTGCTGAGGTCACTGCCCCACTGTCAGACATTGCACGGGAAGGTCAGACCCTCCAAAAGAGCTCAAAAATCAGATTATTTCTTGAATAAAGACAGACGAACGAGGAAAACAGCATCAAATAACCTGCTCCTTTTCAGTTCCAGCAAGCAGCTCATTATCAGCTCCTGCAGCTGATTGTCTTATAAAGAAACTCCTTCATCTGAGGAAAACAGGAGCTTTAGGGAAATCAGTTACAATAAAACACAGGCTCCTCTCCATTCATGGATCTTTTGTGCAGGAAAACACTAATCCCTGTTTATCAGGAGCCACAGGAGAAGACGTTTCTCCCTCACCTGCTGGAAAGGCAGAGAAAACTGCTGCAGCTTCACCCAGCTGCTTCAGAGATGGGATGAAACAGCCCAACAAACTCCAACACTCCAAATATCCTGGAGCAACAGGACAAAGGACAGAACGTTCTCTTTTCTCATCTCCAAAGCTTTATCCTCTGCAATGGGCCTGCACACGAGGAGATGTAGCCAGAGGGCAGGGATGGATGGATATTGGGATATTGGGAAGGAAGTCCTCCCTGGGAAGGTGGGGAAGGGCTGGGCTGGAATTCCCAGAGAAGCTGTGGCTGCCCCTGGATCCCCATAAGTGCCCAAGGTCAGCTTGGAGCAGCCTGGGAGATGCTGCTCAGGAAATCCCAAGCCCTGAAAATTCTGAGACAGCAAGGATGGGGCTCATTAGGTCACTTCCCTGTGCTGGAAATTCTTTTCTTCCTGGATTTGGTGCCTGTCCATCCACAGGCAAAGAGCTGAAATCATGGAACACTCTCCAGGAACAGGGATGAGCCTTTCCAAGCAGCCCTGGCTGCTTGGGGCACCTTCCTCACCTGCACTGGAATTTCTGGGCTGACAAATCCTCCTTGTTCCAGCAGGATTTTCTTTTGTGTCCCCACAATGCCAAGAATGAAGGAGCTGGAAGCCAAAGCAGGATCTTCCCGGAGAGCTGGAGCTTGGAATGGAGCAGAGCAGGGAAGTGAGGCCCTCTGCTCCTGCCACTGCCAGAGGGCAGGGCTGGATGGGGTTTTGGGAAGGAATTCCTCCTTGTCAGGGTTTGAGGCCCTGGGATGGAATTCCCAGAGCAGCTGTGGCTGCCCCTGGATCCCTGGCAGTGCCCAAAGCCAGGTTGGAGCAGCCTGGGACAGTGGGAGGTGTCCCTGTCCATGGCAGGGCTGGGCTGGGATGAAATTTCAGGTCCCTTCCAACCCCAACCATTCTGGAATTCTGGGATCTCCTGAAGAGTCAAGCAGGGGTGCGTAGAGCAGAGGGGGTGAAAACTGCTGCTGCAAAAAAAGCTCCAGAAGCCTCCTCGGTGTAATTGGCAGGATAAATCAATTCCTAATTTGCTGTTTTGCAGGATGCATTAATGAGGGATTGGGATTTTTCTCCCACACGAGTTTCCCACGGAGCACTTCACGGCAGTGTGGGCACCTCAGGGAGCTGCTGCAGTGCCACAGTGAGCAACCAGAGCCAAAACCCAACCGGACCAACCTGAGCTGGCAGCAAACATCCAACCCCTCCTGCTCCTCCAATTCCATTCAGAAAACTCCAAGAAATCCCCGCTGCAAGGATCTGGCAGCGCCAGGAAGCTGCTGACAAATGCTGCAAAGGGAGACCTTGGGAGTGTGGAGGGGAGCGTGGCAGGGCTGGAATGAGCATAAAACCTTTGCCAGAGGGTTCAGAAAACAGGGATTGTTCCCAGAGCAGCAGGGAATTCTCCCGGCGCCTCCTTTGTCACACAAAGGAGTGGGGGCACAAAAGAAAATCCTGCTGGAACAAGGAGGATTTGTCAGCCCAGAAATTCCAGTGCAGGTGAGGAAGGTGCCCCATCCCTCACACAAGGGATGCTCTCCCGTTCTCTTTCTCTCATTAGCAGCACAATCAAGACCATTAGCACAGATTCCCTTCCCAGTGCCCCACCTAAATCTCCAATAAAGAACCCAACCTGAACCTCCCCTGCTGTAAAGCACATCCCCCTTTCCTCCACAGCCCATAAAGGAGTTGTTTGGGAAGCAGGAGCCCTTTCTGGAGCCTTTACCAGGGTTCCTTGGAGGTGTTCCGGGGCAGCTGCTCCCTGCTCTGGCTTTAAGGAAGGCGCTGGGAATCACCCAGTTTGCTCCAAAACCCCAGAATTTACATTTTTCTCTGCCAGAAGAGCTCTGATAACAGCGACTACACCTAAGAAATGGAGCAAAGCTGAGCTCAAGGTTGGAATTAAAAAAGAAAACAACCCTCAGTTTTCCTTCAGCCCAAAGCCTTTTCCCCGTGGATATCCTCCTGGCACTGGCCAGACATCCACTTTTATTTCCTTTCTTCCCTTTAATTAATTCTGTGGGCTGCCTGGCTGATTTCCACAGTGTCCAGTTGCAGTCTGGGTCACTGCAATAATTAGGGAACTTCAAAGCCCTCGGAGTCATCTTCATTTCCAGCACCACATTTCAATTAGAAACACAAGCCTGTTAATAATTCAGGGCTTTGAAGGAACGGAGGAAGGTTCCCTCTGCATTTACAACAACCACGTGGAACCTTTCTCCAGCTTTGCCACCTCCTCATCCAGATTGGGGTTTTTAAACTTGCTGCTCACCTTTCTGTGAGCTGCAGCTTCGTGGGCACCAGCTTTGCACAAACCCTGGCAGCTTTTGGAGAAAACCAGAAAGAAAACTTTGTCTCTTTGCTCCGAGAGTTGTGTAACTCTCACTACCTCTGCCTTGGGTTCTTCGTCCCAAACTTTTGTCTCCAGCTGTAATCCTGTGCTTATGCAAGCTCTGACATCAGTCCTTGCCGCTGCTTTGCATTTCCTCCCCGTTCTCCCATTCAGAAAAGGCCTCTGATGAGGTGGAATCTGCTTAATCTCTGCCTGAACTGGCAGCACTGCTCTCCCTGAAAAAATCTGCACGGTTTGGAAGGTGCTGCCCTGTTCTTCTCTGTTTTTCTAAAGTTCCTTCAGCCTTCTGATGATTTACCTTTTGCAATGGAGTTTCTCACGGATTTTCACACAAACAGCCAATTGTTGTTGTCACTGTCCTTTCATGTTTGCATTCTTCTCATGAGGAGGAGAGAACTGATGGGCTGTTGGGTTGCCCAGTGTGGTTGGAGAGGACAATTTTCCTCCTCCAATCCATGGTCCTGCTGGAATTCTATAAATGTCCAGGTCTGTAAATAAACTGTTGCCCTGGTTTTTCTCTGTTCTTCTCTATTTTTTTAAGGTTTTACTTCAGCCTTCTGATTGTTTACTTTCTGTAATGGAGTTTCTCGTGGATTTTCACACAAACAGCCAATTGTTGTTGTCACTGTCCTTTCATGTTTGCATTCCTCTCATAAGGAGGAGAGAATTGATGGGTTGTTGGGCTGCCCAGTGTGCTTGGAGAGGATAATTGTCCTCCTCCAACCCATGGTCACTGCTGGAATTCTATCAATGTCCAGGTCTGTAAATGAACTGCCCCTTTTCTGCCTTGGACACCTCAGTGTGTGAGTGTCCTTCATTTGTGCCACATTGTGACAGGAAGGAGCATTCCAAGCCTGGATCCTGCCCCTCTGCCCAGGTGAGGCCTCACCTGCAGAGCTGCCCTGTCCCAGCACAGGCAGCACCTGGAGCTGCTCCAAAGAGCCCAGAGGAGGCACCAGGAGGAGCAGAGGGATGGAGCAAAGGGGACAGCACACAGGGAAAGGCTTTCCATCCACAGAAGCCAGGGAGGGATGGGATATTGGGAAAGAATTCCACCCTGGGAGGGTGGGGAGGCCCTGGAATGGAATTCCCAGATTCCCTGGATCCCTGGCAGTGCCCAAGGCCAGGCTGGACACTGGGGCTGGAGCAGCCTGGGACAGTGGGAGGTGTCCCTGCCATGGTAGGGGTGGGTGGATGAGCTTTGATGTCCCAAAAAAACATCAGAGGGGATCGGTCACAGGTTGGACTCAATGACCTTGGAAAGCTTCTCCAGCCTCAGGAACCCTGGCATTCTCCACTGGAAGTCCATTTTACCCAAGCTACACTTTCTGTTTAGAAGCATTTTCTCCCAAACCTCCCCCCTGAGCCAGGTGAGGGAGGCAGGGGTGTCACTGTTCTCTTCCTAATTGGAAATGCAAAATTAGGGATTTGTTCAGGTTGTATAAGCCATTGGTAATAATCTCCATTAACCTTCCTGAAAGATTAAGGCACTCTGGCTCTAAAGTCACAATAACAGAATTATTAGGGAGCTTCCAAAAGGGAATTGGCCTTATCAAAGAGAGGGGTGTGCAATATTATCTCAATTGTTTTCCTGCACAGAAATTCCCAGATAAGCAGCATATCTTCCCCCAGAAATGCCACTTAATGCTGATAATTGAATTTCCTTCATTATGCCCCCATTACAATGGTCTGCGTTCAGGTTCACATTCAGATTTGGCTAATCCTAAAATAAAATAACCAAGCATGGAAAATCAGATTTCAGCTTTTGTCTCCCGGGAATGTTAATGAGGGAAAGTTTCCCTGGCTTTGCTGCAAGTCCTGGGAGGTCCCTGGAGACCTGAGCACCTTGAGAGGTGGGGAAGTGCAGAAAAAGGATAAAGTAAAACTGAAGAATTATTTCTACCAAGTACCAGTTTGCAATGCCCAGACCTTACACCTCTGGGATATAAAGGCAAATCTTTATCTCTTCTGATAAGATGTTCATTGATCCCAAAAGTTACTATTGGCCTTGCCTTGAAATTCCCAATTTCCTTCCTGGAAATTCCTTCCTAAAGGAGCTTTTCAGAGTAAATGGTTTTGGATAATCCTAGGTGACGACACTACAATTGCAAAGAGATTTTAGTGACAGCAAAAGCAGCTGTTGGGGTTGGTTTGGTTATCAGAAGATCTGTGTCCTGTTCTCCCTACAGACAACTCTTGCACGACCTCAAGGAAAACCCCGGGTTCTTTTTACAGGAGTGCCAGAATTCCAGTGATTCGTTGCACATTAGCGGCACACGTTGAAAATTAATCATTATGCTGTTAATTGCTAGAAATTCCAATCACTCTGACAGCTCACCCTGCAGACATTTCAGCGGGAGAGAATCCCAACAAACAAGAGGCATTTCTTGGGGAAGCAGTGCTGTCTGGAAATCAGGGAATTTGCATTTCTGCTCGGATCTTTGATGTGTCGCAGCTTTTATGTGAAGTAATCCTCCCGTTTAGGAGATTATGTGCTGTGAAATTTGGGATGAAATGGGCTTTATTTGATGCTTTATGGAGCAATGGCTGGAAGTGCTCTCCAGAGGAACAGCAGAGAAAACATCATTTACCTGCTGAAGGCACCACGGGAACAAATTGGGATTTAAGCGGGAACAAGAGAACTTCTGGGTTTCTTCCTCACAGGATCCTTCAGAATCCCCAATTACCTTCCAGTGGTTTCCACCACAATCCAGCTGCATTATTCCTGACACATTAATCAGTTTAATCATAATGATGAATCAGCTTAGCAGGATTGCAGCAGGAAACGTGGGGGCACTCGGCTGAGCTGGCAGGGTGGCAGGGCCAGGGAGGGGAAAGGGAAGCACAAACTGCAGCCAGGACAGGGAATTTGAGTTAAAGGTGACAGCTCTGACTCACTGTGAGAGCTGATGATGGCACAGATGTGAAATCACAGAATCCTGGGATGGTTAAGCTTGGAAAAGATCTTTAAGGTCTGCGAGTTCCGCTGTCACCCAGCAGCCCTGGCCAGGTCCCCAAGTGCCACATCCTTGAGCACTTCCAGGGATGGGGATCCAACCCTCCCTGGGCAGTGCCAGTGCCTGAGCTCCCTTTCCATGGGGAAATTCCTGCTGCTGCCCACCCTGAGCCTGCCCTGGCCCAGCCTGGGGCTGTTCCCTCTCCTCCTGTCCCTGTGTCCTGGGAGCAGATCCCAAATCCCCCCCTGGCTGTCCCCTCCTGGCAGGAGCTGTGCAGAGCCACCAGGGCCCCCCTGAGCCTCCTTTTCTCCAGGCTGAGCCCCTTCCCAGCTCCCTCAGCCCCTCCTGGGGCTCCAGACCCTTCCCAGCTCCCTCAGCCTCTCCTGGGGCTCCAGACCCTTTCCCAGCTCCATTCCCTGCCCTGGACTCCCTCCAGCCCCTCGGGGTCTCTCTTGTCCCAAGGGATGAGGGACCTTTCCCTCCCTGTCCCTGCTGCCTCTCTCCATGGGCTGGGACATTCCCAATGGAGCAGACAGCACTGAAGTTCCAAACTGGAGAGATGAAGTTCATTTCTGCATTTCCCAAACCACAGCAAAGTGCCTGGAAAACGAGTGGCTGCCTCAGTGTGAGAAATGTTCCCATCCAGCCACAGAACCTTTTCCTCTCTGAACAAAACAGGGATTTTTGAACCATTCAGAATTCCAGTTCTGATCCCACTCCCGGTTTTTCTGCCAACCCCCACCACTCCAGCTGTACCTTGAGAGTTTCCATCCCACAAGGTGCCCATTCTTAGGGATATTCCCACCATTTCCAGCTTCCTTTTACCTTCTTTAACCTTCTCTGCTCTTCAGGATTCCCCAGCAGTAACTTCCCACCTGAGCCATCCTGTCCCTCCTTCCCCACCCCAATGCTCCTGGATTCCCTCCCTCCACACCTCCCTTTCCCATTCCCACCTCCAGACCCCTCCTCTGGCTCACACCCTCTTCCCTCACCTCCCCAAACTCCCTGAAGCTGGCTTTAAAGTTTAAAGCACCAATGATTTCCTGCCTTTCTGTCCTATGGAATGATCCTCTTCTCTAGGAATTCCTGCAGAAACATTCCACTGACCTGCACAAACCTGGATTTCGCTCTTCCCCTCGTTCACTCCCAACTAAAAACTTTTCCCTGCTCACTCCACTCCTTATATTTTGACACAAAAAAAGCACAAAACCTTTTGCTGTCCACCACTTCCTCTTAGTCCTGTTATTCCATCCCTTTCCTGGTTAGGGACGCAGTGCTGGAAGATGCTTCCATGGGATTCTGGGAATGCCAAAGCCTGTGGCTGTGCAGGGAATGTCAGCACCAGGGAAACCTCAGAGGCACAATTCCCCCAAGCAGCCGTGAAAATTGGTTGCTCAAATGTGAGAAAATGATTTTACATCAAACCCATTTATCTCCATAAAGACCTCGTTATCCAGGAATTCCTGAGCCTGTCTCCTCTGTATTTCAATGGAATCCTGGAATGGGAGGGACCCTAAAGCCCACCCAGTGCCAGCTCTGCCCTGGCAGGGACACCTCCCACTGCCCCAGGCTGCTCCAGCCTGGCCTTGGGCACTGCCAGGGATCCAGGGGCAGCCACAGGTTGCCCAGAGAATGTTCCCTCATAAAATGCTGGACTGGCAAGAGGTTCCTTGAAATTGGATTTCACTTCCCTAAGGAAACCTGTGGCTGGCACATCCTCCCTCCCTTCCCGTATCCCGGTTTTTTAACGCTCTGATGCCTCCTGCTCTTCTGTGGTTTGAACGAGTTTGGTCAGGGTCAGTTCCCCTGTCAACGGGAGATGAATTTGGAATACAGAACTCAGAATTCAAATTCAGAACTCAGAACTCAGAATTCAGAACCCAGAACTTAGAACTCAGAACTCACTCAGAACTCAGAACTCAGAATTCAGAACTCACTCAGAATTCAGAACTCACTCAGAATTCAGAACTCAGAATTCAGAACTCACTCAGAATTCAGAACTCAGAACTCAGAATTCAGAACCCAGAACTCAGAACTCACTCAGAATTCAGAATTAAGAACTCAGAACTCAGAACTCAGCACAGCCTTTCTGGCTGGAATGAAATCCTCTCCTCGCCTGGCTCTGGGAACGGGAGGCTCCCAACCCTTCCCACTCTGCCATCAGTCACTCCTAGACCAGCTGCCCTTGTACAGGAAAATGGGAGATTCCAGGGCAGCTCCAGGACAGCTCCTCCCTTTTCCAAGGAAATGATTGTGCCAGAAAGCCTTGGCTTCAGAAATCTGAGACAATGAAGCTCCACCAGAGCTGTCTCAGCTTCAAATGTCCTCAAGAACAGTAAACAAGGCCTGTGCAGGGCCAGGAGTTGGGCTTGGATGATCTTTGTGGGTCCCTTCCCACACAGGAGATCAATTCCCTGATTTCATTGTGTGGCACAAACCCAGCTTCCCCTTCTACCCACAAAGTAAAAAATCAAGAATTAATATTGAGCAGTTGGTGGCTGCAAACTCCTCCTCCAGATCCAGCAACCAGCTCGGGCTGGCCGCTCTCCAAACACTGCACACAGAGCTCACTCCAATATTCCAGCTCCAACATCAGGGGTTCCAGGAGCAGGAGAATGGCAGGAATGTTCAAGGACACCACGGAAAAGAAGGATTTCTGCTTGGGTGGTTGGAGAATCCCAGGATCAGTGAGGTTGGAAAAGCCCTCCAGGATCATCGAGTCCAAGCTGTGCCTTTGTCACCGAGTGCCACCTCCAGGGACAGCCACTCCAGCCCCTTCCAAAGCCTGGCCACCCTTTCCACGAGGAAATCCATCAGCAGAGGGCTCTAGAACTACATTCTCCCAAGTATCCTGCTCCATGATTAATCTGTCCCAGTTTTTTTTTTTTTAGGCAATTAACATGCTGTTCTTCTGGTACAAATGTTCTGTAAAAAAACTCTCACAGCTGAGCTGTCAAACACTGAAATTCAGTGCTTTGGAATGTCAGGTTTTTAACAAAGTCCCGGAGTTTGGAAAGTATAATCAGAACTTTAATGCCCAATTATGCAATCTTAGCAATGACTTTCTCAAGAGAATTTTATCGCTCGCGTTGTAAACTGGGATCAGCCAGCAGAGCTGCACCAAATTGTTCCACTCTGGGAATAAAAGGGAAGGGAACAGCAGAGCTTGGGGAGTTGCAGGTGTGGACAGAACAGCTCTGGAAGGCTTTGGCACATCCTTTTCATTCAGCTACAGTGATTTGCTTTGGGATTTTTTTTTTTTTTACTGTTTCCCTTGTTTGTCCTAAGCATTCCAACAAAACAGGGATTTTCCTCCTCTCAGCTGGTTCAGTTCAGGCTGAGACTCCTCTCCAGAGCAATCCCAACAAGTGCTGGGTGTCCAGAGCCATAGCCTGGAGCCAGATTAAAAAAAAAAAAAAAACAAACATGGACAAAACCCTTGGATAAATTTACCATCCACCCACCTGCTGGATTCAGCCTTGGCTGGATGAAGCACTCTCTAAGCACCCAGAGCCTCTGGGCTTTTGGATTTTGGCAGCAACTTCTAAATAACCACCAAATTTCCATTTACAACCTGCTCTGGTGACTCCAGAAAAGGAGTTCAAGCCTGGCCCAAAGGCAGAGGGAAGGGAAAGAGGGAATTTCCCATCCTGGGCTGAGTGAGGATTTTATGGACATTTTCTGTAGCAGGTATCAAATATTGAATTGTTTGGACAACTACAAAGCACAGCAAAGCCACCAATCCTCCAAATAAATCTGGAGGGTTGTGCCCAGAGCTGCCTGGAATTACAGCCACAGCACTCCCAGCAATACCTGGGATGTTGTTCCAAAATCCTCCAGACCCCAGCTTAAAAAACTGAAGTTAATTCTGACAGGAATCACCAATATTGTAATTTCACCCCTTCCAGAGCAGAGCCCTCAGGCAGGTGCATTTTACAAAGACTGAACCCGGGTGTTTTGAACTGCACCAAGATAATATTTCCCAGATCTTCTCCCAGAACCCAACCCAGCAATCCCTGTTTGTCATTCCCGCAGTGCAAGCAGAGGAACTGCTGAAGCTTTTCTAAATTCATTGGGCAGCCGACGATTCCATCGGTTTATTTCCATTTAAATTATCCCAGTCACCTTTCTGCTGATAATGATGAAAAAATAAAAACGTGGATCAATGTCCCCACAGCAGCACAAGGTCCCCAGTTCCTCCTCCAGTGCTCCTTGGTAATTGGCAATTTTCCCTGGCTATTGCCAAAACACTTTATTTATTCTTAGATTACTTTATCTATATTTTTATTCTATTTTATGCTGGCTGCTATTGAAATATTTCTGGCAGATTGGTAATTTAGCAGTTCCGAGACACTTTGTCACTTTTCAGTCCACGTGGATTCTCTTCGGGAGACCTGGAGGAGGGAGAGGAAAGAGCTCCTGTGGGGATGGGGATGCCACCTCCAAAACCCAATAAAACCAACCCAAAATACACTGAATTATATCCACTAAAGTTCTTCAGAGCTGGGTGACTCCAAGAAAACCCTGAATTTACTGATCTACTGCACGTAGCGAGCTCTTACAACTCTGGGAGGATTCTGTTAATATTTAATGAAACACATCCCTTCTCCAAGTTCTCCAATGGCAAAATAAAAACTCAATCCCTCCACGGCCTTAAAAAGACAAACTCCTCCTATCAGGACTTCATTTAGGAGAAAGGAAAGGATTTTCCTAAAACCAGAATTATTTTACAGCCATCCATTGCTTGGGGGAGTCAGGATCCATGAGAGGAATGTGGCTGCTCCATCCCTGGAGATGTCCCAGGAGCAGCCTGGGATAGTGGGAGGTGTCCCTGCCCATGGGATGGGATGGGATTTAAGGTCCCTCCAACCCAAAGCATTCCAGGATTTTTAGGATTGAGCTGTAAGTGCTGCAGGGATTTCAATCCCCACAGTTCCCACCTCCCAGCCCTTGACAGTTTTCCAGTGTTGTCACTCAAGGGAGGCACTTGCAGAAAACTCTCCTGCAGGAGCCACTGCAAAAAGCAGGGAAAAGTACCCAGAAAGCTCCTCTCAGTTTCCCAGGCTCTGCTTTGTGGTGAGATTCACTCATTTAAAGGCAGAAAGCTGCAAAGTGGGAAAGAAAATAAAAAAAGCATCTCACTGTGCTCAGTGTCAGCTGCCTATGGAGGAAAAAAAAATACAGGGATGTGAAAATGAGGACAGGGATCAGGAAAAGAGGAGGAGTAAGATCAAGGCTCTGGCCACTCTTTGAGTGGAGGGAAAATAAAGAGACTTTGGGGTGGGACACGAGAGAATCCAAAAAAGGAATGAAAACTCAGCAGCAGTCAAGATGATCAGAGAGCAGATGTGGGAACAGAGAGAGGTGGGATAGGGCTGGGAAAAAAAGCTGGGGAGGGAGCATCTTATCACTCTCTACAACTCCCTGAAGGGTGGTTGTGGTCAGTTGGGGGTTGGTTTCTTTCTCCAGGCAGCACTGACAGAAGGAGAGGACACAGCCTTAAGCTGCATCAGGGGAAATAAAGGTTGGATATCAGGGAAAAGTTTCTCACAGAAAGAGCGATAAAGTATTGGAATGGCCTGCCCGGGGAGGTGGTGGAGTCACCATCCCTGGATGTGTTTAACAAAAGCCTGGATGTGGCACTGGGTGCCGTGGTCTGGTTGAGATGTTAGAGCCTGGGTTGATGATCTTGGGTGTCTCTTCCAACCTAGAAAATTCTACGATTCTGTGATTCAGTCCATACAGGCAGAACACACTGGGAATGCAGCACAGGAATCCAGGGACAGCTCCACTGCCTCTGGATGCAGCAGTGACCCCCCAGAGCTTTCCAGCCCACCCAGAGGTGATCCCAGCTGGATCTGCCTGGGTGAGGAGACTGCCCCGAGCCCGGCCCTGCTGAGCGGCCTCAGGAGCTGCACATGAACATCTGAACCTCAGCCTCAACCAGGGAAAAAACATTTGGGAGGGCTTGGAGTGGATCCCATCCCTCCCTCCCACCCAGGAAAACAGATGGCATCAGGAAGATGAACAACATCCCAAGGCTCGGCGCGGCTGCTCCGGGGGAATGAAACCAGGGAGCAGCGGGGCAGGGCACGGCAGGGGGCTCCTCTGGGCAGTTCTGAGGCACCACTGCTATAAATGCACATTACAGAGTTGGCTTTTGGCAAGTATGAGCATGAATACTCTCTGTATAACGTGGGAAGGCTGTACTGTATTTTCTTTTGTTAATAGAGTTTAGAAATGTGATGAATGTACGTCGCCTCGTTCTTCTAAAGCTTTTCTGAAGTTCTTCTAAAGCCTTCTGATGTTTTACATTTTTGAGATGGAGTTTCTCAGGCACTTTTCATGTCAATCATGTCATGATTGTTTGGCATTCTTTTCTGGAAGAGGAGAGAATTGTTGGACTGTTGGGTTGCCCAGTGTGGTTGGAGAGGACAATTTTCCTCCTCCAATCCATGGTCACTGCTGGAATTCTGTAAATGTCGAGGTCTGTAAATAAACTGTTGCCCTGGTTTTTCTCTGTTCTTCTCTATTTTTTTAAGGTTTTACTTCAGCCTTCTAATTGTTTACTTTTTGTAATAGAGTTTCTCAGGATTTTCACATAAACAGCCAATTGTTGTTGTCACTGTCCTTTCATGTTTGCATTCTTCTCTCAAGGAGGAGGCTGTTGATGGACTGTTGGGTTGACCAGTGTGGTTGGAGAGGACAATTTTCCTTCTCCAATCCATGGTCACTGCTGGAATTCTATAAATGCTGAGGTCTGTAAATGAACTGCCCCTTTCTGCCTTGGACACCTCAGTGTGTGAGTGTCCTTCATTTATGTCCTGTTGTGACAAATGTATATTTTTTTATGATTGTAACATAGTGTTAAAATTAAAAGACTGTTTTTTTTTTTTTTTTTTTTTTTTTTTTTTGTTGTAACATCTAAGCTGGCCAAACCAGAGGGTAAGGGGAGTCATCCTGCGTTCCTGCATGAAGACTGCTGACCAAAAAGAGATTGAACCTCTGTGATCAATTATCTTATCCAAATGGAGATCACCAAAACCTGGGGAGGAGAATTGATGGGACTTATGGAGCCACCCCCAGCTGGATCTACCAGATAAAATGATTGGGGGGGAGCTGAAACTGAACAAAAGGAAATCTGACCCCAAAGGAATGTTTGAATCATGCATGTGAATTCATACATATGCAACAGGCTGAGACTTTTAAGGAAGGAGCTCTTGGGTTAAAGTTGTGCCTTAGGGCCGTAAACTCCTTTGCTTCATCTGTTCCCTAATTGTCTTTATTTTTTATTTCATTAAACCTATTTCTTAAAATTTACCAGGAAAATGAACCTCGTTTCTGACACCACCACGACTCCCACCCACCTCTGCCAGCCCCAGCTCCAGGGTTCCTGCTCCTCCTGGAACGTTCTTGGAGGCCTCCACTTCTTTGGAGCCCCATGCTATTAATAACTGGCCTGGATTCATCCGGAGGGTTTTGATTTATTCCTCCTCCTCCTCTGCCAGCCAGCTCATTTACAGGGATGGACTGCACGGAGTGGAGACCAGGCCAGCAAAATGTGGGAGTTCAGAGGGAGCACGAAAAGCTGGCACAAAGTCACCAGAACCTTGTAGGATCTCTCGGGCCGTGTAAGGAATGAGCAAAGCAAATGTTCTAAAATCCCATTATTTCAGTGATAATTCAGGGGGTTTGGCCCTGAAGGAAAAGGGGGGGAACAGCACTAAAGAGGGGCAGGAAAGGGATTCTCTGTCAGCAAAGTGTTGTCACCCCATTTGAGAGGGTGGCAGAGGGGACAGACCTCCACCCTCCCCAGCAGGGCACAGGAAAAAGCCAAGGGAACAGGCACAAGGAGCAGCACTGGGAATTCTGGCTAAACATCAGGGGGAAAAAAAAATCTCATTTTCCAGGAAAAAAAAATCTCATTTTCCAGGAAAAAAATAAATCTCATTTTCCAGGAAAAAAAATCTCATTTTTCAGGAAAAAAATTCTCATTTTCCAGGAAAAAAATTCTCATTTTCCAGGAAAAAAAAAATCTCATTTTCCAGTGGCTGAGAGCAGAGCCTGAGGACGCTGAGACCCTCTGCAGGATGAGCATCAAAGGCTGGCTTTAAAAGAGAGCTGGAGCACAGCCTGTGCTCCTCCTCACCTTCCCCAAGGATCTGGGTTATCCACAGGTTTCCTTCTCCAAGTTCAGCCCACTGGAAAGAGATTTAAGGCAGGGCAGAGTTCACGTTGAGCTCTCCTTTTCCATCCTTTCATCACAGCAACTTTCCCTGGAGTAACAACATTCCCCTTCTCCCAAAAGGTGCAAAAAATATCCCCATTCTTCTGCTCAGCACAAATGGAACAGAAAGACAGCAGCAACCATAGTTACAGAGTATTTTAGAATACTGGATCTATAAAAAGAGATAAAAACTGTATTTTAACCAGCTTGTTCCCTGCTCAGAAACCTGACAGCTTCCAGCCTTGAATGCTTGCTTGGTTTAAACCCCGTTTTTAATACTCATTTACAGCACATTCTGGAGTTCTCACTCTCCAAATTCAAGTTTGAAACAAAGGAAGGAAGAAATAAATTACAGCTCTGTGCATATTTTACGTTTGTTGCCCTCCTGTGCTGTGAAATTCAGTGCTGTTGTTATGAAATTTAATCCCATTAGCCACAAAATCTGTGGTTCAGAGGCTCACAGGTTACACCCTGCTCAGCCAGCAGGTGAATTATTTTAAGGGACCACTTTGGGATTCCAAGTGTTGGTTATTGACAGCTGCCAAAACCAGGCTGGAAGTGTTTTTGCTTGAAAACTTTTTGAATTGGAGAGATCTTCTGGAAAAGGGGGAACGTGTTTGGTGGAACGCTGATCTCACACAGCCGGAAAAAAATTAATTCAGTCGAATTCAAACAAAATTCAAAACAAGGCAGAAGGTTTCACTTAAATTATTTTTGATCCAAGCACATTTCTCCTGGTTTAATCCTCTCCCATCGTGGATTAGTCCCCTCTTCAGACAGAGATGAACAATAAAATTCCACATGTCCCTTCCCTCGACCAACTCCCAGCTCTTCTGACCCCATCCAGGCCTCCAGGTTCTGTGTATCCCAGGAATGATCCCAAGGCAGCTCCTCAGAGCTGGCACTGGCATCAAGAAGAAGTATAAAAATGTTAATTCATGTATTCCAAAATCTCAGGCCTTTTCCTACAAACCAGACAGTTCTGCTCCTCCGCTTGGCCTTAATCCTTAATTTATCCCCCAGAAAACAAGGGGAATGTTTGCAGCTGTGCCAGCAGGTAAACTGGAGGGAGGTTCCTTGCTGCCCTGACTCCATCCTGAAGCTCAAAACCTCAGGACCCAGAACAAGTGTTCCCTGCTGGGACTGCAACCCTCCGGGCCCTCCCCCAAATCCTGCAATTCCCATTCCAAAGGCTCTGTGAGCCCAATTCCACAGCCCAGGCAAAGCCCAGCCCAAGGGACAAGATCTCCCAGGAGGACCCAGCTGGGTTTGTTGGCAGCAGGAGGAATGCCCAGCACTGCCCTCCTGACCCCCTCAGCTCCTTGGAAGGTGGGAACTGAACTTCCTGAATTATTGACATTGGACAAGCTGGCAGCTTGCTGGGAACACAGAGGAGCGGGAAGGGTTTGGGAAGAGACAACAGGACAGCAACGCCACAGCTGCCAGTTCTGTGTCCGTGAGGATGGAGGGAGATATTCCAGTGGGAACTGGGGAGCAGAGCCTGGGAAATGGAATCCCACTCGAGGTCCTCGCTGGGTTTATCTCCAGGGAAGGAAACCTTGTGCCTGGGAGTTAAAGGAACCTGACAGCTCTCCTGGGATCACGGAATGGTTTGGGATGGAAGGGATCCTAAACTCATCCAGTGCCACCCCCAGTGTCACCCCCAGGGGCAGGGACACCTTCCACTATCCCAGGTTGCTCCAAACTCCACCCAGCCTGGCATTCAGCACCCCCTGAGCTCCACAGAGCAGAGCTGGCTGGGAATTTAATCCATGCAAGCTCTCGGTGTTGGAATTAGAGCTGCCAGCGCTGACCCAGGACTATTAAATTTTAATTTCTGGTGAGTTGCACTGAGTCAAAAACACAAATAAACACTGAGTGGAAGAGAGAGAGAGGAGCTGAAGTCTGGCAATGAGCTGGGAGCTGCTGAACCAGGGCTGCGAGGTGTGTGAGCATCCACTTGGAACAGACGGAATTCTGAGGGAAGGATTTCACTTTGTCACTTCCCATGAGAGCAAAGAAGCGATTATTTAGATGACAAAGAACCTGTCTTCTGGATTTAGAAGATGATTATAGGAGATGTCAGTCTGCCAGAGAAAGAAGTTCCTCCTGGTTTAGAGCAAGTTTTTTTTTCGTGACATGTTCCTGAGTTAATTTTTTTGCTTTTAGGGAATTTTTCTTAAGAGGAACCGTCAGTTTACAGAGACAAAGCCAAAACCTGGGAGCTCTGCAAGGGCTGCAGTGAGGCACAAAAATGTTCTTAAGGCCAGCTTGGACAGGGTTTGGAGTGGAAGGTGTCCCTGCAGCAGGGGTGGAGCTGGATGGGCTCTAAGGTCCCTTCCATCCCAAGCCATTCCATGATTCCACAATTCCCTTTGTGTTTTCACAAAGGGCACCAAATACTTCTCCTGGTTTATGCCCATGGGCAGCAGCCCAGCTGTATCCCACGGATTTCTTGCCTTGGTGCATGGGGAGCTGCTCCAACACTTTTCAGGGGACATTGATGCACCTATAAAATAGTCTGGCGTGTTTTTGGATCCTAGAAAAACCACGGCAGCCTGGCACAATCCATAATTCATGAGACTGGCATTTTATCAGAGATCAGAGGGGAGGCAAACAGAATATTGCCCCCTTCTCCTCCAGTTCTGAAATATCCCAAAGGAAAATCCAAACTGGCCCAGCTTGCCCTCGGAGCGCAGATTTTGCCTTTTCCAAATGGGAATGTCAGGCTTTGCTGTGACTAAAGATGAGTCACACCCAAAACCCCCAGCTCTGAGCACTCCAGTGAAATCAGGGCTGGAGTTCTGGCATGGGAATGTTCCCTTGCAGGAGTACCCAAACACGTCATTCCAAAAGTCCCCTTCCATATCAACGTGGAGCAGCCAAGCACCAGCATTCCAAGTCTCCAGGTTTAATTGGTTTGCTCTCCTTATTGGTATAATTGGTGTAATTTTCCACGTGCCACAGGAGGTGAGGCCTTGGGGAGCTGGGCCCGGTTCTAGGCTCCCAGTACAGCACAGGCCTGGAATGATCCCGGGAAAGGCCAACACGGGAGGGAATTCCATCGGAACCCAGGGGAATATTCCTCTGGTGTGGCTCCAGTGGAGCTCCAGGTTATCCCAGGAGATCACAGAGACTCCCATCCATGGGAAAATCCACGCCCAGCTGGACACAGGCCTGGCCAGCCTGCTCCAGGTGACTCCCAGGGATGGCAGGAGGTCCGGCCAACCTCAACTGCCTGGGAACTCTACAACTCTGCGACTTCTGTTGTCTTTAAACCACGTTGTAGGTAATTTTCCTGCATTGGCAATTTGCCACATGAATGATTTCCTACACATTCCATGTGAATTTCCAATGTTTTCTGTGAATTTCCTACACAATCCATGTGAATTTCCAATGTTCCATATAGATTTCCCACATGTTCCATGAGAATTTCCAATGTTTTATGTGAATTTCCCACATGTTCCATGTGAATTTCCAATGTTTTATGCATATTTCCCACATGTTCCATGTGAATTTCCAATGTTTTATGGAATTTCTCACACGTTCCATGTGAATTTCCAATGTTTTATGTGAATTTCCCACACGTTCCATATGAATTTCCAATGTTTTATGCATATTTCCCACATGTTCCATGCGAATTTCCAATGTTTTATGCAAATTTCCCACATGTTCCATGTGAATTTCCAATGTTTTATGTGAATTTCTCACACGTTCCATGTGAATTTCCAAGGTTTTATGGAATTTCCCACATGTTCCATGCCAATTTCCAGCCTCCAGGGATGCAGGCTCCCTGCCACCCTTAAAGGCACAGCAGTGAGAAGTCACACAAAGCTGGAGTCTCTCCCAAGGAAAAGAAGGATTAATCCAAAGCCCCCCCAGCCCAGCAGGCTCCAGTTTGGGTCATGGGTGACTGGGCATTCCCTGGGAAGGAAAAAAGGGAAGCAAAACCTCCCACAACTGACTCTGAACCTATATCCCAACAACGAAACCTGCTGTACTTCACATTAAACAGGGATGCGGATGCATCCGTGTTCCCCAAACACTGCACGCAAAAATAAACCCAAATTAAGCACTAATTAGTCCCTCAGTGCCATGAAACGCTGTGAAAGTCACCACACGGAACATTCCAGCCGGCCCTGCTCAAAACCTTTTTGTTTGAATGCTTTCAAGGCCTTGCTTGAGGCCACGAACCCCAGGAATTTCAATCCAGAATTTCCGTGTTCTCAGAGCAGTGCCGGAGCAGAGCCTCTGTCTAGGCCTGGGCTGAGTTGGTTTTCTGTTATTTCAGTTGTGAGGGAGCCCAGCACGACGTGTCTGAGCCTTCCAAGCCACGGAGAAAAATGAAATACTCAGTGAACTAATTAGAGGAGCAGATGTTTTTAACACCCATGCGTGAGTCTGCGATAACATTTCTACGCCAATGGAAACAGCTCTTCCTCCCTTTCACTCCCAAGGTATCCCACATTTTCTGATTTGAGCTGTCAGGGTGTTTTCATTAGAACAAAACAGGAGGGACCCTGAAAAACCAGAAAAAGAATGTAGCAATTTGTGCTGGTTAGGAAGGAAATGAAATAAAGATAATATTTTGATTTTGAGATCAATGCCGTCCATATGTCAAATAATCTCAGATGTAATTGGGACCTTCTAGTGACAAGTAATGGGCTAATTAGAGCAAAAATCAATCTATTTCACAGAAAAAGACATGAAACTCAATTCTGGCATTTCCCAATGAGAGATCTTCATTTCGGAATTTGCTGTCCAACCTCATATTTTGACAAGTTCAGGAATTTTTTAGGTATTGTTTATGCAGTTCTACTCCCTCTAAAACAGACTGGGAGATGCTGCTCAGGAAGTCCCAAGCCCTGAAAATTCCGAGACAGCAAAGATGGGGCTCATTAGGTCACTTCCCTGTGCTGGAAATGCTTTTCTTCCTGGATTTGGTGCCTCTCCATCCACAGGCAAAGAGCTGAAATCATGGAACACTCTCCAGGAACAGGGATGAGCATTTCCAAGCAGCCCTGGCTGCTTGGGGCACCTTCCTCACCTGCACTGGAATTTCTGGGCTGACAAATCCTCCTTGTTCCAGCAGGATTTTATTTTGTGTCCCCACAATGCCAAGAATGAAGGAGCTGGAAGCCAAAGCAGGATCTTCCTGGAGAGCTGGAGCTTGGAATGGAGCAGAGCAGGAGGTGAGGCCCTCTGCTCCTGCCACTGCCAGAGGGCAGGGCTGGATGGGGTTTTGGGAAGGAATTTGTCGCTGTGGGACACGATCAATGAGACACGGAGTCGTGATCTAGAAGGCTGATGCTCCAAAAAAGGGCTGGTTTATTCTCAGCACCTATTTTTATACCTTTTTACAATGTGCCCACCTAAGAGGGGGGATCCCTGGACCCATTGGCCACACCAAGGGTCAACAAGCAAAGTCCCTCCTCAGAAGAGGGAAAAGTGAAAAACAAGAGAGTTTACAGAGAGTGACCTTGTTTACTGCTTCGATCCCTGGGAAAGAGTTTAAGAAGAATGCAAACATGAGAAACAGTGACTACAGGAATTCCTCCTTGTGAGGGTTTGAAGCCCTGGGATGGAATTCCCAGAGCAGCTGTGGCTGCCCCTGGATCCCTGGAAGTGCCCAAAGCCAGGCTGGAGCAGCCTGGGATTGTGGAAGATGAAGGGGAGAGGAACTGGATGATCTTCTCCCAACCCAGACCATTCCGTGATTAGGAAAACAGAAAAACCTTGCCAAACAAAGCTCAAAAAAGCTCCCAAACCCCCTCAGGCTCTGACCAAACAGCTCCTTCCACCCAGCACACAGATTTTATTTCCAAGGATAAAAGTTTCTTCCCAGCACCAGAGGCTCTGGAAAGGTTGTTTCCCACACCGGTACCTGCTGCTGACTGATCACTTTGTCCCTTCCTAATTGGCTCTGGAGCAAACAAACTCATCTGCTCCCTTCCCAAATGCCACAATAACAGCCCAAAACAAACCCCGGGACAGATGCCGGTCCCGCTCACTGTTTGCTTGCGTTTTAATGAACTGCAGCCCAACCTTTCCCAGCAGATTTACACCCCAACAAACCCGACCAAAGCTTCCTTTTGGGGACGGGGACACTTCAATGAACGGCGAGGTTCCATGAACAATTCCAAGCCGACCCGGGCCACGCGTGACCTTGGAGACCCTGGAATTTCCCTCTCCTCCTCAGCGCTGCCTCGGGATAATCGAGCTGTTAAAGGATAATTGTCGGGTGGTCAGACCCCGCTGTCAAGCGCAAATCCGCAATAATTTACAGCAGCGGATCCGCGCTGACATAACCCAGAGCCACGTTTGTTTCCGAGTGAATGGGGAAGCCTTGAAAGCGCCGGGAATCCAGGCGCTCTCCAGGCACCGAGGGAATTCATTCCGACCATTCCCGGCGGTTTCCTCCTTTTTGTCGGGAATGAAAACCCCGCGAGCGCCGCTGAGCATCCTCCAGGATCACAAAGCGCATCCATCTGAGTAGCGGGATAGGACAATTCCTCCGGGGAAAAGCGGAATGTCCCCCCGGGATATCATTCCCAGAGCTCCCATTCCTAGGTAGTGACCGTTGGGATGCACAAAGGGCTTTCACCGAGTGCGTTAAAAAAAAAAAAAAAGGAATAAATTCTAATTAAGTGCAGTTTAAAAAGGGCCCGATTTAAAGCAAGTAGGTCAGCACCTGCTTTGAAAAGGCTGCTCTGAATGAAGTCACTGCAGCAGTGCTGGAGCTGGGAGCTTTTCATTTGCACTTTTCTACCCTGAGCACAGGCCCAGCCTGAGCAGTTCCCTTGAAAATGCAGGAAGCAAAGGAAAAGAACCTAAAATCGACAAAAAAAAAAAAAAAAAAAAAAAAAAAAAAAAAAAAAAAAAAAAAAGAGAAAGGCTACACTGTGTCTTCAAAAATGGGAGCTTTGTGCTGTCCCTGAGCCACAACCCAGCCATGCCCTGCAGGAAAGGTTGGTAATAGGAAATAAACATTTATTTGACAGCAGGTGAGTTCTGCTGCCTCAACACCGTGAACACCACAGGGAATTCCTGCAGCAAACATTTCATAGGATGACATCCCAGAATCCCAGACTGGTGTGGGTTGCAAGGGACCTCAAAGCCCATCCAGTGCCACCTCTGCCACGGGATCCAGGGGCAGCCACAGCTTCTCTGGGAGCTCTATTCCAGCTCCTCCCCACCCTCAGAGCCAGGAATTCCTTCCCGATATCCCAGGAATTCCAGCCCCTCCCCACCTTCAGAGCCAGGAATTCCTTCCCAATATCCCAGCTCCTCCTGCCCTGTGGCAGTGGGAAGCCACTTCCCCTTGTTCACCGGAGAGCAAAGATGAATTTCAGTGATTTCCTTCCAGCGCTGGTACAGAAATCCAGCAGTCAAACCCTGCCACCCCTAAATTTGTCAATGCCACGAATTAGGGTGGAACAAAATGCCAGAGGGAGAGGGGGGAAGGAGTCAGTGTGCATCTTTAGGAGAAGTTCTCCAGTAATTTATTTTTAGGAACTCTCTCTCTCTCTCTCTACTCTTCACCACAAATTAATATTAGCGCCAGCACAATGTCAAAGAAATGCCAAGCACCAGCCTCCATCCCTTCCCTCGGACTGGGAGCAGGTAGGAAAAGCAGATCAGGGAGCTCAGGGTGGAAAAGCAGATTTCCTTTGCCTGGGCTCCATCCTGCTGGGAGCAGAGCTGGTTGCTGGTGCTCTGACCCAGTTCCCATCCCCGTGCCCGTCCCTGCCCTGTCCCCGGGGCCAGCCGGAACATCTGCGCTGTGCCACGGCAGAGCAGTGTCCCTGTGAGGGTGACAGCCCCTGCAGCTCCTGGAGCCCAGCACCTCCTGAGTGTCCCTGTGAGGGTGACAGCCCCTGCAGCTCCCGGAGCCCAGCACCTCCCTGAGTGTCCCTGTGAGGGTGACAGCCCCTGCAGCTCCTGGAGCCCAGCACCTCCTGAGTGTCCCTGTCAGGGTGACAGCCCCTGCAGCTCCTGGAGCCCAGCACATCCCTGAGTGTCCCTGTCAGGGTGACAGCCCCTGCAGCTCCTGGAGCCCAGCACATCCCTGAGTGTCCCTGTGAGGGTGACAGCCCCTGCAGCTCCTGGAGCCCAGCACCTCCTGGGTGTCCCTGTGAGGGTGACAGCCCCTGCAGCTCCTGGAGCCCAGCACCTCCTGGGTGTCCCTGTGAGGGTGACAGCCCCTGCAGCTCCTGGAGCCCAGCACATCCCTGAGTGTCCCTGTGAGGGTGACAGCCCCTGCAGCTCCTGGAGCCCAGCACATCCCTGAGTGTCCCTGTGAGGGTGACAGATCCTGCAGCTCCTGGAGCCCAGCACATCCCTGAGTGTCCCTGTGAGGGTGACAGATCCTGCAGCTCCTGGAGCCCAGCACATCCCTGAGTGTCCCTGTGAGGGTGACAGCCCCTGCAGCTCCTGGAGCCCAGCACCTCCTGAGTGTCCCTGTGAGGGTGACAGCCCCTGCAGCTCCTGAGTGTCCCTGTGAGGGTGACAGCCCCTGCAGCTCCTGGAGCCCAGCACCTCCCTGAGTGTCCCTGTGAGGGTGACAGCCCCTGCAGCTCCTGGAGCCCAGCACCTCCTGAGTGTGCCTGTGAGGGTGACAGCTCCCACAGCTCCTGCAGCCCAGCACCTCCTGAGTGTCCTTGTGGGGGTGACAGCCCCTGCAGCTCCTGGAGCCCAGCACATCCCTGAGTGTCCCTGTGAGGGTGACAGCCCCTGCAGCTCCTGGAGCCCAGCACATCCCTGAGTGTCCCTGGATCCCCTCAAGATCCCCCAGAGCACCCTGTCTTTGGGTTATGGAACCAAAAATGTGTATTTAATCTATTCCATCTGGGAATAAAACAGGCCACAATTAAAAAAAAAAAAACCAAAAAAAACCACTGGACTGGCTTCAGAATGAACAGAAAAGTCAAAGCTGGGCTTGGAGAAACCACTGGAATCCCCTAAAATTTAACAGCCCTGGAGTTTTTAAGTGGGGACAATATTTGGCCAGAAATCCAGCTTGCCATACAATGATTTTCCTCAGAGAGTTTTGGTGCCCAGGTGGGAGGTGACAGAGTTTTCAATCGGCTCCAGAAAATCCATTTGAATCTTTCTAGGGCAGAACACCAAAACCCCTCCTCGTGCAAACGTGCTGTGTCCTCCAGCAGCCTCTACACTCAGCATCTGCATCAGATGGCACAGAAATGCCTCCACTGAGCACTTCTGGGGCAGCTTGGAAGGAATTCTGCAGCCTTTGTTCCAACCTAAGAGAAGGGGGGAAAAACAAGAAAAGAACCCCCAGAATTTCCTTCGGAGCTGAAATTCCAGTTGGCTCAGCTGTAGTTTCCAGGCAACCAAACCTCTCCTCCGAGGGGGATGTTCAGCCTGTGTGCTTCTGCACCTTCCCCGGAGAAAGGCAGAGGGTTCTGTCAGGAGCAGCCCCCAAGCAGGAGAGTTTGAGAAGCGGGGATGTGGGAACCACCAGGCAGTGCCACGAGCAGCGTGGCCATCGGAAAAGGCAGATGGAAAGGGAGAAATCGAGAGAAAAAGGGAGAAATCTCCCCGAACCCAGCTCGCCCAACAACGGCCCCCGTTCATTTGTTGTCCTGCAGGATTTAAGCTCAGCTCTTGGCAGCTGCCCGAGGCAGGCAGCACCAGCCACCCAGAGCCCCAGCCAGCCACGAGCCGGGACAAGGCAGCGTCTCAGAGGAGGCACAGGAAAAGCACATGGCAGCAATGGTTTGATTCAGGGCTGGAGAAGAAAGCCAGCAAGGAAAAGAAGTGCAGTCTAAAAGCCTTGTCTAGCATTATCCTCCCCAGAACACTGGGGCTTTGTGCAGCAGCCTCGGGGCAAAAGAGCTCTCAGAGAAGCTTTTAAATAATATTTATAGGGTCGGGGACAATGGTATTTTGAAAGCATTTGAAAATCAGCCCGGGAGCTCAGGGCCGGGCTGCTGGCATTGTGAGCGGTGAGCGCACACATTGTGCTCCTCAACAGTCCCACAAAAACGGCTTCCAGAGGAGCTGGGAAATGGTTGGGAAATCAGCACTTCAGAGGTAAGAGGTGCCCGAAATAAGCTGCCCTCCCAACCCCGATTTTCCCCGTTTTTTATGAGCACAGTGTGACCCAGGCTTTAATGATCAGTTTGACGCCAGCCAAGAGCGCTCCGAGGACGGAATCGAGCAAGGAATAAATTCCACCAGGGATACAAAAGGATCTGTGCACGACACAATCCAGAATTCTGCCTCATAAATGGGGAAAGAGGATCAATTTAACTTCAGGATTATTTTCAGGATTATTCACCTGAAAATATATATATATATATATAAAATACTGCCACCTCTCCCTGTTCTGCACCAGGTCCCAGAATGTTCAAAACTCCTCTGACAACACCTAAAAACAAAAAGTGGGTTTTTACCCCTTAGTCTTCAGCTGCACAAATTCCAAACTCCAAAAAAACCCCAACACAAATCAACAACAAACCAAATTATCCAGAACCAAGCCTAGGGAAAAAAAAAAAATCAATCAAATGCTTCATGCAGCCAATTTACAAACAATTAAAAGTGTGTGGAAATCCTGGAAATTATTCAGCCTGCTTAATTCTGGGTATTGCTGCTGCTGCTGTGGCTGTGAATGAGAGGGGAACAGGTGCAGCAGCAGGAATTCAGCCTCACACTAGGACCCCCCAGTTCTGGGGGAACAGCAGAGCAGTTCCAGCTTTTCCTGAACTTTTTTATGAGGAGAGGGATAAACCAAGCAAAGAGCACAATTCAGTTTGCCCACCAAAGGTGGGGTAAACGATTGAGGAGCTCTTGCTGCAGGTAGCAGCTGTATTTAAACATAAAATTCCGAGTCCTGGCCATTCTTGGCTATAAATATCCCTGAACATGGTCTAAGGAACATTTATTCCCCTTTTTTATATCCCTCTTACCCAGCACCTCCAGTCAGCACCTCGTTAACCCCTAAGGACTTCACCGATTTCCACTTCCTAAAGCCACAATTACTGAGGTAAAATCCATCCTCTGGATATCCCAAATCCCTGTTTGGGAGAGCATCATTCCAAGCTTTTCTCCTCCTCAGAGCATCACACCCCTGCAGGCACATCCAGCATTGTCACCCTCCAGGCCTTACACACGGATTTCGTTGGAAAAGATATTCCAAAGCAATCAAATGTTTCCTTTGCAGAATGAACTTTTTTTGAATTCCTAAGCCTGGCTGGCAGCTTTTTTGGGGTGAGCACAGGGCAGGGATCACTTCCAGGCTGCACATTCCTGGTGATTCCCAAAGCCCTCAGGGAATGTTCCCTGCTGCAGAGGCTGGAGAGCACCAGGAATTGCAGCAGAGCTCCAAACGTGGCAGGGTCCCGTTCTTTCGTAACCAAGGATTCCTTACATAACTCATTACTAATAATAGGGAATCTCTTTTTTTCCCCCCCCCATCACTTTTTGGATGTCTTACTCACACTTTGCAAATCCTTTCTCCCCCAGAGCTGGAGTGCAGGGAGAAGTCCAAGGACAGCCTGGTGCCCATGGATGGATGCAGCAGGGAACAGCCTGACCCAAAACCCTCGGGATAAAATCGCCTTTTGGGAACAAACAGCATGAAGGAAAGGGACATTCCTGACTAAATTCCCATCCTGAGCCCCGGGGATCTGCCAGGAGCTCACACCCACACAGAGAATGGCCACTCCACATTATCCTAATTGGCCATAAAGCTGCCCAAACATTCCTGGAGAGGAGCCTGGATTTGCATTTTCCCCAGGAAGAGCAGCTCCCCAGTCCCAGGTGAGGATCTGACTGCCACTCGTCCCCTTTGGAATATTCCCATTCCTTTTTCCCTTTACTCTCAGCAGTGCCCTTTTCCCCATCCTGCTCTGGAACACCAACTTTGGGACAGCTGCCCTCTGGAATAAAGGGCACTGAACTCTGTAACATCATGGATTTCCTGCTGCATCAAACACAACCTACTGGAAAAGCAAAATCCCTCTTCATTTCCAACAGGAGCACTCCAAACCTGGGGGGAATGTGCAGAATTTAGGGCACCTGGGGACCAGGGCAGTGCTGGAGGAATGGTGGACTTGATCATCTTAGAGGGCTTTTCCAACCTAAACAATTCCACGTTTTTAACCCCAGCAAGGCCCTGGGATCTCAGGGATAGTTCCAACAATGGAAATAATTCTGATCCTGGAGGTTTAAAACCTTCAAATCACCTTTAAAAGTGCTGGGTGAGCTGGGCCTACGAAATGTCAGACAGAGCTTTGTCCTTTGGGGTGCAACAATGTCATTCCTGCATCTCCTGCCTTCCCTCCTGGATACACCAGTGACTTCCAGTGCATTTCCCATCCAGTTATTCCTAAGGCAAACAAGTCAATCTTGCAAATTGCTCTCTGGAATAAAACCTTTAAACTTTGCTCCTTTTTTTTTTTTTTTTTTCTGTGCAAGACACATTCTCCTCACTGGAAGCAGGGTGATTAAATTCCTAATTACCCCACTTGCACGTAAAAACGCCTTTCAGGACAACTAAACTGTGGCTTTTATGGATGGAGGTTAAAGCCCAGTCAGGAAATCAGTCCCTGGGTGTCCATTCAGGAGCTGCCAAGCTGCTAAAAACAGGGGGGAAGTGCACAGACACCCTGAAATAACAGCAGGGATCCTCACTGAGGTGCACTGCAGAGGGGAAGGCAGAATTCTGAAACCAGGGGACTCCTAATTAAAACGGGAAGCTGTTCAGAGCAACACCAACCAACATGGTTAGATCATGCATTCTCCATTTATTCTACTGAGAAGGGGGGTTAAATACAGTTTCAGATAGTTTACAGGTTAAATACAGTTTCAGACAGTTTACAGTTACAGGTGTTTTCTAACTGGCATTCAGTGTAAAATAGAATGTAAACAATTTCACCCTTAAGGAACCACACTATAACTGTGCTATCTAATGCTTAAAAACACCTTAAAGTGAATTTCTGACTGTGCCACAGGCCTGGCTACTCCTAGACAGGCCTGAAACTGAGGCCCAGTTTGGGGTGGTTCAAATCTCATCCCAAAATACCTCATGGCCACGTTCCCTAAGGAATTCTGCTGCAGAATTCCCCTGCCTGCAGCCAGGGGAAAGCAGGAGCTCTGCTCCTGGGAGAGGCACTGGCTACAGCCCAGTTGAAGTCCCTGGAATGCCACGTTTTAAAGGTGTAAATGCAATTATACTCAGTGTTTTCATTAGATGGTGGGGTCTCTCCTAAAAGGGATTTTAAGGGAGGGTTTTCCTGTTAGCTCGGAGTTTTCTGTCAGAGGATGCTGGGATTATAAATATAAATTGAGAGATTTCAGTGTGGAAAGAAACAATCCTCAGTGCAGGTGTTTGGCTGAGGTTTTTGGGGTTTGATTGCTTTTGAAGGAATTTCTGGGCAGGAGCATCCCGGAGCCAGCCCTGGCTGGGAGGTGGGACGGGGATGTCACTCCAGGAGGGATTTGTTCTGTGGAGCAGGGATTGCCTCTGGGGGAATTTGCTGGGATGAAGGTGAAAAGTTCTTCAGCTCTAACTGGGAGTGTGGCCAGGAGAGAAACTGGGGGGTGTTTAGGGATTTGTTTGGATTTGTTTCCCAATCCAAACCAGCCTGGGATTCTGGGGCTCCTGGGAAGTTGAGTCCCATTCCTGGCATGCACAGATCACAGAACCACGGAGTATCCTGGCTGGGAGGGACCCAGGAGGGTCACGGATCCAGCTCCTGGCCCTGCACTGGACAATCCCAAAATCCCTCCCTGGCAGTGCTGTCCAAACCCTCCTGGAGCTCTGGGGCCATTCCCATTCCCTGGGGAGCCAGGGCAGTGCCCAGCACCCTCTGAGGGAAGAACCTTCCCCAAAATCCACCCTGAGCCTCCCCTGCCCAGCCCCAGCTGTGGGAAGCACTTTCTCCAACATCCTGGAATCCACAGTGCCCAGCTCCACTGCTGGAGCCCAAATGAATCCATGAATATTCATCCCCTGTTTTGTGTATGGATGTGGCATTTGGAACCAGGCTGCCTTCCTGCCTGATTTCCATCATTTCCAGAGGAAAGGGCTCCTGCATTGCCCACGGAGGGCTGGAGCCATTCCCAGCACCCACATCCCAGCAGGACACGGAGGATCTGGGAATGTGGGACCGCAGGGACCCTCAGGGACAGCTCCTCTGGGATTCTCCAGGAATAACAGACTCCTCCAGGATGGACTGAATGGATTCCAAGGAAATGCCAGAGGACAGAGATTGTCATTTGCCCCAGGGACAGGACATAGGGAATGGCTTCCACTGCCAGAGGGCAGAGATGGATGGGATTTTGGGCAGGAATTGTTCTCTGGGGGGGTGATCAGGGACTGGGATGGAAATTCCAGAGCAGCTGTGGCTGCCCCTGGATCCCTGGCAGTGCCCAAGGCAGTGGGATACCTTAGGGATACCAGGAGAGGTTGGATTTTAGGGATACCAGGAGAGATTTGGTTTTAGGGATACCAGGAGAAAATTGATTTCAGGGATACCAGGAGAGGTTGGATTTTAGGGATACCAGGAGAAAGTTGATTTCAGGGATACCAGGAGATGTTGGATTTTAAGGATACCAGGAGGTATTTGGTTTTAGAAATACCAGGAGAGATTTGGGTTTAGGGATATCAGGAGAGGCTGGATTTTAGGGATACCAGGAGAGATTTGATCTTAGGGATTTGGGCTGGGCCCTGGGGCTGGGAGCAGCCTGGGGCAGTGGGAGGTGTCCCTGCCAGGGCTCTGGGTGGGATTTGAGGTCCCTCCCAGCCCAAACCATCCCAGGATTCTGTGCTGGCTCCACTTCCCTTCTGTCCAGCTTGAACAGTTCCCTTATGGATCCTCCCCACAGGGCTGGCTCGGGGATGCTCCTGCCCAGAAATTCCTTCAAAAGCAATCAAACCCCAAAACACCTGCACTTGGGATTGTTCCTTTCCACACTGAAATCTCTCTGTTTATATTTTCTGCGTTTCTTGATGCTTTGCCTATGGAAATATCCCTGGGTTTGGTACATCAACCTCTATTTGCTTGTTTGCATATTTAAATTTCCGTGTGGTTTGGGTGTTTGTGTGTTTGCATGTCCGTATTTGTATTAATATGATAATTACCATAAATAATATATAGTATATATTATTACACCGATATAATAACTATAAATAGATAAATACATAAATATTTATCTATTTGCACATTTATCTACTTGTACATGAGGTATTTATAAACGTCTGTTTATATTTATATAAATGCACATTACCTAATTATAGCTATTTATTTACATATAAATGTTTTTTTTTAATTCACCCTTGACTGAAGAAGCAAAATATCGGGAAAATATTTTTATATGTTATATTTTATAAAATATTATAAATATTTTACATATATATTTATATATTTTTATATCTATATATTTATATAGATATATATTTATGTATCTATGTATTTATGTATTTATGTATTTATATATTTATACATGTGTATGTTTATAAATTTATATTTATAAATATAAAAATATTATATTTTATAAAACGTTATTTATAAAATATTTGATTTGTAATAATTCTGAGTCCCCTCAGAAATAACATTCAGAAATTTAAATTCTTTAAATTAAAATTTAAACGTATTTCGAATAGATGTAAAAAGAAATTTTAAAATATTGTTAATTTTTAAATTTTACTTATCTCTAAAATAAATACATTTTCAAATATGAATTTGATTATTTTATGTTCATTTTCATCGCAAAAATGTTGTTTTTAAAAGTCTGAGATTCCTTCCCTGTGCACCCTCCATGCTTAACTCGGAGTGACAGTAACAGGAATTACAGGAGCCCTTTTTGAGGAGCAGAATGAACCTTTTAACTGCTTTATTGGGTGGGTTTTAGCCCCCTGGTGATAACAGCTCTCATCTCACAAAGGAGATTTATATCCTACAAAAAGCAGGGGAAAAAAAATCTATCCCAAAAACTACTGGAATTTTTTTTGCTGGAAATTCCCCAGGCTGTGCTGGTCCCGCGTTTGCATGGGAGAAACACGAGGCCAAGTCCAGGTGCACTTCCCCTGCCAGCCCCTCAAATTCCATGGAAAACGGATGGCAGGGCTGGGAGAGGCTGGAGAAAATTGATTTTAGGGACACCAGGAGAGGCTGGATTTTAGGGATACCAGGAGAAATTTGATTTTAGGGATACCAGGAGAAATTTGATTTTAGGGATATCAGGAGAGGTTGGATTTTAGGGACACCAGGAAAGGCTGGATTTTAGGGATACCAGGAAAGATTTGATTTTAGGGATACCAGGGGAGGTTGGATTTTAGGGATACCAGGAGAGATTTGGTTTTAGAAATACCAGGAGAGATTTGGGTTTAGGGATATCAGGAGAGGCTGGATTTTAGGGATACCAGGAGAGATCTGGTTTTGGGACACCAGGACAGATTTGATTTTAGAAATACCAGGAGAAAATTGATTTTAGGGATACCAGGAGAGGCTGGATTTTAGGGATACCAGGAGAGATTTGATTTTTGGGATGTGGCAGCCCCAGCTCCCTGCCAGGCCCAGATGCCTCACCCAGGCTGGATCCTCCCAGGGAGCTTTTCCAGGAGTGGGATTCCAGAGGGGTCAATTCCCCTTGGGAACAAGCCAGAGCAGCCCAAGGATCGGGGAATCCAACTCCTGCCCTGCCCAGACCCCAACAACCCCACCCTGTCCCTGAGGGCCTTGTCCATCCCCAGCACTCCCAGCAGAGAATTCCAGGGGGGAACTCTGGATTTCTGAGGGAATGGCTGGAATTGTATCAACCCTGCCAAGCAAACAACTTTCTGCTCCCCTCCTGCCCCTCAGTCCTGTGCAATTCCTTTTCCTCCTGCTCTTCCCACAGATCCATCACTTCCAAATCCCTGTCCAACGCCCAGGACCTCACTAAGAAAATCCAAAGGCCTGGGACTCCCTGAATATTCCAAAGCCAGTAACACAATGGCAGAAATGACAGCAAATACAGGTGAGTTTTGGGAGCACTGGGAAGCTGGGAATTGGATGGTTGAAAGCAGAGATGTCCAAAGGTTTGCCTTTTGCAGCCCTTCCCAGCTGGGCTTGCTGCCAGAGGCTGTCCAGGAGGGATTTCCCAGTGCTCAGCTCCTCCTCACACCTCAGTGCCCGGCACAAATCCAGCGCCTGAGGATCCCAGGCCGAGCTGATCCCCCAGGATCCCACCTCAAACTCAGGTTGGTCAGCTGGAAAATGTTTATTGAGGCACAGCTGAGCAGCAAAACCTGAAGCCAAGGCTCAAAAGATTAAAACAAATCAGACGAATTTGCACTGAATTTAACCACAATGTTTACCTTTGGTTACCCAGTTATCTCCACTGGGGATTTGGAAATAAGGGGTCCAGCCCTTACTCCAGGAGTGGCTCCTCTTTGGGCCAAGGAATAAAGAAATAATCCTTTCTTTTCCCTCTTGCTTTGGTTCCTCCAGGAGCCTCTCCTCTCCTTTACCCCAGGAAATCCCAGCAATCAGCCTCATTTCAGTGCAGGGGACTCACTTCTCTCCTGAGCTGGAGTCTCTCCCTCCCTCCCTCCCCTTGTTCTCAGCTGTGCAGTTACAAATCCAAAGGTAAAAATGAACACATTTCCCTCTCCCTGGAGCTTCCCCGAGATTCAGCTCCGAGCTCAGCCCTTAATTAGCAAATTGTTCTGTGGTTCAAGCCATGTCCTGCTGCCCTGGGCACCACGAGGCTCTCAGAGCACCAGAAGAACCCCTGAGCGTGGAGTTCAATGAACTCCTGATCCCTGCTCCTCCAAAGACACCTTCCACGAGGGTCAGGAAGAATTCAGAGGGGTTTTCTGCCCTGCACCCTCTGGGAGGTTTTCCTGAGCAGGAGTGACTGGTGTAAGAGAGAAATTCCACCAAATCAACCCAGAGCAGCAGCTTTACTTCGGTCATTTCCCTTCTGATGTCCTCCAGGAAAGGCAGCAAACGCTGTCCTGGTGGATGAGGAGCATCCTCAGCACAGGCCACGTTCACAGGGAGGCTTTGCCAGAGTCCCTGAGCAGCACTGGGGAGTTCTCTGCCTCTCTGAAAATAGATTTCCTTATTCTGCAGATCTGGCTCAGGAGATAAGGAAGAGCCACCAGCAGCTGGGGAAGCGTCATTTCCCCCGGTCCAAGGTGCACCATCAGCCCCTAAAGTCATTTTATTCCACAGGTATTTGGAAAAATCTGTATTTTCAAAGGTTATCCAGAAAAATTTGTATTTTCCAGCCATATTCTCCTGACAACTAAATTGCCAAAAAGCTCAGATGCCAGCTTCCCTTCCCTCAGTGCTGAGCTCGGGTGAATGATTTCTCTCATAAATCAGCAAACAGGGTGACACTGACTGTCTGAATTTGTAACTCATGTTACTTTTCTCTGTGGTACCATGAGATATTGTCCCTTTTTACTGCTGGGGTGTGCATCCTGATTTATGGAGGGTTAAATCATCCCGGGAAAAGCAGGGGGTGGTGGCCTGGGGTGGTTCCCCAGCACACAAAAGCCACTCTGGCTGGGATCACACAGCAGGTAAGAGCAGTTTGCCACATTTTGCAGGAATTTCCCTGCTTCCCAAACAGGATTTGGGAGAGCTCAGGCCTGTTGATCACTGCCAGGATTTCGGGAAGAGATCTAGAAATAGAATTCACTGATCACTCATTGGGGCAGTGGATGTATTGGTGCCTCTGTGATGGTTCTAACCCTGGATTAATGAGAATTTCTGGGAATTTCTGGGGGTTTATTTCAGCAAGAACCACCAGGACAGTCCAGGACAACGTTCCCTGCAGATCCCTGCTTTCCATGGTGCTTCCTTTTCAAAAAAAATCATTGGGATTGCATCTGTAACTCTCTGGAGCCTTCATGTTCTAAGGCAAGGACTCAACCAAAACTAAAATAACACTTCTGTGAGGAACTGCACTTCCTTGGCAGAGGGAATTAGAAGGGAGCAGGCAGCTGCTGCAGGGAATTACTGGGGAAAATGGGATAAGGGGAATAGTTCCAGGCCTGGCAGCCTGACACTGATCCTGCACAGCCTAATGGAATCAGCAGCACACAACATTATTTAGGGAGAATTACAGCAGCTTAATACAATTAATGCCAGTCCACGTGTGCCTCTCAAGCCAGGCAGCCTGGTGCATTCCTGCTGCTGGTGATGCCTCCAGTTTTATCTCCCATGGATTTTGGGTTCTGTGCTGCCCAGGGTGCAGCTCTGAGCCTCACATTCACAGAGCAGGCACACAAAACAAATCCTGCTCCTGCTGCACACCAAGGACAACTTTCAGCCCAACAGCACAAACAAGGGTGGCTGGAGGGAGGAACAAGAAGGATGGGACCTCACAGCCTGGAGCTGGAACTGGACAATTAAACCCCAAAGTGCAAATGGACCAGAACTGATCAAAGTGTGAGACCTCGTGACTGGGGGTCCATTTTGTGTCCATTTTGTGTCCATGTTGTGACCATTTTGAGTCCATTTTGTGTCCATTTTGGGTCCATTTTGTGACCATTTTGTGACCATTTTGGGTCCATGTTGTGACCATTTTGGGTCCATGTTGTGACCATTTTGTGCCCATTCTGTGACCATTTTGGGTCCACCTTGGATGCAGCCCTGTCCTGCCCAGGGTGTACCCTAAAATCCCTTTCAATAAATCTCTGCTTTATTCCCTGGCTCTGCCCAGTCCCTGTCCCAGCTCAGCCCTCCCAAGGCACCCCTGGGATCAGCAGGATGAGGCATCCCAGAGCTGCATTTCCAGCTGCACAGGAGCTCAGGGTGCTGCACTGAAGGGCTTGGGATTCACGCAGGGAAAGTTTAGGGAAGAGGCTGAATTGGGAGTGGGAATCTCCACAGCCGGAGCGGGGCCTCACCCAGGGAACAGCTCCGAGATTTTGGACACTTCAGCTCTTCCCCAAAGCACCAGGCACGGAATCACACCTGTGCAAGGGATTTCAAATCAGGGACAGGACACAGGGAATGGATCCCTCTGCCAGAGGGCAGGGCTGGATGGGATTTGGGGCAGGAATTGTTCCCTGGGAGGCTGATGTGGGGCTGGGCTGGAATTCCCAGAGCAGCTGTGGCTGCCCCTGGATCCCTGGCAGTGCCCAAGGCCAGGCTGGAGCAGCCTGGGACAGTGGGAGGTGTCCCTGCCATGGCAGGGGTGGCACTGGGTGGACTTTGAGGTCTCTCCCAACCCCAAAAAAATTTAAAGTGAAGTTCAAGCCCTCAGAGAAAGCCAAAGGGAGGAGCCCCAGCTGCCTTTGGGAACTGTCCTGCAGAGGGATTTGGGATGGCAGGAAGCAATACCTGCCTGGGGTGTCACTACACCCGGCACAAAAATGGAACAAAAAGCAAAGAGCAGCCCCAGAGCTGGGCCTGTCCCAGCAGGGCCACCTGCCCTGAGGGAGGGGCAGGGATTTTCCAGCCCCCACATCCTCCTGCACTGGGCTAACACCAGTAAAACATCACCCACTGATCATGGGTAACACCCAGTCCGCACAGGCCTTGGAAGGTGAATTTGCTCCTGCTGAAGCTGCAAGAGGAGCTCAGCTGTGAGATGCTGGCAGGAAAGCACAGGCTGAGAGGGCAGGGAGTACAGGAGAGCCAGAGAGCTGCTGGGTGTGTCAGAGGGCTCCTCCTTAATCCCAGCTCTACTGAGGATGAGACACATCCAGAGAGCTGGGGAGGGAAGGAGAATATTCCAGCCATATTAGAAAGCAGGCTGGTTGTCCAGTGAGAGAGATGATCTGAAGATCAGGATACTCTTTGGAACACGGGCTTTATTGGTCATGGGAAGGCAGCCTGACTGGGGAAGGGTCCAGGGATCCAGTGCAAAGTCCAAGAGGGTCCAAGGGAAGGCACGCAAAGAGCAGGGCGAAAAGAGAGGGTGCAAAGAGGCCGAGCTCCTCGTTACATTCCACTTTAACCCTTTCTATCGTGAATATTCTAATGAGCATCAACCAATCACCTCTAGATACAAAACCTACAGAATTTACATGCAGCCTATGGGAACTACAACATTACAATACTACTCTACATACCCAAAACCTGTGAAACCCACCTTATCCCTGATACCTGAGAAGGTCCAACATTTTATTCATCCTTTTGTCTTGGCAGGGGTGTCACTGAATCACTCAGCCAAGTCCTTTTCAGCTGTCTAATCACCTTCTTCCTGTCTAGCAACTTACAGTTCAAACTTTGCTTTTCATTCTATTCCTCTTGTGGGTTTCATACTTTTAGAATCTTTTACTAATAAATCATCTCTACAAAGCCTAGCTACTTCATCCTCCCCAACACAGCCAGGCTGTGCTCAGGGTCTGCTCCCTCCTCTTGGGCCAGCAGCACGAAGGACACAGGCACTGCTCCCTTCCCTTCCCTTCCCTTCCCTTCCCTTCCCTTCCCTTCCCTTCCCTTCCCTTCCCTTCCCTTCCCTTCCCTTCCCTTCCCTTCCCTTCCCTTCCCTTCCCTTCCCTTCCCTTCCCTTCCCTTCCCTTCCCTTCCCTTCCCTCCAGTCCTTTTTAACTCCATCCCTTCTCCTCCCAGAGAGCCACAGGAGCTGCTGACGCATCTCCAACCTTTTTCTTGGAGATTCATCAGCTAAAATAGATCCCACATATAAGAATAGGGAGTGTAATGAATTCACACTCCTGTGATGTAACCAGTTAAATTAAAAACACCCAGCTCGTAAGGTTTAATAACAAGCCTTTTATGGCCATCTCGCTTTTCCTGCAGGAAAACTTCCTCCTACCAAACCCGGGAGGGATATTTTTGAAACCTGTGAAACTGGGAACCATCACAAGGAGCAAAGCCTTTCAGGGACAGTCTGAGAGTTTCTTCTGCAATGGTTGGGATTCTCGCATCACCAAATGCTGGAGCTCATCCCAAATCCACTGAGAAATGGCCAGGGACCTTTGTGCCATTGGTGCCACATCCACAGGGCTGGGAAATCCCTCCAGGAATGGGGACTCCACCACTTCCCCTGGCACTTCCAAGGCCTGACCACCTTTTCCATGGAGAAATTCCTCCTTTTCTCCAGGCTAGAAGTGGGAAGTACAACCTCCATTTTAGGGTGAGAAGTCTCAGGATACGTAAAACAACCAGCCCTGGGTTTCATCCTCCCCCTGCAGCATCATCCCCTTCACAAGGGAACAAAACCCTCACCCAGTCACCAAGCACAGACACATGCTCAGCTCACAACAAACAAAGCTCACTCTGACCAATTTGGAAAGAGAGAAAAAAAAAAAAAAAAACCCTCAAAGGAAAGTGCCTGGCAATTCCAAATATTCCAATTAAAAAAAACCCCAAACCAATCCCCACCAAACTCCAAACCCCAAACCCCAGCTGCAGGAGCACACAGGCTCTGGCTTCCTAAAACATTTAAAATATTCAGTGCTGGCACTCCCAGATTTGCAATAAGCTCTGGTTGATGCCAGGGCTTCAGATGGGCTTTGGGATGGTGTCAGTACTGCTGCTGGGGGTCAGGAATGGCAGCCTGGGCTGGGTGTGGAGCTGAGCTGGGGTCAGGCTGGAGAGCAGGGCTGCTTTACAGAATCACAGAATCACAGAATTTTTTAGGTTGGAAGAGACTTTCAAGATCATCAAGTCCAACCCGTGCTCTGACACCTCAACTAAACCATGCCACATCCAGGCTTTTGTTAAACACACCCAGGGATGGTGACTCCACCACTTCCCCGGGCAGGCCATGCCAATACTTTATCACTCTTTCTGTGAAAAACTTTTTCCTGATATCCAACCTGGATTTCCCTTGGTGCAGCCTGAGACTGTGTCCTCTCCTTCTGTCAGTTGTTGCCTGGAGAAAGAGACCAACCCCCAACTGACCACAACCACCCTTCAGGGAGTTGTAGAGAGTGATAAGATCACCTCTAAATCTCCTTTTCTCCAGGCTAAAGAACCCCAGCTCCCTCAGTGGTTCCTCACAGGGTTTGTGTTCCAAGCCCCTCACCAGCCTCGCTGCCTCCTCTGGACAAGCTCAAACATCTCAATGTCCATCCTGAACTGAGGGGCCCAAACCCCCCCAGGCAGCGATTCATGGGCACTGGCAGAGCCTCCAGTGCAGGGCTGGGGTGAAAAGCTGGCCTGTCATTCCCAAAGTGCAGCCAACAAGAAATCTGGGAGCTCCCATGTGAGGCTGTTTGGAGATGAGCAGTTCCTTTAGCACAGCAATCTGCTCTGAGGGTGGAAGGGAAAGGCACCTGCAATCACAAGGGGTCTGTCCCATGAGGATCAGTGAAGAAAATACACAAACAATCTGAGAATAGGTGGGTTTGATGGACAAGTAAAATACCTTTTGCTAACCAATAGAATAATGAACAAGAAAACCATGAACTAATTAAGAAGTTGCCCTCGAGGTTTGTAAAAACTGTATCAAAGACAGCGTGGGGCCATAATAAAGAGCCCTCTGAGCTCCTGTGGTGTCACTCTGTGTGTCCTGAGCGTCCCAACAACACCCCAGGGCTTCCCACAAATCCCAGGCTCCTCCAGCTCCAGGAGAAGGTCAGGGAAGGGAGAGGAGCGTGCCCAGGGTGGGCACGGTGGCAGCTGTCACCTCCTGCCACCGCCACCCACGGCAGCACTGCCTCAGCTCTGCTCTCTGAGGGGCAGCAGGGGCTGGCACTGCCCACCCTGAACCCACCCAGCTGAGCTGTCCTGGGCTGCAGAGCAGGATGGAACCAGGGCTGTGAGTTGTGGTATCATCTGCTGAAACTGGGGAGGCGTTCATGGGCAGCTGGGAAAACCAGGAGGGGCAGTGTTCTTATCCCTGCCAGGACCTGTCCCTCATAACTCTGGGAGGATATTTTCTGTTAAACCAGCTGGGCAGTGTTCTTATCCCTGCCAGGACCCATCCCTCATAACTCTGGGGGATATCTGCTGTTAAACCAGCTGGGCAGTGCTCTTTATCCCTGCCAGGACCTGTCCCTCATAGCTCTGAGGGGATATCTTCTGTTAAACCAGCTGGGGCAGTGTTCTTATCCCTGCCAGGACCTGCCCCTCATAACTCTGGGGGATATTTTCTGTTAATCCAGCAGGCAGGGTGGGATGGGATGAGTTTGAAGGTCCCTCCCAAGCCAAAGCACTCTGGGATTCCATGGAAAGCTGCTCTGCCAGAAGGCCAAAGGAAGCACTGGAGCTGCCAGGCCAGGGCTTCACAGGAGCCAGGGAATAAATACCTGGGAGAGAAATCCCAAGATCTGTTCTCTGCCATGACTTCTCCCCCCATTTATTTTACAGAGCACTGCATCAATTAAACTGAAGACTCAGGAGGAAGAGGCACAAAGATCAGCCCATGAATGTAAAAACTGCAGTTCCTGTGCTGGATCCACAGCCCTGCCCCTGACACATGGAAGGCTGACCTTCAGCAGGCCCTGGGATTCCTGGATTTAATGCTCTGCCTGCTGCTCCCAGTATGGGAAGTCTCCTGCAAACACTCAAACAATCCATCAAAACCTGGCAAAGCCACCCCAGACCGCTGACTGGAGATGCCACCTTTATTTAATCACTCTCAGGAGCTGCTGATTATCTCATCCATAAAACTCTGCTGCTCCAGGCTCCCACGGGGCTGCTCCAGGCACTGTCCCAGGTGAAATGAAGCTGCAAATGCGAGCAGCGGGAGCCTGGCTCGGGGAACAGGGCAAAATCTGCTTCCCAAGCAGTGGGAGAAGGGACAGCACCTGCAGGGGACAGCTCCCCTCCTGCCCTGAGGCCACCAAACAACTCCCAGCTCAGCCCAGGGACCAAGCCTGGTCGCTGCCAGGGGAGGGTGGGGTGGGCTCCTGGTCAGGGGCTGCTCAGATCCTGGCTGATCCTGGTTCCTATGGACACTGCCCCTGGTTCCTACAGACACTGCCCCTGGTTCCTACAGACACTGCCCCTGGTTCCCATGGACACTGCCCCTGGTTCCTACAGACACTGCCCCTGGTTCCTACAGACACTGCCCCTGGTTCTCATGGACACTGCCCCTGGTTCTCATGGACACTGCCCCTGGTTCCCATGGACACTGCCCCTGGTTCCTACAGACACTGCCCCTGGTTCCTACAGACACTGCCCCTGGTTCCCATGGACACTGCCCCTGGTTCCTACAGACACTGCCCCTGGTTCCTACAGACACTGCCCACTCCAAGGGCTCCTGTGCTAAAGGGTGCCTCTCACTTTCTGTTTTTCCACCTGCCCTGGAACTGTCTGACCCCGTTTAAAATCAAGGTCTTTTAACTTTCACAGGAAGTGCAGGAATTTTTGCTCCCAGTCACAGGATTGTGGGATGGTCTGGGTTGGATCCCACAGATTTTTGGGGTGTTTTCCTCCTTTCTGGGATTCCCACTTGGATTTCATGGGATGTCCTGCACAGGGACAGGAGTTGGACTCAGTAATGCTGAGGGTCCCTTCCAACTCAGCATTTTCTGGGATTCTATGAAAGATCATTTGATTCCAACCCCCAAAGCTCCTCTGATTCCATCCCTAATCCCCAGTTTACCTGTGCAGGATAAACCAGAGCTCCATTCCTTTCTGCCCACTGCACATCACCCACTGAACCTCGTCCCAGGGCTCTCAGAACTGCTCCAGACAAACCTGGCTTTTGCTCCTCTTGTTGACAAATAAATCACAAACACACAGGCAGCTGAAATCCCATCATAAAATGAAAAAAAATCCTGCTCCAGGAAATCAATTACAAAATCGTTACAGATCTTCCAGGAAACCTGGATTCCTTTCCTGGCGTGCTTCCTCAAAGCAACTTCTAATCACGAAGCCCTCCTCTCCACAACAATGCCATGATGCAGTTTGCTAATTAGCTTTTCCCACTCCTTAATTAAGAGGAAGTGTTCTTCTTGTATCTGCAGTTAAATGGTGGCAGCAGCCACCGCTCTGTGTTTCATTTCTATTGCAATATTTATTCGCTTTGTTTCCCATTTGTTTCGTTTTTACTTCAATTTCAGACTCCCGTTTTGATTCCTGTTTTAATTAGCTGGGCTGTGGCTGCTCCAGAGGGAATTTGGGAAGCTTTTTTTTTAAAGATAAATATGGATGAGCCTCTCAACAGAGCAGTTGATTCACTCAGAAGCTCCCACAGGTCCAGCACCCTCCTGTCCTGCACTGGGATCCAAGGAATGCACTCTGTGGAGCTCAAATTGAATTATGAGGACACAAAGGAGCAAGATTTGACCTTCTGGGTATTCCAGAGAGCAAGGAAAAGCTGTGGGACAGCTCAGAGTCAGACCTGCTGCATCTGCTCAGAAGCTCCTGGGCAGAGAGGGATGGAATCAGGCTGAGGAGAAAGCAAATGTCTCTGGATGTGGGGATGAGCCACCCAGGAGCTCTTAGGGAGCAAGTGATCACTGGAAATTGCAGTTCAGAGCTGAAAACAAGTGCCCTGATATTAAAAGCTGTTCCCACCCCACAGCTCCAGGCACTCTCTGTGTTCCTGTCCGGGTCCAGCAGGGAGATGCTCCCACTGCAGCTCCCTCCCTGGGATGGTGAGCTCAGCTGGCCAGGCAGGGGCAAGTCCAGCAGAAGGAATTCAGGATTACCCGGCCCCAGTGACACCAGCGAGGTTTTCCCTGCCTTCACCAACCCTGTGGGTGAGACCCCAGCTTCGGTTGGAATCAGAGAGGAGACAGAGGAGACACAAATCCCGAGAAACAGAATCCCAGAATTACTGAGAAAAAGCCCTCCAAGGTCACCAAGCCCAAGCTGTGCCCAATGCCCACCTTGTCCCCAGCCCAGAGCTCTGGGTGCCACCTCCAGCCCTTCCTTGGGCACCTCCAGGGGGATGGGCACTCCCAAATTCCCTGGAATGAATTCCCTGGAATGCCCCTCTCCTGCCTCCCCGCTCCCACCCTTGGTTTGTGTTTCCCACAAAATCAGTTGGATGAAAGAGAAACTGAAGGAGGAAACAAATCAGCCAAGGGCTTTGTGTGTGGATTTTCCCAGCCCTCCCCACGGACACAGAGTGACCTTGGGGATGAGATTTATCCAAAGTCGCCGCTCCAAACCCCAGCATCTCTTGGGCAAGGATTAAATCCAGGCTGACACTTTGCCTCCCACCCACTGATGCTGAATCTGTCCCCCCAAAATAGCAGCTCTGATGGAAGGCCTGTGCCTGGCAGCTCCTGGAGCTCCATTTTGCACTTCTCCAAGTTCCCACATGGTTGTCATCACAACTGGGAATGTTCATCCAGCAGAGTGAGAATGACATCCCCTTAAAAAAAAGTGCCTTTTCCTGGCAGGTGGAGACAAGGACAGCCCTGGAAAATGCACAGGATTCCTTGGTTTAAGGAGTTTCCATGCCCAGGCTGGGAAGCTGAGGTGCTCCCAGTTTTCAGGGCGGCCTCTTTCCCAGGTGCTTCTGCAGGAATCCTGAAAAGTGGCTTTGCTAGGGGGGGGAAAAAACCCGAGAAAAATACTGCAATGGATCAACAAATAGAGAAAACCCTGTCCTGTGAGCCCAAGGAAAAACCCTTACAGGTACAGGCGTGTTCACTGAGCTGGTGCTCAAGGCTAACACAGAACCTCATTCCCAAAATGGCACATCCTGCAGGAGGGCCTGGAGGAGGACATGGGGACAAGGAGCTGTCCCTGAGGAGCAGTGTCCAGAGGGATCCTGAGGGACAATGAGCTGTGTCCAGTGGGATCCTGAGGGACAATGAGCTGTGTCCAGAGGGATCCTGAGGGACAATGACCTGCCCCTGAGGAGCAGTGTCCAGTGGAATCCTGAGGGACAATGAGCTGTGTCCAGAGGGATCCTGAGGGACAATGACCTGCCCCTGAGGAGCAGTGTCCAGTGGAATCCTGAGGGACAGTGAGCTGTGTCCAGTGGGATCCTGAGGGACAGTGAGCTGTGTCCAGTGGGATCCATTGGGAAGAGCATTCCCAGCAGTCAGGGGTGATCCTGCCCTGTGCCCAGCCCCGGGAGCACAGCCCCATCCACACCCTGAGTGACCAGGGCTGCTCCAGCTTGGCTGTTCTCCTCCTCAGCTTTCCCAGGAAGCAGCAGGGAGGAGGCCTCACCGAGCCCCAGAGGATTTGGGGGTGATGGCACCGGGCAGGAACACCTCATGCAGCCATGAGCATTCCTGGACAAAACCCACTGGAAGGCAATTCCAGCCCTCCATTCCAGCCCTCTGCTCCATGACTCTGCACCCAGTCTGTCCCCCAGGACACCACCAAGAACTCCTGTGCTCCCTAAATTTCATAGCACAACCCCCCTGGCACAGGAGCAGGGTCCTGCTGTGGGACATGTCCCCATGCCATGGCACTTCCCAGCTCTTTCCACAATTCCAGGGAGGGGCCAGGAGGCTGCAGCAAGGCCACCAACAGGGCTGAGGGTGGGAGCTGCCAGCCAGGGGCCAGGAGGGATGCACAATGCCAGGAGGAACCTGGCTGCTCCCAGGGACCTTCACCTGGCAGCTCTGCAGGGGTGGCAAAGCCTCCCCCACTTCCAGGCTCAATTCCTGCATGGTTGAGGGCAAAGCTGCTCCCAGGGACCTTCACCTGGCAGCTCTGCAGAGGTGGAGAAGCCTCTCCCACTTCCAGGCTCAATTCCTGCATGGTTGAGGGCAAAGCTGCTCCCAGAGATGTTCACCTGGCAGCTCTGCAGAGGTGGAGAAGCCTCTCCCACTTTGAGGCTCAATTCCTGCATGGTTGAGGGCAAAGCTGCTCCCAGAGATGTTCACCTGGCTGCTCTGCAGGGGTGGCAAAGCCTCCCCCACTTCCAGGCCCAGTTCCTGCACGGTGTGAGGGCAGAGCAGGTCACACCACACCTCTGCCAGGAGAAGAAGAAAGCCCATTGCCTGTTTCTGGTTCCTAACCCAGCCTGGAGAGCACCAGGAGGATCAAACTGCGTTAGTACTGCAGGAGAAAGCACTGATGGATTTAGGGGTGGGGGAGAGAAAAAAAAAAATTCCCTCTCCATATAAGGGCTGTGAACATTTTCCCACTTAAGACAACGTGTGGGATCATATTCACAGACACAGAAATATGTTCTGTTCCCCGACACCCACGGGCCTGGAACACCAGGCTGAAGTGCTGGCAGGAATCAGAACCATTTGTTAAGTACAAAAAATGTCTCACATAATTAGGGAACTGCTGAAAGCCACCAATTTAGTGCTCAGGCTGGAAAATGTAGGAATATTTCTTGGAACAACAGGCAGAGCTGCCTCGACGCCGCGCACACAGCAAGTACCTGGGGCGAAATCCAAGGGCAACGAGGTTCCAGCACCTTCAGGAACCAGGAGATGCCCAGCTGGGAGCATCACCAGAGGCCAAGCCCTGGTTTTCATGCTGCTTATGAAGTCAGTGCCCCTTCCCAGCCTCATCCCTCCATTCCCAGCATGGCTCCATCCCCATCCCAATCTGTCCCTCTGGTCCAGGCTGCCCAAGTGCCCTTCTGGCAGGAGCAGAGGGCCAAAACCATCTCCCAGACACGCCCCGGGGCTGAGGAACCTCAGGAACCTCAGGAACCTCAGGAACCTCAGCCCCAAAGACTCTTCAAAGGTCAGCAGTGAGGAAGGCAGCAGCGAAGGGCAGATGGAAGGCGGTGCTGGAAACAGAACTTGTGGAGGTGTCTGGATGGAGCTGATTTTTGTGTGTTTGGGGAAAAGGCAAGAGAAGCAGAGATTGGTGGGGTTTGACCTGGGAAGAGCTGGAGACAGAGCTCCTGGCAGCCACAGCTCCTGAGCCCACAAAGCCACCGAGTTTCCCCTGCCCAGAGCTGTGTCCCCTCTGGGGAGCAGCTCCTCAACCCCCAGCAGGGTCTGTCCCCCGCAAAGCCACCAAGGTGTGTCCCCAGAGCCGTGTCCCCTCTTGCCAGCAGCTCCTCAGCCCCCAGAAGGGTTTGTCCCTCCCAAAGCCATCACTGTCTGTCCCCCTAAAGCCACCAAGGTGTGTCCCCATGTCCCCTCCTGCCAGCAGCTCTGAGCCCCACAGGGTCTGTCCCTCCTAAAGCCATCAAGGTGTGTGTCCCCCCAAAACCACCAAGGTGTGTTCCCCCAAAGCCATCACTGTTTGTCCCCCCAAAGCCATCATTGTCCGTCCTCCAAAGCCACCACTTTCTGTCCCCTCAAAGCCACCAAGGTGTGTTCCTCCCCAAAGCCACCAAGGTCTGTCCCCCCAAAGCCACCAAGGTGTGTCCCCCCACAGCCATCACTGTTGGTTCCCCCAAAGCCACCAAGGTGTGTCCCCCAAAGCCACCAAGGTCTGTACCCCCAAAACCACCAAGGTCTGTCCCCCCAAAGCCACCAAGGTCTGTACCCCCAAAGCCACCAAGGTGTGTCCCCCCAAAGCCATCATTGTCCGTCCTCCAAAGCCACCACTGTCTGTCCCCTCAAAGCCACCAAGGTGTGTCCCCCCACAGCCATCACTGTTTGTTCCCCTCAAAGCCACCAAGGTCTGTCCCCCCAAAGCCACCCAGGTGTGTCCCCCCGAGCCGTGTCCCCTGGTGGCAGCAGCTCTGAGCCCCACAGGGTCCGTCCCCCCAAAGCCAGCTCTGTCTGTCCCCCCAAACCAGCTCTGTCCATCCCCCCGAAACCAGCTCTGTCTGTCCCCCCAAAGCCAGCTCTGTCTGTCCCCCCGAAGCCAGCTCTGTCTGTCCCCCCAAAGCCAGCTCTGTCTGTCCCCCCGAAGCCAGCTCTGTCTGTCCCCCTGAAGCCAGCTCTGTCTGTCCCCCCGAAGCCAGCGCTGTCTGTCCCCCCCAGCCCCCGAGCCGTGTCCCCCGCACCTCTGCAGAGCAGGGATGGGTTCTGCAGCAGGGACACCAAGCGCCGGCGCCGGCCCCGCTCCCGGCTCCTGCCGTAGCTCAGGGGAGGGGTGAATCCGCTGCCTCGGCGCGTTCCTCGCGGAGGGAATTCGGGAATGCCGCCGTGGCCGTGGCCGTGCCCGTGCCATGCCATCCCTGCCTTCACCGGCTGCCCTCAGGCCGCCCCGGCAAAAATGTCAAAGCCGCCGAGAAGGAGCGCCCGGCAGAGCGGTGCCGTGGAAGCAGCGGCTGAGGAACGATCCAGGGCCGAGCCGGAGCTTTAAATCCCGCTGGATCCAGCGCTCCGGGGCAGCTCCGGGGCCGGGGTGGGTGCCTGAGCCGCCGGCGAGGCTCCGCTGGCAGGAGCGGAGGGATGCTCTGCCTGCCCCGCCGCTCTCCCTGTGCCACGGGCGCAATTCCCGAGCTCCCACGGCTGCTGTCCAAAGGCTCCTTAATCCCGGATTTTATTCCCGGCGGATCCCTCGGCCGATCGCTTCCTTTCAATCCGAGCTCCCGAGATCTCCCAAGGACGTCTTTACATCTCCAGCATCCCTGGAAGAGGAGCGGTGCCTGGCAATTCACGTGACGCGGAGCCGGCTGTTGGATTCCCAGCCATGGGAATGCGCTCGGCACTCCCAGTCCCACCGGCTGCTCCCTACATCCCGGCGGGATAAAAAACTCTGCTGCTCGCCTTCGCCCGACTCCGACAAATTCGGATTATTTCTGCCCGCCGGCCAGCGGTTCCTAGCCTAGGAAAGCTTAAATTTGCTCTCCGCGCATATTCTCGGCTCCAACTCTTATTTCCGAATCTTTTCCTCAGCAAAATATTCGGGAAGAAAAAAAAAATTAAAAAAATGATAATAATAAAAAGCAGCACAGTTTTCCTCCGATGAGCTTAAACTCCTGTAGCTCTAAAGTCATTCACTCCGGATCCAAGGGAACTAAAGGATGAGGAATGTTCTCCTCCTTAGAATGAAAGAAGAGCCTTCCTGAGCTTACAGCTTCTTTTCTTCTTTATTCACCAGAACCTGATCCATTAACACGGTATTTGCTCCCCCTTCCCCGAGCGCTGGGATTTAATGCTCCTTTCTCTCCCTAATTTTGCACTCGGCTCCAGCCCTGCCGGCAGCAGCCTCTCCCCGGGGCTGTCAGGGCTCTCCAGCCTCATTCCCGGCTGCTTCCAGCCATCCCTCCTCATCCCTCCACCTTCCTCCCTTCCCCAACTTCTCCGCAGCTCACACCAGGAGGGGCGGCTCTGCCCAGTCAAACACGGAGGATTTCTCTGCTCTCGACAAATTGCTGCATTCCCAGGAAAAAAAAAAAAAAAAAAAAAAAAAAAAAGCACCACAAAAAAAAAAAATCCCCACCCAGCCCCGAGTTCTGCAAGGCTCGTCCTAGGGTTTGATGCAATCTGCAAACGAGAGCCTACGGAAACCACGCTAAAATTAGAGGGAGCTGAGATGAAAACCAAGGACACATCGTGGCTCTTAGAAATCTTTAAATAGGGCTTGGTACCACCTCGAGGAGCTGGGGCTGCGCTGGGCTCGCATCCACCCAGATGCTCAGCTGGGGATTCTCGAGTGGCCCTGGATGTTCCTGGGACACCTCTGCGGGTGGCTGCCGCCCCCAGCTGTGTCCCGGCGGCTTTCCCCAGCGCCCGATGGATTCACAGCCCGGAGGGGAGCAGTTCCCCCTCCGGCTGCTCGCAGAACGTCCCCAGCCCTGTCCCCAGCCCTGTCCCCAGCCCTGTCCCCAGCCCTGTCCCCAGCCCCGGGCCACGGCCGGGCTCCTGAGCAGCCGCGGGGATGGAGCCTCTGCTCCCCCACCGGGCAGGGCAGGGCAGGGGGTGGCAGCTGAATTCCAAGCAGGATAAAACCCCCAGCGTGCCCAGGAGGAGAAAATTCCCCTTTTCTGTAGCCCTGCTGTCCATCAGCTTCCCATCCCCGATCCCAGGCCTCTCCCAGGCTTGCCGAGGCCCCGGGGTGGTGCTGGCTCAGGGGACAGTGCAGAGCCGGGCTGGCTCAGTGGCCACGGGGCCCTGGGGCTGCCAGCACGCAGCCCCAGCCTGTCCTGGCGTGGATTTCCATGCCCTGCTGTGTTTGGGATCCCTGGAGTCTCTGCTTCCGGACCAAGGCTCCCAGCAAAGCCTCGTCCAGATGCAGAGACCTCAGAGGTGATTAATCTGAATTTTGGGGGCTCTGGTGGTGCTGCTGCCTTGAAACACCCCAGAGACAGCGGCTGAGCTTCCCTTTAAAGTCCTTTCTGGGAGATTTTTAACTTTTCACCGATTTTTAGCGCGTTGTTGGGGAGAACTGACAAATTCCTGCAGGCTCAGGGAGTGGGGAATTTGCTGCTGGGCAGGCAGCACCTTCCCAGGGATTCCAGCCCAGCCCTCGGCAGCCTCTGCTCCCGAGCTGCAGCTCCCCAGATCCACCCAGGAGCTGCGAGAATCGGTGCAACCCGAGCCCCCCTTTTTTTTAGGGATTTCACACCAGCTGTGTAACGGAGGCACAGAGCAAAGCTCCTCCTCCGTGAGGTAATTAAAAAAATAAAAGCGCCGCTTTATCCAAGGAAAAGTTTCCCAGGTGGAATGAACACAGGCCGAGGTTAAAGTTCACAGGGACACCGAGGTAAAGGCGGCGCAGCAAGGTACGGGATGGGAAAGCCACGGGATTTGGGAATAATCACCGCAATTAACGGCGCTGGGGAAAGGCAGAGCCCTCCTTTGGCTGCGGCTGCAGGCGAAGGAAGCTCCGTGACCTCCGCCAAGGCCCCTTCCCTGTCCGCAGCCACCCGCAGCCCCGAGCCGAGGCGGCGGGAGCGCTCCCCGGAGGAGGTGGGCGCTCCCCGCGGTGCTCGGCTCATCCCCGACCGCGCCGGCTCCGGGATCAGCCGCTGCCGCTGCTTTCCCAAGTCCCGCTACTTCCCCGAAGTGGCCGCAATCTGCGCCGCGAGGTTGCCATGGCGAGCATCCCTCCCTCCTCCTCCTCCTCCTGCTCCTGCTCCTGCTCCGTGAGGAGCTGAGCGAGCAGATGCGGAACAGCAAAAGCCGCCGGATTAAGTCACCTCTCCGCTGGTGGAATGGTGAGGGAAACGCGTTGGATTTCAGCTGTTCCTAAAGGATTATTCCTCACCCGAGCACCTGAGGTGAAAGGCACCGACCAACGGCACGTGGCCGGAGTTTTTAGCTGGAGACCTCGGATGGGCAGGAGCGGAAGGAAGGGATTTAGATGGAGTGTGTGAGGGGCACGGCAGGAATGAAATGTCCATCGGCTCGTTTTTATTTCCCAAAACCCGAGGAACTTCCAACAGGGCTCTCCTGTCCGTGACCCTCCCCGGCCCAGCCTCCCAGAGCAAAGGAGCAAAGCCAGCCCGGTGTCCCCGGCACACGCTGTCCCTCGGCAGCCGCACGGGGATGGGACGGGGGCTCCGAGCGCCGCGGGCCCGGGCCCTGCCCCGCTTCCCCCAAACCCCCCAGCGCGGGGCTGAGCCGCTGCCCATCCCCGGGCAGGCAACTTGAGCCCCCGCCGGCCTCCTGCAGGGCGGCCGGGATGGACAAACGGGCCGGTGCCGGCCGAGGGACGCGGCGCCACGCGGGACCGCGGGAGGCGGCGATGTCCCTGCGCGGAGGGAGGGAGGGAAGGAGGGGAGGGAGGGAAAGAGGGAAAGGAGCCTCCTCCGCACCTCCCCGCGCCTCCACCGGCGCTGCGAAGGGCGCAGAATTTTCCAGGAGCTGCGCCGAGCCCGACCCCCGCGGCAGGCAGGTTCGGTGGCACCGCGCCCGAGCCGTCACCGCGCCGCGGGGGCTGCGCGGGGGCGGCGGCTCCGGCGCGGAGCGCACCCGGGGCTGCTCTGCTGCGCTCCCCGCGCTCCTTTGTCCTCGGCGGAGCCGCCCCGCGTTCCCTCCCCGCGCCCGGGGGCGTGGGCGGCCCGGGGCATCCCCCGGGGGCCGCGCGCCCCTCCCGGCCCCGCGTACTCACGGTGCAGGCGGGAGCGCGCGTCCATGCGCGGCCGAGCCGCGGTGCGGGGGCTGCGCGGGCGCCGCCGGGGGCTGCCCGCGGCTGTCCCGCCGCCCGCCCCGCCGCGCCGCGGAGCCCAGGGCCGGGCCCGCTCCGCCTCCGCGGGCGGCGCCCAGACACAAAGCGGCGGCGGCGGCGGCGGCGGCGGCGGGGCGGGTCCGGTCCCGCTGCGCGCCCGCGCTGCGCTCCGCGGCGGCGCAGGGGCGGTGCGGGGGGGCGGGACGCGGCCGCGCCCCCCCCGCGGGGCGGTGCGGGGCGGGGGATGATGCTGCGCGGGGGATGCGCGGGGGATGCGGAGCGGCAGGATGCGGGAGGATGAGGGGCGGGGGATGCTGCTGCGCCGGGATGCGCGGGGGATTCGCAGCGGTGCGCGCAGGCGGTGCCGCCCGTCCCGGTCCCGGTCCCGACGGGACGCCCCGAGAGCGGAGCAGCCCCCGAGCCCCGCATCGCTCCCTTCCCACGGCAGGAGCCATCTCCTCACCGGCCGGGCAGCGGGAAGGGGCTCGCAGCCTCCCGGGAGCTGCTCGGGCAGTGCTGGTGACAGCTCGGTGTCCCCTGCGGGCTGGGGTGTGGCAGGCCGGGGGTTAAACCCGCGGGGGTCATGGGGAACACGTGGCAGGGGCAGCTGAGGCTGTCCTGGGTGTCCCCCATCCCCGGGGGCGTCACCCAGCGCGGTGCAGAGCGGGACACGCGCGGGGGATGTGCCACCCTGCCCTGTGCCTGTGCCACCCCGCCCTGTGCCTGTCCCATCCGCCCTGTGCCTGTCCCACCCCGCCCTGTGCCTGTCCCACCCCTCCCTGTGCCTGTCCCACCCCGCCCTGTGCCTGTCCCACCCTGCCATGTGCCTGTCCCACCCCGCCCTGTGCCTGTCCCACCCCTCCCTGTGCCTGTCCCACCCTCCCTGTGCCTGTCCCACCCCTCCCTGTGCCTGTCCCACCCTTCCCTGTGCCTGTCCCACCCTCCCTGTGCCTGTCCCACCCTGCCATGTGCCTGTGCCACCCCTCCCTGTGCCTGTCCCACCCCTCCCTGTGCCTGTCCCACCCCGCCCTGTGCCTGTCCCGTGCGTGACCTGGAGCGATCCCGGGAACCCTCCAGGGGTTCCTGGGAACACAGAACGCGTTGAGTTTGGAGGAACCTCGAAGTTGCCCCCGTTCCGCCCCCTGCCATGGGCAGGGACAGCTCCCGCCGCATCCCTGCCCGCGGGGCCGGGCTCCTGCAGCCTCTCCCGGCGCTCCTCAGAGCGCTCAGCTCCTTGGATTCCACCCTGGATCTGCCTGGCAGCAGAGAACCTGGGGGAGGGTGGCAGGAGGGTTGATAGCAGCAGCGAGCTCCCCAGCCCTGCTCCAGGATAATCCCTGGCACTGGTGACCCCTCCTCTGCCTGCTGCTGCTGGAGGAATTCCTGCTCTGGGGAATTCCAGAGGCTCCCAGCCTCTCCCACTCTCCATCCCAGACTGGGAAGTCAAATCAGGCCCAGAAAAGTTTTGCTCCACCAACACTTTTGCAGTGCTCAAAGCACACATCCCTTGGTTTGATGCTGCCCAGAGCAGCTGTGGCTGCCCCTGGATCCCTGGAATTGTCCAAGGCCAGGCTGGACAGGGCTTGGAGCAGCCTGGGATGCTGGAAGGTGTCCCTGCCGTGGCAGGGGTGGGATGGGATGAGATTCAAGGTTCCTCCCAACCCAACCCAATGAGTCTGATCTCAGGGGTATCCAGTGCCAGCTTCTGGGGGGCAGGAGATGGAAATCTGTCTCCCAGGAGATCCACAGTAGCACAAGACAGGGATTTTTTCTTACAGCTGAGAGTTCTTTCCTTTCCTGATGCTCCTGGAAAACACCAAGATTCCAAAGGGCACGAAGGAACTGGAAAACCCTGGGAAGAGCCGAGTCCTGACGTACAAAACAGAGACTTCCTTCCCTGAAAAAGCAAATGTGGAGAGGGAAGAGCACAGGGATGTGCCGGGGGAGCTGCAGGAGCCCGGGGAGAGGTGGGAACCAAACCCCCCAAGCTGGGAGCTGGGCAGGGCCAGGCTGGGGCTGTGGGACTGAAACCCCCAATCCCATCCTCTCACACCATTCCCAGTGGAGCCAGGAGGAGCAAGGCTGACACAGAGCTGGCCAGAGGAGCGCAAAGTGTGGATGCCAGCACGTCCCTGGGCTCTGCTGATGCAGAACTCAGCTGATCAGTGGAACAAATCCCTAAGCTGGGCTTTACTGCTGCTCTTCCATGCATTTCCCCTGCTAAGCTCCTACAAAAAAAAACCCCTTTCCTGCCGTGGGCCTGGCTGAGGCAGGGGTTTAGAATAAAATTCCTTCCAGCTAGTGTCCTAGGGAGGCTGGATGTGTTCCCTGAAAGGGTTCTGCAGGTTTGGGCTCAGAAGGGTCTGCTCAAGCCCAGCTGGGAAGGTGGGGAGTGAATCAAAGCAACTCATAGATAACCCCCAAGGAAAGATATTTTTGTTCTCCATTTTTTAAAAGTCTGGACTATAGAGAGAAGGAACTGTTTTAAGGACTCAGCTCCTTCTATTCAATAAATGGTAGAGATGCACAGCTTTGAACATTTTCCCTTTAGAATTCCCAATAGAATTCCCAATATATTTGTATTTTCCCCTCTGGTTTCACCAACTCCTCTCCAAGAGCTACTCGAAGTATTCCCAGACAAAGCTGATCTCCATTTCTGGAGAGTTCATTGTGGGATTGAGAGCAGGGGATGAGGCACAGCCCTGGTGGGGGCTCAGGTCACCTTCCGTGGATGGTGACAGAGAGTCCAGGTGGGACCTGGGACAGGGTGACAGTGCTGGGGCAGGGGGGACCTGGCAGGCTCTGCCCAAAAAAGTCAACGAGCCTGGAAATGTTGATTGAGACAGAACTTAGGAGATGGAAAATGAGGATGGAAAAGGAAGGAAACTCTTCATGGAAACCCAAACAGCAGGTGGGTGCTGCCCTCCCTCCCCATTCCCAGTGTGCAGTAATTGTCATTATCCATGAGGAACTGCTGGAGCTGTCCCATCAGGATGATGCTGGAACAACCTGGGACATTTGCATCCCTGCACTGAGGGTAATTTGGGAAAAAGCTCGTTTTTCTGGAGTGATGACATCATCAGGCTGGACCTGCAAAAATGATAACTCTTAAAACTGGAACGGCTCATTTCTTCTTTTAAGGCTGAAATGATTCCGTTTCTATCATCTGGAAACACTTTAAAAACCTGCTAGCAAACAGGTTAGAAGGTTAGAATTAAAAAATGCCAGAAAATGTGAAAACCAGGGACGTTAAACTGCTCCCTCTTCTCTCTCTCACCAAAAGGACAGAGGAGTTCAGGGGAGAAGCTGGGACAATCCCGATCCCCTGCTCTGGGATGCTGCCTGGGAGGTGTCCCTGCTGGAATGGGATGAGCTTTAAGGTCCTTCTGCCCAAACCAGCCTGGGATTCCGTGATTCCACGAGTACCCTGGGAGCCACTGGGGTGTCCAGCGCTGGCCACAGGGGTCAGGAATGTTGTCAGAAGAATCCCCCACCCAATTCCCATTTTGTCTCCTCCTGGGATCAGGTGGTGCACAAAACCCTCCCTTCCCTTTTCAATTCCTCCCTGGAGCAGCTGAGCTCTCCAGGTCTACAAAAAGTATTTAAATCTCCTCTTCCAACCTCCCCCCAGCTGCCTCTCAAAGACACAACTCCCTCTCAGCTCCCCACAACCCAGGCACGACTTTCCCCGTGTGAAGAGCAGCTGAAGGTCATTCCCAGCGTGGGGATTGCTGGCATGCAGAGGCAGCCCCGTGTGTGCAGAGCCTCTCCTCAGAGCTCAGAGCCCAGGGAAGGGAATTCGCTTCCCTCCCTTGCTGCAGTGGGCTGCACTCTGCAGCAGCGTGTGGCAAAAATACATCGCAGGCACTGCAGCAGCAGCAGCAGCAGCAGCAGCAGCAGCAGCAGCAGCAGCAGCAGCAGCAGCAAGGCCTCTCCGTGCGCTCCGCTGCCTCCGCCGGAACGGGCTCTCCTCGTCCCCTCTTCCTTCTGACCTTTAAGGGACTTGCTCTGCCTCTGGGATGAAATCCCGGGCCCTGGGATTGAGCTGGGAGGGAGGGGGAGCAGCCCCGGGCAGCTCCCAGCCCCGGAGCACCGTCAGTCCAGCTGGGAAAGGGAAAACTGGGAGAAATCATCCTCCCTGCCGGGGCTGGGCTGCTGCGGCCCCGGGAGGGGGACGGTGCCTCGCCCTGCTGGGGTTTGCTCACCGGCGAGTGCCTGCCCATGGAAACAGAGGGGGTTTGAAGGATGGAACTCGAGGGGTTTTTGAAGGATCTGGAACATCTTTCAGGTCCCTTCCCAGCCCGAGCATTCCCGGATCCCCTGCTCAGCCAGGAGCACGTGTGAGCGGGGAGCAGCTGGAGAGGGACGGGAGTGGCACCACGGACAGGGACAGGAGTGGCACCACGGACAGGGACAGGAGTGGCACCACGGACAGGGACAGGAGTGGCACCACGGACAGGGACGGGAGTGGCACCAAGGACAGCTCCAGGGGCAGCTCCCGCACGAGTCCAGCAGCCAACATCAACCTCCAGCAGCCGGTGCAGTTTTCTGCTCCATCAGGGTCCGCTGCCGCGGCCACTCCGGCCTTAAATCTCCTGGGAAATGCCACTTCCACCCTCAGGACTCTGTCCATAACACACCTCCCACAGTTTCCCGTTCATCACCTGTTTTCCTGCCACGCTCTGATAATTAAAGCTCTCAATCAGCTCTAAATCCCTCCTGGCCCTCTGGGTGCTGGCATCTCAGCGGGTTTCCCCTCTGGGGGTGGTTTTGGAGGAGCTGCCGTGCCCAGGTCCCTCCGTGGGCAGGGCAGAGGAGCCGAGGCAGCTGCAGCCTGGCAGGGCTCCCACAGCAGCACCAGAGATCTCAAAAATAAACCAGCATCTCCTTCTGCTGGGTGGCTTCCTCCTGACGAGCACTTTGCAGCAGGAGGGGGATTGGTGGCACTGGCACACAAGAGAAGGCTTTGCTGTCCCCAAAGCCCCGAGCCTGGCTTTGGCACCTCTTCCCCAGAGCAGGGATTTGGGCAGACATTTGATGCCGTATTCCTCACAGGAATGGGTTAAACCCACCAGGATAGGTGGCACAACCAGGGACTTGTCTTCAGCTCTTTCTTAGCCCTGGGCTCTCCTTTTTTGCCCTCCTTGTGTTCCCGAGGCGTTTCCAGGAGTTCTTCTGCTGTGTCCTTGAGAAAGGAAAGGAATAATCAACAGAGGGAATTCTGTCACCCTCTGCAAAGCCCAGGGAAATGAATGGAATCCCATGACCTTCAGTGGATGGGGCACAGGAGAAACGATCCCATGTCTCCTGGTGTTTTCCATGAGGGAAGCCCCCACGGGCAGGAGGTGGCCTCAGCCATCCCGGGGCAGCCGTGTGGGATCCCGGCAGTGGGAAAAGAGGGGCTGCTCCCAAAGCCACGGGGCTGGCAAAAGCTGCTTCCCAAATCAGATCTTAGCAAGTTTGGACGCTCCTGGAAATGTGTTTTAGCAGAAACTGTTGGAGATCTGCTTTAAGCTGAAGGAGAGCAGGGCTGGATGGAAGATGGGGCAGGAATTGTTCCCTGGCAGGATGAGGAGGGGCTGGGATGGAATTCCCAGAGCAGCTGTGGCTGCCCCTGGATCCCTGGAATGTCCAAGGCCAGGCTGGACACTGGGGTTGGAGCAGCCTGGGACAGTGGGAGGTGTCCCTGCCAAGGCAGGGGTGGCACTGGTGGGATTTGAGGTCCCTCCCAACCCAAACCAGGCTGGGATTTCCATCCAAAGCGGCACTGGGGTGGAAGCAGAACCCCTGAGGAGGGAGGTTCCCCTGTTCCTGCCGCCCAGGCTCAGCTCCCTCCATCCACACTCTCCTTCCCCACGAGCCCACCCAGGAACATCCCACCCCTCCCAAGGGTGGGATGCCCTCTCCAGGAGATCCCCACCGCCGGAGGGCTGCACGGATCTCACAGTCTGGGCTTTTCCTCAGCCAGCTGGAGGCGCTGGAAGTTGGTGTGGGCAGCTGCTGGCCCCGATCCCAGCCCCAGAAACTCCCCAAACCCCCGCTCCCAGCCCAGCTCCCGCCATCCCCATCCCGCTGGGTTCGGCGCCTGGTGGATCAGAGGCTGAGCAAACTCCCATTTTTTGGTCTATTACCCTCTTTAGCATTTAAAAATAGAGCTGTTACTAAGCAATGGCAGCCAGGAGAGAGCCAAGCCTATTGGGGAGCATTCCTGGGAACAGGTATTTTTCCCAGCCCGAGCGCGGTAAACATTGTGGGATGAGGAATTGTGAATCAGAGCCTTCCTCCCCTCCCATCCCCACTGCTGCTCTCCCATCACCCCCAAAAACAGCGGCAGCAACACCAGCAGCTGTTTGTTTTCACTCGGTCGTGGTTTTGCAGGTCGGATTTTCCAACCTTTCCAGGCATCTTTCCCCCCCTCAAAAAAACAAAAACAAAACAAAACAAAACAAAACAACAACAACAACAACAACAAAAAACAACCCAAAAAACCCCCCAAAAAACCCAAACCAAAACACAAAAACAAACCAAAACCAAAACCAAACCAAACCAAACCAAACCAAAAAAACCCCAAAAAACCAAAAAAAACCAAAAAGAAAAGACCAACCCCCCCCCCCCAAAAAACAAAAAAAAAACCCCAAAAAACCCAAAAAACCCCCCCAAAAACCCTCAAAACCAAACCACCACCAAAATAAAGGGAAAGAAGTAGGATGATCTTGCCACGGAGGATTATGTATAATAATGTATATTGTCAAAGTTTGGGGAATTTTTTTGGTAGGAATTTTTGAAATGTAATATTATTTAAGTTTTAAAGAAAATTTATTTTTTTTTTCGTACATAGAATGAAGGGATGTTGGTTGTTTTGATATTTGTTTATGTTTGTGTGTTTGTATTTTTGGTTTTGGGGTTTGTGCTTGTCTGTGTTTGGACATCCCTCCCGCAGTGGGATGTGCCCCGTGGGGGCAGGAATTCCAAACACTGCCAAGGCCACCCCTGCCCGTGTCCCCAAGTGCCACATCCACAGAAATCCCCCCAAGGGATGGGGGTTCCACCCACCCACTGCTGCTCCAGCTCCTCTCCCTTCCTGGGGCTCCATATCCCTGCCCAAAGCCAGGAGCAGCACTGGTGGACAAGAGAAATGGATGGAGTGAAGAAAAGGACGGACAGAAATTGGGCAAACAGCTGTCATTTTCCTGCATGGGGCTCAAATCCTTGGTAGCCCCAGCAGCCCTCCTGAATCCCTTATGGATTTATGGCAGCAGAAATTCTTGCAGTGGGTTTTTAGGACTGGATTTGGGATAAAGTCTCTTCTGACAGGACTGGATTTGGGATACAGTCTCTTCAGGAAAGGGCAGAAATTCTCATTAAGCACAAGAAGTGACATTTTCAATTAAGCAAGAGGAAGAAAGCAGCAGAGAATTGATAGGCCTGCTCCAGAAAATGGGGGGGAAAAGTCATAAAAAATGGGAAGATGCAGCTGGAGAAGCCTGGGTATTAAAAGCCACGGTCACACATTGAAATCACCCAGAGGAATGATGGATTTGTCCCTGCTCCAGGCTGTTTGGTGTCCCAGCCATGGGGAATGCAGCCCTGGGGAGGCAGAGCTTGGCTCTCCCCACCTGCAGCTGTGGCCCTGTGGGATGGGGAGGCTCAGCCCATCCCAAAAGTTCTTTGGGGAATCCAGAGCTCCTCTCGTTTTTAGCAGGAAGATTTCAGGATTCCCAGCCCTCGGTTGAATGGGGGATTTGGGATTTGAGGCTGGAATCAGGGGACTTGAGGAGCCACACCTGCAGTGAGGTGTGATGGCGCTCCAGGAGCTGCACTTCCCTTGGATGGGGCCATGGAATTCCTAAAGTGAGGAAAACTGGGATGAGCAAATCATTCCCCAGTCCAACTCCTGCATCTCCTTTTGTGCCAGCCACACGGGGATGGGGCTTTTTTCCTGGAAAGCCCCTGAATTTACTTGGAGACTGCAGCTTAGAGGGGACGGTGTGAATGCTCTTAACCTTTCTGTTTGCTCCAAAGGGCCCCATAACTGGGGAATGGGGAGGATGGAGACACAGGAATGGCAGGAGGACATGGAAAGGCTGATTGGTTTTTGTCCAAACCACGTTGCTTCCCAAGAAACTGCTGAGGGATGAGCCAGAGCCCGAGGCTGGAACAGGAGCCAGGGGGGCTTTGGGGCTGGCAAAGCAGGGATGGGGCTGCTCCTCACAAGGGAATGAGCAAGGAAAGGATTCTGAGCTCCCATGGAGTTCATGCTGCCAGCCCAGGCTGGGTTTCACATCCCTGCACAGCACAAGTTCCTCCTCCCCAGTCCAGGTTCCATTTATCCCCGTGCTGGATATATCCCTGCTCTGTCCCAGGGACACGGGTGTCCCCCCACATTCCCCTTCAATCCCAGCTCCATCCAGGAGCTCCCACTCCTCTGGGACTCAGGGGGCTGCTCTGAGTTATGGATTCTGCCCAGCTCTGCTCTTCCCCTGTTTGGCCAAAGGGAAATCACCCTTTCAATTCCCCCACAACCTGACTGAAACTCATTTTCCTCTGTCAATGCTCCCAAATTCCTGCACATCCCAAATCGGAGCTGGGAGGAGGACGCTGCCTTTGCCTCCCCCAGCAGAGCCCAACCAAACTTCCCGTGCTCAGATGCTGCTTCAGGGCTTGAACTCGGTGATCCTGGAGGTCTTTTCCAGCCTAAAGGATCCCGTGGTCCTGCCTTTCTCTCCCACTGCCTTTGCTGAATTTTTCATTGCCCTCACAAGGCTCCGGAGCCTCTGGCAGTGTTGGGGTTGGATTATGGGATGTGGCTGCTCCCTGCCCAGCCAGAGAGCCCCAGGAGCTCTTCCCATGCTCAGGAGAAGGCTTTGGTGGGATCCCCATCTCCCTTGGCTCATCCCCATCCCTCCAGGGTGCTGCTGTGCTCCCCTTCCCGAGGCTGCCTGGATTTTCCCTCCCCCTCCACAGAGGACTCAGCCCTCCATAATTTATAGCCAACCTTTCCTGTCCATGCTCTAGGACAGACACTGCAAAAAAACCCTAAAAAATTTATTTTCTTCGGGAAAAAAAACCAAAAATAGCAAGTGGCAGTGCAAGGAGCTGGTGCCTGCATTGGGCACTCCCTGTTCCCAAGCTGGCACCTTGGGGGATCCGGGGATGAGCTGAGCCCAGGCAGGGGACGTGGCTGGGGAGCACGAGGAGTGGGAGCCTCCATTTCCAGCTCCTTTCATGTTTGTCCAGCCCTTTGACAGAATTCCATCCTGGGCCCTGCAGCCTCTGCCAGGGCGGGAATCCCTTGGTGAAGGGGTGCATCCCGTGGGGCTCCAGCTGGAATCCTGCTGGGAGTGAGGAGGATCCAGCCTGGGCAGGGCAAAGGGAGGCTGGGCTCCCAAAATTCTGTTTCCATGGGACAGAACCATGGAATCCTGGATGGATTTCTGGTGGGACATGACATCCCATTCCCACCCCCTGCTCTTGGTAGGGACACCTCCCACTGTCCCAGGTTGCTCCCAGCCCCAGTGCCCAGCCTGGCCTTGGACACTTCCAGGGATCCAGGGGCAGCCACAGCTGCTCTGGGCACCCTGTGCCACCCTGCCCACCCTGCCAGGGAACAATCCCTGCCCAAGATCCCATTTAAATCCACCCTTTTCCAGCTTAAAGCCATTCCCTGTCTCCATGCCTTGTTCCCAGTCCCTCTCCAGCTCTCCTGGAGCTCCTTTATGGGAAACCACAGGGCCTGAATCACAAAAACTGCAAAGCAAAGGGATCCAGGACACATTTGGAGGAGAAAGATTTGTTTCCAAACAGATGAAAGTGCATAAAATGCCTTTTCTATCCCTCTCTTTGCAGGGAGAGAGCGGGAGCTGCCCGGTGCAGAGGATCTCTGAGGGCTGCAGGAGATTCCCAGCGGGATCTCCACGGGACACAGCCCCTGCAGTGGGATGTGATCCGTGCCCAGGATGTCTCCACGCCTCCCTTCGCTTCTGGCCGCCGGTGCTGAAGGAGCCGCAGGGAAGAGTGGGTTTGTTAAAATTCAGCTCAGCCCATCCTCCCTGACAACCGAGGCAGCCAGGGGAGGCTGGGAGAGCTCCACGCCGCTGAATCATCCGGCTCTCCTGCAGGAGAGACTCCTTCCCCTGGAATGAGCAGGGAAGGGCCAGGGAGCATTGTGGCTGATGAGTATCACAGCAGGGGGAAGGGGGAATTCCTGCCTTTGCCCCTGGCAGTGCCACTAAAGGCAGGAGGCTGGGTGGAATTCCTCCCATTCCCATGGAATTCCTTCCATTCCTATGCAATTCCTCCCATTCCCCTGCTTGGAGAGGCCAAGGGCAGGAGTTTGGCTCCAAGCCTTACCCCCGTGGAAGGAATTCCAACAGCAATTCCCTCCAGCAGGCCAGGGATGAGCTGGATGGGATGGTCCGTGGTGGAAAGGACACAGTGCACAGGATAAAGGTCTGTCCCTGCCCTGGCTGCTCCAGCTCCACATCCCTGCAGTGCCCAAGGCCAGCTTGGATGGATCTTGGAGCAGCCTGGAAGGTGTCCCTGCCCATGGCAGGGGTGGGACAAGATGAGCTCTAAGGTTCCTCCCAGTCCCAAGCCCTTCTGGGACTCTGGGATCCCAAAAGTGAGAACGGTGCTCCCCAAGCTGGATATTTTGAAGGCTGGAATGTTTCACTTTTCCATGTGGAATATTTCAATGAGTCTTTAATCTCAGTGGGCTGGTCGTGTGCAAACATCCAAGGAAAATCCGTGGCTTAGCAAGAAAACTTATGGAAAGAAGGGTCTGGAGAGGTTTTTCCTGATAAATGACATCTACTGACTTCTTTCCAGCTTCTCTGGTTTCCTTGTGGATTCAAGAGGTGCTGATGAGGCAGAAAGCACCAAGAGAGGAGCAGTGGGATTTGCACAAGGTCCTGCTCATTGCTCCTGCAGGGAAGGAGGACGGAGGGTGGCCCAGGGCTGATGTGCCCAGGGACACTTTGGAACACTTCCCAAAGCCATAAAGGCCAGGAATGGGATGAAGCACCCAGCCCTTGGCTCGGTGCAAATCCATTATCTCATCCTGGCCTAAAAATAACCACTCCAAATTATTCTGAGCTCTGCACAGGCTTCTGCTTCCTCCTCACACTTAGTCATAAACCCTTTAATCAATATTAATGTTGTCAGCCCAGGCACGTTCCTGCCTTGTGCAGAGCAGCCCAACACGGAGCTGTTCTCCAGGGAAATGTTCTCCTGCCCTGGGTGGAGGCCGTGGGGCAGTTCCTTGCCTGATTGCCATGGAAAAAAAGCTCCTTTCCCTCTTCACTTGGCTCTACCCCACAGTGATTCCTGTCACAGCCCACGTGGCACTGGGACACCTCTGTCCCCTCCCTCATGGGGGAGAATCCAGAGGGTCCAACCCTCGCCTTAGACCAATGTCTTGGTTTGGACAGACAGGTATCTGCCAGGGAAAGCTGGAGTTTCCCTTGGAATGGAGAATGTAAACCCCTCACCCCCTCCAAATTATAATTTTGCAATTAGGGGCTTTTGGGAAAAAGATTTGAGAATAGGAATAACAATTCTTTACTGGGAATATTAACAATACAAATGTAGTAAAAAACCAACCAACCAACCAACCAACAATCCTAGAAACCCTGACAGAGTCAGAGCTCCAACCTGACACCCTGTTGGTCAGGGGTTTGGGAACAGCCCACAGTGAGTCCTCCTGGAGTGGCAGAGGTGGTTCTGGTGGGGCAGAGACGATCCTGAGAGAAAAGGGGCCAGGGATGGTGAGAAGGGTCCAGGGATGGTGAGAAGGGTCCAGTCTCACTCTGGGAATTTGGTGGAACCAGATCCCTGGTGTTCCTGTGTCTCAGTTTTTATCCAGGTAGGAATGGTTGGCTCCTCCCCCAGGGTGAAGCATCTTCCACTGGGATGATGGAATGTGTCCTGTCCCTGGTGAGCCTGAATGGCCCATTAGCAGCAGAGATCCCCCGGTGGTGACAGAGATAACAAACACTGCCCCACCTGGTTTTATCAGCTGGCCCCTTATCAGAAGGCACCTGCCCCCCTCCCCCCAGAGTTACAAGAGATAAGGAAAAACATCTCCCCAGCTGCTTTCAACAGATGGAATAGAACACACATTTTTGGTTCCATAACCCAAGAAAACCAAGTTAGGAAGAGTTTGTTCAAATCCCTGGAAAAGTTTGGGAATCTTCCAAGCCCCAGTGGTGGCACCTCCGTGGCCATGTAGGTGTGAAGGCAGATCTGCAACGCACCCACCCACAGGGTGTGCAGCACCAGCTCAAACAGGGATGGATTCCTTCCTGAATTCCTCATTGTTTCCCAGCTATAAATCACAAATTGGTACCTGCTCCACTCTCCTGATCCACCAGTAATAGTTTAATACCACTATTAATCATTATTAATTATTCATGGAGTGCTTGTGCACTTAAGGAAATGAATGGCCTGGGCCTGGCTGAGTGGCAGTGCTGGATTTCCAGTGGTTATCTCCCAATTAATTGGGAGACGCTTGCCACGCACAAAAGCAAAGAGTGCCTCGCATTAATTTTTGATGGGGGAAAAAAAATTCCAGAGATCAATTTACCATTCATATTAAAGTGGCTGTGAATAAACATTCCATTAAAATGAAACTGGATTGTGCACGTGAGCACCTCTCTTCTGTTTGCTTTCCTGCCGGCCCCTTGGAGTAAAAGCTTGGGAATCCATTCAGCAGAGGGAGCTGGGCTCCCTGATCCTGGAAATCCCTGCTCCCACCAAACAGTTCTGGGGTGGGGTGGCTTGGAAGAGACCTTGAATCCCTTGGAGTCATTCCAGCTCCATGCCATGGACAGGGACACCTGCCACTGGCCAGGCTGAATTCACAGGGGGGAATTCCTGCCCAATCTCAGTCCTGCCCTCTGGGAAGCCATTCCCTGTGCCCTGTCCCTCCATCCCTTGTCCCCAGCCCCTCTCCAGCTCTCCTGGAGCCCCTTCAGGCCCTGCCAGGGGCTCTGAGCTCTCCCTGGAGCTTCTCCTCTCCAGCTGAGCACCCCCAGCTCTCCCAGCCTGGCTCCAGAGGGGCTCCAGCCCTGGAGCAGCTCCAGCTCCCTCCTGTGCTGGAATCCCAGGAATTCTGGATTCTGGAGCAGCTCTGCAGGTGGGGCCTCACCTGAGCAGGGCACAGGGACAGAATTCCCTCCTCCAGCCTGCTCAGCTTCCGGGGATGCCTCCCTCCCTGCAATTCCATGGGAATCATTAACGGGACAAAGGATCCAAGGGAAATTTGGATTTTGCCGTTTGGAAAGGCAGGCTCAGCCGGCTCCAGCTCCGGGATGCTTTTCCTGGAAGCTTTTCCCAGCAGCAGGACCCGAAGAGCGGCAGTTCCAGCGATCTGAGTGACGGGGGTGGGGAGCAGCAGGAGAAATCCAGCGGCTTTCAGGACTCCAGGAGCCGCGCTGGGACGGCGGGGAGGGGAAAAGCTGCGGGCGGCATTCCACACGCTGAAATCTTCACCTTTTCCCAAAGGTCCAGCCTAAAGCTCCCCGAGGCTTTTTCCTCTCTCATTCCCTGGGAGCAGAGCTCGATCCCCACCCGGCTGCACCCTCCTGTCCGGGAGCTGTGGGGACAGCCCTGGTTTGGGAATTTTTGAGGTGGACACCGGGAAGGAGTCCCTGGGAACCAGAGAAATCGGGGGCACAGGGAAGCAATCTGTGCCCAGCCTTGGCGCTTCTGGGATGAGCTGGCTCGGGAGTTCTGCAGAATAATGGGAAAATTAGAGACAAGAGCTGCCACCAGGAGGGATCTCCAAAATAATTCCGGGATGAGGAGCAGCACAGGAGTGGGCAGGAGCTGCTGATCCATCAGCGGGAATCGCTGCAGGTGAAGCATCACCAGGAATGATAAATCGGGGAATGCGAGGAGGAGGAGGAGGAGGAGGGGAAACCATGGGAAGGATGAAATAATCAGGCGAGGAAGGCGCTGCTTGCCCTCCCCTGCCCCGGGGGATGGAGGAGCTGTGGGGTGGATGCCGGGAGTGCAGCCATGGATGGTGGAGAGGCTGGAATGTGTCTGAGTCACCCAGGGGAGCTGGCATGGAGACACCCCACAGGACGGGTGAGGATCGATAGCACTCAGGGAACGGGAAGAGCCCGAAATCCTGGCGGTGTCAGCAGGAGGATTGGATCCTGGAACAGCCTCCCCATCCCCAAAACAATCCAAAGGGAGCTCCAGAGCTGCAGCCAGGGGCTGGTGGCCGGAGCTGTCAGAGCTGGGGGTTACTGGGGTGTCCCACCCACAGCACCAGGGAATGCTGGAATGCTTTGCTGGGAAGGGACCTTCCAGCTGCTCTCTGTCCCGAGGGCAGGGGCACCTCCCTGGGCATCCTGCCCCAGTGCCTCCATCCCTCCTGGGCATCCCTCTGGAAACCCCTTCCCCTTGGGCTCCATCGAATTTCTTGGAAGAATCCCAAAGGGCCTTAATGCCAGGCATTCCAACAAATCTGCATTTCTTCCCAACGGACAATTAAATCCTTCCTGGGGAAGAGCAGCAGTGGTGGCAGAGGTCAAAAACAAAAAAAAAAGGTTATTAAAAGAATCTGTGAATGGTGTAAAATGGGAACAGGGACCTGGATCAAAACATCAAAACGTGAGGTCAAGGACAGAAACAGGGAAGGGATTTAGAGGGGAAAAAATAACTTTATAGAGCATGGGAAGTATAAAAACTGGGAGTGAGAGGAAAAGAGAGCAAAGGCCACCGTGTCACCCCTGGGGATGAGTTCAGGGTGTTCCAAGAGCAAAGGGAAGGAGGGATCAGCCAAGTTTCAGGGGCTTTGGCTGAACTTCAGATGTGGGGAAGTTCTGGAAAGTAGGGCAGGAGCTCAAGTAAAGCCAGGCTCAGGTGGGCAGGAGCTCAAATAAAGCCAGGCTTAGGTGGGCAGGAGCTCAAATAAAGCCAGGCTCGGGTGGGCAGGAGCTCAAATAAAGCCAGGCCCGGGTGGGCAGGAGTGAGCCGTGAGCCAGCCCCAGCCCAGGCTGCTGGAAAAGGAGCAAAAGTCAAAACCTCCCCGAAGCAGTGAAAAATCAGCTGGAGTGGCTAAAGCCTGGCTTATCCCAGTTTTATCAGTGAGGAGGATGTGGCTCTGGAGCTTTCCAGGCTCTTCCCTGCCCCAAAGCTGAGTGCAAAGCAAGATTTCAGCATTTCCAGGGGAAGGGGGCTGGGAATGACGAGGCTGCACTGACAAGGCAGGGAGGTCCTGCCGGAGGATCATCCCCAAATATCAGCTGGGCAGGGATGGAATTCCTGGGAGCTCAGGAGAGCAGGGCAGCCCTGGGAGGTGATGCCAAAGGGAAGGATCCAGCTCCAGCAGCCCCTGCCATGCTTTTCCTGCTTTTTCCTGGAGCAAGGAACCAGCCAGGCTTCCCCAGCACCTTGGCTGCAGCCACTGCAAAAATACATCTCAACCTTGGGTCCCCCTTTTGGAGATCATTTTCATGGACAGATTCTGACTTCTTCCTTCTTTTTTCTTTTTCTCTTTTTTTTTTTTTTTTTTTTTTTTTTTTTTTTTTTAAACACTAGATTATTTGCCAGGCTTTATTTTTAAACCTGTGGAATCCACATAACCTGAATTTAAAAATAATTTTTAAAAATACATCTTTTATATGTTACCTATAATATATATAATTACATATGACTATATAACTATATATAACGATAAAAATACAGGAATATCTATTTATACACACGTATTTTTAATAGAGGTATTTTTAAATACGCATATTTTTATATCTTTTTTTTTTTCCCCTTTCCATCTGGAAAGCCCCCCTCTGGAACTCATTCCATGAACTACATTCCCCATGACAGGGAATGAACTTAGCTCCTTACTCGATCCAAGGGAACTTAAATTAAGCTGGGGAAAAAAAAAAATTTGGAGGAGAGCAGCTTCTATATTTACACAGCAACGAGCGGTGCAAACACGAGGCTGAGGTTTTGCTGGTGTAAAACTGAGCAGATATTTCCAATTTTATGAGCAGTCCGAGAGAGTTTCTGCAGGAACATTCCCTGTACGGGCTCCTGCCTAAAAACATCCCCGTGAGCCATGCAGGGATGGGGAATTCTGTGAGTCTGTCTGGGAACTGGCTGCACACAGACTCTGTGTCCTGGTTTTAATCCAGCTCCAAGCTGCTCTCTCCTCAATAATTGGAATTTTGGGTTCTTTTTGCACCCCTGAGCTGGAGCCGGCTGCACCTGCCTTTCCAAATGGCAAAATCCAAATTTCCCTTGGATCCTTTGTCCTGTTAATGATTCCCATGGAATTGCAGGGAGGGAGGCATCCTGGAAAGCTGGACAGGCTGGAGAGGGGAATTCTGTCCCTGTGCCCTGCTCAGGTGAGGCCCCGCCTGCAGAGCTGCTCCAGAATCCGGAATTCCTGGGATTCCAGCACAGGAGGGAGCTGGAGCTGCTGCAGGGCTGGAGCCCCTCTGGAGCCAGGCTGGGAGAGCTGGGGGTGCTCAGCTGGAGAGGAGAAGCTCCAGGGAGAGCTCAGAGCCCCTGGCGGGGCCTGAAGGGGCTCCAGGAGAGCTGCAGAGGGGCTGGGGACAAGGGATGGAGGGACAGGACACAGGGAATGGCTCCCACTGCCAGAGGGCAGGGCTGGCTGGGTTTTTAGGCAGGAATTGTTTCCTGGCAGGGTGGGCAGGGTGGCACAGGTGCCCAGAGCAGCTGTGGCTGCCCCTGGATCCCTGGCAGTGCCCAGGGCCGGGCTGGAGCAGCCTGGGGCAGGGGGAGGTGTCCCTGCCACGGTGGGGGTGGCACTGGATGATTTCTAAGGTCGCTCCCAGCTCCAGGTGCTCTGGGATTCCAGGATTCCTCTCTGGCTGCTCCATCCCGGGATGCTCCCGGCTCCGCTCCCGGCTCCTGCCAGCCCCGCCCTCCCCAGGGCCGGTCCATCCTCCTGCCCAGATCCCCCTGGAGATGCCCCGTGCTTCCCTCAGCTCCTGCACTCCCAAACCTTCCAGTGGGACATTCTCAAACCTTCCTGTGGGACATTCCCAAAGCTTCCAGGGGAACATTCCCAAACCTTCCTGTGGGACATTCCCAAAGCTTCCAGGGGAACATTCCCAGACCTTCTAGTGGGACATTCCCAAACCTTCCTGTGGGACATTCCCAAACCTTCCTGTGGGACATTCCCAAAGCTTCCAGGGGAACATTCCCAAACCTTCCAGCGGGACATTCCCAAACCTGCCAGTGGGACATTCCCAAAGCTTCCAGGGGAACATTCCCAAACCTTCCTGTGGGACATTCCCCAAGTTTCCAGCAGGACATTCCCAAACCTTCCAGTGGGACATTCCCGAAGCTTCCAGGGGAACATTCCCAGACCTTCTAGTGGGACAATCCCAAACCTGCCAGTGGGACATTCCCAAATCTTCCTGTGGGACATTCCCAAACCTTCCTGTGGGACATTCCCAAACATTCCAGGGGAACACTCCCAAACCTTCCTGTGGGACATTCCCCAAGTTTCCAGGGGGACATTCCCAAACCTTCCAGCGGGACATTCCCGAACCTTCCAGGGGAACATTCCCAAACCTTCCAGCGGGACATTCCCAAACCTTCCTGTGGGACATTCCCAAACCTTCCAGCGGGACATTCCCAAAGCTTCCAGCGGACACTCCCCGCTCCGCAGCCCGCTGCCGCGGGAGCAGGGGTGGAGCTGACAAGCTGTACAATCACCCCCGGGGAGAGGCAGCACAGTTGCTTATCTGCCGAGATAAGGAGGCTTTTTGCCGCCGGAATTCCTTATCGGAGCATGTGTTGTTCTGCGGGAGCGCACAAGTGCCTCCCGCCAGGGATAAATCCGGAGTTAAATGCGATGCTCTGACCTACATTTTATGTATATGATGTCTCTTATGCTGATAATGAGCACAGAAACCTTGATATATTAGCACTTCCCAGGCAATATTTTTCCCTGCTTCCCTCCTTAGGATGCTGCGGAGCGTTCCGGGAACAAGATGGATTTTCTTTAATTTCTGTGAAATATTGAACCCTCTGCAAACATTTCCACTTAAAAAAAAATACTACCAGGGAACGCTCTTTGATAGGAATCTTTCTTTTTCTTTTTCTTTTTCTTTTTCTTTTTCTTTTTCTTTTTCTTTTTCTTTTTCTTTTTCTTTTTCTTTTTCTTTTTCTTTTTCTTTTTCTTTTTCTTTTTCTTTTTCTTTTTCTTTTTCTTTCTTTTCTCTTTTTTCCTTTTCCCTTTTCTCTTTTTTCCTTTTCCTTTTGCTTTTCCTTTTTCTTTTTCTTTTCTCTTTTTTCTTTTCCTTTTCCTTTTCCTTTTCCTTTTCCTTTTCCTTTTCCTTTTCCTTTTCCTTTTCCTTTTCCTTTTCCTTTTCCTTTTCCTTTTCCTTTTCCTTTTCCTTTTCCTTTTCCTTTTCCTTTTCCTTTTTTTTTTCTTTTTCTTTGAATTGGAAAGTGCTCATGAATTTGCAGACAAAACCATGGATTGGGAAAAAAAAAAAACCCACAATGGGGAGGGAGTCACTTTGTGCTTCAAGTTATTCCTGTTCTAGTCCCAGGAACAGGAGCCTCATTCCCAACTGGAATGTGGAATTCAGGAGGAATTCAGAGTGGATCATCACCTTGTCCCTTCCTGGATAAAAAAACCTGATAACTCAGCATAAAAAAGGGAATGTCCCAAAGAAATGCTCCCTTCTCCAGGAGTCCCTTCTCAGGGACACACAGATGCTGCCAGGGGGAGAAATTCCCTGGAGATAAAAGGATCTTATGGTTGCAGTTTCCCACTCTGGCTGGGCAATAATTGTCCCCTGTCCCTCACCACCAGCAGTCCCAGCTCCTTCCCTCCCCTTGTGCACCGAGGCTGCTCCCTAAATAAGCAATTTTTTCTTACTCCAAGCGAGTTTTCGCTCTCTTTCTTTTTTTTTTTTTATTTTTTTTTTAATAAGTCATTTATTAAGACGTATCAAGAATAATTACCATTTCTTCAGAGTGGTTCCGAGCCTCCCATCTCTAATTATTCCAGCCTCCCATCTCTAATTACTCCTGGCCTGCTTTAACTAACTCCCCATTCCTCAGGGTGTCCCGTGCCCTGCTTTGAGCTGTCCCAACAGACCCAGACCCTTCATTTATTGCCTACCCAAAGTTAGCCAGGGTGCAAGGCTGCCTGCAGATCGTGGAGGTTCTCACTGCTTTTTCTTTCTTTAATTAAACGATGCTGGAGCCTGGGGTGGGGCTGGACACGCCCTGAAGCTTCTCTCCCCCCAGACCCCTTTTCTATTTTACCTGTGGGGTTCTCAAGAAATCCCAGATGCTTCAAAACGCCTCTGAAATGATGCAAAAACCATTCAGTGTTTACTAAAATCTCCCAGCTCTTTTTTTTTCTCATCCTTTTCTTCAAGCCTCTCCTTGATCGGGGGCTTAATCCAGGAGCAGGAGATGAAAAAGAGATTTGGGTCAAGGCCTGCAAGAATTACACTCATTCCACCAGAGCCCAGGGAACAGGGCACAGCTCAGCTTCTTCAGCCCTCAGCAGGGCAGGAGAGGCTCTCTGGGGGTTCAAGTATCAGATTTATAAATTCCACACCATAATTCCATGGAATAAACCTGAGCTTCAAAGCCTCGCTCAGCTTAACTGGGCCGAGCCGAACAAGAGCCCAGCTCGAGTCATCTTTTCCATTTTGCAGGAGTAGGGAGAGGAGCCCCATTCCCTGCAGAAATGATTCCCTGCCTTTCCTGCTGGCTCCTTTCCAGGGGTGAAAAACCAAGTTCCCTTTCCTGGTAAATTTTAAGAAGTAGGTTTAATAAAGAAATTAGACAATTAGGAGATAGAGAAAAGGAAAGTACAGCCAGACTGTAGCTCTGGTTGGTGCCTGAGATGTTTTGTTTTCTCTGAAACTCTTTTCCCAGAGAGTTTTCTGTCACCAAGAGACACGTTTTCCTGACTGTAACCTTTGTTTACATTCCTTTCCCTGGGAGGGACTTGTCTTGCTGTCCCTCTGCTCGGACCAATGTGATTGAAGAAGTTTGTCTTTCTTCCACCCATTGGGTTGTTCTCTGTAGAATGGCATAAAAGGGAAGAAAATCCTGGAAATAAACGGAGTCATTGTCAGCCTGCTGAATTCAGTCTGTGTCCTTGTGATCCAGACCAGGCCAGGTGAGTTGGTATTCAGCCACCTGACCCACCCTGGGGCCTCTCCCTTGCAGTTGCATTTTTGGCTGTTTCTTCCTGTGCTTTTCTCAGAGCTTTTCTGTGCTTTTTTACCAGAGGCCTCTTGTGCTATTTACTGTCACTATGAGAAGCAGGAAAAGTCAAGGAAGCAATTTTCACCTCCTAATAATTTTTCGCTGTCGTGGACATGAGCCTTGAGCCTTTTTTGACAACCGGGGGTGAAATTATTGGCTGCCACAGGGTCAGAAACCTCGGCAGGCTTCAGGGGAGCTGCAGCAATTCACACAGGCTGAGAACGTGTCAGGAAATCTTTGCAGCCAATTTGGGCAAAGCAGAGGTTTGAGCAAGTGAGAAACAGCAGATGCTGCAAGCCCAAATTGTCAGTGCCCTCTGGCAGCTTTGGTCACCAAGCCTGCTGGCAGAAAGCAGCTGGGATTGAGGGAAGCAGCCCAAAGGCCAGGTCCAACCATCCCCAGCACTGCCCAGGCCACCCCTGACCGTGTCCCCAAGTGCCACATCCACACAGCTTTGAAGTCCCTCCAGGAGAGGGGACTCCACCCCTGCCCTGGGCAGCTGTGCTGGGGCTGGGCAGCCCTTTCCAGGAAGGAATATTCCCAAAATCCACCCTGAGCCTGCCCTGGCCCAGCCTGGGGCCGTTCCCTCTCCTCCTGTCCCTGTTCCCTGGGAGCAGATCCCAAATCCCCCTGGCTGTCCCCTCTTGTCAGGGAGTTGTGCAGAGCCACCAGGGCCCCCCTGAGCCTCCTTTGCTCCAGGCTGAGCCCCTTCCCAGCTCCCTCAGCTTCCTCAGGACAAACCATTCCCTCTTCCCAACCTCAGAAATGAACCAAACCCGATAAAGCCACACTTTGCTCACCAGATCTGGCTCTGGAACCTCCAAACAACATTGGGAACAACCCCTGAGCAGAGGGCTTGGGGACATGGGACAGAGGGTGTCACCAACAGACCAAATCTCCAGGCCTTTTGTGGTGGTAGCAGGGATAGGAAGAAGAGGATGAAGCAGCACAAGCTGCTGGCACTTCCAGAAGTTTTGGGGTCAGCGGGAGCTCCAAGGGCTCCTCATCTCTCCCAAGGATGGGAACACCCAGATCCCCTTGCTGGTGCCACCATTCCTGCCTGTAACTTTGGGATTTTACAGCACCAACAAAACACCAATGCCCAAGCGACAGCTTTGCACTGACCTCATGGATTGGAGTGTCACGGGACTGTGAAGGCTGGGAAAGATCTCTAAGGTCACCAGGTCCAACCATCAGCCAGTATCCCACCCCATCATCCCCTGAGCTCAGGGCTGCGAGGACACGGGGCTGGGCAAACCTGGTGTGGCTCACACCTTGCCAGGGGCTCCCAGAGCTGTCCCCAAGCCCAGGGGCAGGCAGCACAGCCTGGCACAGGCTGGGGGCGGGAGGATGGAGGAGCAGGGCTGAGGCAGCGCCTGTCACGGTGCGTGAGTCAGCCGGCATTTTCCAGGCTGCCGCGGGAGTTTCCAGGGCTGGCAGCAGGAATGAAAAGCTTCCTGCACCGAGGAACCACCAAACGTGGGCTGCAGCTCTGGGGGACAAAGGTGGCCCTGTGGTGCTGCCCTGCAGAGCCTGCTCTGCACTCGGAGTGCATCAGGGAACTGCTCCAGACACCAGAATTCCCAGGTTCTGCTGCCAGGTCTTCTTGGAAGGAACTCAAAGTGCTTCAAAACTGCAGGGAGCTCCTAAGGGCAGTGACTCACCAGCAGCTGCGTGTCTGGGAGGTGGGAGGCTGCTCCAGTCCCTCCTGGATGGATGGATGGGTGGATGGATGGGTGGGTGGATGGATGGGTGGATGGAGGGATGGATGGAGGAGTGGATGGATGGGTGGATGGATGGAGGAATGGATGGATGGATGGAGGAGTGGATGGATGGGTGGATGGATGGAGGAATGGATGGATGGGTGGGTGGATGGATGGATGGAGGAGTGGATGGATGGAAGAATGGATGGATGGGTGGGTGGATGGATGGATGGATGGATGGATGGTTGGATGATGGATGGATGGGTGGATGGATGGATGGATGAAGACCCTCAGCATCCAGCCTGGAGAAGCTCCATGTCCCTCAGCCACAGACTCAGCCCTTTCATTGGACGCCTTAAATTCATGACCAAACTGGAGCCTTCTCCTCACAACCCATCAGCTCAAATTCCAGCTTCCTAAGGAAAGACACAGTTCCTTCACTCCATTTTTCTCAGGAATGATCAAAACCTCCGTTCTTACCCAGCCAGGGGAGGGGGGATGAGCCAGGCTCAGAAATCTCGACATTTCTCCTTCAGGAGAAGGGAATTGCTGGTTTAACCCACGGAAATATCGATGTTTGTAAGAAACCCCAGGTGTTCATTGTGTCTGCTGGGGAAAGGTGATCCCTGGGGGAGGGTGGTCCCAGGCTGGGCAGGGGATGGGAGCAGAGCTTTCTACCAACCACAACCTCCTCAAAACCATCAAACAACAGCAGCCACCAGCCAGGATTTCAGCCAGCCCTGGGTGGGGAATCAAGCCTGGCCTGCAGCCCCTGGGGCTTTGGTCTCAGTCTAACTCCTTAATCTGCTTTCTGAGGGCCAGCTCCCAATTTTTAATTATGTCTCAGGTTTCCTGCCCTGATTTCCTCCTTGCTGGGAGCATCTGGGTGGCCTGGATGGGGCTTCAGGGGCGAGCTCTGCTCCCAGGATCTTTCATCTCCTCCTTTGGACCTTGTCCTCTGCCTCAACCTCCAGCCTTTTCCTTGGATTGGGAACAGAAGGAGCTCCTGATACAACAATCAGACGCTCCAAGGCGTCCACACCACCTCAGCTCGATGTCCTCAACCTTCCTGATCCCTGTTTCCAATTCCCTCCAGTCTTTGGAATCTGCAAAAAGGAAAAACAACCCCAGCATCAAACTGGCCCCAGTTCGTTGCCATCACTGGTGTTTCCAGGAGTAAAACCACAAATCCAAATGCATAAAGGAAGGAACTCTCCAGGCAGAGGGAGTGAGGTTTCCCTGGAGCCACCTGCAGGTCCCCAGCCTCCCTCAGAACCGAACTTCATCACCAATTAATGCTCATTAAGTCTCCTGGCTCTTTCCTGCTGCACACAACTCCTTGTTTGGGTTTTATTCACCCAGCCCAACGTGGGGACTGTTTTAGCATCCAGAATTTATGGCATCTTTCCATCCCTCTGAGAGCAAATGAAGAATTTGATGACAAATTCACCAATTAAGTGGGAGCAACTCAATTGACTCCAGTGGAGTTCCACTGCCTCATTCCTGCTAATTCCATTAGGCAGCCTTTGGATGGCATTTATAGAGACAGACTTTGGCCTCTCTCCCTTAATCGGGATATGGAAGTATCCCAAAAAGCCTCTGGAGGTGGGAAACACTCCTGGCTTTCTCTCCTGAGCAAATTTAGCACCTTCTAAAGGCCACTGGCAGGTTTGCTCCTCGTTTTTAACACATTTTTGAACAACAGAAAACACAAACTTTGAGCTGACAATATTTTCCTTTAAAATAAAAAAAGAAGAAAAAGAAGAAGGGAATATGATTCCCTTAAACTCTTGCATTTTAAAGGAGATCTTCCACGCTACAAGGCTGTGACAACAGATATTTTAAGTTTTTTTCAATTCTAAAAGAATTCTTCTGCTTTCCCTGGGATGGCCTGGAAATTCTGCTTGGTCGCTCAGTCCTGCTGCCCCTTCCACTGCAGCTGCTTGTTCCTGGCAGCCTTCAAAGCAGAATAAATGTGTTTTTTAACTAATTTGCAATGAGACTTCATAACTTCATTAAGCAGAAACCAAATTATGTGAGTTTCACTTGAAATCAATTGGAACGGATGAGGCTGCAGCAAAAACCTTTATGCATCCCTCCTAGGTGGATCTTTATTTTTAAAAATTATATTGGGATCTCTCCAAATTCAAGGGTGACCTAAGCTGAACCCCTCATCCTGCTGCTCTCCCATGGGAAAAACCAGCAGAGCCCCGAAAATCTGAAATTCCTGCTGGAAGCTGAGCATCCCACGGACAAGACAACCTGGATCCAGGCCTGGCCTGAAGCCAGGCAAGGGACACGGAATGTTCAGGGTGAGCTCAGGGTGTTTGCATCCCTGAGACCAGGAAACAAAGGAGCAAATCCACAAAAAGCCAGGAACTGAGCTCCTGGGACACAGGCACTCCAAAGGAATCTTAAAGGAATTCTTGCTGCAGGGGAAAATTCCCCCTCCTTTCCCCCTAACCTCAGCGTACCCCATTTCCTGGGCAGCAGCAGCAGCTCCTGGCTGAGCTCCAGCTCCACCCTCCCTTTCCCAGGCTCCTGCTCCCAACATTCCATCTCCGTCACCCGCTTGGCCAGCGAAGCTTCTCAGGGTTTTCCCTGCAAGCCCAATAAAACATCTCCATGGGATGAGTGGCTGAGCAGAGCTGGGGAAGCTCCAGACCAGGAGCTGCTGGAGTGTGACCACCGTGTTCCCTTCCCAGCTGGCCCAGCCCACGGGAGTTCCCTGCTCCGGGGGTGGATTTTCTCCTTAGCCTGGGACAAGTGGAGCCAGTGGAGCAGCAAATGCCCCCCCAGAACTCTCCATCCACACGTGCTGGGCAAAGCCAAGCTGCTCATTAACCAGTTCAAACCAGCAGAAATTAAATTAATCATGGAAAAATCAGATCACAGAAGGAAAATTCAGCTTCCCTGGCTGTATCCGGGCCACAAAATTAAGGATATTGCGAGGGATGAATAATTCTGTTGTTTTTCCTTCCAGCCTGGGGTGGTGGAGAGCGGGATCTGAGGTTGGCACAGACAGACCTGAGAGCTCCCAAACTCACCAATACTCCCATCAAACCCCTGCTGGGCAGGTGAGACACAGATCCATGGCTGCAATTCCCAACACCGGGAATCTGAGCAAGGGAAGTGTCCCAGAGAGAGCAGAGCAGAGCAGAGCCTGGGAGCTGCTCCAGGAGCACTTCCCATTCCCAACCTCAGCCAAGCCGAGCCCCAGCTCGGATCCAGGGCAGGCCACACACCTGGGCACTGACTCCAGCCTGCTGTCCCTGGAGGGAGTGAGAGCTCCCAGGGAAGCAATCCCAGTGTTATTAATAACTCCTGGAGCATGTGGAAGTGGGAGACGTGCAGACGTGCTGTTTCCACAGAAACTGGAGGCACTGGAGGTGGGATTCTCCCAGCACAGGCACGACCTCGGAGCTGCTGCTGTCCCCAGAGCAGCCTCCCCTCACCTCTGATACCCATGAACACAAATAAAACCTCGTCAGCCCAACCAGGGAGGCGAAGAGGGCGGAATTCATCATTACCTACACTGGGAAAAAAAGTCTGGAATGTTCTTGCTGAGTGATTAAGCACAGGGATTGCAGCTCCTGGCAGCTCTGGGCTGACAAAGGCTGTGACCTGTGGGCTGCAGCTGTGTCAGCAGCTGGCTCCCTGCATGTTTAACACTCCAGCCCTTCTGGCTTCCATGATTATTTCCACACATCCCAATCCCAGGAAGCTGAGCAGCAGCAGCAGCTCCAGGGCTGGGACTGGGCAGACCAAGATCTGCAGCTCCAAGGACATTCCCAGCTGCTCTCCCTCCTGCCACCCTCTCCTCGAGCCACACATGAGCTGCAGCATCCCAGGATGATGGAGAATTTGGGGAATCCACGTGGATCAGCAGGAAGTTCTTTTCCCTGGAAAACCAGGCTGCTGTGGTCACCAGGGAGAGGGAATGGATCCCACAGGAGCCTGGCACTGCTGGGCTGGGAAGGAGACAGAGATGGCACTGCAGGCAGAATGTTCCAGAATGAGCCCCTGGGCATCCATCCATTCAGGAAAGGCACTTCTGAAGTGGTGGCTCCCAAGGGAAGAGGCTGATGAATTCCCAGTTATTCCTGGAATGGCGTGAGGGTGTCAGACCTCCTGCTGGATGAGCAGGACTGGGACCAGCCTGGAATCTCCCATTTTCCTGCTTTGCTTCACATAAATCAGAATCCTGGAGCAGAGAGGAGGCCAAGCAGCCCAGGAGGGCCCACTGGAAGGACAGAAGACATGGAATTACAGCCAACAAATCCCAATTTCAAATTCAATTCCACTTTTAAACCAGACTCCAGCCATCACTTTAGCTGGGGAGGGAGCAGACAAACAGACCCAGCCCAACGGATCCTCGCTATTCCCACAGGGAATAAATCACGACCTAACTCTCCCACACCTTCCCCAGATTCCACAGCCAGGAATTCCTCCACCCCAATCCCAATGATTTCTTCAGCACAGCTGTGACTGCTGGAGCAAATTCCAGTCGGGATCTATTCAAGGAGCAGGGCTCCTGGCCGTGGTGGAAGGCAGAGCGGCGCAGCTCCGGCGGGAGCCCTGAGGGACAGAGCTTGTTTGGCAGAACATATGTTCCTTTGCATTCCTTGTATCTGGGAATTAGCAAAGTCAGGTTCAGTTAGGAGGAATAATCAGGAATTCTGGCGCTTTGTCCTGAGGATCTGATCCCATTAAAACGGGATGGCTGTGGGCGGGAATCTGCTCCAGCAAAACTGCCCTGACCCTGGGTACTGCTGCTGGGAAAAATACCCAGGGGGAGGAAACACGGATAAATCCATTCTGGTGCCTGGGAGGACTCCAAGGAGGCAGCTTTGCATGCCAAACTCCTGCTGGAAAAGATCTGGTCTATGGAAGATATCCCTGCCCATGGAATGAGAGGGGATCTAAGGTCCTTCCCAACCCAAACCTGGGATTCTGGGATTCTCCAAAACCCGACCTTGCTGCTGCCACTGCTCCTGCTGAGCAGCCCCTCACCCGGCAGCTTCTCCCTCTTCTCTGCCCAATGCAGCTGGAAATCCTTGTCTGCTCTCCTGAGCCAGATGTAGAGGATGTTTGTCACTCAGCAGATTTTTCCCTATGGATGTTGGCCAGAACCTCCAGGTTTTTATGAGTAGATTTGGACGGGATATTGGGATAAATTTCCTCCCTGAGAGACTCAGCCTTGGAAGGGCTGCTCAGGGAGGTGCTGGAGTCACCACCCCTGGAGGTGTCCAAAAACCAGCTGGATGTGGCACTTTGGGATATATTTTAGTGGGTATGGCGTGGTTTGGTTGAAGGTTGTGCTTGATTATCGTGGAGAAGTTTTCCAACCTTAACAATTCTGTGGCATTCCAATGCTTTTGGGAAGGGCTTACATCCTAAATTACTGTAAATTCTCCCAGTGGCCAAATGGAGGATGAATCCTGCGGGCAGGACAGGGGTGGAAGGAAGAGTTTTTGCATTCCAAAAAGGAATCTGAGCAGGATCAGATCCCACCTCTTTCCCGTCTGTCAGACGGGGATGGATGTGAGCTCTTGGCTGATCCAGGCCTCTCTCCACATGGATATTTCTGTTCCCAACCCTGTTCTCACCCATATTTGCAGTGCCACTGACCACACCAACACAATGCCTAGGCCTGGACTGGCTGGGCTGGACTTAGCTGGGCTGGACACCATGTCCAGGTTGGCTGGAGCACCCCCAGTCCTGGATTGCTGTCCCAGCAAACCACTGGAGATGGGAAGGGGAAATGCAGAAGCATCCCCTGCCTCTGGGGTCATTCCCAGGGGGATTTGCCAGCCCAGGCCTGTGCAGGGATGGGTGAACTCCAGAGGAACGTTCCTTGCAGCAGGAGGGATGCTACGGCACAAAACTGGCCCCACTTACGCTAATTAAACTGGCAGAGTTCATTAGGTAAATGGTAATTGTGCTAATAGACTCTGAAGGAACGATGAGCCACAAAACCTGATTCCAGGAAAATCACAGATCCCCTGCTCCCGGTAACCTTCAGGCAGCTGTGTCAGGATTAGTGTGAGCAGCAGCATCCCCGAAACGTGAGCTCTCCGGAGCTCATTAACACATCCCAGCTTGTCTTCCCACCGTGGACCTTTCACTGCCACCGACCCCACAGGATCATCTGGGTTGGAAAAGCTCCTCAGCACCGACTCCAAGCCCTGGTGACCACCTGGAGGGCCTGGCAGTGCCGTGGGAATGGCCAGATGGCCTTCCAGGGCTTCTCCAAACTAATGATTTGTGTTTTTCTCAGGAGCTGAGCACATTTTTATCCCCACAGCTGTGGTGAAGACATTTATTTGTGCTGCCATGGCACTCCAGGCTCCAGCTCTGCACTGGGATCCAATTATGTCAAGTGTTCCAGGATTTGAGGAGGGGCCATGGAGCAGTGGCAGAACCAGCTCCTCACGGAAGGGCTCCAGCTCCCCGGGTGTTGCTCTGTTTTTCTAAAGTTCTGCTTCAGCCTTCTGATGTTTTACATTTTTGTGATGGAGTTTCTCAGGCACTTTTCATGTCAATAATGATTGTTTTGCATTCCTGTCTGGAGGAGGACAGAGCTGATGGACTGTTGGGCTGCCCAGTGTGGCTGGAGAGGACAATTTTCCTCCTCCAATCCACGGTCACTGCTGGAATTCTATAAATGTCGAGGTCTGTAAATAAATTGCCCCTTTTTTACCTTGGACATCTCAGTGTGTGAGTGTTGTTCATTTGTGTTTTATTGTGACACCCGTGGATTGACCTGGGGAATGGGAAGGATTGCAATTCCTCCTGCCACAGGGGAACGCCAGGACCTGTGGTCCAGGTGGCTGCATGCCAGCACGGAGCCAGGCAGCTGGAGGAGCACTGGCAGGGGTGGCCAGGAGCAAAAGGCATTCAAAGGCACAAAAACAATTGTTAAAATGTAAAGGCTTGAAAGAAAAACTGACATTCTAAAAAAAAAAAAAAAAAAAAAAAAAAAAAAAAAAAAAAAAAAAAGAACAAAAACCTGAGCCAGGACAAGTTACAATAAAAACAGCTCAGGGGGAAAATGCCTTTGGAACCAAGTGGGGCACATTAAGCCCTTGGAAAACATCAGGAATATTCACCTTGCTCCCAGCAATTATTTGCAAGTTTAGAGCTGAGGTTTCTCACTGTGAGTTCATCTCTCCTTCAGTGCTTAATGAGATAATTCTAAGCTCTAAAAGCTGCCAGAAAATTGGTATGAGGGACTTTTCTGCACTTTGGTTCACAAATACTCACAAAGGCATAAAACTGGCTTTGGAGCTGCTGCTATCCATTGTTCCCCACGGCTGGGCACTCAGGGTTCATTAATTCCCAACTGGAGAGCTCCGTGGTGAAGTGCAGGGCTGGCGTGAGCACAGGGATGCACCTTTGCAAATTCCACCCAAAATGAAGTGCTGGGAATGAACCCATCCCGTTATTTTAACCTCTCTGGTGTGAGCTGCCACCACACTCCTGCAAAATGATCACAGCTCATCACCTGTGGCAAGGAGAACTTGAATTCCCTGGAAAGAAATGGCTGCTTTGCCAGGCTTTGCCAGCTCTCTGGAATGTGTGGGGTGGAGGTGCTGCTGATGGTGGCAAAGCCCTGACAAGGAAATGCAAATCCTCGGCCCAGGGGAGGGTTGGATGCAGATAAAAGAATAAGAGGAATTTTCTGATCTGGCCTGGGGTTATCCAGGGTCCTGGGTACAGGAGCAGCTCCCTGGGTCCCCAATCCAGGGATGAGCTCCAGAATCCAACAGGGAGGTGGGGAACTGGCATGGTTTGGTTGGTGGGACACCTCACCAGGGACTCAGCTCTTGCCTGGGGCAAGGTGTGGCTCAATCTCCAGGTCTGGGACACCTCTCAGGAAGAATTTTGTCCTGGAAAGGGTGCTCAGGTGCTGGAAAGGGAGGAGGGGGTGGAATGCCCATCCCTGGAGGTGCCCAGGGCAGGGCTGGAGGTGGCACGCAGCGCTCTGGGCTGGGGACAAGCTGGGGATCAGGCCCAGCTTGGCCTTGGTGTCCCTGGAGTTCTCCAGCCTCAGTGATCCTGGGATTCTGTGACATTGCACAGATGTCCCCAGCCACGCCACTGCTTTTCCTGCCACCAGCTACGGATTGTGCTGTGAATCCATGACTGTTCCTTGGTTAAACAAGCTCCAGCCTGCAGGGACAGGGACCTCTCCACCTGCCCCTCTGCTCCCAGGTGCGTGCAGGGAGAAGGGAGCACCAGGAGGGCTCCCCTGGGCACAGCACTTGTCCATCCCTGCATTCAAATCACCCAGACTGCTACCAGGGATCTGCACCAGGCACGGAGAGCTTTGGGTTTAACCTCAATTCATCCCTTCGCTGCAGCTGAACTCCACACCTTGATTCCATTGGACAAAAATCCCTCCTGGGCAGTTCAGGCTCAAGCCCAAGGTGCTGGAGGTGCTTTTTGCCCTTCCCAGGCTCCTGCAGAGCTGGCTCTTCCCGTGAAGCCCAGGGAGCGCCGGGCTGAGGCTGCTCCTGGGAGACTCGGGGCTATTCTTAGCCCGGGAAGGAACGGCGCTGTCACAGCGTGGAACGGGGAAGAGAGGAGCTAAAACAGGAGCTGGGGATGGCTTCACTGGCATTTTGCCTCACAACTTCATATTCATGTGGCAAAAATATTTGTTTGCCTGCTCGGCCTATCGATCGGAAAGAATCAAATCGATGGCAAAAAGAATCAAATCCAATTAAACTTAATCAAGTGCTGGGATGAGGGGAAGTGGCATTTCAGGGAGGAGGGGTGACATCCACAGCTATTGGATTCTGAAGGCTCAAAGATTGCGAATTTGGACTCAGGGAGATGTTTCTGCCGTTTTCCCTGGAGAAGCAGTGCCAGGCAAGGTGAGGACTGGGGATCACTGGTTCCATCCCTCTGCTTTCCACCAGGACACCCAGCTGTGCTCCTGGGAGGCTGCAGCACTCCAGGTGTACATCCCATGGAACCACAGAGGCACCGAGGTGGGAAAAGAGCCCCAAGGCCATCGACTCCAGCTGGATTTGCTGATGTTTGTGACAAAACCCAGAGCAAAGGCTTCCCTTGGTGTTCCCAGGAGCTGTGTCCTGCACGCTCAGCAGATCACAAGTGTCAGCTCTGGCTGTGGAGCAGAGCTGGGCAGAAAACCCCTGCTGGGGGTGGAATGTCCCCCTGTGACGGCTCTGGCTTCTTTTTCTGCCAAGGTTGGGATCAATAGCACAAGAGATGAAGTTCATGTTTGGACTTAGATGTTTATTAATCCTTATCTCCATTAGAGTCTCACAAGCCGTGAGTTCTGCAGTACCTCTGGTTAACAAGGTGTAAAATGGAGCACCTCTCTATCTCTGCAAGGTCTTTCCAAGGACAATCAGTCCAATTGTGAAATGCCACCTAAATTATTTTCACTTTAAACTCAATTAACCACTTGAAGTCTGCAATGCGGACTTTATTAACCAGTTACAGAAAACCACCCAAAGCCATGAAGAAGAAGGAAGAAGAAGGTGAAGAAGAAGGAGTTGGACAACACCTTAAATCCTTCATCTTGCCCCATACATTACTATAGACTAAAATCCCAAATCTAACTTTTTCACCCTGTGAGATCACATAATACTCCTCAAACTCCACACCCACAGCCCCAGTGCCAGCACTCAATTTTGGAAGCCTGTCCCACGGCCTCAGGTCACATGCAGTGCCTGCCTGAGGGTCAGCACAGAAATTTTCAGCCTCCAGGGTTCCAAACTCCTCCAGCACAGCCAGGCAGCTGGGAGCAGGAAGCTGTGAGCACCACACCAGGGCTGTCCCTGTCACCGGCTGTGTCCCAGTGACTCCTCCCAGCAGGGCTGCAGGAGGTGCTGCCAGTTCTCACTCCTCAGTGCTCCAGCCCAGCCAGGGATCCTCAAAGGTGTGAAAAACAAGGTTCACTTTTTTTGGTACAATTTAAAAGGAGACAAAGCAAAGGGTTAAAGGGCCAGGTGCTCAGCATTCAGCCAAGAACACTCCTACTATCTTTGGAGATATTCTTTAAATACCTTCTTTTATTACATTAGCTTGTTGCATATTCATAAACCATTATGCATATTTATATTTTTCTATAAACTGGTTTTCATATTTTAGGAACTGTTTGGTATAGCTCTTCTTTATGTCTGTTTTTTAAGAGTGTAGTTTTTTAGCTGTAGTTTTAATTAATTTTCATTATTACTTCCAGTTTGGGCCTTAGTCTGTGCTTTTTACAGAGGGTAGGTGTTAATAGTTGGTCTTGTTAGCAGCAGGGTCTCCATCATATTCACTGGATGTTATCTTAGTAAAGCAGAGAGTTCAAGCTCACTATATCAACCATTTCTACTATGCCTAATTCTTTCTAATACCAGAAATAAAAGCTGCATTTATACAACAAAGCTATTTTAACATTATATGTGTAGTATTTATCTTATTACTTGTGAAAAGACAACAATATGTATTTATAACAAACACATCCAGAGATTCCTTCCTCGGGGCTCCCAGCAGGGTTGGAATCCTTCCCCAACGAGGGGAATGCTCCTTGGCCACCGCTGATGAAATTTCAAAGCTCTCAGAAAAATGAGTTGCAGGAACCTGAAGCTGAAAGTTGAGACAAACCCCAACCAAATTCTGGGGATGAGGAAAAAAAACAAATCCTCCTTTGACTTTTCCTCCCTCTCCGTGTGTCCCGCGTGCCCTCTCCTGCTGGTGACAGCTCAGCTGAGAGCAGCCACTTCTGGAGGAGCAGAAATAGGCCACACTTAGTTAAGAGCAATTTAAACATGACCTTGCTCCTGGTGCAAATGAAATCAAATCCTCTCAGAAATCTGTTAACTGCTGGTGAGTGACTCTGGGGAAGAGCTGACATCTCCCAGCCTAACCTATTTTTGAGTCTAGACATGCCAGATGTGTCCTGCCTCTGGTTCCTTGAGTTATTTTCTGCTATTCAGGGATGTATTACAGCATCTGTGACAAGCTACAATGGATGAGATCAGTGAAATTCCGGGACTCTCCACATGATTTATGGATATTAGCAAGGCTCTCTTAAGTGATTTACTCTCATCCAACCTGCTGCTCAGAGCTCAGTCCTACAGCCCCAGTGAGCTGTTTTCCAGGGAAAAGCTCCTTCCATCCCCACAGCACAGAGGCACAGAATATCCTGAGTGGGGAAGGATCCACAAGGATCACCAGAGCCCAACTCCATCACCCCCAATACAAAAGAAAGAAACTCAAAAGTAACTCTGGGTACACAAACCCCTTGAACATCTTTGTGCAGAAACGTGAGCAAGAAAGAGAAGAGAACAATGTGCTGGTGTCATCAAATAGAGGCATTTTTAAATATTCCAAGTGGTTTTCCAAAAAAAGCCTCCAATTAGAGAATACAACTGCCTTGAAAATGCAGTTGGGTATGATTCCTTACACTTGCAATAATTGGGAATTACATCCTTGGCTGCTTTTCCAGCTCTGCATTAGCAAAGGGATCCGTGAGGTGCTGGGGAGGGAGCACCAAGAGGGAGGGAGCCACGGCCCTGCAGAGGGGACACAAACCTGCTGTCCCTGCAGAGGGGACACAAACCCCCTGTCCCTGCAGAGGGGACACAAATCCCCCAGTCCCTGCAGAGGGGACACAAACCCCCTGTCCCTGCACACACAAACCCTGTGTCCTTGCAGAGGGGACACAAATCCCCTGTCCCTGCAAGAGGGGACACACAAATCCCCTGTCCTTGCACACACAGACCCCCTGTCCCTGCAGAGGGGACACAAATCATTTGTCCCTGCAGAGGGGACACAAATCATTTGTCCCTGCAGAGGGGACACACAAATCCCCTGTCCTTGCACACACAGACCCCCTCTCCTTGGAGAAGGGACACACAAACCCCCTGTCCCTGCAAGAGGGGACACAAATCCCCTATTCCTACACACACAAATCCCCTGTCCCTGCAGAGGGGACACACAAATCCCTTGTCCTTGCACACACAGACCCCCTGTCCCTGCAGAGGGGACACAAATCCCCTGTTCCTACACACACAGACCCCCTGTCCCTGCAGAGGGGACACAAATCATTTGTCCCTGCAGAGGGGACACACAAATCCCCTGTCCTTGCAGAGGGGACACACAAAACCCCTGTCCCTGCAGGGGACACAAATCCCCCTGCACACACAGACCCCCTGTCCCTGCACACACAACCCTCCTGTCTCTGCCTTGCTTCCTTCACGCCTGACGGGTTCTCCAATGCCCACCAATAAATTATTCCAAATGAGAAATTATTTAATAGACTGAGCAGAATTTCTGAGCCTGCCCTGCTGAGGATAACACCAGCACGGAGGCTGCATCCCAATAAATCCCAGCCCTTCCCCCTCCAATTTAGGACAAACATCTGGGCTCAGGAAGGGCTGCAAGGACCTGATCATCATTCAGGCACTCCAGCCCAAAGTATGGACTTGGGTGCTGCAATTCCACCTGTTTAACATAAATATTCGATATAAAATTAATTACAAGTGAAAGCCTCGCCTCAGGGACAGGTGATGGGCTCAGGCTTCAGTTAGGACCAGGACATTCAGAAGCAAAAAAATATTCTGCCTTCATTGGCTTCAAAGATTTGTGAGGAAAACAGGAGATGTGTTCCCTTTAGAAGTAATTTTCCAGCCAAAACTTTAGAAATGAATTTAAAAGGTGTTTCTCTTGTTCAAAGGCAAGAAGGACAAGCCTAAGCCAGCCTGGTGCAGAGAGAAAAAGACATTTCCATGTTCCTAATGCAAGTTTCCTGTTCTTTTCAACTCTTTTATTAAAACAGGTCAAATTTTTAATGGAGAATTATTTTATTTTTAAAGAAAAAGCAAGTCTTTCACGTTAGAGCTGTTGTGTAAGGTTTGTCCCAAAGCTTGACCTCATGCAGGGAGCTCAGTGCCTGTTCCTGGTGTGTCTGGAGCCCTCACACAGCTGGGAATGCCACAAACACTGGGAATAATAAAGCACAGGAGCACATAAATTCATAAATTGTTATAAACACATATTATAAATTTGGCTTGTCGCAAATATTAAAATAAATGCCGTATGTACAATGTTAAAACAACTTTGCTTTTATTTCTATTATTAAGAAAAAACCTTAAACATAGTAGTAATAGTAGCTAATATAGTTAGGAGCAAACTGTGTGTTTAGTCAGGGTAACACCCAGTGAATCTGTGATAAAAACCCTTCTATTAACATGCCAACTATCAGCATCTGCCAGCTAAAAAAAGGATAGACCCAAGCCCAAACCCAAAGTAATAACAAAACCACAGCCAAGAAACAGGCATGTTCTACAAAAACAAGCCCAAAGAAAGGCCGTACTAACCAATTTCTAAAAAAAAATATAAATATGCATGATAGTCTATAAATATGCAACGAGCTGCTGTAATAAAAGAAGTATTTAAAGAATATCTCCAAAGGTGACAGGTGTGCTCTTAGCTGAGCGCCAAGCACCCGGCTGTTTTCAACCCTTTACTTTATTTCTATCTCCTATTATCTTTTTATTAAACTTCTTAAATTTTACCAAAGAAGTAAACCTCGTTTTTTACATTTAATTACAGAGGGGCAGGAGCAGAAGCGGGGCAGGCCGGGGCCCAAGGCCTGGCTGCGCCGCTCCCGCTCGGCAGGCCGGGACCTCATTTTCCTCTCTCCCTGATTACAAACAAATCCCCTTGTAAAAGACTGGCGGATCTGGTTTTGCTCTTGGTTTTTAATCATCCTTTTAATCTCCCTGATTACCTCGGGGCCTCTTTGGTCGGGGCTGGGGATGGAGGGGGAGGCCACCAAAGCCGCGGCTTAAGGCACAAAGGAGACGCGGGCCCCGCAAATCCGGGCCCTCCGTGAGGAGCAGGTTTGTGTCTGGGTAAAGGGCTGGGGCCTTGGGAGGGCTGAGCTGGGACAGGGACTGGGCAGAGCCAGAGAATAAAGCAGAGATTTACTGAAAGGCCTTTAGGGTCCACCTTGGGCAGGACAGGGCCTGGCCAGGGCTACACCCAAGGTGGATCCAAAATGGTCACAAAATGGATCCACAAAATGGTCACAAAATGGTCACAAAATGGACTCAAAATGGACTCAAAATGGTCACAACATGGACATAAAATGGACACAAAATGGTCACAAAATGGACACAAAAATGGTCACAAAATGGTCACAAAATGGTCAAAAAATGGACAGAAAATGGTCACAACAAGGACACAAAATGGAGCCCCAGTCACCAGGTCTCACACTTTGATCAGTTTTGGTCCATTTGCACTCTGGGGTTTAATTGTCCAATTCCAGCTCCAGGCTGTGCGGTCCCATCCTTCTTGTTCCTCCCTCCAGCCACCCTTGTTTGTGCTGTTGGGCTGAAAGTTGTCCTTGGTGTGCAGCAGGAACAGGATTTGTTTGGTGTGCCTGCTCTGTGAATGTGAGGCTCAGAGCTGCACCCTGGGCAGCACAGAACCCGAAATCCATGGAAACTCAAATTGAAGGCATCACAGTTATCCTCACTCCCTGGCTCCAGAGCATCCACAGAATATCTGAGCACCTTTGATCCACACATTCTTCCTGCTGGGTTGTCCATGAGGAGCCTCCTAAGGACAATCCAAGCAGGAGGGAGGCCAGGGCTGATATCAAGCTGCAAAACCAGGAGCTGGAAGGGAGAAACCTCAACCTCAAGAGACAAAAAGCTTGTCCCAGTGCGGTCCCTGGCAGCGGCACTTGGCCACATGTGGCTCTGCAGCCAACTTCTGCATGGGGAATGGTGCAGGGGCTGCTCAGACAAGAAAATGTCCCTAAAAAGTTCCCAAATTCACCAGGAAAACCCATACAAGGAGTGCCACAGGCTGCAATTCCCAGTGCTGTCCATGATCCGGCAGCGAGCTCTCCTCGGTGTTCCTGCAGCATTAAATTTGCAGGACTACACGGGTTCAGGAGAATACCTCCCACAATGCTGTCAGATCCTCTCTACCTGGGGTTTCGGAGAATAAAAATCCTGTTTGCTCATAAATTTGTGATGGGATGGAATTCCAAACCAGGTCAGCTGGAAGGCTGGAGGAGGATGCCTGACCTGTCCTTCCTCCCAAAGCAAGCGGAGCGGATGAACCCCGCTGGGTCATGGTGCTTTGATGCTGCTGTGCACCACAAGGACACAGACTGTGACTTCAGCAGGCTGACAATGACTGTTTATTTCTGGGATGTGTCTCCTTTTTTATCCTGTTCTACACAGAGCAATTCCATTGGTGAAACAAAGACAAACCCCTTCAGTCACATTGGTCTGAGCAGAGGGACAGCAAGGAGAAGTCCCTCCCAGGGAAAGGAATGTGAACAAAGGTACAGCTACAAAAATGTGTCTGTGGTTTGCAGAAAATTCCTTGGGAAAAGAGTTTCAGAAACCCAGAACAACTCAGGCAGGAACCAGGGCTACAGTGCTTCTCAATATCCTGGTGTTGTTGGGTAACTTGGTGATGCTTGCATCCTTAATTGTCTGTTTGGTTGTGCTGGATATTGTGTCTTGTACTTCTAAGACTCCTTCTGAGAGAGAAGGAGGTGTGTAGCCCAAAGTCCCTGTGGGGCAGCTGGGGCAAGTGGATCTGTGCCCCTTTTGTATTCCCTTCTGATTAAAAGGAGAAGTTTCCCCCACGGCAACAGATTGCAGTCCAAGTTAGTTCCAGTGAATGTTTTCAGGAGGAAATTGGGACCATTCCCCAATAAAACCCCAGCTCTGGCTGTTCTCTTGGACACACACGTGCTCCTGTTTCCCAGCAATCCGGATTGCTTCTTTTCCCCAGGAAAAACCTGCCACTTTTAGCCTCACACAAATAAATCTGGGTTTAAGCTTTGACCTGTGAGCAAACTCTCCCGGGGGCTGTGCTCCAGTGCCTGAGGCTGCAATTCCTGCCGGGGCTGTTCTTTGGGAGTGAGGCCGCTCCTCAGCCAGGAATAGCTGCAGGACCCGGAGCTGCACACTCAGCTCCTTGCCGGGGCTTTCCTGCGCTTCCAGCAGAGCTGTCACCAGCAGAGCTGTCACCAGCAGAGCCACTCCTGCCACGGATGGCGCTGCTGAAGAGGTGGAGGTGTGAAGAGAAATCTCGGGTTTTCATGGCCGGGTTCAGCTGCAGAGAGAGCTGCCAGGAAAACAGGCTCTGCCCCCAAAGCGCTGGGGAGGGATGTGGAGTCACCCGATGGATAATCCCAGCACCCCGGGGTGTCACCTCTGCCACCAATTGGTGTCTGGCTAAAACCTTTCACTTGGTAAAATAAAATCTGTTATCTGGTAAAATCTTTTTAATTTTTTCCATAAATCTGGATATTTATGGAAATACCCATAAATGTTTTGTGGTGTTTACGGATCTGAGCTGGATTTGTGGCACTTGGGGGCTCCATCTGCTGTGTCCCCCCACCCACTGAGGACACCCCACTCCTTCCTCCCTCCCCTGGGATGGGCCTGGCTTGCACAGGGAGCTGGGGAATGTTCCAGCACCTTCAGACGTGGATCTGCTGCTGGTTTGGGACCTGCAGGTCGGGGACAGCCCAGGACACCCTCCCAGTGCCTCCCTCTGGATTCACACCCAGCAGCCACAGCCCCTGCAATCCAACCCCAGCCTCCAGCACCAGCTCACTCCAGGGGCCTTTCCAAGTGCAACCCAGACCTCCTGGCTCTGCTATTCCTTAATTTGGCAGGTTAATAATTAAAAAACACCAGCTCAGAAACACCAGCAATGCCAAAACCATGGGGGAATCTCACAACAAGAGACAAATTTCCTGGCAAAACTGATACCTCCCCAAAAATGCCACCTCCTGGGCCCCAGCCACCCCTTCCCTCCTTTTCCTGGCACCCCCCTGTCCTGATAGATGCTGAGGATGAGGTTCACAGCTCTGCCAAACCCTGCTGGTTCCCATGGGATGTGCTCCAATGAAATTATCAAAGAGAATAAACCTCAGGCCTTTAAAGGCAAAATTCTGCAGATCTCTACAGGGGACTTTGTAAAGTGAAGCTGCTTCCCTTCAAATTCCTTTTGTGTGGAAAAGTTTGCAAAGACTTTTTTTTTTTTTTTTTTTTTCCTGCCACCCAAACAAAATGTTGTCCCAGATTTTAGACCACTTTCCTTTTGGGAAGCCCTAGAAAAAGTGGCCATGTTCAAAGCAGACCCTGGCTGAAGCAGGTGGGGTCTCTTCTGGCCAGGATGCTCCAGGAGAACTCCCAGGAGAGCAGATATGGATCCCTCAGTGCTGGATCCAGGGAAGGAACCACGTTTTCCCTGGGGAACTCCCAGTGTCCCACCTCGGGAAACAAATTCAGGCCCCTCTCCAATAATCCCAAGCCTGTGGCCACAGCAGGGACACATCTGGGGCTCTGTGTCACTTCCCCACTCCAGAAGTGTCCCAGCACCTCCCTGGGGAATGCCACATGCACTTTGCTCATGGATAAGCCCACCAAAGCAGCCCCAGCTGGCCCTGGCTTGAGGCACTGGCACAGTGCAGGTTTTATTCCCTGCACCCCACCCCAGCAGATGGAAAATGGGAAGAATCCTGTAGCCTGGAATAAAGGCAGTGCCTCCTGCAAACCCCCCCGGGGCTGGTTCCAGACTGTGGGAATGCAGAGAGTCCAGCACCAGCCTGGCACTAATTGTCATCCCCCATGCTTAAATCATCAGCTTTGCTCATTTGGCTTCCAGAGAAATGGTTGTTTTAATGGGAGCTGGAGGTGCTCAGCACATTCCAAACATAAATCCCGGACTGCTTTGCACCAAAGCGGGATGAGCGAGGTCTGTGGGGGCCCGTGCAGCTCCTCCTGCTCTGCAGCAGGTGATAAACGTTGCTAATTAAAATAGTTCATAATTGTCTCCGAAAGGTTAAAAATGCTGGAGCACAAAATTTGGACTTTTCCTGACTAAACTGTACTTTTCTCCCCTGGCTCCCCGGGCAGTCTCCATGGCTACCAGGAGATTGCTGGGCTGCCTGTGCCAGCTAATTGATTTCCAGGAAGGAATGATTAATAAAGAACAACAGAGTCTCCCTCTTTGGCAGGGCACCTCTCCCAGCAGCCTCCTCCTTCTCCTCGGGGAGCGCCTGGAGCGTGGAGGCAGATCCAGGCTGTGCCATAAATCCCAGCCCCAGAAACACCTGGGATCCCCCCCAGCCCACAGGGAGGAAATGGATGAGAATCCTTCACTCGGGACGGCCGCTGGCCCTGAGAGTGGAACCGTGGCTGATATCAAAGAGATTGGATCCCAGCCCCATTCATCCGTCACACTCGCCTTGCCGTGGATTAAATTGCATTCCTGGAAAGCAGAGCCCTGGGTGTCAGAGCAGCCCAGAGAGAAAATGATTGTGCTCTGCTTCCTCGCTGAGCCTGGAGCCAGGCAGGCGTGGAGGGAGAGCTGCACCCTCATCCTGCCACCCCTGAGCCCTGCCAGCCCTGAGCCCTGTCACCCCTGAGACCTGTCACTCCTGTGCCCTGTCACTCCTGTGCCCTGTCACTCCTGTGCCCTGCCATCCCTGCATCCTGCCATCCCTGAGCCCTGTCACCCCTGAGCCCTGTCACCCCTGTGCCCTGCCATCCCTGTGCCCTGTCACCCCTGTGCCCTGTCACCCCTGTGCCCTGCCATCCCTGAGCCCTGTCACCCCTGTGCCCTGTCACCCCTGTGCCCTGTCACCCCTGTGCCCTGCCATCCCTGAGCCCTGTCACCCCTGTGCCCTGCCACCCCTGAGCCCTGTCACCCCTGCATCCTGTCACCCCTGTCACAGGGGTGACAGGGCACAGGGGTGGCAGGGCACAGGGGTGACAAGCCCGGTGCTGCTGCTCCCCAAAGCCACGGGCCGGGGCAGCTCATCCCCATCCCCATCCCCATCCCCATCCCCATCCCCATCCCCATCCCCATCCCCATCCCCATCCCCATCCCCATCCCTGCACCATGAACACAGCCCAAAAAATCCTCGGATTTCCTCAGCCCCTGAGAGTTCCCACACGGAGCAAACTCCGCGGCAGGCTCCCCGCTCCGAGGTAAACCCGTGTCGATGATGGGATGGCAGCAGCTCCGCCAGAGCTGTAAACCCCGCGGTTGGCATGGCAACAGCTGCTCGGGATCCCGGGGGATTGGGATAAAACACCCGGGATTCGTTCGGATAACGGGGCTGGCCCAGGCACCGAACAAACTGCTGGGCCGGGTGCGTTTTGTTGCCCAGCTGGAATTTTAAAGCGCTTTTCCTGAATTCGGGCTGCTTTTGGCACCTCGGGCCCTGCGGGAGCCGGTCCCGGAGCTGCCGTGTCCCAGCGGCCCCAGGCTTTGCCCCTGGAGCCCCGGCCCCGCTCCCGGATGGGAGAGGAGAATATTCCAGGTGAATATTCCAAGGTGAGGGCAGGCTCAGTGCAGCGGGGGATGCGATGTGTGTTCCGATGTCACTGATTCCATCTGAGCCACGTGCTCAGGATGGATTTATCCCCCAAATCTGCTTGTCTGGGAGACAGGACGGTGCTGGCCCGGCCAGCGGGGTCAGGGCAGAGGCGGCTCTGCTATCTCCAATTTACACCTTTTTTATCTGCGCGCTCATCACCCTCAGGCTGCCAAAAAACTTCCCTTGCTTTGTTCTCAGCCCCTGCTCCGCCAGCTCTGGGCTTTCCCTTGGATTTTCTCCCAGGCTGGAGGGTTCAGGGCCTCCCCTCGGAGCGTGGGGCAGCTCTGATAACCCCTTAGCACCGCTGGGATTTAGGCACATCCGCAGCACGGAAGGTTTTTAATTACATCTTCCTAAATATTCCTGGGAGGGGAGAGGTCCTCGCAGGGAAGTTCAGGAGCAGGAGGGAGGAGAGCAGCAGCTCTTGGCTCCGGGGCTCTGCCTGGCAGCCCTCCCTGCCCCCGGGATGGGGCAAAGGATCTCCCGAAGCTCTGCCAGACACCAGGAAAGGAAAAACCCAAACACCCCGGCACAGAGCCGGGGATCTTGTACAGGCACGGAGAAGTGTTTCTGCTTTAATTAGATTTTCTGCAGCTCCAGGGACGCTGGGGGGCCATTCCAGGCTCTGCTGTGACACAGGGAAACAAAGCAGCTCCACGCTTCCATCTCAACAACGAGCACAGAGGAGCTCCGAACAGCGATTCCCCGCCCCACAATCCACGAAAGGTGGGAGAAGTGAGATGTTCAACAGAGATTTGGGCATCTCTAAATGGCCCCAGCTCCAAATGCTCCACAGCTCCTGCCTTTCATCCCACAGATAACCAATGGATGCTTCAAACGGGCGCTGCTGATGGCTGAGAGTTACTCAGCACCTCCTCCCAGCTCCATCCCTGGGATGCTGCAGGCTCTGTCCAGCACCTCCTCCCAGCTCCATCCCTGGGATGCTGCAGGCTCTGTCCTGAACCTCCTCCCTGCTCCATCCCTGGGATGCTGCAGGCTCTGTCCTGCACCTCCCAGCTCCATCCCTGGGATGCTGCAGGCTCTGTCCTGAACCTCCTCCCAGCTCCATCCCTGGGATGCTGCAGCCTCTGTCCAGCACCTCCTCCCAGCTCCATCCCTGGGATGCTGCAGGCTCTGTCCTGAACCTCCTCCCAGCTCCATCCCTGGGATGCTGCAGGCTCTGTCCAGCATTTCCTCCCAGCTCCATCCCTGGGATGCTGCAGGCTCTGTCCTGAACCTCCTCCCAGTTCCATCCCTGGGATGCTGCAGCCTCTGTCCTGAACCTCCTCCCAGCTCCATCCCTGGGCAGGCTCCCTCCTGCCCCTCCAGCTGCCTGTTTGCCTTCTCACTGCACCAAACCTCCACAGCTTCTCCTGCCACCACCTCCTGACCCACCTGGTGCCCTCCTGGCATTTTTGGCTCCTTCGGGGGTTGGTTGGGTGTTTTTGTGGAGCTGGATCCATCTGCTGCCCCTTTGTGTCGCTGGGTTTGGGGATAGGGAAGCACAGGGATGAGCAGGGAAGGGGCAGGAGTGTCCCAAGGCCAGAGCTCTGCCCCACAGAACCCTTTTAGGATCCCAAATCCCTCGTGATTTTAGGAAACTCCAAGCACAGGACACAGCAAACCCCTTCAGCGTTCCCAGCTCCTCCCAGAGAGCTCCACGTTCCTGCAGGGCTGGGAGCAGCCTGGGCTTGGAGAGCCCTTGGCTGCTGCTCCTCCTCTCTGCCTTTTACCTGAAGCTGAAATCCTGCCTCGATGCCGAGCCCAGAACCACTGCAGCCCAGGTGATTCCCAGGAGATGCCAGTGGGAATGCCAAAGTCATGGAATTCTCTCCAGAAACCCAGATTGCCTGGTCTGGTCCCAGGAGGGAGCACCCAGCAGGACCTGGCTGGTCCTGTCCCAGAGTCCAGGGCTGTGGGAGCATCCCTGGGATCACCAGGCTGATCCCAAATCCCCCCCACAGCTGCTCCTCACCCCAGAGCCCCCCAGCTCCAGCAGTGCCTGCAGTGGAGGCAAGCTGGGGAGAGCTGGCACCCAGCTGCCCTACTTTAATGCTATTTTTGGGAGCATTCCCAAAAATCTGGGACTATGGCACGATCCCTGAGGCTTCCCCACAGCCAGGGTGCCACCACCCAACCCACCACTGCTGACCCTCAGCTGTGCTGGGATTATTTTGCTTTAAAACTATGAAAAAAAAAAAATCCCTGATTTTAATATATTCAGGGAGAGCTGTAACTAAATTTCCAGAGCTCCCACGTACAAGGGTGTCTATTCAAGTGAGACAACCTTGTGCAATTCAAAACACATTTCTTCCCCAAAAAAATTCCTTCCCCAAACCCTCAAACAGTGGCCACGTCCCCGCCACACTGCAGAGCTCCAGTGCACAATCATTGTCCATTTGGAATTAAATCACTCACGGTCATTAAAGTAATTAAATCGCTCCCATTTTATCCACACATCCATTGAAAGGCGGCGTCAAAAGGAACCAAATCTGGTTCAGATTCCTCCTGGACAAGCTCCAAGTGTGGTGAGGTTTGTGTTGCCTTTCTGGAGGTGGCAGCTCCTCAGCCCTGGAGTGGCAAAGGAAGAGCACAACCTTGTTTGGGGAGGTTTTTCTGCAGGTTTTAAATAGCCTGGCAGGAATGCAGCCCTGCAGCTCCTGAATACCAATGCACTGCTCTGCACCTCCCCAGGGCTCAGCAGAGCCTCGGGGCCCAGCACCTTCCCATTCAGCTGAAATCAGATTGAAACCCACTCCAACTCACCCAGATTAATCAAATTCTTCCCCTGTTTTCTATTCCAAAATGAAAGGAAGCTGTGGTTGCCTAAAATAACCCCGGGAAAGGCAGCTGTGCAGCAGCCTCTCATTTTCCCATTTTCCTTGGTAAAATCATGGAACCTCAGCCTGCTTTGGGTGAGAAAGGACCTTCAAACTCATTTATTCCACCCTGCTAAGGGCAGGGACACCTTCCACCGTCCCAGGGTGCTCCAAACCCATCCAGCCTGGCCTGGGGCACTGCCAGGGATCCAGGGGCAGCCACAGCTGCTCTGGGAATTCCATCCCAGGGCCTTCCCACCCTGCCAGGGAACAATTCCTGCCCCTGCCAGCAGTGCTGAGGTTTGATGGATGTGGGACAAAGGGAACAATGCAGTCCCTCACGGGTTGGGGTTTGATGGTAAAGATTTCTCCTTCTCTCCTGATTTTTGTGTGAACGCGAAGGAAATGAGGAGAGAAGGAGAAATCTTTACCATAAAACGAAGCCCCTGAGCTCTGCTGTAGATCCTGGGGACACGATCCCTGCTGGGGGAGCCCCCAAACCCCTGAGCCACAAGGGCAGCACCCCCGGCAGGGAAAGGCAGCAAATATCCCCGAATCCAGCCGGAGAGCTGAGCCAGCACTGCCAGGATGCAAATTCCTCAAGCTCAGGCACCCATGGGAGCCGGGAGAGGCTTTGAGGTGTGCAGGGTGGCCTGAACCAGGGCTGGGATCGCTTCTTTTGTGGTAATTAATCCCATTAATTGATCTGTTGGGCGTGATCACACTTAATACCTGCTCCCTTCCATTCTAAGGCAAGCCCAGAGCCCTGCAGGTCTGCATCCCAGCACACCTGGAAACAGAGCCCTGGGGGAAGAAATCCCCCTTGTTTCAGGTGTCACAGGGATTTAAAAACCACAATTCCTCCTCTCCCTGCAAAGCCCAGCAGCCCTCAGGCCACAGCACCCCACTCTGCTCCGTGCTAATCTAATAAAAACACTCAGCTCTGACAGGCAGAAAATGACATTTTTTATTTTTTTTCACCTGCTGGTCGTTCCCCAGCCAGATAAACCCTCCGGATCTCCTCCTTGGGAGACAAACAAAATATTAACAATAATCCAAAGCAACACTTCCATTCTTTCCATTTAATCAGCTCAGTTTTGCCCTCAGAGCCTCCCCAGACGAGCAGTGGGGCTTTTAATGGACGCTTAACATGGCCAAGCTGTGCATTTTTAATTAAGAGGCCCAGTTTGACATCCTGGGTGATCCACTACCCACACGTCTGACTAATACACTGTCTCCAGAGCAGCTGAAGAGCTCAAACTCTATCAGAAATGATAAAAGCAGCTGTTTGTTTGTTTGTTTAAATCCCAGCACAAAGAGCTTTAGCTAAAGCTGGGCAGTGCCCCCATTCTCGGGGTCTCCCCTGGGGCTTTTCTCCCCAGCACTGGCCTTGCCCCAGCACCTGCTGTGGGATAAAGGATGCCGGGAGCAGCAGGAAAATCCAATTTTTGCTTTTCCTGCTGCCTGGGCAGCTCAGGCTCTGTGTGAAACACAGCTCTGCCTGGGGGAACTCCAGCAGTTTGCCTCAGCAAGGGAAAAACAAAACTCAAATCCATGAGCACGCCCAGATTTATCCCGAAATTCCTGCACGGATCTGGGATTTTGGCATCCCGATCAGTGGCACTAATCCCCATTAACAATGTATATTAATTACATCATAGTGTTATATATAATACATTACAATTATGTGCCATTAATATGTAATAATAGATATTATTAGGTGATAAAATATAATATATATAATATATATAATATATATAATATATATAATATATATAATATATATAATATATATATATAATATATATATATATAATATATAATATATATAATTATATATAGACATTATGGTTATGTAATTGTATTATTGTAATATGTAAGATTAATGTAATATCAATATGTTATTAAATTATATGATATCATAGCAATGTAATATAACAACTTTTCATTAATTATATTAATGTTAATGTATCGATATTATTATATTATCTGTAATTATAAGATACATGATATAATATAATATACAATATATAATTATAAGATACATTATATTATGCAATATATAATATATTAAATTACATATTAAATATTATAGATTACATATTCTATATTCTATATTCTATATTCTATATTCTATTAAATATATTATATATTATATATTATATATTATATATTATATATTATATATTATATATTATATGTTATACTGGGAAAACCCAGTTTGTTTCATCAGCAGAATAATTTTTTATTTGGGGGAAAAAAAAATATCAGGGGCTACAATAACAGACGAAGTTCTGAGGAGAAGATGGAAAACCTGGACATCATTTATGGATCCCTGGGCTGTCCCAAGCGAAGTTTATTTGTGTTTCGATTAATTATTTAATTCGTGTTACAAAATTTAATCATGATTTTATGATGTATTTATATTTAGTCATAATAAAATTTTTTTATCTATTTAGAATAAGGTAATTTAAAATGATTTTATTATTTAATGTGCATTATAAATGTGTTAATTTGTATTTCACCCCTGGCACCTCAGGGGTTCAGCTGGCACAGGTGTGAAGGTGTGAAAGGTGAAATATTTTCTTGGCCACCCCAGGAGAAAAGCATCCCACGGATCAGGGGGGACAAAGGGCTCCTGGAATTTCCAGAGCCAGAAGCCCCCAGGGCCCATTTCCCAGCAGCGCTGTCAGTCCCACTCCAGGGAACTCTGCAGGGTTTGCAGTTGGGGTTTGGGCTGGAAAGTTCCCTCTGAGAGGATTGCACTGCCCACCCCAGCAAAGGATTCTCACCCCAGCCAGGAAAATGGGAACCTGCATCAGCTTCTCCTCCTGAAGGCAATTCCTTTTGTTCCTGGTGCCCAGAATTGCCTCTATTTCCTTCTCAGGACTGATAAACTGTCTAATAAGATTTTTACTCATGATTAAATCAAGGAAAAAAAAAAAAAAAGGATATTTGGACAACAGAGGAGCTGATTCTTCTGCTGAAAAGCATTTTAGGGCCAAGGAGCTGTTCCAGGGGCTGGAGCCAGGCTGGGAGAGCTGGGGGTGCTCAGCTGGAGAGGAGAAGCTCCAGGGAGAGCTCAGAGCCCCTGGCAGGGCCTGGAGAGGCTCCAGGAGAGCTGGAGAGGGGCTGGGGACAAGGGATGGAGGGACAGGACACAGGGAATGGCTTCTGTAGATCAGACACCTCAGAGTTGGTGCATTAAAGAAAATTCAGCATTCTGAGGTGCCACAGTAATTTGTCTGGCCAGGAATGGGAAATTCATTGAAGGAAACAACTCCCTGGGATGCATCACTCAGGAAAACCAGGGAAAAGGACTGGAATTAATGTTAAAGAGGAGTTGCCGAGTATTTAAAACCCTCTTTTGCCTGAGTTTGTTTCTTTATGTGGGCTTGAGAGACTGTCTAGGATGGCTTTGCTTGATTTGTTCCTTCTTTTATCCTTAAAATATCAGGAATGCCAATATTAGCCTGGTTCTCAACACAAGCCTTGAATTCTTTTTAAGCCAAGCCTTAAGGAGAGATGTTGGATTTTCAGCAAAGCCTTCCTTCCTCTGAAATGTTAATTAGCATCTGAAGTGGAGAAATTAGGGAAAAAAAGGCAAAAAAGCAGCAAACCTTGATATTTCCCTCCCAACTTCCCTTTCAAGCGCGGAGTTTTCGCTCCCTTTCTTCTTGAAACTTTATCTGCACACGTTTTCTCTGGTTTTTGGAGATCAGACACCTCAGAAGTTTAAAATAAATACAGTTCAGCCCCTGAAAGTCTCTTTTCAGATATCAATCCCTCCCCCCGTTATCTGCTCTCGTTTAAGGGAGCTGACAGAACCCTTTTTTTGAGATATTTAGAAATTAAATAAGGCAGGGAACACAATTCTCAGTTTCCCCCTGATTTTTCTCCATGGCCATCCACTCTCCCAGCCTCCTGCTTGGAACTGCACCATCAATTCTTGGAAAGCCACCTTGGACTGCTGGCCTGTCCAGCTGTGCTCTGCCCTTTTTAGGGACAAGGCCACTTCTAACAACTTCTTCCCCCTAAAACCTCATGGTGGCACTTCCCAGCAGCAAGGAGAGCAGCAAGAACCAGGATTGTGTCCTGAAGGGAAGGCAGAGGGGCTGACAGGGCCCTTTCACCTGCAGGACTCCAAAATATCTGCAGGGCAAAAAATTTTGGTTCCTCCCCAAAGCCCCAGAGCAGCTGCAGGTTGGGAACAGGAGCAGCAGCAGAGTCCTGGAGCTGGGAGGATGTTGCCTCCCCCGTGGAGCTTCCCAGGGAAAGTTTTCTTCTGGAAAGCTCCATCAGGACAGGATTTCTTTTGTTCTGGCGTGACAAATTCCAGCTTATCCAAGCTCATCCCAGCTCCCAGACAGGAGATGGCAGAGGGGCAGGAGGGAGCAGCAGGGGCCTGGCTGGAGCCCTTGCCAGGGATCAGGATTCATTCCTGGATGGATCCCACCACCCTGGGGTTTGGGATTTGATTTCCTCCCCCGAGTTTGTGTCGTCCCCAGGGCTGGAGGGGCCTCTGGAGATCCCTGTCCACGTGGGAATTGCTGACAGCTCCCCAGGCCCACAGCAGTGTTCAACCCACACTTCCAAGGTGTCACCTCCAGCCACAACCCCCTGTGTCCCTCTGGGCATTCCCAGAGTCTGGAACGTTGCTGTGGGCTGTAGGCACAGCTTGAGCACCTTCCAGAGGTGGACACAGCCATGAGGAAAGGGCTGGGATGTGTGGAGGAGCCCTGGTGCTGCTGGAGGAGGCACAGCCTCCCCCAGATCCACTCTGCAGCACACAGGGAGAACAATTCCATTTGGGATCTGCCCACCTCCTGCAGCTGGAGGGACAGGGCACAGGGAATGGATCCCAGTGCCCAAGGGCAGGGAGGGATGGGATGTTGGGGAGAAATTTTTCCCTGGAGGGTAGGAAGGCTCTGGAATAGAATTCCCAGGGCAGCTGTGGCTGCCCCTGAATCCCTGGCAGTGCCCAAGGCCAGGCTGGAGCAGCCTGGGACAGTGGGAGGTGTCCCTGCCATGGAACAGTGGGGTGGGATGGGATGGGATGGGATGGGATGGGATGGGATGGGATGGGATGGGATGGGATGGGGTTTAAGCTCCCTTCCCACCCAAACCACGCCAGGATTCCACGTTCTCAGGGCCCTGCAGTAAATTCCTGATCCCCTGCTTGAAGCACGACTCCAAATCCCTTTTCCCTGGGGTTTCTCTGGAGGCACAGCCTGCATCCCGAGCTTCCCACACCCACCTGGGCCAGCTCCCAGCCCCACAAGCCCTTCCCTTCTCCCACAGGACACCACTGCCACACCCCACAATCCATGGCCTTTCCCCCTTGGATGAGGGGAAGAGCCTGGCTGTGCTCTGCTGCACTCCTCATTTGCTGGGCCTGGATTAAGTGTGGAGATTATTGAACATGTGCTGGTGCTCAATTAATATTTCATTGCTGCTGGCTCCTGTGTGGGCTGCCTGTTCTCCTGGAGTGCTCCAGCACCATGGAAACGTTGGGAGAGATTTTCCCTTAATTGCATGAATGGTTGACAGACAACAGCACAGCACCATGGAATTAAGGCCCGATGGCTGAGGAATTCTCAAGAGCTGTTGCTGGTGGCTTAATTTTATTTTTAAAGCTGGCAGCATCTGCTCTCGTCCAGGAGAATTTGTGAAGGCTTTAATGTGATCAGGTAACAAATCTGTGAGCCAGGGAGTGCGGGGTTACCAGAGCTACAACTCACACAGGTGAGCCCGTGAAACTCAGGGAGGATTTCAGCCAGGAAAGAAAACAAATATAAATAACTTTTCCTAAAGTGATAAAAAAACAAAACCCTAATGAAATGCTCCTTTTCCTTTTAGTCTGTACTTTTATGGCGAGTTTAATTCCACAAATAACCACCCCCTTGGCTTTAGAATTGTCAAGGAAAATGTGGCTGAGCACCATCCAGTGCCAGCAAACCCAGGCAGCTCGCTGTCAATCAGCTTTTTGTATTTCTCAGGTTAAAATTGTCCCATGGCTCAGAGGACAGAACCCTGGGCATCATTCTGTAATGAAGCAGCTTTGGGTGAGCAGAGCTGGTGCTGCAGGATTCCCCACGCTCAGACTCCTCGGGGTGCAGATTGTCCCCGTGCTCAAAGGCAGGAATTCCCAACTCAGGAATTTCACTGAACTGCACAAAGTTCTTTCCCATCTTATAAAAGCAGAGCTTTAAGTGTTACATGCCCAAAGCTGTGGCTGAGGCTTAGCCCCTAATTAAATCTCGGTTTAAATCGATTTCAGACCCATTTACTGTTAAGGGCCCGGTGCTCCTCTGAAGTTTTCCTGGCAATTTAAACCTCAAGAACTCCAAACTCTTATCAGAATAACTCCCTGATAATTTTAAACAGCACAGATGATAAAGGAGAGGTTGGACAGCTGCAAGATCACTTGGTCATGGGCCTGCTTGTCTCAGTCTCTGCCAGAACTCTCAAGGAGCCCTTATTTAAGAAAGCAAATTATATAAATTGCATTTATCATTATTATCATTAATGTGCCATCAGAAACTCCCAGTGACATTTGTTTTGGTTTGTTTTAAACATGTTTAAATGAGCTGGATTTGAGCCCAATGCCAAGTTTGAGCTGAGGTATTGTTGAAATCCTGAAAAATTCCAGTTCTGAGTTTAGATTAAATTCTCTCTGATTTTTAAATAAAAAAATCTCCTCCCCTTTTTAAATCCACAGCAGTAAAGCCTGGACCTACCCAGGAGCTGAAACTTCAAAATGCAGGTCTGAGCTCCAAGCCCCACCCAAGCTGGCCCTGAGCAGCCCCAGGGGCACGGGGAGTCCATCCCTGGGGAACCCATTCCCTCTCTGGCAGGACACAGAGCCCTGATCCAGAGGTTTCAGGACCTGAACTGCCCAAATTTCTGCCAGGAAGGAAAGTTCAAAGCACTGCCCAGCGTTTAACTGGTGCTGAGATCAAGACTAAGGGAAGATAAGCCCAGCCCTAAGCACGGGAGCACGGGAGTGTTTAACCCCGGGCAGCCTCACCCGGGCGGGACTCAGAGCTGGGATTTCAGGAGAATTCCTCAGCTTTTCACAGCCCCATCCACAGCAACGGCCCTGCCCTGCAAATGTCACTGAACCCCGGGATCCCTGAGCTTGGAAAAGCCCCCCCAGCCCAGGGAGTCCCAGCTGTGCCCCATCCCCACCCTGTCCCCACCCAGAGCCCTGAGTGCCACCTCCAGCCCTGCCCTGGGCACCTCCAGGGATGGGGATCCAACCCTCCCTGGGCAGTGCCAAGGCCTGAGCACCCTTTCCATGGGGAAATTCCTGCTGCTGCCCACCCTGAGCCTGCCCTGGCCCAGCCTGGGGCCGTTCCCTCTCCTCCTGTCCCTGTGCCCTGGGAGCAGATCCCAAATCCCCCCCTGGCTGTCCCCTCCTGGCAGGGAGCTGTGCAGAGCCACCAGGGCCCCCCTGAGCCTCCTTTTCTCCAGGCTGAGCCCCTTCCCCAGCTCCCTCAGCCCCTCCTGGGGCTCCAGACCCTTCCCAGCTCCCTCAGCCTCTCCTGGGGCTCCAGACCCTTCCCAGCTCCCTCAGCCTCTCCTGGGGCTCCAGACCCTTCCCCAGCTCCCTCAGCCCCTCCTGGGGCTCCAGACCCTTCCCAGCTCCCTCAGCCCCTCCTGGGGCTCCAGACCCTTCCCAGCTCCCTCAGCCCCTCCTGGGGCTCCAGACCCTTCCCAGCTCCCTTCCCTGCCCTGGACATGCTCCAGCCCCTTGGGGTCTCATCATGAAGGCCTGATCCAATCCAGGGGCCATCAGCCCCTTGCCCACCTGGGCACCCCTGGGCTCGTGCCCTGCTGCTGTCCCCAGCATCCCCAGGGCCTTTCCCAGCTTTCCAGCCTCTCTGCCCAGCCTGGAGCATCCCAGGGGTTGTTGTCACCCACAGGTAGGAGCCAGCCCTTGGCCCTGCTGACCCCTGGATCCCACCTGGCCAGGTTCCCCTGCAGATCCACACTCCCACCCCAAACATGGACAAACCCCGCTGGGGGTGCTGAGCAGCCCATGGGCAGCCCTGGCAGGGACTGATTCCCCCAATGCCCAGCAGTGGCACTGCCAGGCCCCATTCCCTGGGATCTGCTCCGGTGGCAGTGTGGGCAGCTGGGCACATTCCCCTCAGCTCAGTCACGTTCCCATCAGTGCCTTTCCACACCCTCCTGGCACCGCTCGCTCTCAGAACGTAGAGCCAGGCTAAAATTAGAGGTGTTGCGAGTGCGTTATCGGGGGGAGGGGGGGGGAAAAAAAGAGAGAAAAAATTGGCTGAAGAGAATGGATCCGAGCTAATTCTGGATGGGGCTGGTTGTATTTCCTGTCAGGGAGATTGCTCAGCACCGAGCACTGGCTCTGCCGGAGGAGCCTCTCCTGAGGAAACATTTGGTATTTCATTACTCTTGCCATTCCACCTCAGACAGAGGAGAGGTTGCCTCTAATCCTTGAACACAAGCCCAGCAGGAAAGGCCTGCCTGGCCCTCCTGCAGCAGCGTTTAACCCCAGCTCAGGCTGGGGATGAGAGCTGGGAGCTCCTGGGCAGCCAGGACACGACCTCCATCCACCACAATCCCTGTGCCTCTAACGAGTGTGGACAGGATGTTTTACTGCTCATAAATATTCACCAGCCCAGAGACAGGAGCTGAAGAAGAGCCAGGGCACGAATCTCTCAGCCTGGCTGAGCACGGGCTGCAGCGCTGGAATTATGGATGTGGGAGAAGATGCACTGAGGTGAGAGCAGCCGGGCTCCAGGGATGACACAGATTTATTGGAAACACCCAGCAGGGGCCAACGTGGTCCTCTGGGCCAGCTGCCACCTCCACCACAGCACCTGGATGATTTCTCTTCCTTCCAAGGCTCTCTCATCATTCCCACACTCTCCTGATCCCAATTTTCCACACAAAGGGCCGAGCCCTTCTCCCTCTCATCAGCTGCCACTAAAGCTGGAGCAGCCTGGAATCCCTTCCTGCTCTCAGTTAATGGTCAAGCAAGTCCCTCAGTCTGTCCAAATCTGCTCTGCTGAAATGAAGAACTTTTTTTTTTTTTTAAAGTCTATTTAAATCAAATAACCTCCTCTTGCATGAAGGTCATTCTTAACAACGAGCTCTAACGATTTTAGAACAGCATCTCCTCCTTTCCAGCCAGGAAATATTTATTTTAAAAATCCGTTGGCTAAAAACTGACTCGTTGAAACGGACAGGAAGGAGACCAGCTGATAATAGCCTACAGTGACCTAGAAAAAATTCAAATTACTGCCGTTTTTGTCCACAGCTTCCAAGCAAATGAAGTACAAAAACTTGGCAAAGTTGAACTGCACACAATGAATTCAAAGCCTGCCCAGAGTAAAGGGCACTGGAGGTTGCTGAGGGTGCTGGAGCTGCACTCACAGGTGGCTGCTGGAGAGGAGCTGTCAGAGCCTGCTCTGCCCCCAGCCACAGAACCTCCCCAGAACTGCTCTTTTAAAATGCATTTGGAAATGCAATTGCACAGAACTGAACAGATTACACAGCTCCAACTGCACAGGGCTCCACTGCAGCCACACAAGAGCCAGGAACATCCCAGGAAGATCACGGAACCTTGGAATCAATTCAGAGGGAACTTAAATCCCACCCAGTGCCACCCCTGCCCTGGCAGGGACCCTCCCACTGTCCCAGGCTGCTCCAGCCCCAGGGCCCAGCCTGGCCTTGGGCACTGCCAGGGCTCCAGGGGCAGCCACAGCTGCTCTGGGCACCCTGTGCCACCCTGCCCACCCTGCCAGGGAACAATTCCTGCCCCAAATCCCACCCAGCCCTGCCCTGGGCAGTGGGAGCCATTCCCTGTGTCCTGTCCCTCCAGCCCTTGTCCCCAGTCCCTCTCCAGCTCTCCTGGAGCCCCTCCAGGCTCTGAGCTCTCCCTGGAGCTTCTCCTCTTCAGGTGAGCACCCCCAGCTCTCCATTCCTCTCCATCCTGGAGTCTCCTCTGGAGCTGCTCCAGCAGCTCCTTCCTCTGCTGGGGAGCAGAATCATCAGGCAGTGCAATTAAATGTAATTAAAGTGTGCCTGATTTCCTTCCCTGGGGCCACGGGGGGAGGAAGAGGAGGCACCAAAGCACTCTTTGCCTCCCTCCCCAGGACCTGCCTGGCTGCTCCTTCTGCTTGCTGGGGCACCAGGAGGGACAGCAGGGTGGCTCTACCTCCTCTGCCATTTCTGCTGTCCAAGGTGAGCTCTGTTTCCAAGCAGGACAGAGCCCAGACCATTCCAAGGTCAGGTTTGACCAACAAAAGTGGCACCTTGCCCTAAAATTAATGCAGGGCCCAGCTCAGCTTCCAGAGGCAGAGAGCCCATCCCACACCCCTCACTGTGTCTGTTCCGCTCTGAGCCAGGCTGGGTTATCTTTTGGAGTCTTTCAGCTCAGGTTTGGGTTGGTTTTTGTTTAATTCCTACTCCAGCTCCTGCTCTAGTCCCAGCCAGCCCAGGACTCCTGGATCTCAAGGACATTTCAATTACCTTTCCCCACAGCCTCTGGCTGCTTCCCAGACTTCCAGGAAGGATTTCACAGCATTCCAGAGTATAGGCAGGGTATTTGGCCAAGGAGATCTGGATCAGGAGCTCAGGGATCAGACACAGCAGCTCCAACCTCTGTCTGCTCCTCAGCACCACTGCATGAGCCCTCTCCCTGAGCAGGCAGGCTCCAAAGCAAGATATTTTTGGGATTTAAGCCTCTGCCAACAGAAATCTGGAATGATCCATTCCTTACAACAGAGCATAAACCACCCTTTCACAAGCAACAGCTTTAATTTTCTAAAATGACACCCAGGGACTCAGAGTTCCTAAGTTCTCCTAGAAAAAAGGCTCACCTCATGTTACCCCGTGGGGGTAAAGTAGCACTAAAGCACTAAATTCAGGGAAATTTTAGATTCCAGAGCCTGGGAAGCTGGAAGAGCAGCGCTGCCACTCCAAATATTGATGCCACGGTACTGCTGCCCTGCTATGAAAACTGCAGGGACGCTCCTGACGATCAGCCTGCTGTCAGTCAGCTGCATCCCACAAAGCCAGCCCTTCCCACTCCTCCAGCTGCTCCCGACAAGAACTCCTCGGGATTAGGAAAACAACACCACCACCGTGTGGCCGGGATGAAGGAGAGAAGCCGGGGAAGGAGGGCTGGCTGCCTTCCCTCGGTCACACATCCTGCAGCAGATTCCCAAAGCCGCCGCTGGAAATCCAGGATAAACCCAGAGCGCCGCCGCTCGCTCCCGTGCGGAGCGGGATGTCCCCATGGATGGGATGTCCCCATGGATGGGATGTCCCGCTCCGAACTCACGGATTCCGTGCCTGCTCTTGTCGCTCTTGTTCTTCGAAAGTTTTTCTGAAGTTCTTTCAGCTTTCTGATGTTTTACTTTCGTGGTGGAGTTTCTCACGCACTTTTCATGTGAACAATGATTGTTTTGCATTCCTTTCTGGAGGAGGAGAGAATTGATGGGCTGTTGGGTTGCCCAGCGTGGTTGGAGAGGAAGATTTTCATCCTCCAACCCATGGTCACTGCTGGAATTCTATAAATGTTGAGGTCTGTAAATAAACTGCCCCTTTTTTTGCCTTGGACACCTCAGTGTGTGAGTCTCATTATTTTGTGTCCTACTGTGACATGCTCCCACTCTCTGGGTTGTCCTGCAGCTGTCCCCAATCCTCCTTTTCCAGCTGTTACTGGATTCAAACCTGTGGATATCCTGCAAAGGTGAATATTGCTGAGATTGCTGGAAATAAGACCTCCAAAGCCTGTGGACTTCAGGACAGGCAGGAGCTCAAACGGGCTGTGCTTTTTTCCAAGAATTATGCAGAACCTCAACTTCGATTAGCTGGCTTGGTATTTCTAGAGCACTGAAAGCAAGGTGAATTCTGGCCTGGTAATTTTTAAGCTTATTTGTTCTCCTCAGAGGGTTTTAGCATTGAGCTACAAGCAATGCAACTTTCAGTGTGATGACACAGATGGCTTCAAGCTGGTAGAGGTCAGATCTCAAGGATTTCAGCCTGCAGGAGCCTCCTGATTTTTAATGCGACACACACCTGCAAAGGTGTGTCTGTGGCTCTGGGGAAAGGGGGAACCTCCACTGGCAAACCAACCCCAGTGGAATTGTAAGGCTGGAGCAGGGATGGGCTGTGCACCTGGGGGTGCAGAATTCCAGACTGGTTTGGGGTGGGAGGGACCTTAAACCCCATTCCTGGGCAGGGACATCTTCTACCATCCCAGGATGCTCCAACCCCATCCAGCCTGGCCTTGGGCATTGCCAGGGATCCAGGGGCAGCCACAGCTTCTCCAATCCAATTCCAGGTCCTGCCCACCCTCCCAGGCAGGAATTCCTTCTCACGTCCATCCCTGCCCTCTGGCACTGGGCAGCCATTCCCTATGTCCTGGCACTCTCTGCCCTCTCCCTCCTTTTTGAAACCCCAATTGATTTTGGTCCCCTTTTGGATTTTGGTCCCCTTTTCCAGGTAAAACCAGAATATTTCCAAAGCTTTCCCTCAAATTGCAGTCCATGGACGGGATGGGATGCGCAGCAATCAGGGAAGCAATTAGAAAATTAAACTTCCCAGACATCTGCAGGAATCTGCAGCATTTGAAAAGACCGTGGACTATTCCCAAGAACAAAGTGCCTCGTGTTTCCATTCTCCTCCTGCTTTTCCAAGCTGTTTAGATATTCCAAGCCTTTTGAGTAGCTCAAGAGAAAACTGAATTTCCATTTTTTTTTCCCCCCAACAGTGCAGCCTCAGGCACGGAACAGCAGTGGGAAGAGCAGCAGGAACATCCTAAAGGTTGTGTGAATGCAAAACCTGCTCACCCCAGCTGGAGTCCTTTAGGCACTGGAGGAAATCTAGGAAAATCCTTGAAAAAAAAACTCCTCAGTAACTACTTAGCTGCATTTCCCAGCGAGCAAGGCAGCTTCTCCCTGCCAGCATTCCTGGTGTTTAACATTCCTGCCAGCTGCCACCTTGCACTGCAGGAACATCTGCATCCCAGAGACTCCCAAAGAACAAGTGAAGCCCCAAACCCGTGGAGATAAAAGCCTGGGAAGAGGGGCAATATTCCCATTTCCTCCTGTCCTAGGTTATAATGTGAAATTGTGCCCAAGGTCTGTATTCTATCCCATGAGCCTTGGAGCCAAGGTGGGGCAGTGTTTTCCTGATCTCCTGTTAATGAGCCCAACAATGCCTTCCCAAGGAAGTTATCTCTGGTTAATGGGCCATCAAGGACCCACTGCATGACTCATGGAATGAGATCATCCCATTGTGAGATGCTCTGCCCAGGGGGAGGAGCCAAGCATTCCCACCTGGATAGAATCCAGGGTTTGAGACATCACAGGGAGCTTTTATCCACTGGACTCCCAGAGGAGACAAGAGCTACCAGACGGAATCACTGCTTGGACAAGAACATCTCATCTGGTTCCACTGGATTCCTGGAGGAAGACTGGACCCTTCTCACCATCCCTGGACCCTTCTCACCATCACTGGACCCTTCTCACCATCACTGGACCCTTCTCTCTCAGGATCATCTCTACTCCAACAGAACCACATCTGCCACTCCAGGAGGACTCACTTTTGGACTGCTCCCAACACCCTGACCAACAGGGTGTCAGGTTGTATTGTTCCATTTATTTTATTTTACCTTTTTTTTCCTCTCTTCTCCTATTAAATTGTATCTCTGACTGAGAATCTCACTGGTTTTGCTTTCAAACCAGCACATCTCCCTGCTCCCAAACAGCAGCACAATCCAAGCCCTGCGAGCTTTCCCCTCTCAGCACCTCGTCCCCAGAGCCAGGAACTGAGAGCCCACACTCCACATCCCTCCCTTTGAGCAAGGGGCTCCCAATTGCTGCCCTCGGGAGCTTTTCTGTGCATTCTGTCACCACAAACCAGCCATTTAGCGACAAAATGTTTGGAGTGAACCAATTGAGGGGAGGGCGAGGGAAATCAGGCTGGAGAGGAGCAGCAGCTGCTCCACTTTTGGGGAATAATGGAGCTGATGAACTCGATTGTGAGGGAACTGGGCACAGCTGCAGCTCCTGGAAAAAATAACGGCACAAAAGGCTCGTTCTCCAGCCCAGCCCCACTAAACTGCTCAGGGCTGGGCTGGGGGGTCGTTTGGGGTTTTGTTTCTCATTTGTTACTTTGGGGGACAGGGAGAAAACTTCTCCATTTGAAGGAGCTGCCAGTTAAAGGTCTGGTTTTATTTTTATTTTTTTTCCTAAAAACCAGGCCTCTAACTGTTGTAAAAGAAAAGCAGTTTTTTTCTAAAAGTACAGGAGTAATCCCATTGAATCCTATAAAACCATGTCAAACAGACACTCTAAAGGCAAATTTTCTAAAGAAGTACCAGAGACCAAAACTTCCTGCACCTTAAGTACAGCCGTTAAATAATCAGAGCAAACTTTCATTTGTTGTGACCACAATTTGCACCTTCCCTTCCAAAAATTATCTCAGGAGTGGATGTCACACAATCCCAGAGTCATATCCTATTTATCCCAGGAAAAAAATCTGATTAATCTCCATGGAGCTGTCTGGTTTCCCTCTATATTTTTTTTCCCCTTTGGAAAATCAAAAGATGCCTCAAAGTTCCTGGATGGATAATTGAGGCATTTCCAGCTTTTCATTCCATCCTGAACTTTCTAAGGCAAAAAACCTCAGCACAGGCAAGGACAGCAACAGGTACTGAGAAGTCCATAAAATATCCAAATAACAGCTTTTTTTAAAATCTAAAAATTGTAACTGAAACGATTCATCAATGTGGATAAATATCCGGGGAATTTCCTCCTGTTTGATCCAGGTAGATCCGTGGGGCAGGATCCCACAGCACAGAGGGAAGTGCTCCCAGTACAGTGAATATTCAGCTTTAATATCCCCCACCAAGCCAGCAAAAAGCAACCTCAGCTGAATCTCTTCACTACACCACACTTAAGAGGCACTATTTAATTAAATCTTAAGCCAAATGACTCCAGGGAGGGAAGCACAAGTTAATTAACATATCATGACAGAGTACATAAAAACCCTGGGACAGGGGCATCAATAATAAACCAAAGGCAAAGCAAAAGGGGCCTGGTTTAGGATTGGCTCAAGGACCTGGATTAATTAGGAGTGTTTGAAGCCAGGACTGCTCGTGTCCCTCCCTCCAGCCAGGGATTCAGACACTTAGCTCAGATCAATGTTAACCTCAGGTAGAGCAGCTCAAATCCATCTTTTCTGTCATTTCTTTGTGCTCAGCACCTTTGAATCCCACGAAAAAACAAGCCAGGTTTTCATCAACCCTCCATCCAGCAGGATGGCTGCAAGCAGGGGTTGTTAATTATAGATTAAAACATTCCTGTAAGACTTTGAAACCAACCCAGATAAACCAAGCTCAGGATTTCTGAGGACCCAAAGATCACACAGGTTTTAATTGTTGGAAGGGACTGAACACCACATGAACTTTCTCTTGCACAATGCTTTTTGTGCACATCACCCTACAAAAAGTTACTGTTTGTGTCACACCTACAGCAGCTCCATATTTTGTTACACACAATCCTCTTGCACCATTGAGAGGATTTTTTTCTCTTACCTTCAATAACAATAAACAGCAGGTTGTGAATTGATTATTATTTCTACACTAAACGTCCCAAATATTCCTCCTCAATGCATTTATTCGGCTCAAAACTTACACTCTAATGGGTATTTACATCCTTCAAGTGGTAAAAGGCAGATAAATTCAATGCCTACGAGGTTCAGGGATTTACAGCTATAAAAATTGTTGTATTATTCATGACTTCAAGGTTTTTCTTTGTGATTTCACAAACCAGCTGCACGTTCATGTGCTTTATAAAACATTATAGAAGAGCCACTCAGAACTTTGTACGAGAGGAACAGAACCAAGAGCAGTGAGTGAAGTAAAGGATGTTTCCCTCCCTGGCATCACGACGGATTTGCACTCCTTGGAGGGCTCTGCCAGGGGCACCCACAGGGAGCTGGGACAGAAAATTCCCTTTTTCTCCTCGGGGTTGTTTATATTCCCCAAACCCTGGGCAGGTGGGTCTGGAATACCGAGCAGGGGGTGGGGATGGAGAGCACAGCAGGGCAGCTCAGGGATCTCTCTCCTTATCGCAGCAGCGCAGGAGGAGGGGCTGGCAGTGCCCTGCTTCACAGGAAAACTCAGCGGGGAGAGGAGTCAGGTGCAAGCTGGACAAGGAGCTGATCCATCCCCACCCCATGGAAAGGGAATAACGCTGTGCTCAGGTGGAGAGGAATGCAGAACTCTTCAGCCTTTGAGGTGTCCTCAGTTGCCCTTCCCACACCAACCCTCCTGGAACTCTGTCCCTGTCCAAGCACAGTCCCTCCAGCTCGAAAAAGCACCAAATCAGCTGAAATAGCGGGAGCTGGTAAATTCCACGGAATTGTTTTTCTAAGGAAAGAAAACCATTGTAATGAAATGCCGGTGATTGCTGCAGTTTGGCTCCAATGCGCATTTCCCCCCGGGCACATCCAACCCGGACCGGCTTCTTTGTCTACAAAATGTTGCTCTTCTAAAGCCTGTGCCACACATAAAAACCCTAAAATCCAGCGCTGACTCTTCAGCCCCATGAAAAAAATGATGCATAATATTCTTGGGGGAAGGGATTTAACTGCGCAGCTGAGCTCTCCCCTCGTTACCTCAGTGCCACCAGGAGAGCTGCGAGTTAAGGACTCTTATCTTTCAGCTGCTGCACATTTTTGAGCTGCTTGTTCCATTTCATTCCATACCAGGCAATTTGCTTTGCCTGCGAGTGGAGAAGCTGTTGCCCCAAAGCCGAAATTTAAAGAGATGAGTGCGAAGGAACTTGGTGAAGGGTGCCCCAGTGCGGGTGGATACCTGGGCTGCTGTTTGTGCATTGAGAACAAAGCAAAGAAAGTCTGGAGCACAAGGAAAAGTCATTGTACAGCCAGAAAAACTGGCTCTAAGAGTATTTTTGGGGACCTGGAGGTGCTCTCAATCATTTTTAAGGCTGCTTGTGCTTCCAGTTGGTTGCATCTCTTCATGGCTGTGCAGGGATAAAAATCCACAACTCCTGCCCCTGTGGAGTTGTTTCCTTAAAGCAGGGAAAGAGCAGGAGGAGACTTGAAGTCCGACTGTAACAGCAGAGAGAATTCCAGTTCTTGTTCTCTAGGAAGGTCATGAAAACACTCGAGGCTGCACCAGGATCACGCTGTTCACAGGAGAATGAGGACGAGGAATAGTTTGGGTTGGAAAAGCCCTCGGAGCCCATCGTGTCCAACAATTCCCAGCACTGCCCCACGTCCCCAGGTGCCACATCCACACGGCTTTTCAATCCTCCATGGGAACTCCTGTTGCCATGTCTGAGCACCCTTCCCATGAGGAAATTTCCCCGGCATCCAACCTAAACCTCCCTGGGACCACAGTGCTCTGGGGAGGGCTCCCTGTCCCTGCCATCTCCTCACTGGTTCCAAGGGAAGGAGTTTGGGATGCGAGCACATCCAGAGTAGGGTTTTTGAATGATCTGAGGGAAGGAGTTTGGGAACTGCTCGTGTTGCTGCTGCTGCAGGGTTTGGGGCACAAGGGCTGGTTCCTGTTTCTGCTCTCAGCTCTTTCTCTCCTCGCCCATCAGCTCCGCTCAAAATCTCGAGCTCAGATGCAGAGGCCGCAGCTCTGGTGGCTTCACCTCACCCTGTGAACAGGCCGGGTTTGGGTACAGCGGTGTCCCATTAATTGGTGCCTTTGGTGGCAGTGCCCCACTAATTGGTGTCTTTGGCGTGTTTACAGGAGCTGTAATGGGAGCATCACCAGGCTGCTGCTCCTGCCCAGAGTCTGGAATGGCCGGGAGCGCCCATTCCCACATTTTAATGGCTGAGGGCAGAGCCTCTCTCCTCTTCCCACTCCTCTGTTTCACCGGCCCAGGGCGCCGGGGCAGGAGTTGTAGATTTTTATCCCTGCCGGTTACCGAGTGCGAATCACTTGGGGGTAAGGGAGATGAAATGACACCAGGACCTCAGAAAAGGTTGCCCTATTGCCCTATTGTTCAATAGTGTCATCCTGTGGATGAGCGGCGTGCTGCGGGATTACTCCGGGTTATTATTCCCCGTTATTTCCAGGGAAAGCCACCCCCACAGCGGGCCCCCGCCAGCGGCCCCACAGAGCGCGGGCGCCCCTCAGCGGGCGAGCCCCGCCCCGCTGGCAGCCAATGGGAGGGCGCGGTGGTCCCGCCCCTCCGGCAACCAATGGGGAGGCTCAAAGGCCCCGCTCGCCGGCGCCGCAGCCAATGAGAAGGCGCGAAATCTCCGCGCCCGCCGAGCCCGCGGTGTCGCTAAATGCCGGCGGGCTGAGGGCAGCGCGCGGAGCCGCGGCCATGGCGCAGGGGAGCCCGCCCGGCTTCCTGCCGCCCTTCCCTCACTTCGCCACCAACGCCATCCACCACGCTCAGGAGCCCGAGCAGTGGAATTCCGGGGCCGTGGTGCCGCCCATCACGCTCTCCACCAGCTTCAAGCAGGAGGAACCCGGGAAGAACAAGCAGGTGGAACGCGAGAAGAGCAAAGTGAGTGCGGCCGCCGCGGGGACACCGAGCTCCGCTGCGGCCCCGGCGCGGCCCGGCCGGGGGAACGGGCGGCGGCAGCTCCCGGGAAGGGGAGGGAGCTGCCGGTGCCGGTGTTTCCCCACGTGGCAGCTCCTGGGCAAAGCCGGGCATCTCGTTCCGCGGGCAGCGGGGCTCTCGGCCCGGGAGGCGCTGGGGTCTCCTCAGCGGGGCCGTTCCAGGGCCGCCGGCCCGCAGCCCGTGCCCTGTGCCCCGGGATGGCCCCGCTGAGCAGCGATGGCACCGCGGGAGCCGCTGTGCTCCTTCCAGCCTGACCCAGCCGGGGCTCGGTGTTCCCGCAGCGGGCCGGGGTCGGGAGAGCTTGGGATGCGGTCGGGATGCGGTCGGGATGCGGTTGGGATGCGGTTGGGATGAGGTTGGGATGGTCCCGTGTGAAAGGCGGGGAAGGGCAGCGGCGCACACCCGGTGCCCCCGGGCCCGCAGGGATGCTGCTCCAGGGGCTGCCCGGAGCCGGGAATCTGGGAGGCTCTCCCTGCCCTTCTGCCCCCCGGGAGAATGGGACACATGCGGGAGTCTGTTTCTCCTCGTTACATTTTTCCAGATTTTGCATTACAGCTGTGGTACTGAGCCATTGCCAGAGGAAAGTTTGGGCTTTCAAGAACTGATGGGGAGGAGTTGTCCAGTGCCCTGTGGCACTTCTTTAAAACAGGGTGTGATGGAGCTGGACACGCATTTTTCCTGAGAATTCCCTCCAGAGAGGCTGCAGAGTCTCCCTCACTGGAGATGTCCGGAGCTGCCTGGACACCATCCCGTGCCCGGAGCTCTGGGATGGCCCTGCTGAGCAGGGAGTGGCACCAGGGCACCCTCACGGTCCCTTCCAGCCTGAGCCAGCCTGGCATTGTGGGGATGGTTGGGCTGTGCAGCCCAGACCTTTCTCCCCCGGTGCCCACAGATGGATGTCTGGGCAGAAGCAGGAGAATGTGGCTCCTTGCCCAGTGCACCTCAGGCCCCTTTCTCCGCTGGGGATGCCCAGCTGGATGTTGTGCCAGGACAGCTCCTGCTGCTCTGGAGGAGCTGGATGCCCTGGGCCAGGGCTCTGTGAGCACCCTGGAGCTGCTGTTATCCCAGGCTTTCCCAGTGCTCTCTCTGATGTTTGTTCCCTATTCCCTCCCCAGCATTATGTGTACACCCGTTTTGAGAACCCAAGCCGGCACATCCTGGAGGAGGTCGTGGGCACCCTCGATGGAGCCCCCAGCCAAGGGCAGAGCAATGACTGGACCAGCCTGGCTGCTGCTGATGGAGCCAAATACTGTGAGCACCTCATGGCTTGGACATTGGAGCTTGGAGCAGCCTGGGACAGTGGGAGGTGTCCCTGCCCATGGCAGGGGCTGGCACTGGGTGGGCTTTGGGGCCCCTCCATCCCAAACCATTCCAAGATTCTGTGGCCCCGGCTCTGGCTGTTGGCTGTGGGCAGGAGCAGCTCCAAGGTGGGAAGAGCCCAACACTTCTCGTTCAGGAAAGCCCAGCTCCATCCCTGGGTTTCTCTGCTGCTTCCTCACTGTGGCTGATGCCTGGGCTGAGCTGGCTCCAGCCTTGTGCAGCAGCACTGGAGGCAGTGGGAGCAGGCAGCCCCTGTGCCCAGTCCGTTCCCAGTCCATTCCCAGTCCGTTCCCAGTCCATTCCCAGTCCATCCCAGTCTGTCCCAGTGTCCCTGCTGGTCCCATGCTGTGCACACCAGCTCTGCTCTCACTGGCTCCACGCTCCCAGTGAGACAGTGACAGATCAGGTTCTTTTCAGAGGCAAAGCAAGGAGGGCCAAGGCAAACCTGACTTGTTGTGTCACATCAAACACTGACTCCTTTCTCTTCCAGGCTTGGCTTATTCCTCTGGGATGGGAGCAATTCTGAACATCTGTCACCTGCTGAAGAAAGGGGACAAAATTATCTGCACAGATGATGTCTATGCTGGTGGGTACAACTCCCTGTGGCTTCAGTTTTCCTTGTGCAGGGGATCAAAGCTGTCTGTGGCTCTCAGGAACTCACTCTGAGTTGCCCACACAGGACCCCTCTGTTCCCTGAGGCTGTTTTCATCCATCCCCTCTCCCAAAGAGCTCCCCAGGGGCAGAGTGCAGCCAGCTCTGGCTGGGTCCCTCAGCAGGGTGAGCTCAGCCCAGCTCCCAGGCCAGCCTGGCTGTCCCTGGGGTGACATCGCTGTCCTGGCTGGGTGAGCTGTGCCCCTGAGCAGCAGGGCTGTCCCTGCTCCAGGGCCCTGGCACCCAGCTCCAGCCTGGGCCTTGTCCAGGGCAGGTTCCAGAGCCCAGCCCCTGGTGGCTTTTCCAGCAGCAGCTGGGAATGGAAGGAATCCCCTTTCCCCCCTCTGGGAACGGGGACTGTTGGCCAGGGAGCTCCTGTGCTCGGGCACATCCAGTGCAAACACGTTTGCTTTTCATATCTCACTTCTGCCCTGCCAGGTGACCTTCTCCAAAGTGCAGCTGGACCTGGGGACAGCAGGAACCTCTGCTCCTCTCACTGCCAGCCCTCCCCCCAGCCCTCAATTAATCAGAGCCCTGCAGGCAGAGCAGGGGCTCAGTTCCTCATTCGGGGGGCTCAGGGTGGGTCTGTCAGGCAGAGCCCATTCCCATCCAAGCCTCAGCCTGGGCTGGTTTCTGCAGGGTGATGAATGTCATTGCTTCTCCTCTGCTTTGCTTTGTTATGAAGAAAGGGTTTCTCTCAAAAGAACCACCCAGACATCACTCAGATGTTTCCTTCAGCTCACAGAATCCACCTCCATGTTCCATCCCTGCATGCTCAGATGGAAAACTGAGTCCCTGGGGATAACCTTGGACCCAGTCAATTAATTTTTAATCCAGGCATTGTTTCCTGGTAGTGAGTGCTGCACATCCCCTGATCAGCTGTTGCTGCTGGATTCTTCTGATCTTCCAGGGAAAGGCTTCAAAGACAGGAAGGAGTCATTTGTAATGGAATGATGGGAAACAGTGGCTGGAGTCTTCCCCTTGATTCTTCTCTGATTAATCTCCTGATCATAAACCCCACATGGATTTCTAGTACTTCATCAATCACTCTGATCCCATATTCACATTATTACTATTTCATGATCATTAAATCCACAGCAATCTTGAAACTTTGAAAATAATAAAAATACAAATGTGTTTGGTGTGCAGCAGAGAGCTGTGCCCTCCTGGCTGTGCCTGCATGGTGCAAGGGGCTGGAGAGCAGGGCATGGAAGTTAAGGAAGTTGCTTCATTTTGGGATTTTTGTGATTTCATTGTTTTTGGTTTCTTTTTCAGGCACGAGAGAATTATTCAACAGACTACACGAGGATTATGATTTGGAAGTGGTTTATGTTGACTGCACAGACCTAAAAAAGCTGAAAGCTGCAATCAAACCAGAGACCAAGGTAGGGAGAGGGGATGGGTTCTAAAGGGCTGTTAAATTGTTTTATCCTTGCTCCTGTTGGGCTGGGGGCTGTGTTGAGCTGAGGGGGGAAGCTTGGGGCACAGCTGCCTCCAGCATATCCCCGTGTGCTGCCTCATGGGAACATCCTCAGAAGGGCAGAAAGCCCTGGAGAGAGAGGAGGGCAAAGGGGAAAGGTGGGAAGGAGCAGAGGCAGCGCCGAGCTCGCAGCCAGAGGGGCTCCCTGGCACTGGGTGGGTGATCCCCTGCTCCTGGGGAAGGGAGCTCAGCTGGGAGAGGCTCTGGGAAAGGCTCTGTCCTGGCTGTGGGGAGCCTTCTCCAGCTGGGATGCCCTGGGATGGCACAAGCCCAGCTGAAGGGAAACCTCCCTGAGCTTGGAGGCAGCGGCTGAAGCCTCCCCTGGCCCTGGCAGGGCCACTGCCCGTGCCCACTGCACAAACCCCACGGGGAGCTGCCACCACTGAGCACCCAGAGCTCAGCCCAGCCCTGGGAACTCTCTGACCTGGAGGTTTTTTGGGGTTTGTGCAGCTGGTTTGGCTGGAGAGCCCCACGAACCCCACGCTGAAGGTGATCGACATCAAAGCCTGCGCAGACGTGGTGCGCAGGCACCCAGGGGTGCTGCTGGCAGTGGACAACAGCCTGATGTCTCCATATTTCCAGGTGTGTGGAAAAGGGACAGCACTGTCACCTGTCCCAGTGGAGCTGGGGACCCCTCTTGGATAGGGGAGCACCAGTAAGGAATTGCAGGTTTGGTCTCTGCGTTGTGAAATCCTCTGCTCTGGTTCCAGCCCCAGCCCAGGTGCTGCTGCTGGTGCACCAGTGAAGGGGAGTGTCTGTCCCTCAGAAATCATGGAATTCTGTTCTCCCTGATGGGAATCAGAAGAGTTAAAATGTTCCCTAACTTTGGCCTTTTTATAGCAATTGTTCTGTGGATGCTCTTCTGAGCTGTTTTGAGCCACAAAGGTAAAAACCAGTAGGTAGTGGAAGAAAAACAAAACAAGCAACCCTTGTCCAGTCTTTCTTTGAGACATCCAATTTAAGGGGCTTTTTCCCTTTTTCTTCAATATCCTGGTGACTATTTGGCTTAGAAATTTAAAACTTCATTTATAACAACTGCCAGAGCTTTCCTGTATTGATAACTGGAAGACATGAAGTGAAGAGGTTTAAGATTTGCAAATATTTCAGAATAATGAGCTTCCAAGCTTGTTGATCTCACTGTGGGCTAGAAGCTGCCTGCTGAGTTCCATTTTAACAGTGATGCCCCTCACTCTTTAGGATGTGTTGATATCCCATGCAAAGTCCCTTAATTAGTGATTGATTAAAGATCAATCTGCTCACCACCTCTTGCCCATCCAGCTCCTGCTTTGTCTCACTTCAGGAGGCTCCTGGGCAGGGCTGGGAGGTGAGGGCAGAGAGAGCAGCCAGAGGAACCTCCTTTCCTCCTGCTCTCAGCCCCTCCAGGGCAGGATCCCCAAGCCCTGCAGAACAGAGCAATTCCTTGGCTCTGCAGTTGGAGCCCTTCCCCTCCCATGGGAATGCACTTCCCAGGGTGAATGCCATGGCCTGTCCCTGCTCAGCTCAGCTGGGGAAGTGTTTTTCCCCAGCCCTGCACTGTGTGCTGGCTCTGCTCAATCTCTGCTCTCCCTGAGCCTGTGGCAGGTGGAGCAGGGCTTTTAAATCACATCTGCTTGTGCTTCCCTTGCATTCAGAGTGCCCCCCTGTGCTGCTGCTCTGAGCACTTGTTCTGCTGTCAGCCTCAGGTGTCGGTGTTTGTTCCTCTGCTCTTTTTCCCTGTGTGAGCTCACAGCCCTTTGGGATGGCTGGGAATGAGCCTGAGTGCACCCAAACTTGAATTGTGATGTTGTTTTCCTTTTGTCTCAGCGGCCTTTGTCCCTGGGGGCTGATATTTCTATGTCTTCTGCAGCCAAATACATCAATGGTGAGTGTGAGAGTTTGAGCACATCCTTAGGGCAGGGTTGGAGGGGAGATTGGGAAGGAATTCCTGGCTGGGAGGGTGGGGAGGCCCCTGGAGCCCTGGCAGCGTCCAGGGCCAGCTTGGACCCTGGGGCTTGGGGCAGCCTGGGGTGGTGGGAGGTGTCCCAGGGGGTTCATTGACACTTGGGGGGGTTTGTGGCAGGACCCTGGAGCAGCTGGGGTGGCTGATCCCATTCTTGTCCCCTGTCATTTGTAGGGCACAGTGATGTTCTCATGGGTGTGGTGTCTGTGAACAGCAAAGAGCTCTACGAGAGGCTCAGATCCCTGCAATCCCGTAAGTCCAGGCAGGGAATTCCTGGCAGGAATCCTGTTCACACCCACAGCTCCTGCTGGGGAGGGGGGGTGTGCACACCAGTGGGAAATCTGCCTGGGAATGGGACTTAAGTGGGCAGAACTGAGAAAAGTTCAATTAAAAAAATTCTTCCAATAAAACCTCCAATAAAATGAGGGACTTTGGTCTCCACTTCCCAGGCACCTGAGGAGAGTGCTGGGGCACACCCTGGAACCATTGGGGTGCCCACCTGCAATTTGAAACTCACTCTCCCATCAGGACGTGCCCAGTGCAGGGTTTTCCTGTCTCTGATGATTCCAACAATTTTCCAGCCCCTTCACTGTCAGGAGTGAATTCCTGGCCAGGGCTGTGCCCTCTGCCTACAGCAGTGCAGGTGCATTGTGCCCAGTAAATAACCCTTGAGGCCTGAGCCTGTTAATTGGGCTGATTAATTGGCTCCCCAGTGTGGGAGATGAGGAGCAGAGATTGCCTCGGGTGTCTCCCCACTTGTTCCAACTCAGAAATGCTGGAGGTGAGGAGGTGCTTGGCTTTGCTGAATGCAAACCCCCGAGGCTGCTGTGGAATTCTGTGGCAATCTGTGGAATTCTGTGGCAATCTGTGGAATTCTGCTCCCATTCCCACAGCCCTGGGAGCTGTCCCCTCCCCCTTTGACTGTTACATGTGCAACCGGGGGCTGAAGACTCTGCACATCCGGATGAAGCTGCACTTCCAGAACGGCCTGGCTGTGGCCAAGTTCCTGGAATCCCATCCCCGGGTGGAGAAGGTCATGTACCCAGGTGGGTGGGCAGGGCTTGGGGGCGTCCCAGGGGAGGGATTGGGAGCATCCCAGGGGAGGGATTTGGGAGCATCCCAGGGAGGGGTTTGGGGGTGTTCCAGGGGAGGGGTTTGGGATCATCCCAGGGAGGGATTTGGGAGCTCTGGTGCCCCGTGGCTGGGGCTGGATCACTCAGGGGAGGCTGAGCTGCCCCAGCTCTGCACTGGAATTCACTGGGGCTTCTCCCAACTCTCCCCATTCCAGGGCTGCCTTCCCACCCCCAGTATGAGCTGATGAAGAAGCAATGCACAGGTGTTTCAGGGGTCATGAGCTTCTACATCAAAGGGAAACAAGAAAATGCCCTTGCCTTCCTCAGGAAGCTGAAGGTAAAGGGCGATAAAATCCAGGAGGGTTTGGGGAGCACTGCCGGGGTGCTCAGGGTGGGATTGTTGGGGTGTCTGTGCAGGGCAGGAGCTGGATCAGTGATCCCTGTGGGCCCTTCCAACTCAGGCTGTTCCCCGATCCTCTGAGCTCTCTTTCCATGCATCCATAACTCCTTCCCTCTCTCCCATAGGTGTTCACTGTGGGCTTTAGTCTGGGTGGCTACGAGAGCCTGGCAGAGCACCCGTGAGTTCATCTCATCCCTGCATCTTCAGAGCCTCAAAAAGCTGCAGAGCACCACAGAATTCCCACAGTTTTCCAGCCCCCAAAGCTGTTTTGCTGTTTTGCCCTCAGCAGAGCTCAGGGGCTGTTGTGTAGCAAGAGGGGAGGTTGCAGAGGGAGGGAATTGTGTGGGAGTGCAGAGGTGGAGGGGTTTTGCCTGCAGGGCTGAGGCACAGGCCGTGTCCATGGGGACAATCCCAGGAGCTGCTGAGGGCTGGGATGAGGAGCAGCTTGCACTGGTGCCAGTGACTGAGCACATGGGGAAATCCCTTCTTGCCTGTATCCTCTGTAGCTGGAGAGAACAAACCCTCCAGAGCCCTCTGGGGCAGTTTGGGAAGGGATCTGAGAAACCAGAAATGAAACCAGGAGCTTTGATAGTGGAGGTTGCACATTCCCCACATGCAGAGCTCACAGTGCTCCTGTAGAATGAAAAACAGCTCTGGAGGGAAGAGAAATAGGATTTTCTCCTTCTCCAGGTCCAGATTTCTAAGTATCCACCTCTTATTAATCATTTGTGTCTGGGAAATGCAACCTGGAGGTGCAATTGCCTGACTTGTCAGCATTCCCATCATTTCCAGGAGCTGCTGCCAGGAGCTCTTTGCATCTGTGGGGTCACACAGGTGGCACAGAGGAGGTGTCAGATCCTGCTGCCATTCCAGGGCTGCTGGCAGGGAACCAGCTGGGCTGCTTTTACCAGGAAAAGTCCCAAGTTCTTGAGGCAAAGGATGGTTTTTAATCCCTGCAGGGCCACCATGACCCACAGGTCGGTGCCTGAGGAGGAAAGGAAAACTCTGGGCATCAGTGACACCTTGATCCGCCTCTCGGTGGGGCTGGAGGATGAGGAGGATTTGCTGGCTGACCTGGACCAGGCCCTGAAGGCTGCGGTGAGTGGGGTGTCCCCCCAAAATAATCCCAGCCCTTGCCAGGGGCTGAGCCTCAGCTGCTCCCACAGGGAGCCTGGGCTGTGGATGGGAAGCTCTCCCTGCCAGGTTTGCCTCTCTGCAGCCCCAGGCACAGCTCCCAGGGATCCAGGAGCAGCTGGGATGTGCCAGGCACAGCTCCCAGGGATCCAGGAGCAGTTGGGATGTGCCAGGCACAGCTCCCAGGGATCCAGGAGCAGCTGGGATGTGCCAGGCACAGCTCCCAGGGATCCAGGAGCAGCTGGGATGTGCCAGGCACAGCTCCCATGGGTGCAGGAGCAGCTGGGATGTGCCAGGCACAGCTCCCAGGGGCTCAGGAGCAGCTGGGATGTGCCAGGCACAGCTCCCAGGGGTTCAGGAGCAGCTGGGATGTGCCAGGCACAGCTCCCAGGGGTTCAGGAGCAGCTGGGATGTGGATCCAGGAGCGGCTGGGATGTCCCTGGGGTTGGATGATGGGAATGGCCCTGCTCAGGTCAGGCTGAGGGAGGCTCACACAGGGCTCAGGGAGCTTCAGGTTTGTCAGGGCAGAGTTGCAGGGAGGGCAGGAAAGGTTTGTTCCTGTGTTTTCTCTTTCTCTGTGTGTCTGGTTGGTTTTTATTGGGGGGAATGTTGGGTTTTTTACAAGAGGGAAAATCAGCAGCAGCAGCTCCAGAGATTTCTCTTTGCCAGCATGAAGCCAATCTAATGCTCAAATGTGACTTTTATTTATGAAAAGGAAAACAAAACTGTGTTTTAGATGGAGGGGCAGAGCACAATGATCCCTCCCTTTCCTCCCTGCAGTTTGCATGAACCTTGAGGGTCAAAAAGGACCTTGGAACTGGACGTGGCTGTGGACGAGGACATGGAAAACCAAACCACTCTTGCTTTGCCTGTGGGAATTCCAGCCTGGGCTGCTGTTGGGCTGCTCTCCCTGGCTGTGCAGGGTGTGCTGGGCACAGCCTGGGCTCTCCCTGGCACTGCCTGGAGCCAGGAGCTGTGTGGGAGCAGCCGTGGGCAGCCTGGGAATGGGATCCCAGTTCTCCCAGCAGAGCCCAGTGCTGCTGCTGCTGCTGCTGCTGCTGCTGCAGGGTTTGGGGCACAAGGGCTGGTTCCTGTTTCTGCTCTCAGCTCTTTCTCTTCTCACCCATCAGCTCAGCTCCAAGTCCTGATTGAGCTCAGATTTCTTTTAATTAGGTTGGAAATTTGCTTTTTCATCTCTTGATATTTTATTGAAAATTGAGTGAAATCCAACACCTGGTAAATAATAACTTTCTAAAGAGGAGTCTTTGTTTCTTTCAAGAAAAAAAAAAATCATGCCCTGGGAATTATTGGAATAATTTTAATTAAAACACACTTTTCCTTTCCTTGCTTACATTCCCATGTGCACATTCTCCCTGTGTTCAAAATCAGGGGATGGACTGTCCCTGAAACTGTGGGAAGGCAGGAGAGCTGGAGCTGAGGAGAGAGGTGCTGGACAATTCTGTTTTGGCCAGTCCCACAATAACCTTCATTGCACAGGGGGATTAAATCCTGACAAACCCAAAGTGAAGGTGTTCCACCCAAACCTCCTCATTCCACAGAATCCCAGACTGGTTTGGGCTGGGAGGGACCTCAAACCCACCCAGTGCCACCCCTGCCCTGGCAGGGACACCTCCCACTGTCCCAGGCTGCTCCCAGCCCCAGTGTCCAGCCTGGCCTTGGGCACTGCCAGGGATCCAGGGGCAGCCACAGCTGCTCTGGGCACCCTGTGCCACCCTGCCCACCCTGCCAGGGAACAATTCCTGCCCAATCTCCCACCCAGCCCTGCCCTGGGCTGTGGGAGCCATTCCCCTTTTCCCCTGTCCCTCCAGAGGGTGGGTTCCTGGTTGCACCAGGTCAGCTCCCACAGCCCCTCCATGGGAAGTCCCTCAGCTGCTGAGGATTCTCCAGGAAGCCCAGCCCGTGCTGCCTGTGGGGTGCAGCAGGGTCTGCTTGGTGGCACAGGAACATCTCCCATGCAGTGAAAAGCTGCTGTGCCTCCTCAGCCTCCCCCTGCCCTGGATTTCCCTTCTCCCCTTTGTTTGGGGAAAGGACAGAGAGCTCTGCCAGCGCGGAAATTCTCACGGGGTTGTTCCCAGATTTTCTTGACATATGGAACAACATCAGCCTGAGGCTCTGAGCTTGGACCTGCCAGGTCCTGGTCTCTTTTTGGGGAGGTTGTGGGAGAATGCAGTGAGCTCCTCAAGTGCTAGTGATCCAGAGTCTGTCTGGCATTCCCGAGCTCAGGGCCTGCTTGGACAATGCTCAGGCACAGGGTGGCATCGTTGGGGTGTCTGTGCAGGGCCAGGGCTCGGACTGGAGGATCCCTGTGGGCTCCAGCTCAGGCTGTTCCATGATTCCATCCCTCTGAGCAGGCCAGCACCTTTGGGGATGTTTCAGTATCTCCTGGATCATGATTTCCCTGGAGCCAGTGCTCTGTCCCTGCTCTGGGCTGGTCCCAGGTCTGGGCTGTTTCCCACCTTCTGTGGTTCTGGAGCCCAGAGGGTGCAGTTTACCTTGGATTTGGTGCTGCAGGTTGGGCTCAGGTTCCCTGCACTTCCAGGGGAGCTCCTTTTCCGTGCTGAGGCCCAGATCCCTGGTGTTGGCCCAGGGTCCCTTTGTCCCTGGGAACAAACCAAGAGGCAGCACTAAGCCTTGAATGCAGCCCAGCTAAGCCCGAGGCAGGGCCTGGCTCCCAGCCCCAGGGTTCTGAGTGCTGGGGTCAGCCTGCTCCCTCCCAGCCTCACATTCCCTGGGTTTGGGCTTCCTCTGGCATTTCTCACTGTGTTTGATGCAGGGCCTGTGTTCTCCAGCCAAGCCTGAGCCACATTAGTCAGAAGAGTTGTTGGAAGCTCAGGCTTTCATTTACAGGAAAGTTCAGTCACTGCTCTCCTCTGTGTCACTGTGAGAGGAACATCCAGGAAAGCCAAGCTCCCAATTCCCAATCCAGGGCTGCTCTGGGAGCTTTGGCACTGCCCCTTGCTGTCCCACTGGCCATGGACCCCCCATGGGCTGGGACTGGGGCTGCTGCAGGGCTGGGAATCACAGCTCCCATCCCACGAGTTTATGGATTAAGGCACAAACTCCAGACGCCCTTGGGTGCCAGCACAGCTTCCCAACATCCCCATGAACCACTGGAATGAGCCTGAGCCCCAGAAGTGCTCCATAATTGTTTTATCTGCTGCTGCTGAGTGCAGTAGCTGACTGACAAATGCAGGTTTGATTCCTCCCCTTTATCATCTGATCAGCAGGAAAATCTTGATTCTCTCCTCTCTTGCTAAAGGATGTTGGGAAATGGAGCTGGAGCCGTGGCTCCCAGCCTGACAGGAGCCTGGAATATCCAGAGGTGCAGGGAGCCACAGGGCTCATCCAGTGCAGCTGCTGGCCCTGCACAGACAGCCCAGCAAGGCCACCCTGTGTCCCACAGGGTTCCAGCAGCTGGGTCCTGCCATGCTGGAGCAGGGCAGCAGTTGCAAGGTGTTTCCTCCCAGGTTTTCAGCCATCATTTCTCTCTCTTTGAGCACCACTGAAAATTCATTTTCCTTCTCTTGCAAACCCCGTATTTCACACACATCCCACCCTGATGGATTTTTGTCCAGCTGCAGGGCTTGGGAAGGAAAGTTTAACCCTGGGGGTGGTTTTTTTCCCTGTATTTCCCTGTCTGCCTGCATTCCCAATCTGCCTGTTGGGTTCTCCCCTGGACATTGTCACTGCTGCCTTTCAGGGCCTCGTGTGTTTCACAAGAGCAGTGGGAGATGTGTGAGGAACGGGGCAGAATTCCATTTCAGTCGGGAATCTTTCCCAAGGGAGCGTGTCACGAAGGCTCTGAGCATGAAGGAATTATATTTAGATGATGTTCATCATTTATGATCATTTATCTCCTCTCCTCTTCCAGGCTGCCATGAGGACAGCTGAACGTGAAAGGAATTCTCTCTCTGGGACACGCAGGGAAGAGCAGAAGCAGAGCCCTTCCAGGCACCAGCCGTGTGCTCTGCTCCCAGGCTCCCTGTCAAAGCCAGGGGCTGCTTTTGGGCAGGGCGTCCATGCCAGCAGCCAGCTCTCAGCTCATTTCTGCAGCAGCTTGCATCAGGAGAGGGGAAGTTTGATTCCAAACTTCGGGATGCCACCATTGGAGACTGCACAGCAAACACTGGTGTGAAGAGGGAGGAGCCCCCGGGTGTCCCAGGGAGCTGCTGCTGCGCTTTTCCAGACATTTGGCTCCTTGGTCTTCCGTGGCTGTTTTTGGGATGTGCTGTGCTGTCCTTGGGTTCAGGGTGTGTTTCCCTCGGGGCCGTGTCCTGCCTGTGCTGGGGGAGAGCTCCCCTTGTCCTTCCCCCCTTCCCTGAGGTAACAGCAGCACCAAGGGACCTGAAACCCCCCCCAGAGCCACCCCTGCCCTGGCAGGGACACCTCCCACTGCCCCAGGCTGCTCCCAGCCCCAGTGCCCAGCCTGGCCTGGGGCACTGCCAGGGATCCAGGGGCAGCCACAGCTCCCGCGGCCTCTGCTCCCTGCCTTTCTCCCAGAAATGTCTGAACTTGGACAGCTCTGCTGGCCTCCTGCTTTTCCAGGTTTTTGTCCTTGCTGTTTCCTTTTCCAAAGGTTTGTTTTGGGCTCACTTTGGTTCCTAACACCAAATCTCACCTGAGGCACAGCAGCAATTCCCAGGAGCCTCAGCTGGAGCCACGCCTTTGCCAGCAGCCAGAGCTCTGCATTCCCAGAACTGCTGCTGCATCCAGCATGGATTCTCTGGGAGCTCTTCCCAGGAGCTGCAGGCACTCTCTGGCAGGAGTCCAGTGCCACCAGAGCCCTGGGTGCATGATGGACAATGATGGACAATGATGAACAATGATGGACAACGATGAACAATGATGGACAATGATGGACAATGATGGACAACGATGGATGATGATGATGGACAACGATGGACAATGATGGATGATGATGGACAATGATGGACAGTGATGGACAACGATGAATGATGATGGACAACGATGGACAATGATGGATGATGATGGACAATGATGGACGATGATGGACAACAATGGACAACAATGGACAACGATGGACGATGATGGACGATGATGGACAATGATGGACAGTGATGGACAACGATGAATGATGATGGACAACGATGGATGATGATGGACAATGATGGGCAATGATGGACAATGATGATGGACAACAATGGACAACGATGGACGATGATGGATGATGATGGACAATGATGGACAGTGATGGACAACGATGGACAACGATGAATGATGATGGACAATGATGGACAACGGTGGATGATGATGGACAACGATGGACAATGATGGACAACGGTGGATGATGATGGACAACGATGGACAACGATGGACAACGATGGATGATGATGGACAAACAATGGACAATGATGGACAACGGTGGATGATGATGGACAACGATGGATAATGATGGACAATGATGGACAATGATGGACAACAATGGACAATGATGGATGATGATGGATGATGATGATGATGATGGATTACGTTTTACCTCCTTTTGCCAGAGTCAGGATTAATTGTGCCAGACTGTATTTCTTGTTTGGACTCAGGTCCAATAAACATGATGTTTATTACTCCTTATCTACATCACAGTCTCACAAACCGTGAGCGCTACAACACTCCAAGCCAACAAACTGAAAATGGAGCCCCCTCTACCTCTCTGCAAGGCTTTTTAAGCACAAACAGTCCAATTAAGAAATGACACCTAAATGATTTTTACCTTTAACCCAGTAACCAACCACCCCTGGCCCTCAGTGCAGATTTTTGTACCCAATTACCAAACACCACCCAGACCATGGAGAAGAAGGTGAAAAAGAAGGACTCAGCCTCTACCCTAAATCCTTCATCTTGCTTTATATAAATTACTGTATTCTAAACTTTAAGTTTTGCACCCTGTGATATCACACACTGCTATCCAAACCACACCCCAACAGCACAGAGAAGAAGGAGTTGTTAAATAATGAATATTAAGGTGCAGAGTGTTTTTTTTTCTTTATTAAATGCCTGTTTTGGGAAGCTCTGCCCCACTGATGGGTGAGCAGCTCCTCCCCTGTGCCAGCAGAGGGAATTCTACACGGGCAGATGGGGATGGGGCAAGAGGGAATGGCTTTGAACCAAAGAGGGGAGATTGGGAAGGGATTCCTGGCTGGCAGGGTGGGCAGGCCCTGGCACAGGGTGCCCAGAGCAGCTGTGGCCGCCCCTGGATCCCTGGAAATCCCAGAGGAAACTTCTTGGGAAGGAATTCCTGGCTGGGAGGGTGGGCAGGGGCTGGGCTGGAATTCCCAGAGCAGCTGTGGTTGCCTCTGGATCCCTGGAAATGCCCAAGGCCAGGCTGGGGCAGCCTGGGACAGTGGGAGGTGTCCCTGCCAGGGCATTTAAAGGGGGGATTTAAAGTCCCCCCCAACCCAACCCATTTCATGGCTTCTCTGAGGTGTCCTGATGCTCCTCTGAACTCCCAAGGAACTTCCCTGCTCACAAACCAGCAGGAAAACTCCCTTCCCATCCAATGCCGGGCACCCAGCTGTTCCCATGCCTGCAGCATCCCTCCCCGGGGTGTGCGAATATCCACGGGCTGGGGACAAATCCTTTCCCAGCATTTTTACCGCCGGTCTCAGCGCAGCGCTGCCCAGGCTCCCACAAACCCCGTTTATCCCCGTCCCCCCACCCCGGCATTCCCAGACTTGGGAGATGCAGTTCCCAGCCCTCCCATTCCCTCTGTTTTGGCTCCCAGTTGTTGTTTTCTCTCCGAGGCTGTGCTCACACCAACCCAAGCCCTCGCAAGTCAGTTTGCAAACATCCCTGCCAGCCCTTAATGACCTGCTAAAAATACCAGGAGTGATTCATCTCCTGATCTATGGAAATGGGAATTATTCGCTCTTGGCAGCTCCTGGCCCTGGGCTGGGCTGCTGGAGAGCACGGGAATGAGCAGATCAGGGGAGACTGAAGGGATTTTTCTTCTGTTTCAGGGGAATAAAAACATTTTCTACAAACCCAGGTGGGTTTTCCGTGGCTATGGGTGATCCCTGGGGAGGTCTCAGGACTTCTCAAAGCTGCTGTCCCAAATTTGGACAGAGATGTCCAATTTTATGCAATTTTTAGGCAGAAGTGTTTAAACAGCAATAATTTTAACCAGGGATATCCCAAACTGTGCTTTTGAGAGCCCTACAACGGCTCAATGTTTTCTAATCTTTTAATAGGGGCTGCTTAAATGCCCTAATAAGAAAATAAGGGCTGTTGTAATAACTTCTTTTTAATTGAAATAATCCCGGCTGGATTTATTCAAGTGGTTTGGGGTTTCATTCCAAACCTCCCCAGCCCTGCAGGATGTTTATTGGGAAGGTTTCCCAAGCCCTGCCACACAAAGAGGTGAGAAATTCCTCAAATCCTGCACTTCCCCGGCTCTCCTGGGGCAGATCGGGGTGCCCAGACCCACGGGATCCCAAAGGGAGCTGTGAAACTTCCGTGGGGCTGGGATTTATTTGGGAACGAATTTAATTTTGGCAGCCGCTGGCTGGCTGGAAATAAATCGACTTCCAGAAATCTGCAGCCGTTTGTGAGCGTCCCCTTAATGAAAATCCAATTATTATCCTCAAATAACTCATTTACTCCTGGAATTTCATGGTCTCTGTGGGGGATCCCTGACAGGGACCCATCCCGGGATTTGGGATTGGATTGGAGCAACGTGGATCAAAAAAAAAAAAAAAAAACAAAAACAACTCACGGAGCAAGGGATTTCAGACCCCTCCTTTTTCCTCAATGGCTGTGAAAAACGACGTTTCACCTTTTTATATTAATTTGTAAGTTTAATGAAAATAAAATAAAATAGAATAAAAATAGACAATAAAGGAGACAAAAGAGCCTCTCAGCTGAGGGTGCAAAGCCCCCCCCTATTCCAGATTTCTTGGTATTTAAAAGTCTTGGTGTTACATATTTAAATAAGCCGATGCATGATTCAAATATTCATTTTGGTTTCAAGACCCACCCCTTAGGTACACAGTTTATTTATGGGGCTCCGTAGAGTCTGGATGGAGGTGGTAAATCTGTGTTTTTCATAAAGGCTCAACTGTTCCTTATCTTTAGGAATTCCAGACGTCCCTCCTGTCTTCTATCTGTTTGAGGAGTTACAAAAAAAAAAACCAAACCAAACCAAACCAAAACCAAAAACAAAAACAAAAACAAAAAAATCAAAACAAAAAAAACCACCAAAAAACCAAAACAAATCAAAACAAAACAACACAACAATCCCATCCCTACTTCGTTACAATCTAAGGATATTCATCTATCACATTTTTCAAATTCTGTTAATAAAAGAACACACAACACAGCCTTCCCGTATTATACATAAAGCAATCAGCTCGCTGTGTGCCAAAAGCCAACTCCAAACCCCGCATTTCTAACACTGGCTGTGTTTCCAGTTCGGGTCAGAGCGTGCCTGGGGAGGGGAGGCTTTGGGAGAAGGTGCCGAATTCCCAGCGGGAGCTGGGGGGTCCCTCCCGCCCTTCCTCCGGCCAGGAGCTGTTCCAGTGAATGAAAAAGGCTGGAACCGGAGCCAGCCAAATGCAAACATCCCTTTGAAGCCCTGTTTATTGAAACGAGCTTTTATCGCCGCGCTGAGGAAGGAGAAAGTGGCTGTGTTTAACCGGGGAAGAAAAATATTTACGTTAAGCGCAGAACTTCCCTGGCTCCGGCTCCCAGCGCCGGGCAGGAGGTTTCCTGCGGATCCTGGCGCATCCCCCGATCCCAAAGCGGGGTCTCTGTGGGGCCACACGGAGCAGCAGCGTGTCGCTGTCACCTCGGCATGGCAGGAAAGGCACAGATCCAGCAGGAAAATCCCGCCCTGGCTGCTGTTCCCAGCGGGATGGAGGGGCTGTCCTGGCTTGCTGGGGGCAGAGCCGGAGGGGTGAGCGCCGAGCCCTGGAAGGGGCTGTGGGGCAGGGGCTGTGGGTTTCATCCAGGCTGCCAAGGGAGGAGCAGCCCAGCAGGAATTCCGCCCTGGCAGGAATGGGGAGCGCTGAGCCGGGGCTGCATCCCCCGAGGAACAGAAATTCCACAGGGGCTGCACCGGGAGGAGGCGCTGAGGAGGGGCCGGGCTGGCCACGGAGCCGTGTCCAGGTCCGGATCCCGGCTCGGATCCCGGCTCGGATCCCATCCCGGGGGTTGTACCTGTCGGGGTAGTGTGGCCGAGCGGTCTAAGGCGCTGGATTAAGGCTCCAGTCCCTGCGGGGGCGTGGGTTCGAATCCCACCGCTGCCAGCTCTGTTTTAGCACCTCGAGGACCTGCGGGAGCTCCCCTGGGAATGTCAGGAGGTGATCCGGGGGCTGGGGCAGGGTCGGGATCCATTCGGGGTGGGACAGGTGGGATTTGGGGCAGGAATTGTTCCCTGGCAGGGTGGGCAGGGTGGCACAGGGTGCCCAGAGCAGCTGTGGCTGCCCCTGGATCCCTGGCAGTGCCCAAGGCCAGGCTGGACACTGGGGCTGGAGCAGCCTGGGACAGTGGGAGGTGTCCCTGCCAGGGCAGGGGTGGCACTCGGTGGGTTTGAGGTGTTTGAGATCCCTCCCATCCAAGCTGGGCCATTTTATGAAAAGCCACAAACCAAACCCTGATTATTCCCCCGATCTCAGATGGGGTTGTCCCACTGGTGACTGTTCTGGGGGGGCTGAGACACAAAATTAATTCCCTAAAATGGGCTTTGCAGAGATGAGCAGGGCAGGGCCAAGGTGGGAGCTGCTGCTGCTGCTGCTGGCAGCACTGATGGAGCCGATCCTGCTGAGCCAGGGCAGCAGCCAGGATGTGGTGGGAGGGAGCAGAGGTGAACAAGGGCAGCCCGACCCAAAAGCAGGAGGTCACGGCACGGAAAGGTTCTTTCTGTGGTTGGGGAGGAGGAGGAGGATGAACACGTCCCACACGGAGCCCGGGGGCTGGAGCTGGGCGGTTTTCATTGCATCATCTCCACGGGCTCTGCACTTGAAAGGAGATTATCTGTGATTTATGGAATGGTTGGGATAGGAGGGGACCTCAAAGCCCATCTTGTGCTGCAAGGTCCTTCCCAACCCACACCATTGGATGATTTCAGGGCATTCCGGGGGCCCCGGTTTTTCGCTGCTGGATCCAAAACGAAAAAGGAGTTTTGTTCTGGGAAGCAGGGATCCTGTTTTACTTGCTGCTATGGCTGCAACCAAAATCTGGGGTGATTCTGCTCCAAACCCCGTCCCTGACCTCGGCAGCTGCTCCTTCCCACAGCCCGGGATTGATTCCTTCCCCTGAGCCCAGCTCCGTGTGCAGGGACTGTGGGTTTAATCCAGGCTGGGAAAGGGAAAGGGAAAGGGAAAGGGAAAGGGAAAGGGAAAGGGAAAGGGAAAGGGAAAGGGAAAGGGAAAGGGAAAGGGAAAGGGAAAGGGAAAGGGAAAGGGAAAGGAAGGATGACAGCAACTAGGGCTGAAACTCCTGCTGCCGAGCCCTTCGTGCTCCCGGGACAGCAGCCCGCAGGAATCCTGGATTTCCTGCACTTCATTCTGGGTGAGCGCAGCTTCGCAGCCCTGAAAAAACGGAACCCCTGACTTCGGGCGTGGTAATGAGCGCTTTGTTAATGAGCCGTTAATGAGCCATGCCCGGAGCATCCCTGCCGGAGCAGCAGGAGCTGCGGGAGGGCCACCAGGGCTGCTGTCCCCGGTGTGTCACACACACCCCCCTGCTGTCCCCAGTGTGTCACACACCCCCCTGCTGTCCCCAGTGTGTCACACACCCCCCTGCTGTCCCCAGTGTGTCACACACACCCCGCTGCTGTCCCCAGTGTCACACACACCCCCCTGCTGTCCCCAGTGTGTCACACACACCCCGCTGCTGTCCCCAGTGTCACACACACCCCCCTGCTGTCCCCAGTGTCACACAGACCCCGCTGCTGTCCCCAGTGTCACACACACCCCCCTGCTGTCCCCAGTGTCCCCAGCCGGCTCCTCCCGCCGCGGGCCGGCGTTCCGGCAGTGCCCCGAGGAGGATGCGCTTTATCCCGGCCCTTCCTCCCCATCCCCTCCTTGGCGGAGCCCCCAGGTCGCTGACACTTCCCAGGAATTTTTCCTCCCGGAGCGCCGGGGTGCGGAGGAGCCGCTGGATCTGACGCCTCCAGTTTTATCTCCCATGGATTTCGGGTTCTGTGCTGCCCAGGGTGCAGCTCTCAGCCTCACATTCACAGAGCAGGGACACCAAACAAATCCTGCTCCTGCTGCACACCAAGGACAACTTTCAGCCCAACAGCACAAACAAGGGGGGCTGGAGGGAGGAACAAGAAGGATGGGACCTCACAGCCTGGAGCTGGAATTGGACAATTAAACCCCAATGTGCAAATGGACCAAAACTGATCAAAGTGTGAGACCTCATCACTGGGGCTCCATTTTGTGTCCATGTTGTGACCATTTTTGACCATTTTGTGACCATTTGGGGTCCATTTTGTGTCCATTTTGGGTCCATTTTGTGCCCATTTGTGCCCATTTTTTGCCCATTTTTTGCCCATTTTGTGCCCATTTTGTGACCATTTGGGGTCCATTTTGTGCCCATTTTTGACCATTTTGTGACCATTTTATGTGCATTTTGTGCCCATTTTGTGCCCACCTTGGGTGTAGCCCTGCCCAGGCCCTGTCCTGCCCAAGGTGCACCCTAAAGCCCTTTCAATAAATCTCTGCTTTATTCTCTGGCTCTGCCCAGTCCCTGTCCCAGCTCAGCCCTCCCAAGGCACCCCTTTCATCACTCCCTGTTCCCCATTCCCACCCTCATCCCTGAACTGGAAGGAAATGCTCTTCCTTCTCTCCGGCATGGCTGAAAAGCAAGAAGCTCATTTTCAGCCCAACTCGGCAGAAAAGAGATTAAATATTAGCGCTAATGAGATCAGCCTGGCTCAGGGCAATATTAATATTAATTGCATTAGGTCGAGTTTAAGAGGAAACCATGTTTAACTTAATGTCTGTAATAAATGAGGAGGAAGGCAGGGAAGTTTTCCTCCTCTATTAAAAAAAAAAAAAAAAAGCCAGAGCAGGACATAAATAACTTTTGAGAGGTGCCCTGGCAGGGGAGTGACTGCAGGGGGACCTTTGAGAGGTCCCTTCCACCCAAAGCATCCCCTGAGCCTGTGTCACATGAGGAAAGTGTCACCTTGTCCCTGCCACGCCCACGGTGCCGCAGGAATCCTGAGATCCCGGCAGGAGCCGGGCTTGTTTGGTTGCTGGGGGATTTTATTGACTCTCAGACATCACTGAAAGGGAAAACTTTTTTATTTCAGTGGGGTTGTTAGGCCAGGCCGAGCCTGTGGTCTGAGCAGAGAGATTTAATCCCCCAAATGAATGTGTAGGGCCATAACTAAGGAGGCCATAACGATGTCCTGTTTAATGCCATCATTATCTCATGACAGTGCAAACAGGATGTTCCTGCTCCCCCGGGCAGGTTTGCCACAGGAGAAGGATTGAACTCTGCTTTTCTGCGTCTTTTCTCTGTCAAAGTCCTCCAGGGGAATTCGTACAAATGTAATAATTGGAGCACGCTGGGCTGTGGGAGCTGGCCCTGCCACCTGGATGCTCAAAGCTGCCCCATTGAGTGCCCCAAACCTGCCCCAAACCTGCCCCAAACCTGCCCCAATGGGTGCCCCAAACCTGCCCCACTGAGTGCCCCAAACCTGCCCCATTGGGTGCCCCAAACCTGCCCCAAACCTGCCCCAAACCTGCCCCAAACCTGCCCCATGTGGGTGCCCCAAACCTGCCCCAAACCTGCCCCAAACCTGCCCCATTGGGTGCCCTAAACCTGCCCCACTGAGTGCCCCAAACCTGCCCCACTGGGTGCCCTAAACCTGCCTCAGTGGGTGCCCCAAATCTCCCATGTAGGTGCCCCAAACCAGCCCCATTGGGTGCCCCAAACCTGCCCCATTGGGTGCCCCAAACCTGCCCCACTGAGTGCCCCAAACCTGCCCCACTGGGTGCCCCAAACCTGCCCCAAACCTGCCCCATTGGGTGCCCCAAACCTGCCCCACTGAGTGCCCCAAACCTGCCCCAATGAGTGCCCCAAACCAGCCCCATTTGGTGCCCCAAACCTGCCCCAAACCTGCCCCATTGGGTGCCCCAAACCTGCCCCATTGGGTGCCCCAAACCTGCCCCACTGAGTGCCCCAAACCAGCCCCATTGGGTGCCCCAAACCTGCCCCAATGAGCCCAGTAACTTGGGATGGCCCAGTAACCCAAACCCAGGGGCTCCAGCTGCCCAGGCAGCCCCCCATGTGGGATCATGTGGGATCATGTGGGATCATGTGGGATCGTGTGGGATCGTGTGGGATCGTGTGGGATCATGTGGGATCACGCCTGATCCCCACGGAGCAGCCTGCAGGCCCTCTACCTTCCCTTGTTGCTGGGCTGGAAATCCCTCTGCCCTCCAACACCAACTCTTACTTTCTGAAGGCTCCTAAAGAGCAGGAGAAGGATAAAAGAGATGGAAAGAGGGCAGAGACATTCCTGCCATGCCCAAAATAATTCCCCTGCCCCTGGAAGGGGGGCGGTGGGGGCTCCTCCTGCTGAGGGCCACGTGCTGCCCATTCCTGCAGGCATCTCTTGTTTTCCACCAGGGAGCAATCAGGGATATTTATGGGCTGCCCACTTGGGCTTCCAGCTGAGCTGACGCCGTTCCCTTGGGACAGAGCGGAGCGTGCCCCCAAACTGGGGGGAAGGGCTCAGGAATTCCGGGCAATCCATTCCATCCCACCTTGGATGGGCCTGGCTGGGCAGGAGGACTTAAAGGAGGAGGTTTTGGGATGTCACCCTGCCCTGGTGGGGGTTTTGGAGTGGTGGGGGTTTTGGGGTGGTGGAGGTTTTGAGTTGTCACCCTTCCCTGGTGAAAGTTTTGGGGTGTCACCCTGCCCTGGTGGATATTTTGGGGTGTCACCCTTCCCTGGTGGATATTTTGGGTTGTCACCCTGCCCTGATGGATATTTTGGGGTGTCACCCTGCCCTGGTGGAGGTTTTGGGATGTCACCCTGCCCTGGTGGATATTTTGGGGTGTCACCCTGCCCTGGTGGAGGTTTTGGGATGTCACCCTGCCCTGGTGGATATTTTGGGGTGTCACCCTGCCCTGGTGGATGTTTTGGGGTGTCACCGTGCCCTGGTGGGTGTCGTGGCTGTTTCCTCACAGGATCACGGAGTGTCCTGCTGGGAGGGACCCACGGGGATCACTGATCCAACCCCTGCCCTGCACAGACACCCCCAGGATCCCCCCCTGTGCCTGGGAGTGTTCTATCCCGTGCTTTCCCCTGGTTTTCATCCCCCACTGCACCTCCCCTGCACAGGAAAGAATTTCCTCTACCCTGAATTCCTGCTGTCCCACTGCTCCAAGGAGCTGTTATTCATCAAATTCCCGGCTCCAAGGGCTGATTCACATCTCTAATTTATATCATTTCCATTCCCCTGAAAAGCACTCCTTAAATCCCATCCCAGCAGGGACACCTCCCACTGTCCCAGGCTGCTCCCAGCCCCAGTGCCCAGCCTGGCCTTGGGCACTGCCAGGGATCCAGGGGCAGCCACAGCTGCTCTGGGAATTCCATCCCAGCCCCACATCACCCTCCCAGGGAACAATTCCTGCCCCAAATCCCACCCAGCCCTGTCCTGGGCAGTGGGAGCCATTCCCTGTGTCCTGTCCCTCCATTCCTTGTTCCCAGTCCCTCTCCAGCTCTCCTGGAGCCCCTTCAGGCTCTGAGCCCTCCCTGGATCCTTCTCCTCTCCAGCTGAGCACCCCCAGCTCAATTCAGCTCCAGAGCCTCCTCTGGACTGATTTTGGTTTTTAGTTTTTAATTAAAACATCTCCATGAAGCACTGGCAATAACGCACTTTCCACTTCGGGCAGTTTATTTTACCAATATTGAACAAATATTGGCACCTCCTCGGCTGAATTCGTTTTACAAATGGGATGATCCTCATTAAGGGTGTGGCTCAGGAGCCTCATTAAGGGTGATCCTCATTAGGGGTGTTCCTCATTACAGATAATCCTCATTAAGGGTGATCCATCCATCCATCCCTCCATCCATCCATCCATCCATCCATCCATCCATCCATCCATCCATCCATCCATCCATCCATCCATCCATCCACGGAGCTGCCACGGGCAGCCCTGCCCAGCGCCCGGGCTGCAGAGCAGATAACCCGGCCTCGGAGGGCTGGGATTTGGGGAAAGCCGGGCCGGGAAAACTCGCTCTGCTCCTGCTCCCATCCCGCCTCCATCCCGTTCCCATCCCAGCCCGGCCGCAGGGCAGCTCCGGGCGGTGCTGGCGCATCCCGAGCTCCGGGCTGGGCGCTTTGGGGATCCGGGAGCCGGGAATGGGCAGGGAGAGCCCGCGGGTGCGGCGGGCTGGGGGTGGCTCAGCCAGGGGGGTTTGGGGCACTGACGGTGGCAGGGGGACAGAGGGGACCGGGCTGTGCGGCTCCCGCATCCCGGCTCCAGAACTCCGGTCCCGCATCCCTGTCCCGCATCCCGGTCCCGCATCCCGGTCCCACATCCCAGTCCCGCATCCCTGTCCCGCATCCCTGTCCCCATCCCTGTCCACACCCCTGTCCGCATCCCTGTCCCGCATCCCTGTCCCCATCCCTGTCCCACATCCCGGTCCCACATCCCAGTCCCCCCATCCCGATCCCGCATCCCTGTCCCCATTCCAGTCCCCATCCCTGTCCCCATCCCTGTCCCCATCCCTGTCCCACATCCCGGTCCCACATCCCAGTCCCCCCATCCCGATCCCGCATCCCTGTCCCCATTCCAGTCCCCATCCCTGTCCCCATCCCTGTCCGCATCCCAGTCCCACATCCCTGTCCCCCATCCCTGTCCCCCATCCCTGTCCCCCATCCCAGTCCCCATCCCGGTCCCCATCCCAGCGCTCCCGCGGGAGCTTTGCCGCGGCCGCAGCCGGATCGGCTCCTCCCGGTGGATGTGAGAGGGTCCCGAGGCGGTGCCGCTCCCGCCACCCTCTCCCCCGGCTCTTCCCTCCCTCCCTCCCTCCCTTCCCGCAGAACATTTCCCTTCCAGTTATCCCGGGGGGAATCCTTTCCCCCAAAGCCGGGAATTCATTCCGCGCAGGCGGCAGCGCCAACGCTCCTCATTTGGAGGAAGGAGTTTGCGGCTGCCGGCGGGGGGACATCAAATTTGGGATTGCCAGATGATCTCCAGGGTGTAGGATCAGCAGGAGCTCACCCACTGCTGGTGGTCTGGGGGGCACCCCGGGAAATGAAATTGATGCTGGAAATAGATCAGTGCATATAACATTTGTATATATCAAACAAAAAAAATAAAATACAATAAAATAAAATAATAAAATAAAATAAAATCATATGATCAAATAATCGAATAAAAATAAAATAAACGATTTCTTGTTATTTACGAACGAGAGAAGAACATTGGCCCGAAACCCAATCATCTTCACCTTGACTTCCTGCACGTCTGACAAACAATCACATCCAGAAGAACCATCCTGTGCCAGGGGAGGGGCCAGGTGCCCTTTCCAAAGCAGAGCCCATTCCCTGCTCTGGGAATCAGGCTCTGCCCCGGGCACAGCTGCTGGCAGGGGCTGGAGCTCGGGGTCACCTTGGCTTTCAAAAACCCCCAAAATCCCAGTGGGTTTTTTTTTTTTTTTTTTTTTTTTTTTTTTTTTTTTTTTTTTTTTTTTTTTTTTCTGAAACAGCCCCGGGCCCGCAGGGTGAGGGGCAGGAGGGACAACACAAAACCCCCCGGGGTTTGGGAGGGGAATCCTCCCAGTGCCCACCAGAGGAGGTGACAGGAGTGGCAGCGTGGGGACATTCCCTGTGAGCCGGCAGCTCCAGCCTCCCCAGCACAGGGGCTGATCGATCCCTGGATCAGCTCAGGCTGCCGGGATCTCTGACACTTCCCAGGGCTCAGCCTGGGGCTCCCACTCAGCTCCAGGCTGGACACAAGGGAGGCTCTGCCCCTCGGGCACTGTCCTTGCAGAGCAGGCTGACAAAGCTCCTGGGCATCCCCGAGCTGGCTGGGCTGGAGATCCCCTGAGCTCCTTCCCAGCCTGAACGTCCAGGATTGAAATTTTCCCTCAGGGTATAAAACAACTGTTTCTAATCCATCCCCAGTTCTTGGTTCCCAAAGGCTTCTTCTGCAGAATTTGTGATTCTCAGGATTTGGACTCAGAGGGGAGATGGAACAGCTGATTCATTTAAAAAAAAAATTAAAAAAAAAAGTTCTTTACGTGTGTCCTCTAATAAAAGTCAAAGTTGTTTTGAAAGCTTTCCTCTGTGAAATACAAGCCCAGAGAGAAGTGACACATGTTAACAAACCCCTGTCTTTTTTATCTGGGAAACTTCTGCACATGGAAATTCCTTCTCCAGATCCAGGAGGTGTTTTTTTCCCCTGCTGCTCCATGGTAAAGGGAATGAATCTCCGTGCCTGCCCCGGGTTTGGGAGCTGCAGAGGGACGGGGCTGAGCTCACCCTGGGCTGCTGCTGCCACCTCAGCTGGTGGGGACACTGTGGGGACACTGTGGGGATGTCCATGGCCACTGCCAGGGATGGGGCAGCCACGGGTGCTCCTGTGCCAGTGCTCTGAGCTCCCCATGGAGCTGCTGTGTGCAGGAACCCTGTGCCTCACCTCGGGGCCAGCTCAGCCTTCTCCTGCCTGATGGAGCCTCCCCAGAGCTGGCTCAGCTCCCAGCCTTCGGATCTGACGCCTCCAGTTTTATCTCCCATGGATTTCGGGTTCTGTGCTGCCCAGGGTGCAGCTCTGAGCCTCACATTCACAGAGCAGGGACACCAAACAAATCCTGCTCCTGCTGCACACCAAGGACAACTTTCAGCCCAGCAGCACAAACAAGGGTGGCTGGAGGGAGGAACAAGAACCTGGATCTGGAATTGGACAATTAAATGGACCAAATATGCAAATGGACCAAAACTGATCAAAGTGTGAGACCTCCTGACCAGGGGTCCATTTTGAGTCCATTTTGTGTCCATTTTGTGTCCATTCTGTGACCATTTTGTGCCCATTTTGTGACCATTTTGGGTCCACCTTGGATGCAGCCCTGTCCTGCCCAAGGTGTACCCTAAAATCCCTTTCAATAAATCTCTGCTTTATTCTCTGGCTCTGCCCAGTCCCTGTCCCAGCTCAGCCCTCCCAAGGCATCACTCCCAGCCACGTTTTCAAGCTGCTCCATGGTGGGAACTGGAAAAGCAGAGGATTTTCACAGCCTGGCAATAACCTTACCTAGACAGAGGTTTGAAACAGAGGTGAATTTTAGCCCTTGGAGCATATGTGGAGCACAGAAAGTCTCTGAGCTGCAAAAATTATAAAACAACTGCTGTGTGCTGTGAGGTGTCTGTGCAGTGTTCAGTGGCTGGCCTAAGCAGACACTTGTAATTTTCAGCGTTGGTCCATTGGCTAAAAAGCTTAAAAAAAGGTCTTGTAACAAAGAGCACTTTGGCTTCTGTTGTTATGGAGGGAGTGTTACCATCTTTTATGTCTCCACCTTCACTGAGACTGACAATGAAACAAAAAACCCCTGGAACCCCTCATGGCCACCCTGTCCTGCTGTTGGTGACCAGCTCCACCACTCCAGCTCACCAAGCTCAGCAAAACTCATCCCCTTTCACTCCAAGGCTGGACTGGATGATCTTGGAGCCCTTTTCCAGCCCTTTCCTGACCTCATTCCACAATCCAGTGGTTCTCCAAAGCCTCTTGTCCCAAGCAGCTTTGTGGGAGAACGTTGAGTTTCCTTTCAACACCTTCAGCTTTAACCTCTTGGGCCTCGTGTGCTGAGCCCCCAGGAAGGAGCTGGGAATGGAAAATCTGCTGGAAAATCCGTGCCCTGCGGAGGAAAGTTGGCACACAGACTCCAGAATGGGAACTACTACACAAACTGAAGGACATAAATAAACTGAGAGGAGCCAGAGGGGCTCGTGTGCCACTCCCTGCTGCTGTCCCCTGCCTTGGGGACATCCAGCCCCTCTCTGTGCCCTTCCTCCTGGGGCCAGGTGTGGGTGGGCAGGCTCAGGGCTCAGGGCAGGAGTGCACAAGGATGTGCCAGGAGATGGGGAGATTTCCCCTCCTGACTCCTCGGGGTGGCTGGGGCTGCTGCTGCTGCCCAGCAGGGACAGACAAGCCTGGGGACCTCGGCTCTCCTGGTGTCCCACTGGTGCCACTGGGACCTCAGAGCCCCCAGACTCCAGTTCTGCTCCTGCCAGGGCTGGCCCAGACCCCTGCTCAGCTGGCAGGAGCAGGGGCAGGAGAAAGGAGGAGAAGGAGAAGGAGAAGGAGAAGGAGAAGGAGAAGGAGAAGGAGAAGGAGAAGGAGAAGAAGGAGAAGGAGAAGGAGAAGGAGAAGGAGAAGGAGAAGGAGAAGGAGAAGGAGAAGGAGAAGGAGAAGGAGAAGGAGAAGGAGAAGGAGAAGGAGAAAGAAAAAGAAGGAGAAGGAGAAGGAACAGCAGGAGAAGAAGGAGCAGAAACAAGAGCAGGGGCAGGAGCTGGAAAACAAGCAGGAGCAAGAACAAGAACAGGAGCAGGGTCAGGAGCAGCAGGAGAAGAAGGAGTAGGGACAAGAGCAGGGACAGGAGCTGGAAGACAAGCAGGAGCAGCAGGAGCAGGAACAGGAACAGGAGCAGGAGAAGGAGCAGGAGAAGGAGAAGGAGAAGGAGCAGTAGCAGCAGGAGAAGGAGAAGGAGAAGGAGAAGGAGAAGGAGAAGGAGAAGGAGAAGGAGAAGGAGAAGGAGCAGGAACAGGAACAGGAGCAGGAGAAGGAGCAGGAGCAGGAGCAGGAGCAGGAGCAGGAACAGGAGCAGGAGAAGGAGCAGGAGCAGGAGAAGGAGAAGGAGCAGGAGCAGCAGGAGCAGCAGGAGCAGGACAGTCCCCTCTGCACAGGGACATGGCCCTGGCACCCCTGGCACCCCAGAGCTTCCCCTGGGCTGGCTCCTGGCACCTGAGCCCCACAGATGCCCAGGAGAGCCCCCACCTGCGGGCTCTGACACCCCCAAGGCACCCCCAGCAGCCCAGGAGTGTCCTCTGCTGGGTGACACCGCGGCCACCCCGGGCTCGGGCTGCTGCACTGCTGGGACTGTCACAGCTCGTGGCTCTTGGCAGGATATCCAGCAGAACAAACCCTGGCTCCCTAGCAGGGGGAAAAAAACTCGTGTTTTCTTTTTTATTTATTTACTTTAAAGAGCTTCCTCTGCTGCTTTCCATCCCCGGTGCTGCACACAGGCCCTGCTGAACCAAACACGCTGCTGCTGCTTTGCAGGGACAAGAAACAACCTCCTGGTGCTGCAGCCTCTGTGGAATCTCCCCAGAACCCAGCTCTGGGAGGGCTTTTGAACCACTCCCAGGCCCTCTGTCGCCTCCTTCACCCTGCTCCTTGCACAATTAGAAGCACCAACCCTTCAGGCTGGCCAGAAGGAACAAACTCCACGGGCCAGCCCAGGTTAGGGGGCTCAGATCAGGGAATTTCCCTGAGGTTTGAGGGGGAAAGGTGCAGGGGATGCTCCTGGGGACGTTGTTGATGGAGACCAACGGCAATTTGGGATTTTCTGCTGCCGTTCCAGGCTCCCAGGCTGGGGCAGGGTGGACACCAGCCCACCCTGCACATTCCTGTGGCTGGGGGACTTTGGGATGTCACCTCACACTGGGAATTGTCCTTTGGCAGCCCCCGGGGTCACACCTGGGACACGGCTTCAGTGCCAGGGGTGAGGTGGAAGGGGAGGAAAGGCAGAGGAATTCCCAGAGCAGCTGTGGCTGCCCCTGGATCCCTGGCAGTGCCCCAGGCCAGGCTGGACACTGGGAGCACCTGGGACAGTGGGAGGTGTCCCTGCCAGGGCAGGGGTGGCACTGGGTTGGGCTCTGGGATTCCATCATTCCATAATCCTAAAATAATCTGGGAAAGGGCTGCACCTGTTGCTAGGGGTTTATTGATTCCCTGGTTTATTTAGCTCTCTGCTCATTGATTGCATTTCCACCCTCCAGCCTCTCGCCCAGCAGACCCAGCTGAGGTCTGTCAGGATTCTTTCAGCAGGAAAATGCAGAGCTGCAGCTGCAGGGAGCTGTGGGGCTGCCCTGTTGCTCTGCAGAGCCTGGCAGGGCTGGGCTGGGCTGGGCTCTGAGCTCAGCCTGGACCTGCTCGAGGCACTGGCTGTGTGCTGAGGGGCTGCTGCAGATCCAGCTCCCAAATTCACCTTCTGCCCATTTCCCTGCGCCTCTGGCACTCTGCAGGTGCTCCCAAGCTGTCCCTGGATCCCTGGAGGTGTCCCAGGCCAGGCTGGATGGGCTTTGGAGCAGCCTGGGGCAGTGGGAGGTGTCCCTGCCCACGGGATGAGATGATTTTAACGCCTGGGATTCCCTGTTTCTGGACAATTCCCTCTTTTTGAAAACTGCCAAAAGCTTTTGCCAGCTTTGCTGCTTCAGCTCCACTTCCAGCCCCGTTCCCTTCACCACACTCCCAGATTCCCTCCCCAGGCTCCTCTGGAAGCCTGAGGGCAGCTCCTGGCCCTGGATCCTGCAGGATTGGCCCAAGGACTGGCCCCACACCTGCCCAGGCACGGAGAGAAACGGGAATGAAGGAGCTGAGAAAGGGAAATCCTGGCTGGAAAGCACAGAATGTCCACGGAGAGGAGAGGAGAGGAGAGGAGAGGAGAGGAGAGGAGAGGAGAGGAGAGGAGAGGAGAGGAGAGGAGAGGAGAGGAGAGGAGAGGAGAGGAGAGGAGAGGAGAGGAGAGGAGAGGAGAGGAGAAGCTGGATGGGATGATCTAGATGGAAAAGCCCGAGCTGCTCTGCCATAATTGGTATTTATGAACCAGGGCAGAGCACTGGCACCGTGTTTGGTGCCATGGCAACTGCTGGTGCCAAAGGATCAATAAATAACCAGCTGGGAATAACTGACTGGCAGTGAGGGCAGGGTGTGGGGGAGCAGGGCCTGCTCCTGCTGCCCTGGGTGAGAGGAGCTCAGCAGCCTGAGCTGCTGCTGTGGCAGGGATTGGCTCAGCCCGGTCATTTTCTCTTTGTTTCCCACACCTGCGGGAGCTGCAAGGGAGGAGGTGAGGCTGACACAGCCACACCGCCCCTCAGCAGCTGCTTCGGGGGCTGCAGCATCTCAGATTCTGAGTTTGCAGCCAGGAGCACGGGCAGGGCAGCAGGAGCTGAAACAGGAGCTGGAGCCGGGGTAGGAGCTGGAAGAGGAGCTGGAGCAGGAGCAGGAGGAGCAGGAGGAGCAGGAGATGGAAGAGGATCAGGAGCTGGAATAGGAACAGGAGCTGGGGCAGGAGCTGGGGCTGGGGCAGGAGCAACAGGAGCTGGAATAGGAGCAGGAGCAGCAGCCGGAGTAGGAGCTGGAAGAGGAGCAGGAGCTGGAATAGGAACAGGAGCAGCAGCTGGGGCAGGAGCTGGAAGAGGATCAGGAGCAGGAGCTGGGGCAGGAGCAGAAGCAGGAGCTGGAGCAGGAGCTGGAATAGGAACTGGAGCTGGAGCAGGAGCAGAAGCAGAAGGAGCAGAAGCAGGAGCTGGAAGAGGAGCAGAAGCAGGAGCTGGAAGAGGATCAGGATCAGGAGCTGGAAGAGGAGCAGGATCTGGAATAGGAACAGGAGCAGGAGCTGGAGCAGGATCTGGAAGAGGATCAGGATCTGGAAGAGGATCAGGATCTGGAAGAGGATCAGGAGCTGGAATAGGAACAGGAGCTGAAACAGGAGCTGGAGCCGGGGTAGGAGCTGGAAGAGGAGCTGGAGCAGGAGCAGGAGCAGCAGCCGGAGTAGGAGCTGGAAGAGGAGCAGGAGCTGGAATAGGAACAGGAGCAGCAGCTGGGGCAGGAGCTGGAAGAGGATCAGGAGCAGGAGCTGGGGCAGGAGCAGAAGCAGGAGCTGGAGCAGGAGCTGGAATAGGAACTGGAGCTGGAGCAGGAGCAGAAGCAGAAGGAGCAGAAGCAGGAGCTGGAAGAGGATCAGGATCAGGAGCTGGAAGAGGAGCAGGATCTGGAATAGGAACAGGAGCAGGAGCTGGAGCAGGATCTGGAAGAGGATCAGGATCTGGAAGAGGATCAGGATCTGGAATAGGAACAGGAGCAGCAGCTGGAGCAGGAGCTGGGGCAGGAGCAGAAGCAGCAGAAGCAGAAGTAGGAGCAGAAGGAGCAGAAGCAGGAGCTGGAGCTTTTTCAGGAACAGTCCCCAGGCACCACAAGTGCTGCCTGACGCCGCTGTTCCCGGAGCTTTCACTTCAGGGGAAGGAAGTGGTTTGAGGGTTGGTTTCACTCAAAGAGCTGTGGCTCTTTTGAAGGAGGGAAGTTGTCCTGCCCAAGAGCTCTGGGAGTCAGGGCTTTCTGCAAGGGAAGAGGCAGTTTAAAGGATGAGTTAATGACAGACAAGCCACGTGCATCTCTGCTGGGAAAGCAAAACCAGCCTCCACCCTGCTTTGGTCTATTTTGGGGCTGGATTAGAGGAACCCCGAAGGTCTCTTCCAACCCAAACTGTTCTGTGATTCCACAGCCCTGTGGAAGGTCGGGAAAAAGAAGCCTGACAGATGGAACACTGGTTGTTTTGGGGGGTTTTTGTGGTGTCATTGGATTGTGCTTAAAAGGTTTTCTAGAGAGAGAGATGGGGCCATTTTTACTCTGTCATGTACAAGTGTTGTAGAACTCCCAGCTTGTGAGACTGTGATATAGATAAGGATTATCTGAGTCCAAACACCAAACACCATCTCAAGCATTTAATCCTGACCCTGGCAAAAAGAAGATAAAACACAGCTCAGTGGTGGCCCATGTGAGGACTGAGGTCACGGCATTCAGATTATGGAACTGATGGGTGGATGATGATGATGATGATGAGCCCTAAAATGCTGCTTCTGTCCTTGCCCCACGTGGGGCTGACCTCGAGGAGCAGCCCATGTCCCCCTCGTGTCCAGAGGGACACTCAAACCCCAGGGTCCAGCAGCTCAGCCCTCGGGGGAGGCACGAGGCAGCCGAGGGATGAGGGTCTGAGGAGGCAGGAGAGCAGCTCTGGGGTGCTGGGAGGGTCCTTGCCACTGCTCAGGGTCTGCTCCACTGCTCTGGTTAATGCAGGGTTTCATCAAGGCCCTCGGAGCTCCTGTGGAGGCTGTTTGGTTCTGCCCCCACAGGAAATGAATTGATGCGCTTGGTAAAATACGCCGCAGTTTAATGTTTAATGCCATGGCTGAAAGGGAAAATGGAAACAAAAATAAATTACCTTTCTTCAGTGCTTACAGCAGTTTAATTTCACTCTGCAAACACTTAGAATAAAAGAAACACCTTTCAGACTCCAGCCTGTGGAATTATTAATGTCTTTATAGGGGTAAATGTGCTATTTGTGTTCTCCCAGGCTGCAGAAACCTGCCAGTGGAATAATTCAGCGGAGCAGGGCCTGAATTTCCCTGAATTGCCCTTCCTGTTGGGAAATGGGAAACATTCCAACCCCTTTCCCCTGCAGGGGCCACCTGCCCTGGCTCCCAGAGCCTGTGGGGCCGGGAGGGGCAGGGCAGGGTCCCCTGGGCACATCCCAGCCCAGCCCAGTGCAGGGGAGTGGAGCATCACCCCAGGCTGGAGCTCCGAGCGCTGCCCGGGAGAGGCTCCAGCCCTCGGGAGAAGCAGCTTTTCCCAACCCCCCCATCCAGAAATCCCTGGAGAAAAATGTCTGTGAAAAATCAGGAAAACAAGGGATGGACATAAAATGTCATTGATTGGGTCATGGCCCACAAAATCCTGGGGATGCTCAGATCTAGCAGGGAAACCAAAACCAAATGGAAAAGAATTCCAAATGGAAAATAAACCCAACTGGAAACCAAACCCAAATGGGAACCAAACCCAACTGGAGACCAAACCAAACTGGAGATCAAACCCAGCTGGGAACCAAACCCAAATGGAAACCAAACCCAAATGGAAACCAAACCAAACATGGAAACCAAACTCAACTGGAAACCAAACTCAACAGGAAACCAAACCCAGCATAGAAACCAAACCCAACTGGAAACCAAACCTCTCAGGGTGTTGGGAAGAGGTGCTGGGGGGACACCTGCATTCCAGGTGGGCAGGTGCTGAAGGTGGCCTTTGCCACAACTCACCAAAGTGACATCACCGTGACATCACCGTGACATCACCGTGATTCACCCTCTGCCATGGAGTGTCTGGGTCACCCCTCAGCTTCCCTGGAAAATGCCCCTCCAGGGCTCAGCATTTCCCCTTTTCCCATGACTGGGTGGATGTAACCCAAAACTTGGAACTGGAAGTAGGGTTGGAAGTTGGACAACGCTGTGGCAGAAGTTGATTTTCTGCTTTTTTACATTTTATGTTTCATTTTAAAGTTTTTTCCCCTCCTTTTCCAGGCTGTGCTCACCCTTCCTCTCCTCAGCTGAGCCCTGCAGCCTCCTGAGGTCCTGACTCCAGGAGCCAGCCCTGATTTGGTGCCTCTGAGCCTCGGCCAGGCCAGGCTCTTCCCAGCTGCTTGGGCTGCCCTGACATCGAGCCTGGGTGGCTTTGGGTCCCTGGGGTGCTGTGGAAGGGATGGAATTCTGCTGCTGCTCTTCCCAGGGAATGGCAGCAGCTCTCAGCAGTGGCACGGGGAATGAGCTCACCCAGCTCTCCGCAGACACTTGAGAATGAGGGGGGGAAAGGGAAGAGCAGGTGAGATTGGGACAAACCCATCCTCTTTCAGAGTTTTTTTCAGCAGAGAAGGGCATTTTGTGGCTGTTGATCCAGCTGGGAATCACTGGGCAGCTCCGCCTCACTGGGGACTCAAGGAAATTAAACCTACTTGGGTATTAAGTAACATTAGGAAACTTAATTAAAAAAAAAAAAAAAAAAACAACCCATAAATAGTGAGCAAAGCACAAATAGAATCTCTGCAGCCTCGGGCTCAGCCCTCGTGGGCTGGGTTCCCCTCTGCCTCCGGAGGGGGAGGATTTGCAGCGGGGATGTTTTGGAGGAGACAAAAAAGCTTCCCAAAAAAGGAATAAATTGTGGCTCTTGTGCTTAATTTACAGTGCTCCATGGTCCTGCTGGGAAACGCAAGGTGCAGCCCTGAGGCTCTGCTGTCCCCCTGTCCTTGGCAGGAGCAGCTTCCAGGACAATGTGTGGGGAATGGCGCTGGAGTTCACAGCAGCAAATGGGAATTGCAGCTGAAGTCATTCCTGCAAACGGGACAGGGACAGGCAGGGATTGTACCCAGCCACCCTCCCAGCCCGTCCCCACTGCCCTTCCTGGGGTGTCCCCAGAGCTCTGTGGGGTCAGGACCAGGGGAGGCCATGCAAGGGGGGCCCAGCCCTGCCCCCTCCCCTGCTCCAGCCCCGGTGATCCCAGAGGTCCTGGTGATGCCCAACCCTCAAAATCCACCCCAAACCCCACTCCAGAGCCAGCAGGGCCCTCCAGGCAGCCTGAGCCCACCCACAGGACTCCATCCATGGGGGAATGTGGAAACCCTGGGAATGAGCAGGGAAAGCAAAAGGTGGAAGGTCAGGGAATCCCAGACTGGTTTGGGTTGGGAGGGAGCTTAAATCCACCCAGTGCCATCCCTGCCATGGCAGGGACACCTCCCACTGTCCCAGGCTGCTCCCAGCCCCACTGCCCAGCCTGGCCTGGGGCACTGCCAGGGATCCAGGGGCAGCCAGAGCCACTCTCCTGTGGCTCTGGTGTGAGTGAGGGGCTCTCCTGGACCTGGGCTGAGGGATGGGGTGGGCACAGAGGGGCCCAAGCCCTGTCTGTCCCCATTGCTGCTGTTCCCAGTGTTCCCAGTGCTGGTCTGGATGCCCCTGAGCGAGGCTCCCTTCCCTGGGGCTCGGCCTCCTCCCCTGGGAGAGCTTGGCAGCAGCTCCTGCTGCGGGGCTGTGGCCATCGTCATTCTTCGGCGTTCCCTGCCAGAGGGGAACTCTCCACTGGGATTTGTGTCTCTCTGGTTTGTCCTGCTGCTCCCGGAGCGCTGCCATCCCTCTCACCCCTGGGTGCTGCAGGCGGGGTGCTGTGCCTGGCACGGGACCCTGCACGGGCAGGGAAATGCCTTGGGAAGCCTGGACAGGGTTCTGCTCCTGCCCAGAGCTCTGCCCAAAGCTCTGCTCCTGCCCAAAGCTCTGCCCAGAGCTCTGCCTCTGCCCAAAGCTCTGCCCAGAGCTCTGCCCCTGCCCAAAGCTCTGCCCAAAGCTCTGCCCAAAGCTCTGCCCAGAGCTCTGCCCCTGCCCAGCCTCCCGTGTCCTGCAGGTTTCCAGCAGTGCAGAGCTGGGGCTGGCCCTGTTCCCCAGAGAGGCTGGGACGGGATGGACACACTTCCCTGGGAGCCCTGGAAGAACCGAGCTCTGCACTGGGCTGGGAACAGGCTGGGCTGGTCCCTCTGAACAGCAAAATCCATTGGCAAGAGGGAAAATGCCTCAGAGACTGCGAGCATGACACTGGCTCCCTCAGCTGGAGCAGGAACAGGGGAGGGATGGATGGAGGGATGGATGGAGGGATGGATGGAGGGATGGATGGATGCATGGATGGAGGGATGGATGGAGGGATGGATAGATGATGGATAGATGGATGGAGGGATGGAGCCATGGATGGATGGATGGATGGATGGATGGATAGATGATGGATAGATGGATGGAGGGATGGAGCCATGGATGGATGGATGGATGGACAGATGATGGAGGGATGGATGGAGCCATGGATGGATGGACAGATGATGGATAGATGGATGGAGGGATGGAGCCATGGATGGATGGATGGATGGACAGATGATGGAGGGATGGATGGATGGATGGATGGATGGATGGATGGAGGGATGATGGATGGGTGGATGGATGTGTAGATGGATGGATGTGTAGATGGATGGATGGAGGGATGATCGATGAGATGGATGGATGGATGGATGGATGGATGGATGGATGGGGGGATGTCTCCCTAGGAGGTGTCCGTGGGCTCGGGGTGCTGCTGCAGGGTGGCCCTGTGGGTCCCTGGCCACAGGGAGCTCAGCTCAGCCCCACCCATGGCTCTCAGCACCTTCAGCTGCCCCAGGTGTGACCACAGGGGCTGCCAGGAGAGGGGAAATTACTGAAACCTGCAGGGATTTATAACCCCAGAACCCCAGCCTGGGCTGGGCTGCGCTGTCAGGGGCTTCAGAGCCCACCCTGTGCCAGGACACCTGGCAGAGCCCCGGCGGTGCAGGAGCAGGGAGCTGAGCCCTCCCTGTGACACAGACACAGGGAGTGATGTCCCTGTCATTGCACAACCCTGCTGGAGCCTGCCAGCGTCTTGGGAAACCTCCCCAGGATTTCAGCAGGGCTCCCTCTGCCAGAGGAACACCGTGTCCCAAGGCCAGAGGATCAGCCACAAACAGCTGCAGCCACAGAGCAGCTCTGCCCTGCAGACACCCAAGGTAGATCCACAGGGTGATCTCCTCCTGCAGCTGTGCTGTGCCCTGTGGGAAATCCAGGCAGGGAAAATTCTCAAAATCTTGTGCAAAAATGAGCACAGGGTTTGACTTGAGGCCTTGGAAAAGGCTTCCTGCTTTAGAGACCACCAGCAAGAACGTGGGTTTGTGGTTTAGATAGAAACATATTAAGCTAGGCAGCAGAAAGTTTTAAGGTTTTAAAGTCTGGATATAGAAATAACTACAGAAATAATAAAAAGTTTCGAGGTGTAACAAGTAGTTTTGGTTAAAAAAGTCCTCACTGCGGCAAAAAAAAAAACGTGTGAGACAAATTAATTAGCTACTGGTGTGAAAGCAAACCAATGTGTGTGGCAGTAGTTAATTGGCTAATTAACCTTTAAGACACCCTGTAACCTGTGGTGTTGTGACCACTGACAGGGACACCTGAGCTCCTGTGGTGAGGGCGCTCTCACCCTTCATGGGGCTGAGGCAATGAATCTCACTTTGAACACCTCTGGGTGCCTCCCTTGTGTGAGCCAGCAGTGCCCAGCAGTGCCCAGATCCCCTGGAACACCAACTCCCTTGGAATGCCAGCCCTGGAACACCAATTATTGGGACAGCAACCCTTAGAGCACCAGCCCTTGGAACACCAATTATTGGAACACCAGCCCTTGGAACACCAACCCTTGGAATGCCAGCCCTGGAACACCAATTATTGGGACAGCAGCCCTTGGAACACCAACCCCCTTGGAACACCAGCCCTTGGAACACCAACCCTTGGAACACCAGCCCTGGAACACCAATTATTGGAATAGCAGCCCTTGGAACACCAACCCTTGGAATGCCAGCCCTGGAACACCAATTATTGGAATGCCAGCCCTTGGAACACCAACCCTTGGAATGCCAGCCCTGGAACACCAATTATTGGAATACCAGCCCTTGGAACACCAATTATTGGAATGCCAGCCCTGGAACACCAATTATTGGAATACCAACCCTTGGAACACCAACCCTTGGAATGCCACCCCTGGAACACCAATTATTGGAGCACCAGCCCCTGGAACACCAATTTCTGGGACAGCAGCCCTTGGAATGCCAGCCCTGGAGCAGCAGCTCTTGGAGCAGCAGCCCTTGCACTCTCACCAGCCTTTCCCAACGGTGGCAGCTCCCATTCCGGGAAAGGTCATGCCTGGTGTGAATCCAGGGGGAGTCTCCAGAGAGGCGGTGCTGGGAAGCAGAGTGGGAATGTCCCGTGTCTGCTGCCACCCTGAAATCCGGGGTCAGGCTTGCACAAACCCCTCTGATGTGAGATAGCAGCTTTCATTTGTGGGGTTATTCTGGGAAGGGAAAGGCCATCAGGGTGCCAGGCATTGATTGCTAAATGCTTGTTTTGTCAGGAGACAGCAGCTGGTTTTCCAGAGGCTGTGCAGCTCCCGCCGTGTTTTTCCTTCAAACCCAACAGAGCTCTCTGAATTTCCAGCACCGAGGAGCAGCTCTGGCCGTGGCAGTCACATCCACAGGCAGGACAGAGGTCTGGGTGCAGGCAGGGAGCTCTCCAGGATGAGCAGGGCCTGCCTGGACAGCCCTGGGACACTCCCAGGTTGAGGGCTTAGGGATGGGAAAATGGCATTGTAAGGGCAGTGGACAGGGTGATGTTAAGACATTTATTTTGAGATGCTAATTAAAATTGTTTGTGTGAAAATGAGGGGAATTTGGTCCCTGGTGATTCTAAATAGGACTGGAGAAGATCACAGCATCAGAGCCTGAGTTCAGCCAGCAGCACTGGGAGATTTCATTCCAGATTCACTCTCCAGGGTGGCATAAGCCAAGGGTGACTGATGTCCAGGTGGGATGGGGACCTTTGGATCAAGTGGGAAGCTGGAATTGTGTCTGTTTGGGCTGAAAATTGCAAAGGAAGGGACACCTCAGTGTCCCACAGCGCCTGACCTGCACTCACCCCTGGGACACAGCTGGCTGCCAGCCCAGGGGGACACTGGGGACACTGGGGACACGGGGGCACTGGGGACACTGGGACACTGGGGACACTGGGGACACTGGACAGTGGAGACACTGGGACACTGGGCACTGGGGACACCAGGGACACCGGGGACACCGGGGACACCGGGGACACTGGTGACAATGGTGACACTGGGGACACTGGGGACACTGGGACATCGGGAACACTGGGGACACTGGGGACACTGGGGACACTGGACAGTGGAGACACTGGGACACTGGGGCACTGGGGACACTGGTGACACTGGGACAGCAGGGACAGCAGGGACACTGGGGACACAGGACAGTGGAGACACTGGGGACACTGGGACAGCGGGGACATCAGGGACAGCAGGGACACACGGACACTGGGATAGCGGGGACACTGGGATACTGGGGCACTGGGGACACTGGGGCACTGCGGACACCGGGGACACTGGGGACACCGGGGACACGGGCCAGCGGTGTCCTTGTCGGGCGGTGGCCGGTGCGAATGTCCCCGCGGTGCCGCTCAATCATTAACTGTGCCATTGTCGGGAAATGGCCCCGGCTGTTGACGCAGCGCTGGGCTCGCTCCTTCCCCAGCCCCGGGGCCGCTCTGTGTCAACAGCGGGTGCCAGCGGGGAGCGGGGACAGGCAGCGACACCGGGAACCCGGGCTCTGCTTCGGCTTTTCCACCGCTGCACCTGGATGGGCTGCTGGGAGCCTGAGCATCTGGTTTGGACAGACAGGTATCCGCCAGGGAAAGCTGGGGTTTCCCTTGGAATGGGGAATGTAAACCCCTCACCCCCTCCAAATTATAATTTTGCGATCAAGGGCTTTCAGGCAAAGATTTGGGAATGGGAATAACAGTTCTTTACTGGGAATATTAACAATACAAATGGAGTAGAAAAACAAACCCACCCAACCAAACCAGCAAACAAACAAACAACAATTTTGGAGAACCCTGACAGAGTCAGAGCTACAACCTGACACCCTGTTGGTCAGGGGGTTGGGAGCAGCCCCACAGTGAGTCCTCCTGGAGTGGCAGAGGTGGTTCTGGTGGAGTGGGGATGATCCTGTAGCAAGAGGGTCCAGGGATGGTGAGGAGAGGATCTGGTGATGGTGAGATGGGGTCTGGTCTTCCTCCCAGAAAATCAGGTGAAGCTGGCAGCTTTCGTGTCCCTGTGTCTGAGTTTTATCCAGGTAGAAGCTGCCTGCCCCCCCCACTGCCAGGGGGATGTGATCCATCTCACCACGGGATGATGGAAATGCAGATGCACCGCTCTGGGGTGGGTACAGCCTGGGGAGGTGTCAATGGCCCATCATCAGAAGGGCTCAGGCCTCTCCCCCCTTGAGTTACCAGAGATAAAGAAAAACATCTCCCCAACTGCTTTTTAACAGCTGAAAATAGAATATACACCCCCTGGCTCCACAACCCAGGACAATCTGATACAGGCTGTGCACCCTGTTAAACCCGGGCTGAGCCCGGCTCTGTCCCCATCCCCTCGGTGCTGCCTTTATCCAGAGATCCTGTGGGGATTCCCGAGCAGCCCCGGGAACTGCGGCGTTATGAAAAGGAGAATTCTGCTCTGCCCCGCGGGGCAATCCTGGCTGAGCTCTGGTGGCTCCTGCCTGCGGTGAGCGAGTCCTCCTCTGCAGGGAATCCCATCAGCCTGGAGGGGTTTCCCTGGATTCTGGGCTGTGCCTGAGCCCCGGCATTGAGTCACCCACCGAGAAGGATGTTGAATTGAGCTGACTTGAAGAAATTCAGCTTTGGGGGGATCTTTTTTTTCCCCATTACATATTTAGAGAAAATCCCATTTTTAATCAGGTATTGACCGGGTTTGACTCTGGGTGGTCTCTGGAGGTTGCTGTCAGGCTCTCCTGGGGGTGCCTTTGTGCCCTGAACAGGGAGTGGGACATGCCACGGTCACACTGGGGGTGACACCCCCACCAGAGGGGTGGGACAGAGCCACCAGCAGCAGCAGGAGCCCTGCAGAGGTGGCACCTGGGTGTCCCTGGAGGGAACCTGTCCCTGCCATCCTCGGGCTGGGCAGCCCTGGCAGCTGCCAGTGCCACCAGCACTGGGGCACCCAGCGTGTCCCCGTTCGTCACCAGCGGCAGGGGACACAAGGACAGGCAGTTCTTGGCCCTGGCAGTGTAAACATCCCCGGGGGTGGAACTGGGCAGCAGGGGCTGGCTCTGCTCTGAGGCACTGAGACCTGCTGGTTTCACTCAGCCAGAGGAGATGTCCTGCAGAGCTGGCCTTGCCCTGCCCTTGTGTCCCCTGTGTCCCCTGTGTCCCCTGCAGTGCCACAGCAGATTCCATGTTCCAGAGATCACGGGATCAGAGTTACTGAGGTTGGAAAAGACCTCCAGGGGCACTGAGCCCAAGCTTTGGCCGCTCCCCACCTTGTCCCCAGATGGTTCCTTTGGGTTTGAAGGTGTCAGGCTGTGGCACTGCAGGTCCCTCTCAGTGCCAGGGGGCAGAGCAGAGGCCCTGGGGCTGTGCTGGGGAGGGAGGCTGGGAGCCAGGCGGGTTTGGAGCATTCCCATCCCAGGGTGGTGCTCTGGGCTGGCTGGGCTCTGTCCCAGGGCACTTCCAGCCCAAAGCCCTGCAGGGGCAGCCCCCTGGCTGGGTGACCCCTCCCTGGGGCTTGGACGTGTCCCAGGACTCAGCCCTGGCCCTGGGTGAGGTGCAGCTCCCTGGGTGGGGCCGGGCACAGCTCTGCGGTGGCACTGCCAGGCTCTGAGCTCCCCGAGGCCAGGACAGGGCAAAGCTGTGCCCAAATGTGGGCAGAGGGTTTCCAGGCCTATTTGTCTCTGCTCCCTGTTCATGTTCAGAGCCAGGGAACTACAAACAAGTCAGGCAAAATCCGCCCGGCTCCAACCTGTCACAGAAACCTCCGGCTGCTGGGAGTGACATCCAAGCCACTCCAAGTGGGGATGAACACTTCCTGCCATCTGCCAGCCCCAGAGCCCGTGGAAAAGCTGGGTTTATTTGCCCTGATGGATGCATGGAAGAACTGTGGCTCCTCGGAGCAAGCAGCCTGTGTGGGGAGGGGTGGGGCAAGGTCTGTCCAACCACTTGTGTTTACAGAAAGTCAAAATAACTGGGGCTCCTAGCCCTGGCCACGATGGGTTCTTCAAACAAAGCAGCCCCAAACATAAATACATTGTCTTTTCCAAAATGCATTCGGGCATATTTGACATATTTCATGTTCAGAGCAGCCCTTTCATGTAGTGCCCTGGAGCGCAGGGGGGGCTCAGCTGCTGCACCCCCCTCCCTGCCAGGGCTGCTCTGTCCTGCTGACAAGCCTGCCTGAGCTCAGGATTAATCCTCCTTTTGGCTTCATCCCTGAAATATCCCAACTGCTCCGAGGGAAGGCAGAGCTGCAGGGAGCCGGGATCAGCCCAGAGCGCTGCTGAGGGGGATTCCTGCTGCTCCCTCTTTCCCCAGGGAAGGTGGGGGAAAGGCAGGAGCACGACAGGCAGGGTGCTGGAGTGGGGGGCAGAGCTCCTGAGGCCTCCCCAGTGCTGGGGCTCCTTCCCTTCACCTGCTGGGGTCAGCCCCAGGGCCCTGCCCAAAGTCCCAGCAGCAGCCGGGTGGAAAACTCCTCCTGTGCTTCCCAGGAATGACAGAGACACGGGGGGCTGGCTGAGCCTGTCCCCAGCATCGGAGCAGGGAGCTGGGGGACCCCAGGGTGACATCCAGGGTGATCCCAGAGTGATCCCAGGGTGACATCCAGGGTGATCCCAGGGTGACACCCAGGGTGACATCCAGGGTAATACCAGGGTGACCCCAGGGTGACCCCAGGGTGACCCCAGGGTGACCCCAGGGTGATCCCAGAGTGACCCCAGGGTGATCCCAGGGTGACATCCAGGGTGACATCCAGGGTGACACCCAGGGTGACCCCAGGGTGACATCCAGGGTGATCCCAGGGTGACCCCAAGGTGACCCCAGGGTGATCTCAGGGTGATCCAGGGTGATCCAGGGTGACCCCAGGGTGACCCCAGGGTGATCCCAGGGTGATTCCAGGGTGACATCCAGGGTGATCCCAGGGTGACCCCCAGGGTGATCCCAGGGTGATCCCAGGGCTCCCAGGGATGGCAGCCGGTCTGGGAAGAGCAGAACTGCCCATGGGGAGCAGGGAAAGTCCTTGGGATGCAGGGCTGGGATGGAGCTGCAGCAGGAGGAGCAGCACAGAACCCCCCAGCACAGCCCAGGTGCTGCCCAGGTGCTGCCCAGGTGTTTCCCAGGTGCTCCCCAGGTGCTCCCCAGGTGTTTCCCAGATGCTCCCCAGGTGTTTCCCAGGTGCTGCCCACGCTTCCCCCCGCCCGGGGCCAGCCGAGCCCCGCAGCAGCAGCAGCAGCAGCAGCAGCAGCAGCAGCATTATTCAGGGTTAATTAGTAAGCCTGATTAACTGTAACAGCCCCGCTGTGCAGGGAAAAGCTGCCGGAAGGAGCGGGAGCTGCTCCGGCCCCGGGAAGCCCCGGGGAGCTGCAGGAGCTCAGCCTGGACACACCTGGCCGCTCCTACAGCCCTGGCCAGCAGCTCTGGGAAACGTGCCCGACCTCAGCAGGCAGGGGAGTGACTGCAGGGCAGTGAGAACCCAGGAAGGGTCTGGAGCAGGGTGTGATCCTGGAAAACACTTTTGTTACACGGGTTAGATGGGAGATTGGGCAGGGATTGTTCCCTGGCAGGGTGGGCAGGGTGGCACAGGGTGCCCAGAGCAGCTGTGGCTGCCCCTGGATCCCTGGCAGTGCCCAAGGCCGGGCTGGAGCAGCCTGGGGCAGTGGGAGGTGTCCCTACCCTGGCAGGGGGAATGAGATGGGATTTAAGCTCCCAACCCAACCCAACCCAACCCAGTCTGGGATCCTGTGGGATCCCTCCAAGGCTCCTGGAACCCTGGGCAGAGACTGGTGCATCTTTAAAGGAGCTGTTTGTCGTGACAGCACAACTTTGGGGAGCTTTCTGCTGTCTCTGGGTATCAACCAAAGCTATCAGCTCAGGCTCTTCCTGCTGCTGCTGCAGATCAGAGAGATTGGCCTTTTGTGGCCCCAGCTCTGTTTCTCTGCCCTCACAGCTCTCCTGCCTTCTGCTCCTTTTCAAACCCGGCTTCTGCGTTGCCTTCTGTGTTGTTTTGTTGGTTTTTTTTTCTAACTGAGATCAAACTGATAAAGGGAAACTCAACCCCAGGTCTTCAGTGGGGGCTGGGGCTGGCTCCGAGGTGCTCCTGCCATCGCCTGGGAAATTTCATTTGGGATTTGGTGGAGTCCCCACCCCTGGAGGCATCCAAGGAAGGGCTGGATGTGGCACTCAGCGCTCTGACAAGCTGGGGATCAGCCACGGCTTGGACTGGTTGGGCTGGGAGGGCTTTTCCAGCCTCAGGGATTCTGGGATTTGCCTGCCTGGATCTCCCGTGTCAGTTCAGACCCAGTGGCAATCAGGGATTTCCCAGTTCTGATGGGCTGGGCTGGGGTTGCCCATCCCAGTGCAGCTGCTCCCCTGAGGAGTTCAAAAAGTTAAAATACCAAAATGCAAAAAAACCAGTAAAATAATGGGAATAATGGGATAAAAACATAGGAACAACATTGGCAGGGGGCTGCAGACAATTCACCTCTGCTGGGACACACCAGAGCCTGAGCTGCTTTGGGGTCGGGGTGCAGGTGCTGTGCACCCCAGGGCACACCTGAGCTGGTTTGGGGTGCAGGTGCTGTGCTCCCCAGGGCACACCTGAGCTGGTTTGGGGTGCAGGTGCTGTGCTCCCCAGGGCACACCTGAGCTGGTTTGGGGTTGGGGTGCAGGTGCTGTGCTCCCCAGGGCACACCTGAGCTGCTTTGGGGTTGGGGTGCAGGTGCTGTGCTCCCCAGGGCACACCTGAGCTGCTTTGGGGTTGGGGTGCAGGTGCTGTGCTCCCCAGGGCACACCTGAGCTGGAATTCCCAGCAGAGCAGCTCCCACAGGGAGTCCCTGGATCACCGGGCAGATAAAATCTGCTCTGGCCCCACCCCAGCAGCTCCTGCACAATCCCAGAATAAAAAAAATCTCCCAGTTTTTATCCTCGCTGCTCCAGGCAGGGGCTGGGGACACCCCCGGCTGCTCTGCGGGCAAACCCCGATCTCCAGGGGCACATCCCGCGCCCTGCAGCTCCCAAAACGCCTGGGGCAGGGGCACAGCACAGAAAGGACAGGCTGAAAGGGCAGGGTGAAGGAAACAGGACACAAAGACAGCTTCCCAGCCCAGGAAAACGGGAATGAAAGCTCCCAGGTACACTGCAGCTCCTTGGATCGGGTTCAGAGAGTGCAGCCCCTCACAGAGCCGGGGCTGGAGGGCACAGCTCCCACTCCTCCTCTCCTGCAAACACACGGGAGGCTCCTGCTGCTTCCCTTTGGGATAAAGCTCCTGTTCCTTCCCTTTGGATAAAGCTCCCATTCCTTCTCTTTGTACAAAGCTCCCATTCCTTCCCTTTGGATAAAGCTCCTGTTTCTTCCCATTGGGATAAAGCTCCCATCCCTTCCCTTTGGATAAAGCTCCCATTCCTTCCCTTTGGGATAAAGCTCCCATCCCTTCCCTTTGGATAAAGCTCCCATTCCTTCCCTTTGGACAAAGCTCCCATCCCTTCCCTTTGGATAAAGCTCCCATTCCTTCCCTTTGGATAAAGCTCCCATCCCTTCCCTTTGGATAAAGCTCCCATCCCTTCCCTTTGGATAAAGCTCCCATCCCTTCCCTTTGGATAAAGCTCCCATTCCTTCCCATTGGGATAAAGTTCCCATCCCTTCCCTTTGGATAAAGCTCCCATTCCTCCTCCTTTGGATAAAGCTCCCATCCCTTCCCTTTGGACAAAGCTCCCATTCCTTCCCTTTGGACAAAGCTCCCATTCCTTCCCATTTTGATGAAGCAGCTTCTTCATTTTCCCCCAGCACAGAGGGACAGAAGTGCCCACCCCAACCCTGAATATTCATGACAAATCCTGAATATTCATGACCAAAGCTTTGTTTTGTGTGAGCTGGGCTGAAACCACCCCGATGTTAGGAATCAGCTGCCCCCAGTCTGCTGGAGGACCCTTCCCAAGGCCACATTCCCAGTTTTCCATGCAGGGTGCTCAGGGGACACAGCAGCCTGCTCTTCCCCTACAGGAGCAGATAAGGGGTGGATTCCCTCTCCCTTCCCTCCATCCCAGCCCTGCTCCCAGACAGCCCGGGAGCCAGGAATGTGCTGGCCAGGGCTGCTCCAGGCAGCTGAGGTCATCCCGACATATTTCACAAGTGAGCGGCTCTGTTGAGCCCTTTCCCAGAGGAAAAGTACACAGAGGGAACAAAAGGGATGCTCTGCACCACAAGAGGCTTTTTCCAGTCCCAGATAATCCCGACAAAGCCCAGTCTGACTCCTGCAAGGCGCTTTTTAAAGCCCTGAAGGCACCACCCAGTGACTGAAGCACCGATGATGAACCTGTAGTTGTTACACCCAGGAGTAGCTCAGCACGGAGCAGGGTCCAGCAACTCAAACTGGAAAAGGCATTTAACCCACTGAATTTAGCCTGGGTCTTCAATTAAAGCTAAGCCTTGGCTTTTAGGCTGGACTCAGACATCACCTGGATAAAATCAGGTTTAGGATTTAGGATTCAGGTTTACAAGAATCAGACAGTGCAGAACAAAAGCGAAGGCACGGACTCTTTGCTGAGAAGAACATATTTTACCTTTATGAACAAATTAAAAAGAGTAAAAGTAAAGGTTTTGTGCAAGGAATTCCTCAGATGCAGCACTTCATTTGTCTGTAAGACCCCTGAATTCCACAGTGCCTGGCACAGGGAATATCAGCTGTATTTTATTATATTTGCATTTAATTTCACCCCGAAGGCCACAAAACACGAGACGTGAGAGGCTCTCAGCCCCAAAAGGGTGAAGAAAATGCCTTAAGACACAACTTTTTTAAAAAATCAGCCTCAGATGTGGCACAAACGGATTGGAACTGAGCTTGTAACTAAACCCACATGGAATTTTCTTGGGGGAAAGGCCAGACAAATTCCCACACTTCCACCTGCTGCCGTTTAAAAACTCCCAGAGCTGCCCCTTTTGTGTTTTTGGAGGAGGAACTGAACTCCCTGGGATGCTGCTCAGGCCACTCTGCAGGACACTGTGGGATGAGAGCCATGCCCACTCCTCACAGAGCTGCTCATGGTACCCCTGGGCACTTCCCAGGAAAGCAGCTCCTGTGGGAGCAGGGGCTCCAGCCCCTTCCTCCCCTTCTCCAGCTGCCCCCAGCAGCAATTCCAGCCTGCCTGGGCGCCCCACAGCTTCCTCCCCTTGGCCCAGTGCTGCACCCTGCCCAAGCTCCCTTGGGCTGCCACGCAGAGGAGTGTTCATCAGGACACATCTGGGGTTTATCAGGACACATCTGGGGTTTATCAGGACACATCTGTGAGTCAGGAGGCTCATGCTGCCCTCGGTTCTTGGAAGAGACGGATGTTCCATCACTGCCACAACCCCTGCTCTGTTTGAAGACACCGAGATCCAATCAAATTTAATTTTTTTTTCCTTATTCCTGTGGTTTTTTCTGCCTTTCTCCCCTTGCCCCTCCAGAAGAAGGGAGGAAGGACTCTCTGAAGGAGATAATGTTGGTACTGGACATTCCCAGGAGTGAGGCCCTTCAGGAATTCCATCTGTAGGATCTGCTGGCTGTCAGGAAAACAGTATTTTCCACCTTAGAGCAAGGGAAGCCCCCTCAGGCTCTACTTCAGGCCCACAAGACCTCCCACTGTGCATCTCAGCCACGAGTGGCAATGACCATGGAACGTCCCCATCCCCTTCTGCAGTGACCATGGAACATCCCCATCTTGTTCTGCAGTGCCCATGGAATGTCCCCATCCCGTTCTGCAGAGCCCATGGAACGTCCCCATCCTGTTCTGAGGCTCAGCCACGAGTGACAGTGCCCATGGAATGTCCCCATCCCACTCTGCAGTGCCCATGGAATGTCCCCTTCCCATTCTGCAGTGACCATGGAATGTCCCAATCCCATTCTGCAGTGACCATGGAATGTCCCAATCCCATTCTGCAGTGACCATGGAACGTCCCCATCCTATTGAGCAGTGCCCATGGAATGTTCTCATCCTGTTCTGCAGTGCCCATGGAATGTTCTCATCCTGTTCTGCATCTCAGCCACAAGTGACAGTGACCATGGAATGTCCCCATCCCATTCTGCAGAGCCCATGGAACATCCCCATCCCGTTCTGCAGTGCCCATGCAATGTCCCCATCCCACTCTGCAGTGCCCATGGAATGTCCCCATCCCGTTCTGCAGTGCCCATGGAATGTCCCCATCCTGTTCTGCAGTGACCATGGAACGTCCCCATCCCACTCTGCAGTGCCCATGGAACATCCTCATCCCGTTCTGCAGTGCCCATGGAATGTTCCCATCCCATTCTGAAGCTCAGCCACAAGTGACAGTGCCCATGGAATGTCCCCATCCCACTCTGCAGAGCCCATGGAATGTCCCAGTCCCACTCTGCAGTGCCCACGGAATGTCCCCATCCCGTTGTGCAGCTCAGCCACCGATGACCACGGTGTCTCCTGTCCTGCTGAATCCCAGCGCCTGTGGCTCCCTGCAGGAAGAATCTGGCACTCTGTGTCCAGCAGTGACACCCTGAGGGGCTGCCAGCACGGAGCAGATTCCCAGGAGGGTCTCCAGGCACCCGCACCTCCTGGAGCTGTGGGAATGTCCCCTCAGGCTGCTGTGGGAATGGACCCTCAGGAAATGTCCCCCAGGTCTCTGTGGATGTCCCTCAGGCCACTGAGGCAATGTCCCCTCAGGCCTCTGTGGATGTCCCTAAGGCTGCTGCGGATGTCCCTCAGGCAATGTCCCCCAGGTCGTTGTGGGATGTCCCCTCAGGCCAGTGAGGCAATGTCCCCTCAGGCCTCTGCAGATGTCCCTCAGGGCACTGTAGAAGTCCCTCAGCCTGCTGTAGATGTCCCCCAGGCCGCTGTGGGATGTCCCCCAGGCTGCTGCAGATGTCCCTCATCCCGCTGTAGACGTCCTCCCAGGAAATGTCCCTCAGGTCACTGCAGATGTCCCTCAGGCCACCGTGGATGTCCCCCAGGCCGCTGCAGATGTCCCTCAGGCTGCTGCAGATGCCCTTCAGGCCACTGTAGATGTCCCCTCAGGAAATGTCCCTCAGCCCGCTGCAGATGTCCCTCAGGCCACCGTAGATGTCCCTCAGGCCGCTGTGGATGTCCCCCAGGCCTCTGCAGATGCCCTTCAGCCCACTGTAGATGTCCCCTCAGGAAATGTCCCTCAGGCTGCTGCAGATGTCCCTCAGGGCACTGCAGATGCCCCTCAGGCCACTGTAGATGTCCCCTCAGGAAATGTCCCTCAGGTTGCTGCAGATGTCCCCCAGACCGCTGCAGATGTCCCCAGGCCGCTGCGGGTGCCCTCAGGCGGCGGTCCGGCGGATCTCCTCGGAGAGGGTGATGGACCTGTCCCTGCACTCGGCGTTGGAGCACTTGGAGACGGCGCTGGCGGCCTGGCGCACCCTGCGCAGCAGGATCCTGCGCAGCAGCAGGTACACCCAGGGGTCCAGGATCTGGTTGAGCGAGGCCAGGCGCACGGCCGTCAGCGACAGGTCACACTCCCTGCGCACCTCCCAGCGCCGCCCGCCGCGCCCGCACCGCCCGGCACGCTGCTCCGACACCAGCCGCAGCATGGTGACCTGCAGGGGACAGGGAGGGGGACACACCGTCAGGGGCTGTGTCACTGCAGCTGCGCCATCTGTATCACCGCAGCACTGTCATCTGTGTCACCTGTGTCACTGCAGCCATGTCACCTGTGTCACCACAGCGGTGTCATCTGTGTCACCTGTGTCACTGCAGCTGTGTCACTGCAGCCGTGTCACCTGTGTCACTGCAGCTGTGCCATCTGTGTCACCTGTGTCACTGCAGCCATGTCACCTGTGTCACTGCAGCTGTGTCACCTGTGTCACTGTAGCCATGTCACCTGTGTCACTGCAGCTGTGCCATCTGTGTCACTGCAGCTGTGCCATCTGTGTCACCACAGCGGTGTCATCTGTGTCACCTGTGTCACTGCAGCTGTGTCACTACAGCCGTGTCACCTGTGTCACTGCAGCTGTGTCACCACAGCCGTGTCACCTGTGTCACCATAGCGGTGTCACCACAGCTGTGTCACCTGTGTCACTGCAGCCATGTCACCTGTGTCACTGCAGCTGTGCCATCTGTGTCACCTGTGTCACTACAGCCGTGTCACCACAGCCACGTCACCTGTGTCATCACAGCAGTGTCACCACAGCCATGTCACCTGTGTCACCATAGCGGTGTCACCTGTGTCACCACCGTTGTGCCACCTCTGTCACTGCTGTGTCACCTGTGTCACCACAGCTGTGTCACCTCTGTCACCACAGCTGTGCCACCTGTGTCACCGCAGCTGTCACCACAGCGGTGTCACCATCACCCACAGAGCTCTGGAAGGTTTCCCTGCCCGTGGAACTGGATGAGCTTTAAGACACCTCCAGCTCTGTCCCAGCACAGCTCAGCCCTTCCAGCCCCTGGACAAACCAGCCCCAAAGCTGCAGGGAGGAGCCCGAGGGAACAGAGCCGCAGGGAATCACTGCCAGTGCTGGCCAAGCCCGTGGCTCCAGCCTTTGGAAAGGGCCAGGCCAAGCTGCAATCCCACAGGAAGCCTCCTCAGGGCTGTGTCACCACAAAGGTCACAGCTGGGCCGCTGCTGTCCCCACGGAGCCACGGTGACCGGGAGCAGAGGCTCCAGGGAGGATTTTTTCCCTTCAGAGGGATATTCTGGGTGCCAGATCAATACCCGTGTGTTGACCTTGGAAAGGCTGGGCTGAGTCTGGAGGGCAGGGCAGCGTGGACACCACAGGAGAATTGTTTTTGTTTCTTTAAACAGAAGCAGCTGAGGATTTCTACCCACGACATTTCATTGACATCGGTGGCCACGGGTAGAGCCTTGTGAAAACACGGATACAGAGCTTTGTGAAAACATGGATACAGGGCTTTGTGAAAATATGGATACAGGGCTTTCTAAAAACATGGATACAGGGCCAGAGCACAGCAGGAGCCACTGGGGCACCAGACCCACACTGCCAGAACCTGACTACTTCCCTGGCTCTTCACACGCTGTCCCTGCCCAGGCTCTGCCATCTCTTTTTTAGCTGGAGCTCCAAAAGCACCAGGCTAATAAAATACGTTTCCCAAGCACACAACTGCTGCTCATTTCTGGTTTTATGACGTAAGGTCCCTTTCTATTGGAGTAGTTGTTGGGCCAACAGCTGCTCTACTGGAAATTTTGCTCGTTTGATATCATTAGAGGCTGTTTATCATGGCCTGTATTGGTCTTCTAAATGGATTAAAAGGCTGCACAAGGCAGAGGAGCAGCATCATTCAGGTGGAATAAAGTCAACATAATTTATGCCATTAAAAATCTGCCTCAAAATGCATGTAGAAATATGGCTGATGGTTGGATTCATTCAACGAGAGCAGCTAAAACTTTACTGTTACAATGAATGTGGTTTGATACATCCTTGATTCCTGTCTGCCAGGAGGAATAAGGAGCAGAAGCATTTTAGCAGGAAAAGCAGCAGAATTCCTGAGCATTTTGGCTTTCAATAACTTCGGAACAACTCCGGGAAGGAATCATTTTGCAGCCTGGAGCTCCCAGATTGTTACGGTGAGAATTGCAGTTTGTGCTGCAGAGGTGTTTCTGTGCAATCCAGGAACAGCTTCCTCCATTTCGCCTCGGAGTCGTTCGTCTGCTGCCACCCAGCTCAGGGGTTATCCCAGAATCCCAGCCTGGTTTGGGATGGGAGGGAGCTCAAATCCCACCCAGAGCCACCCCTGCCCTGCAGGGACACCTCCCACTGTCCCAGGCTGCTCCAAACCCCGATGTCCAGCCTGGCCTTGGACATTCCAGGGATCCAGGGGCAGCCACAGCTGCTCTGGGAATTCCATCCCAGCCTCTTCCCAACCCTGCCAGGGAACAATTCCTGCCCCATCTCCCATCCAGCCCTGCCCTCTGGGAAGCCACATTCCCCGTGTCCTGTCAGTACAGCCCCCAAACTAAATCAAAATCCATGCCAGGTCAGTGTGAAGTGGAAAGCAGCAGCACCCCACACTGCAGCGGGGTGTTCTCCCAGCTGCTCCCTGCTGAGTCCAACGAGCTCCCGTGCGCTTGGAAAAAGGAAACGATTCCTGCACTTTTATAAACAAATGAAAAAGAGTAAAAGCAAAGGCTTTGTGCAAGGAATTCCTCACAGATGCAGCACTTCATTTGTCTGTAAGACCCTTGAATTCCACAGCACCTGGCACAGGGAATATCAGCTGTATTTTATTATATTTGCATTTAATTTCACCCCGACAGAGCAGGAGACGTGAGAGGCTCTCAGCTGCACTGCCTGCTCTGCTCCCTCCTTCCACAGAGCCAGACGTGCAGGACACTCCAAGGAGCCCTCCAGAGCACAGCCACGCTCTCAGAGCTTTCCCTCTGCTGCTAAATCACATTTGATTTTGTCGTTTCCATCAACAGATCAGCTCTAAAAATACCGTGTGTGGCGAGGGTGTTGTTTACCTCACAGCAGCAGCTGCCAGGGTCCATTAGTTCTCAGTTACAAAACTCAGATGTCTTTGAAAAAAAAACCACAGACACAAACAAAAAAAAAACCCACACCACCCCTCCTCTGTAAAGCCCTGGATTTCTCTTTCAGCTCCGTTTCTTACAACTGCTGAGGGCTGCAGCTACAGGTGAAACGATTGCTACCAGCTGCCTTGCACTGGAAAGGCATTTGCATTCTCCGTGGTCCCTCCTGCAAAAATCTGGTCTCTGATTCCTGACCCGCACATCCGAGCTGTACAGAACCAGCTGGGCTGCGTGGATGAAAACTGAGGTTTCTGGATGACAGCGGAGGGGTTGTTATTTATAAAAACAGCCCTGCAGCCACCAGTCGGGGTTTTGAGGACGCCACAGAAGAAGTCCCACGCTTCCAAGTGTGGCTGCTGCCGAGGGGAGGGAAGTGCTGCTCAATCCCCTCGTGCCTGTGGGTTGACTTCTGCCTCGGAAAGCACAGGAACGCCCCGGGCACCAAACCACAGAGCAGAACCCCTGCTCCCTGCCTGGTTTATCCGAGAGCCCTGGGCACGAGGGAGGAGGAAACGCTTCCCCCATCTCAGGGATCTCCTCGTGCTGCAAGGCTGGTGAAACCCTCAGGGGTGACGGGACAAGAAGAAAAATCCTTCTCTGGCCAGAAAGAACCTTTCAGACAACCTCAGCATCTCCTCAGCCAGCTTCAGCCCATCCTGCTCAGAGATCCCAAGCACCAATTCTCCAAGAATCCTGCAACTCCTTGGTGGAACAACCCAGCCTTTTGGGAGAGGATTCCAGATCCCTGGGTGTGCCCTGATCCCACAGGGCAAAGATGTGGATTCTGCCTCCCCCAGTCCCACATCATGAGGAGGAATAATTCCTTAAGGAAGGGATAATAAAAGAGTGGAGAGCAATGCAAAGATCCTTGAAAAGCAGAGTGGAGGAGCCCGGAAGGCTGCTGTAAATCAAACACAGCGGCCTGCCAGCCACAAGCACTCACAGTCACGGGTTGTGAGTTTTCTCACAAAACACTGAAGGGAGTTTTGCTGCAAGGTGGGAGCAAACAAAAACCCATAAATCCCATCTGGCTGCAGCGCCCTGCTCCCACTGCCGCTCCTCACATCCCACTCTTCTCCTCTGCACAGGAACCTTTTTCTCCTCCTTTTAACTCCGGCTCCAGCAGCTGATTTCCCTGCACTCGGCTCTCCTCTGGGACCTCTCCCAGCTCCTCTCCTCCAGCCTCCCCACCCTCAGCACCCCCGGCTCTGTCCCTGCTGTCCTCCAGGAGCTGTCCATGGATGTCCAAACCCCAATGTCCAGCCTGGCCTTGGGCACCGCCAGGGATCCACAGCTGCTCTGGGCACCCTGTGCCAGGGTCTGCCCACCCTCCAGGGAACAATTCCTGCCCAATCTCCCATCCCTCCCTTGCCCTCTGCGAAGCCATTCCCCGTGTCCTGCCAGCACACGCTCCAAACCAAACCAAACCAAACCAAACCAAACCAAACCAAACCAAACCAAACCAAACCAAACCAAACCAGCTCAGCGCGGAACAAGGACAGGGATCCACAGCTGCTCTGGGCACCCTGTACCAGGGCCTGTCCACTCTCCAGGGAAGGATTTCTCCCCAGTATCCCATCCCTCCCTTGCCCTCTGCAAAGCCATTCCCAGTGTCCTGCCAGCACATGCTCCAAACCAAACCAAACCAAACCAAACCAAACCAGCTTGGAACAAGGACAGGGAGCAGCAGCGGGGCTGGCGACCGACCTACCAGCAGCGGTGACCAGCAGGCCGACAGCACGCACATGATGCCCAGCAGCTGCAGCAGCGTCTCGGTGGCGATGCGGCCCCACCGCGAGCCGGGCTGGGCCCCGCCGGCCTTGGCGCGGCAGCGGGACACCAGCGCCTGGATGGTGGCCAGGTTGCAGGCGCCGGTGACCACCAGCGACAGCAGCCCCAGCGAGGCGAAGGCGGCGGCGAAGGCGCTGCCGCCGGCCGTGCTGATGAAGCACCAGGTGCCGGGCCACTGCAGGGTATAGCGGCCCAGGCCGGCCAGCGGCAGCAGCGCCAGGGCCACGCCGGCGGCCCAGATGGCGAGCAGGCCGCGCTCGGTGGCCCGCGGGCTCATGTGGCTGGCGTACCAGTGCGGGGCGCGGATGGCCAGCGCCCGCTCCACGGCCATGGCGCTGGCGATCAGCAGCGGGCACAGCCCGAACACCGTCATGCTGAAGCCGAAGAAGTCGCAGAGGCGGCCCGAGGGGTCCATGGAGGCCCAAGGCCGGCCGGACAGGTAGACGGAGATGACGATGGGGCTGGTGAGCAGCTGGCCCAGCATGTCGGTGAGCGCCAGGGAGCCGATGCACAGCAGGAAGGAGCGCTTCCTGCGGCTGCCCTTGGCGCGGTAGCTGCGGGACACCAGCAGCATGGCCAGGGCATTGCCCACGATGCCCGTCAGCATCATGGTCAGCGGGATGGCCACGGACACGGCGGGGCCGCGCTCGGCCGCCCGGCCCGTGCCGTTCCCCCGCGGGCCCAGCCCGCCGGCCGCGCTGGCGTTGGCCGGGCGCTGCTGCCAGGGGCTCATCCCGGAGCCGGGAGATCCCGCATGGAGCGGGCACGGAGCGAGCACCGAGAGAGCCAGGAGCCGGCTGGGGCCGGCAGCGCCCCGGCAGCGCCGCGCGGCCGCTTTATGCGAGGGAAGGGAAGGGAAGGGCAGGGCAGGACCCGCCCCGGGGCCGGGAGAGGCGGGACGGGAGCGGCCTCGGGAGCCGGGTGGGCAGGGAACGGAGCCCCGGCAGCGGCTGAGGGAGCTGGGAAGGGTCTGGAGCCCCAGGAGAGGCTGAGGGAGCTGGGAAGGGTCTGGAGCCCCAGGAGAGGCTGAGGGAGCTGTGAAAGGGGCTCAGCCTGGAGAAAAGGAGGCTCAGGGGGGCCCTGGTGGCTCTGCACAGCTCCTGCCAGGAGGGGACAGCCAGGGAGGGGGATTTGGGATCTGCTCCCAGGGAACAGGGACAGGAGGAGAGGGAATGGCCCCAGGCTGGGCCAGGGGAGGCTCAGGGTGGATTTTGGGAAAGGTTCTTCCACCCCGAGGGTGCTGGGCACTGCCCAGGCTCCCCAAGGAATGGTCCCAAACCAGAGGCTGCCAGAGCTCCGGGAGCCTTTGGACAGCGCTCCCAGGGATGCTCAGGGTGGGATTGTGCAGGGGGGGCTGGATCAATGATCCCCGGGTCTCCCATCCAGCCCAAGGGATTCCACGATTCTGTGAAAACACCTTGAAGTTTTGTAAAACCTCATCTGCTGTTGAAACTGAAAATTACTTTTAAGCCTTAAAGGACTGCAACGATGTGAACACGTGGGCCGGGTGAGCTGGCAGGCAGGACCAGGGTCAGTGCAGGTGACAGGGAATTGGGGTCAGTGCAGGTGACAAGGACTTGGGGTCAGTGCAGGTGACAAGGGATCAGGGTCAGTGCAGGTGAGAAGGAATCAGGGTCTGTGCAGGTGACAGGGAATCAGGGTCAGTGCAGGTGACAGGGAATCAGGGTCAGTGCAGGTGACAGGGAATCAGGGTCAGTGCAGGTGACAAGGACTCGGGGTCAGTGCAGGTGACAGGGAATCAGGGTCAGTGCAGGTGACAGGGAATCAGGGTCAGTGCAGGTGACAAGGACTCGGGGTCAGTGCAGGTGACAGGGAATCAGGGTCAGTGCAGGTCACAGGGAATCAGGGTCAGTGCAGGTGACAGGGAACTGGGGTCAGTGCAGGTGACAGGGAATTCGGGTCTGTGCAGGTGAGAAGGAATCAGGGTCAGTGCAGGTGACAAGGAATCGGGGTCAGTGCAGGTGACAGGGAAGTCTGAGTGTCCCCAAGACAAAGCACCGGAGCACAGTTGACTCACAGGTTTTATTTACACTTGTCTACAGCATCATTTTGCCTCACACATTCTCTAAGCCAAATGAACCATCCTCCTCCTCTGCCTGTGGCCTATCAGTTGCTAAGTTTAAAACCTCTCATCTGTTAAGTACAGCAACAATTGGAATACAAAGCACAAGAAAACCCAAGGCTAACAACAGAGCGTCTACTTGATCTGGTTTTACAGTTTAGTTGGACGTTGAAGTCAGAGGCACAGTTACAGACTAACCTGCTCTTGTGCAACCTACACACATTTAGCATGGAAATTAGAGAGAAAAGAAAGCATTAAAGAAGAAAACTGCATTTTCTCTGCAAAGAGATTTATCAAAATACCTCTACACCAAAAACATTTTGCTTCTAGACCAGTCCGTAAGACGTGGCTCAAAAAAATAGAAAAAAAAAAAAAAAAAAGAGAAGAAAAAGCAGAATGGAGTTTTCCGATTTTGCTCCGTTTGTTTCTGTGCAGTTTATCAAAACAAGCAGCAAATCTGGCAGTTTTATGACTGAAATAAATGAAGGTATATTGCTCTTTGCTTCCTTAAAAAGAAGAACTTTTCCTTACCATACTTACCTTGTGATGGCACTGAAGAAACTTAAACCTTTCTTAACCAAACGGAGCTCAAGAGAGACCAAGCTTTAGTCTCAAATGGATTCCATATAAAGCATTTTAAGCCATAAATTATGTTGAAGGGGAAAAAGAATGATCGATGGAAGAAGATGTTGAAGATGCCAGAACTTTCTACACAGTTTATTCATTCTCGTTTTTAAAGAAAAATAAAATTAAGATACCTTGAAAATTTTAGTCAGCCCCAAAGGAAATTTTACAGGCGGCCTGCAGAAGCTTCCCTTGATTCCAAGGAGCCAGTTCCACACTCCTCCAGCCCAAGAGCAGATCCCGAGTGATCCATTTGTAAGGAGGGATCCCGGAGTCCGGGCTCTGGAAACCATCACAGCCACAGCACTGGCTGCAAACGTCCTCCCTCGCCAGGGAGGAAGCTAATTCCCTCTGGAATCATGATGGACTGGGGGGGTTTGAGCTGCTAGAGAGGGGCGTCCATCTGCACTGGCACTGCTACGTGGCAAAGTAAGAACTGCTCAGCCCAAGGCCCCACTGGTGGCCCTGCTGTGGTCCCACGGGAGCTCCGTCCTGCTCTGGGAAACTCCCGGCTTCCTCCTCACTGCAAGAGCCGTGCCAGGACATTCCCGACCTGCTCCTGCAGCTGAGGGAGCCAGGAAAGGAGGAACTGTTCTTGAAAAACAACAAACCCTCCCCAACACCACACAACTTCCCCCTGGGCCGGGGAGTTTATGGCTTAAAATGCTGCTGCGGGTTTGGGTGATGGATGAACAAAGCTGCAGTTTTGCCAGAAAGCCAGGACAGACATGCACCTCTACTAGCAGATTGAGCACTTCTGACCAAGTAAGACACCAACTTCTTAAAAATGTTCTCATGCACTGACTGAAATTTTGGTGGGTTTTTGTTTTTTTGTTTGTTTTGTTTTGTTTTGTTTTTTGTTAAGTGTGAGCTTTTATAGGTTATTTCTTTTTAGAACTCGTACGGGAACCAGAATGGGAGGATCCGGAGGAAGATCTGCGGCGTCTGCAAGATACAAATGGAGAAAGCATGCACAGAAATGAGCTCAGGTTCCTCCTGGCACCCACTTTGAGCAGCATCCTACCATAGCTGGAAGCCAAGTATATCTCACAGGGGCCTTACAAGAATATATATGAGTAACTTTAAGCCACTAATTTAATACTAAAAGTCTAAGTTTTAATACTGAGAGGAGAATACAGTTTCTATTTCAATGCAGCGTTTACTTAAGGAGGTAATTCAGTAAGGAACACGTTAACACTGTCACACACTGAAAGAAGGGTGAGCCAGGTCTGTCTATGGAACATGCTCCTACCAGGAGGAATTTCATTGGAAGGGGTGAGGGGGAAATTATTACAAAAAAAAAAAAAAAGGCAATTACAGAGGGGTTAACCAAAGCAAAAGAGCAGGGCAAGCGAGGAAACGACTGTTACTACGAGAGAAAAACTGCTCAGATTCAGTTGTTTCCCAGCGAATCTCAATCCTTGGATAACTAACAGTAAATAAACCATCACACATCTCAATACAGCCAATTCTTATGCTACATAAACCCAAACCTTTCGGGTGACCGTGATCTCGAGCGCCTTTTTTTGCGATCACCAGAGGAAGAGGATCTAGAGCGGCTCCGCTTCTTGCCTCTCTCGGGGGAAGACGAGGAGCGAGAGCTGGAGTAAGATCTTTTCCTTGGGGTGGAAGACCCCCTGTAGGACCTGGAGCTGGATCTTTATTGATTGAGAAATAAATCACATTTAATTCTGGGATCGTGGAGGAGGCACAACAGACAGAACAAGCAGAGACAGTTTTTCATCAGCATTCACTACTCTCCTTACTCCGAGGGGGTGCAAAATAAACACGAGGGGCTTCCATACTTACTCTGCCAAGAACACTGCTACTGCCAGGGCAGCTTTGCTAAGGGATTCTGCTAAGGAGTGCTTCCTGATAAATGGACCACCAATGGGTTGGAAAGCTCTTCCCAGCATTCACCAAAATGAGCCATTTTGGCCAAAAAAAAAAAAAAAAGCACTGGGAGACTGCTGGGAAGTGGCCTCTGCAAGAACCTTCCTCAGCAGCTAAATTCAGAGTTGAATTCCAGGTTATTAGAATAACCTGGAAACCAGAGATCCAGAGCTGATTTACCACGGTTCACTTTGTCCCAATGGACATTTCACACTGCCTGCTGCTCATCAGTAACAAACCCAGCTGTTATATTTACAGATGTCAAACTAAATTTGTGAAGAGACTAAAACCTTCCTCAACCGAAATACTGCAAAAAGCCTCTCAGAATAAAGTCAGAATATTTAAAAAACATCTCTTGGAAGACAGTGCCCCTCTGGTGAGGCATGGAGACACCTTTCCTCTTCCCAAAAGCAGGGATTCCATCCTGTGCTGACCCTCACAGGATAATCCACAGCACATCCCTGCCCCTGAGGGCTGGTGGCACCATTTGTGATCGTTCTTCCCAACCCAAGCTTCCTTACTGAGACTTCTGGGGTTCTCAGCATGCAGGGAGAAGGGACAGCCCCTCACTCCACCACGGAGGGAATATTCTGCCAATGAAATGCCTGTGCAAGGACACCTCCAAGGTGCCTCTTTTCCTGTGCCCTGCCCAGCTCAGTGAGGCTCTACACCAACCACTGGGACTGCTCTCAGCCTCTCCCACCAGCTGCTCCCAACGTTTTCCTGTGATGCCCCAGGTTTGCACAGGAACGGCCGCCCTGCCTCGAGGAAGACGCAGAATTCTCACTCAACACAAACCCAGCAGTACAGTGGCATTCCTAACGTTCACTCCAGCTCAAGCAGCCCCAGTGGAAACAGGAAAAAAAGCACCCAAATGCCTGCAGCAGGGAACCATGCACTCAAATCCTTCTTCCTCCACTGCAGCTCGGTGGCGTCCGCTCGCCCGGCTTAGGCCAGGCTTAACCTCTGGCACCAAAACCTCTGCTCCTCAGTGAACACATCTGCGGTGGCAACACCTGGTGCAGGGAGCCAGCAGCTCTGACTTCCAAGATAAAAAGCAGTTAATGTTTGTCTGTTGGCAGCACAGCAGCTGGCCCTGTGCCCTGTGTCTGTGCAGGGACAGGCTGGTACCTCATTCACCTGGATTTGGACCCACGGGACCGCGACTGTTCCCTGGAGCTGGAGCGGGACCTCGATCTGGAGCTGGAAGAACTCCTGGAATGGGACCTGCAACAACATGGGAGATCTTTGTCCAGTGTCTGACTTGCATTTTAGCAGAGTTACTGCTCCTGAGAGCAGCAGACACGAGGCACAGCAAGGCAGTCTGAGTCCTAAGATGTCAGTCCCCTCCTGCCCCCAGCACCAGCACACTTTTAAACCAGACACTTCCACACAGCAAGATCTGGCATTAAAAACATTACAAAGTCAGCTTTAATTATGGTTCCTAAAACAAAGCACAACAATTAAACAGGATTGCTGTTACCTGGCAACAAGAAATAGCTTCCTATCTATTCATTATATCATGCTTTAATTCATGAAATCAATGCTTGAATGTGTGCCTTAACTGGAAACCCATCAGTTTCCTTGAAAGGCAGAGCAGATGAGAGCATTAGGATTGGTCAGCTCAATTCCTCCCCAGCCAGTTCTCACAAGCACTTTGCAATCTGCTTCAAATTTTCATAAAGATTTTCCCCTGCATTATAAATTAAGTGGTTAATTTGGGGCTAAAATGCAGCCATATCCAACACAACTTGTAACTGGCCATAGTTATTTCCCAATTTTTCACTGATGGATTTTCTCTAAAGCACAAACCACAAGAAAAATGTATCAGTGGCAGCAGGCCCCAGCAACCACCGGAAACAAAAGCATTGAAAACAAATTCTAGAAATATTTTCAGGTAAAATATATTCCACTTGCTGTCAGCCTCTCCGTTTATACTGTTACCACGACTTTCTCCTTTTACTGGGCAGGACACAGTAGTGTGAACATTTCCTAGCTAGGAAATATATTTAAACCTTTTTAAAAGCCACCAAAAAAGCACCCACAAATGGCAATTAATTACAATTATCTGTAGCTAGAAGCAAAAAAGCTCGAGAGGAAGTTGAAATTTCAGTCAGGACAAGTTAATTTCTACTTCACTGTTGGTATTTGTGAATTAATGACCAAAGCTGTGGACAGCTGAGGGTGTTGAGTGTCCTTGGAGCCTCCCAGCCAAGCACTGCCCTCAAACTGCTCCAGGGGAGGCTGAGGAACAGAAGAGGCAGCAGGAGCAAGGTCCAACAGTGATGGGGAGAAGCCAAGCCAGGGACTGGGGCTGGCCCCTGGTTACCAGGAGGGGCTGCAGGATTTGGGCAGTGACAGCACTGAGAGCACAGAGGGGCAGTGATGAAGCTGGGAAGATCAGAAGAAACTTGAACTTTATAGATAGGAATTTAATAAATGACCCTGGGAGCTTGTTCTGATTAATCAGGATGCTCCTTGCATGAGCTGTAGGGCAGCTCAAAAGCTCCAATATTAATGACATCACCCAATCTCAATGCATTAACTGGATTGTTCATTTATTACTGAATTTAAACAGTAATGAGAGAGCTTAAGCCTGCCCAGCAGACCTTTGTGAGGCCCCATATAAACCTTCAGTGCTGTTAGAGAATTCCAGACTGGTTTGGGTTGGGAGGGACCTCAAAGCTCATCTCGTTTCCCTGTGCCATGGGCAGGGACACCTTTCACCAGACCAGGCTGCTCCAAGCCCTGTCCAGCCTGGCCTTGGACAGTCCCAGGGCTGGAAAGGTTCTGACAATAACGATGGGAAGGTTGTGACAACACTGCCACTGCATTTAGAGCTTTGTCACTTGCCATTAACTCAAGTTCAAGTTTCTTGTCTTTATTGCCAGGATATTCCCACTGTGTCCTTTCCCTGAATCTGCCTGCTCACTGCCTCTTCTGCCACCTCCTCCCACTCCAGCACTGCCCCCCTCTGTTCAACAGCAGAACCGCACAGCCTGAAAAACCTGAAAACAAATCACATTATTCAACTTCTTGGAAGCATTTCACCAAACATCAACCACTAAAACAAGCCCCAAACCCCCAGGGAGCCTTCCCTGCTGCGGCTCAGGCAGAGCATCCCCCACCTCTGCAAAGGGAGAGTTATTCACATCACTACACAACTGTAAGGCAATCAAGACAAAGTAAAGAAGGAAGTCAGATACTGACATTTTGCCTGGCGTTACCCTGGACCTGTACCCGTTTACCTGGACCTCGACCTTGAGCTCGAGTGAGAGGATGAGCGCGAGGACGAGCGCGAGTGGGAGGAGCGGGACTTGGAGCGGCTGCGCCGCGGCGCCTTCTTCTTCTTGTTGCTGTCCTCCTCCTCGCTGGCATCCAGGTTGTACTTGGACAGGTCAGCATCATCTTCATCCTCATCCTGGTGGGAAAAACCAGGCTTACTTCTTTTGGGGAAATTTTAAGGAGGTTAATAAAAAGGCAGCAGGAGACAGGAATGAGGCAAAGGGTTAAAAACGGTCGGGTGCTCGGCGTTTAGCGAAGAGCACGCTTGTTACTTTGGAGAAAATATTGAAATACTTTTCTTATTACATTAGCTTGTTGCATATTCATAAACTATTATGTATATTCATATTTTTGAAGAACTGTTTAGCACGATTTCTCTTTGGGTCTGTTTTTTCAGAGCATGTGTGTTTTTTGGCTGTGGTTCTCTATTTTAGTTTGCTCTGTGTTTTCTTTAGACAGCAGATGCTGTTAGTTGGTATATTAATAAAAGGGTTTTTATCACAGGTTCACTGGATGTTATCCACCCTTAACACACAGTTCACTTACAATTATATTTACTACTACTACTACTACGTTTAAGTTTTTGTTAACAGCAGAAATAAAAGCAAAGTTCTTTTAACTTTGCACATATTTATTTCAATACTTGCGAAAAGGCAATTTTAAAATACGTATTTATAACACTGGGACAGGCACAACACAGCAAACTCAGGCAATGCTTTTAGCTGCCCTTCAGTTTTTACTAACTCCAGTGTTCACCTCGTGCTTTTCCCCAGCCTTTGAAAACAGAACAGAGTTTAACCAGACCCCACAATTTCATAGCAGTAAAGAGTGAAAACTGCTGTTTCCAACCAAAATAATAAACACCCTGCAACCCACCCCCCCTCTGTTATTTAATGAAGTTAATGAGCACACAGACACATTTGTATCACTTATTTTAAATGAATTTTCACCCTCAGAATCTCTAAGCAAAGCTCAGCTGTGCAGAGACAGATCTCATATGCAAAGTTTGGTGAGTGCTGTGTAAAACACGAGCACCTGCACACATCTCTGCAGGGCTGCTGCCCAAAGGTGTGGAAAATCCAGTAAGTGCTGCTCATACAGCTCAGAGAAAATGAAAAAAACCCTCAGATTATTTTATTTCTTTTTATAAAAAAAAATCTGATGTTGTTTTGAAAGCCCAGGAAGGAAACTCAAGAGCACTCGCTATACATGGTAACCACACATCCAGGTTCCAAATAAAGACCTCAAGAGTTCTGGGTTCTGATCTCACAAAAACCTGTGATTTATGATTTAAGAAACTGCCCATTTTTGAGTGCAGGTACTCAGAACAAAGCAGAGCTTGTGCACATCTCCTGCAGCAGCTCTGGGCAGCGTTACTGCCAGAGCTCTGCTCTAAAGACAGCTGAGAACACTGAGCAGCCCTTCCCCTGCTCCTGGGCAGCACTGAAATCATGATTAAAAACAACAAACCATCCTACCTCATCCAATTTATACTTGGAGAGATCTTCATCCTCATCCTCCTCATCCTCCCCCTCAGACTCCTTGTCTTCCACTTCCTTCAGGATAGAGGCAGGACCCACCGGCTTCCCTCGGTACTTTTTCTTTTTGCGCCCAAACTGAGGAATTTTGTGCCAGGATTAGAACAGGGGTTTAATCAAAACCAACCACCAACTGTATTTTTGATAACACTTCTATAAGAAAAAAAATAATTCTCGATTTTAAATCAGATTTTGCCCCCAAGGGAACGGGGAGCAGCACTACGGAACATCAATTAGCAACAGGGAATTTTCAAGATGTACAGATGTACAGACATGTACCATAAGCATATGTTAGGGCTTAGCTTATTGCAATGAGGTTTTTTTTTTTTAGAATTATTACAGTAGGTTTTTTTTAGATTTTTTTATTTTGTTTGGGTTTTGAATTTGTTTGTGTGAAAATTTTTAAGTTGGGGGATTAGAAAGTTTTTTTAAAGTTTGGTTTATTTTTTTTATTTTTTACACTATTTAGGATTTTTTATACTTGGGTTTACTTTTAGGTTAGTAATTTTATTAGGTTTTTTTGAGAATTTAGACTTTATTTTAGACAAGTTGTAGAACATATAGAGGAAGTTTATTAGATTAAATATTAGAAAGGTGGTTTTTTTAATAGTTAGGGGATATTGAATATTTTTTAAAAGTGATGTAATTGGTTTAAAAGAGAAGGAACAAAGAAATGATTGAAAAGTTTGTTTTTTTTTAATAAACTGAGTGTAATTATTAATAAATTTTTAAAATATGTTATTGGAATTAGGATGTAGGGTAGGATGAAGAAGTTATAAATTAAATATACTAGGTACAAACTTTAGTACTTGTATAAGTTTTTTATAAATTATGATTGGTAAATTGAGGATAATAGTAATTTTAACTTGTGTACTTTTAGTGTAAAAGTTATGTGTTAGAGATAATATTGGAGTTATTGTTAAATAAGAAAACAAACTTAGGGATTAGAGAGGTATTAAAATTTTAAAAAAGTTCAGAGAACAGAAACATAGAAAGGACTTTATTTTAAGAGATATTAGGAATTTAATGAGTAATATATTTATTTAATATTTTATTTTATCTTGGGGACAATGAGACTCCACAGAGGTGAATGGGAATGTGAGCATTCTGTATTTCAGTTTTATGGGATATCCTTAAAAAAAACACAAGGGGAGCCTCCCCAGAGCAAGCCCTGGCCCTCCCTTACCTCGTCGTACTCCCCGTCGGACTCCTCCCGCTCGATGTATTCCACGTTCTCCCGTTCATTGAATCCTCCTCCATAGCCTTGGAAAAGGGGCAGAACAACCTCAATCCCTGGGGCTGCACCACATTCAGCTGCTTTCAGCACAGAAACAACTGCCACGGGGGCTCTGGAAAGCCTCACGGAATTCTAAATCTGCCCTGAGGCCGTCAGGGATCTCAGGAGGAACGTGAATTGTTCCAACGCAGGTTTATTAAATGCAGTTCCTCAGAAATCCAATTAAAATAATGGATAAGGGCCACTAAAAGTATTTTTTAACTTAATTACTAAGCACTTCACTAAATTATCTAAATAATGAATACGTGAATATGTTATTTGCAATTATATTGTAAGAAATACAATTACATTATTTAACATCCTTTACTATTTTCACAATATTCAATACTGAAATATTGTTTTTTCCTCTCCAATAATAAGCTCTGTGCTCCTCTCTAGGCTCCCTTATTTCTGTGCTCTGAATTCCCTGCCCTGCTGCAGTCCTGCAGTGGATTCCCTGCCTGGTCCAGGTGCAGAGGGAGAGTGCAGGAGCTGTAAGGAGATCCTGCCCCAGTTCCCTCTGGGCTCACGTTCCCCCAGGAGAGCTGAAACTGAGCCCCAGCCCTCCTGAGCAGATAACAGCCTTATCTGCACAGCCCTCTGCACATGGGCAGCCCACAGGAGGCCTCTGCAGATGAACTGAACGTTGCTTCCAAAGGCCTGACAGCAAAATCCAACACAGGGGCAGCCTGGGCTGAATGCTCCCTGATTTCCCACACAAAACCACCACCTCCCACAGCACCAACACTCCCTGAGGCCAAGAACCTGCACCTTCCATGGACTGTGGCCCTTCTGGGCAAACAAGGAATGTCCACCCTGACTTCCAGAGCCCTTTCTGCCAGCAGAGGCAGCGTGTGAGGCAGCCCAGCTCACCTGTCCTCTCCTCCAGCTTGGCGTACTTGGGGGTGTTGCACATGTTGCACTCGGAGCGCCGCGCCCAGTTGACATTGCCACAGCTGCAGGGGGACAGAGAGAGGCAACCTCAGCCTCCAGACTGGGGTAAAACATTATCCTTCAAACTGGGAATAAAACAGGATCCTTCAAACTGGGAATAAAACCTCAGCCTCCAGACTGGGGTAAAACATTATCCTTCAAACTGGGAATAAAACCTCAGCCTCCAGACTGGAGTAAAACATTATCCTTCAAACTGGGAATAAAACAGGATCCTCCAAACTGGGAATAAAACCTCAGCCTCTAGATTGGAATAAAGCATTATCCTTCAAACTGAGAATAAAACCTCAGCCTCCAGACTGGAGACAAAACAGGATCCTTCAAACTGGGAATAAAACCTTATCCTCCAGACTGGAATAAAACCTCAGCCTCCAGACGGGGAATAAAACAGTATCCTCCAGACTGGAAATAGAATGTTATCCTTCAGACTGGAATAAAACATTATCCTTCAAACTGGGAATAAAACATTATCCTCCAGACTGGGAAGAGAATGTTATCCCCCAGACTGGGAATAAAACATCACCCTTCAAACTGGGAATAAAACCTCATCCTCCAGACTGGGAGTGAAACCTCAACCTTCAAACTCGGAATAGAACGTTATCCTTCAAACTGGGAATAAAACATTATCCTCCAGACTGGGAATAGAATGTTGTCCTTCAGACTGGGAATACAAGGGTGTGGACACAGCACTGGGAAGGTGACAGCACTGGCCAGTGTGGGGAAGATGTCAAATCAACGGGCAGGAGCAGGGACAGGAGCACAGCTGCACAGGAAGGGCCCTTTCCCAGCTCCCTCAGCCTCTCCTGTTGCTCCAGCCCCTTCCCAGCTCCTTTCCCTTCCCTGGAACAGCTGCTGGAGCCAGGCCAGGTGCTCCTTGGAACTGCCATATCCAAGAATCCCAGAGTCACAGCTGGTTTGGGAGGGAAGGGACCTCCAAACCCATCCCACTCTGCCCCTGCCCTGGCAGGGACACCTCCCACTGTCCCAGGCTGCTCCAGCCTGGCCTGGGGCACTGCCAGGGATCCAGGGGCAGCCACAGCTGCTCTGGGCACCCTGTGCCACCCTGCCCACCCTGCCATGGAGGTGCCACTTCCATCTCCACATTCCCTCCAAACCCGGGAAGTTTCCCAGCTTTCCAACCCTGTTTCTTTTCCTGGGCAGTGCTGCCCTTTCCAACCTTTCTGCTGCTCTATTAATTAACCTGCAGCCAAGGAGTGCCCGGGGCTGTGGCCCTGAGCCCTGCTGTGCCAGCAGCCCGGGGAATTCCCAGAGAAAAGCAGGAGCTGTGTGTTCCGAGCCTACGTTTTGCACTGCCAGTCGTTGGCGCTGAACAGCCCCCGGCTCTTCTCCGCCAGCGTCTTCCCGATCTCCGTCCCGCCCGCCTTCATCATCTTGGCCTCCGTCGTCTTCTCTGCAGGGAGAGAGACACGCGGGCTCCTGAAACAGCAGCCTCAGAACTCGGGAGGCGTTATTTAAGGGCCTTTTAAACAAAAACAGGCGGACTCCTCGAGCAGCCCCGCGTTCGATAGAGTTTTTACTGCTGTTTTACGGGGCGGAAGGAGGCGAGGGGACAAGGTGTGCGCTGCTGGGAAACTCACCTCTGCCACATCTGTTACAGCTCGTCCTCCTGGCGAAGTTCACGTTGCCGCACCTGGGCAGGGAGCAGAGCACGAGGGCCGGGATTAGCGAGAGGCGGAACCCAGCGGGGCTCGGGCGCTGTGGATCCACCCCGAGCGCACAGCTGAGCCCGACTTTGTCCCACGCCAAAAGCCAACTCCCCCTCAGGCCGTGCCGGCCGCGTGGCCGAGTCACTTCCGAGCCGGCGGCCGCGGATCCCGCTGTCCCCGCGCCTGTCCCGTTCCCATTCCCGGCCGGTCCCGGTCCCGTTCCCCGCCTCGCTCCCCCTCCACATTCCCGGTGCCGGTGCGCTGCGCTCCCTGCCCCGCTCCCGTTCCGCTCCCTGCCCCGCTCCCCGCCCCGCTGCCGGCCGTGCCCCTCACTTCTTGTCGGGGCAGATCCAGTCCCCGTCGCTCACGCGGAAGTTCTTGGTCGCCATCTCGGGCCGAGCCGGGCCGGGCCGAGCGCCGCCGCCACACGCAGGACCCGGGCCCTGCGCCGCGAGGGCTGCCCGCCGCGCGCCTGCGCCCTGCCCTGCCCGCGCGCCTTCCGCTCAGGCAGCGCCGCGGACGCCTCAGCCCCCGGGGGCGGGAGCGGGGCGCGAGCGCCCCCTGGCGGTGGGAGGAGAGCGTGAGGGGAACCGGGAAAAGGGAACGGGAGGAAGGAAAAAGGAACGGGAACGGGAAAAGGGAACGAGAATTGTTCCCTGGCAGGGTGGGCAGGCCCTGGCACAGCTGTGGCTGCCCCTGGATCCCTGGCAGTGCCCAAGGCCAGGTTAGACATTTGGGCTGGGAGCAGCCTGGGACAGTGGGAGGTGTCCCTGTCAGGCCAGGGCTGGGATGGGATTTAATCTCCTTTCCCACCCAGCCCATTCCGTGGTTCTGTCTCTGTCTCACCCTACAGCCCCGGGCACAGCTGCCCGGCCCCTCACGAGAAGCTCTCCGGTTATTCCCTCCCTGTGCGGCTTCCCCAGGAAAAGCAGACCCCGAACTGCTGATGGATCATGAGAAACCCTCCCGCACACCCTCCTGTCACAGCTGGCAAACACAGCCAGCCTGGGAGTGGTTTACCTTGGCCACTTTGCGATGCTCCCGGTGAAATCCTGATGGGAACAGAGAGAGTGTTCAGATGTCACAGAATCACACGGCCTTGGAATCTCCCGAGCTGGGAGGGACCCACAGGGATCATCGATCCAGCTCCTGTCCCTGCACAGACACCCAGCAATTCCACCCTGGCATCCCTGGCATCCCTGCACAGACCCCCCAACATCCCCACCCTGGGCATCCCTGCACAGACCCCCCAACATTCCCACCCTGGGCATCCCTGCACAGACCCCCCAACATTCCCACCCTGGGCATCCCTGCACAGACCCCCCAACATTCCCACCCTGCTATCCCTGGCATCCCTGCAGACTCCCCAACAATCCCACCCTGGCATCCCTGGCATCCCTGCACAGACCCCCAACATTCCCACCCTGGGCATCCCTGGCATCCCTGCACAGACCCCCAACATTCCCACCCTGGGCATCCCTGCACAGACCCCCAACATCCCCACCCTGCTATCCCTGGCATCCCTGCACAGACCCCCAACATTCCCACCCTGCTATCCCTGGCATCCCTGCACAGACCCCCAACATTCCCACCCTGGGCATCCCTGGCATCCCTGCACAGACCCCCAACATTCCCACCCTGGGCATCCCTGGCATCCCTGCACAGACTCCCCAACATTCCCACCCTGCTATCCCTGGCAGTGCTGTCCAAACCCTCCAGGAGCTCTGGGGCTGTGCCCGTTCCCTGGGGAGCCTGGGCAGTGCCCAGCACCCTCTGGGGATGAACCTTTCCCAGTACCTGAAGGACACTTTGGGATAACGATCAATGTCGGAGTGTTCGAGCCAATCCGTTGTTTAAATAAATATTTTTAATTTGGATTAATGAGCCATGCCGTGCTCTGTGGGTGGGTGTGTGCCAGCACTGGGACATTGTCCTTTGCTCCTTTGGGGGCAGGGTGTCACACCTGTGCCCATGCACGGTGCTCTCCTGGCAGCTCCTTTCAAACCAACCTCTGATCCCCCTGCCCTGCTTTTCCTTGGACTGGGAAGGAAAGGAAGGACTGGGAAGGACTTTTCCTCCACCAAGACCTGCAGTGCTTAGGTGTGCCAGCATTCCCGAATCACGGCCATGCAAAACGTGTGTGTTGATAGCACAGGTTACCCTCCCGACCGTTTTTTATTCTTTCTCTCTCCTTCTTGCAGCCACATCCTGTGGAAAAAATCATCTGGGATGTGCTTCTGGAGCTGGTTTTTGTCACTCCCCCTCCCGGGCTGATGGAGAGACAACAGTGCTGTTGCTGTTTATTTATAAAGGTGTCAAGCAGTGCTGGGGCACCCGCTCTGTGTTGTCTGGGTTTTTGCCGTTCTCCTCTGTCTCCTTTAAGGAGTTTGTAAAAGTCTTGTTTTTTGTGTCTTTGGAGTCAGATACACTTTCATATAAACAAGCCATTGGTTATGGTGAAATCTAGAGATGTTTACATTCTTTTCATAAAGGAGGAGACTGTTGACGGACTGCTACATGGTCCAGTGTGGATGGAGAAGAAGATTTTCTTCCTCCAATCCATGATCACTGCTGGAATTCGATAAATGCTGATTCTGTAAAGAAAATCCTTCTTCTTTCCACCTCGGCCATCGCAAGGTGTGGGTGTGAGCTCTTTGTGTCGGTTGCGACAGCTCTGCGCAGGGGGCTGTGCAAATTCCCCCCCAGGGGATGTCCCTGACCATCGGGAAGGACAGAGCTGTGTTTAGGGCTGAGCAGGCATTTGGAGTGAGAGGCTCCTGGAAGGATTCCCGGCTGCCGTGTCCTGCTGCCGCCAGTACAGCAGGTGGCACTTGAGGAACGCGTGTTTGACACCGGGAAAAAAAACCCAAAAAACCACAAAAACACACACACACACAAAAAAAAAAAAAAAAAAAAAAAAAAAAAAAAAAAAAAAAAAAAAACAACAACAAAAAAAAACCAAACCCAAAAAAAACCCCCCAAAAAACCAACCAAACAAACAAACAAAAAAAAACAACCCCCAAAAAAAACCCCAAACCAAAAAACAACCCACCGGCTTTTCCATGGAATGTTTTAAATATCAGCGTATGGATAAGAAACGCCAGCCGTGTGTGGGACCCGAGCGTGGATTGTCCCCGGGCTGCTGCTGGCACAGGACACGGAGCTGTGGGACGCAGCAGGAGCAGCAGTGGGATATTCCCAATATTCCCTGCCCACTCCCGATCGACGGGCACCACCCAGCTGCTCCCGAGGGCTCCGGGCAGGGAACAACCCCGAGCTGATTCATCCCCAGGTGCCTGTAGGGAAAAGCCTTTCCATAAAAGTGGCAATGCCCATCAGAGAGTGTGGTGTCAGGGAGGGAAAACCAGCGGGGCCCCGGGGAGGAAACCAGGGAGTGATGGAAGGGATTCTGCCCTGGTGCCCTCCTCTGTGTCAAAAAATATCGGCTGGGCAGGAATGTCAGAGGGAAATCCGTGTGCTGAACTCTGCTCTTTTAATATCTGGGAAATTTAATAGAATCCCAGAGCAGTTTGGGTTGGGAAGGATATCAAACCCCACCCAGTGCCCCCCGTGCCCTGGCAGGGACCCCTCCCACTGCCCCAGGCTGCTCCCAGCTCCATCCAGCCTGGCCTTGGGCACTGCCAGGGATCCAGGGGCAGCCACAGGCCTGATTCAAAGCTGAAAAGCCAACTGAGAACTGAAAAACAGCCCCAAACCTTTAATTTATGACTAAAGCAAAGCCCAGGTGGACAAGGAAGGAGTCCCCAGACACGATCCAGCATCCCATCCTGTGACTGCCCAGGACATCCCCTTCACCGAATGAGCAGCTTGGCTCACGGATTTCTGCTGGGCTGCTCCTCTTCTCCCACCAAGCTCCATTTGAATATCCCCCCCCTGTATCCCGACAGCTTGTGAGCCCTTTCATTGGATTCCTGTTTCTATCACAGCACATTTGGCCTTCAGGCGAGGGCGAGGAATTGATAATAACCCGGTAAATGAGAAATACATCAGCCATCATCTCACCCTAATGAAAGCCAGCAGTTGAGAACGAATCAATGCACAGAAAACTGTTTAATTGGCCCAGCTCTAGACAGCCAGTCCCTCCCGACGATGAGCCCTGGAAATCAGTTTCCCGAAGAAAAACTAAACGGTGCCAGGGCCAGGAAGATCAAAGGCAGGTAATTAAAGGCAGGTTGTGCCTGCAGCCCTTCCCAGCCCTTCCCCGGGTGCTGCCTCCGTGCCACGCTCTTCACTCAGCGGCTCAGGGCTCCCAGGTTTTTAAAGCATCACTTTAAAGCACTTAATGCACTGTTGATGCCTTCCAAGACACAATAATAATAATAATTTCAGCTCTGGGAGTTAAAGGAGCGCGGTGCTTCCAGCAGGGCGATCTGGCTGCTGCACCGAGCTCAGCCTGTCCTGCTCCTGGGATTAGCAGGGATGTGGGATGTGCTGGGCAGGGCAGGTGCCATAAATAAACCCCAGGTGTGGGGTTTGTGTGGGATCCCTGCTCACTGGGGGGCTGTGGGATGCCCAGTTGGTCATCCGTGATTTATTTTGGTGCCACGTTTGGTTGCAGAGCTTCCCAAGCAGGTGGTGAGGTTGAGATTTAGAGCAGAGATTGGGCAGGAATTGTTCCCTGGGAGGGTGAATGTTGGAACCTCGGAGGCTGAAAATTCCAGGCTTTCTGTTCTAAAGGGCACTGACCCTCAAGCAAGCACTGCATTTGACCTGAGGCCGGGGGACAGGCTTCCAAAATTGAGTGATGGCACTGGGGCTGTGGAGTTTGAATAGAATTGTGTGATCTCACTGGGTGAAAAAGTCAGATTTGGGATTTTAGTATATAATAATGTATGCTTTGGGCATCATCTGAGTCCTTTTCACCTTCTTCCTTCCTCTTCATGGGTTTGGGTGGTTTTCCCTAATTAGGTGAAAAAGGCCCGCATTGCAGGCCTTGTGTGGTCAATGATTAGGTCACAAGTATAAATAATACAGGTGTCATCTCACCACTGGATGGTTAGAGCTCTCTTGGGAAGAGTTAGAGGCACCCATTTGACCATCATTTCCTACCTTGCTGGTTAGAGCTCCTGACTCATGAGGCTGTAATATAAATAAGAATTAATAAACACTGAGTTTAATAAACACGAAACTGCGACTCCCGTGTGTTAATCCCAGCTCTAACAGGAGGAAAAGAAGAGAAGAGAAGAGAAGAGAAGAGAAGAGAAGAGAAGAGAAGAGAAGAGAAGAGAAGAGAAGAGAAGAGAAGAGAAGAGAAGAGAGAAGAAACCTCACAGGTGGGCAGGCCCTGGCACAGGGTGCCCAGAGAGGCATCCTGCATCCCCTGGATCCCCCCTCCTGCTGGAGGTGCTGAAGGACAGAAGGGACAATCCCAGACCCAGCACCTTGGATGTGAAAGTTTTCCTTTTCCTGCTGTTTTGTGCTCCTAAATGTGTTTGTTCCTGCCCCGCCAGCATTCCCTGGTTTTGTGTGTGGTTAGGGAGGCCCTGATGGGGAATTCTGTGAGCACTGAGGTTAGGGCGTTTTCATTAGAAGATTAGAAGTTGGGTAATTACAAAAGTCAGTTTTTTTATTGCATTGTTAGATCAGTTTTAGGAAGGTAAAGTTATTGGAGTCTGTAGAAGCTTTGTAACATAAAGATTTTAAGCTTCTAGTAAAAACAGTAACTACAGCAGTAGTATAAGCTTTAGCAGTTTGTGTATTTGTGTTTTGTTAGTAGTAGTTGAAGTAGCAGTAACAACAGTGGTATTGGTGTTTTGGTGAGTTTGCCTGTGCTTTTAGAGTGGTGCATTTTTATTTTCTTTTTGACTGATCAGGTATTTACATTATTTTTTTACATATTTTTTTTAGATTAATCTTAAGAAAAGTTGGAATTGGCTAAGTATCTGCTGGCACACCAACCAGACAGGTGGAAAATGGCTTTTCTGGGGTTGCACTGGACAGGCACACAATGTCTGAACCTGCTGCATTAGCTGAAGCCACCCAGACACTTGTTTTAGGCTGTCTGACTGGTAAATTGCTATTACTAAAAGCAAGCAAAGCTAAAAGGCATAAGCACAACATCTGATTTAGAGCTGTATTTCCTGTATTTCCTGGGCTTTCAGAGGAGGAGCCTTTTCACCCGTGCTCTGCTCTGAGAGGAGAAATTAAAAAATTATCCCCAGCCCCTGGCAGCCCCGCTCTGGGATAACAGGGGATGTCACTGCTGACACGGGCAGGGATGCTGGGAAGGGATCACACCTCATCAAATCTCTGCTCCCAAACAACAGCAGCACCTCCTCCCCCCGACTCTGTCGCTGGCAGAGCCTTTCCTGCAGGCTCAGTTTGATGGAGAGGTGGGATTTTCTCCAGCAAATCCCTCCTGGCAGGCAGCTGCTCCATGCTGGGCCTCAGGGATCGGCCTCAGGATGCTCCTCACTCCTCTGACATCCAAACCTGTGTTTGCCCTCAGCTCCCCTGGCCCTGGCAGCTCAGGTCAGGAGCCTCTTGGAGCCCCAGGAGGTGGGGTTTAGGTTTTTGAGCTCAGTCTTCAGAGCAGGAGTGGAATGAAGCCAAGTTTTCCCCGTTGTTCGGGAGAAGCCACCGAGCTGTGAGGCCTCTCCCAAGCCTGTGATTATCCAAGGAACTGCTCTGTGCTTGCTGCCACTGCTTTCCTTCCACTCTTCCTTCTGTTCCCCTCCTCTGGGAGGTCTCTCAGGAAAGGGCTGCAGGATTCCCCTCTGGAGTCAGAGCAGCCTGTCAGACAAGAGAAAAGCCACAAGCTCCTGTCATTTGTTCCTTTCCCAGCACCTTGCTGGTGCAGAACATTCCATGAGGACAGCACAGCCTCCCCCTCCACTGTTCCAGTGTCTCTGGAGAGCAGAAAAGGCTTTTCCAGCACCCCAGCCTGGTGGTGCAGGTGGGCAGGGAGCAGGGATGGCACCTGTGGGATGATGCTGCAGGGCTCTGTGCTCCCGTGGCGTGCCAGGGGTGGCACTCCCAGCAGGAAAAGCAGGAATTGTGCCCTCTAAACCTGCTCCTCCAAGGGAGGGGATGTGTGCCAGAAAGGATGTAAAAAAAGGCCAATATTTATCAATTCCCAAGGCGTGTTTGGACCTCAGAGGTGAGATGCAGGACAAACAATGCCCCACTGTCAGCATTAATTGCTGTGCTTCAAAGAACCCGATTTTGATCACAAATTGCTTAGGGCAAAAGCATTTAATGGGCAAGTGTAGGAGTAAAGGTGAGGCAGGCGTAAAGAGGATCTAATTTGTATGTTTGTAAAAGCCAGCTCGGAAAAGGTTCATCATTTAGGGAGCGGTTGTCAAGGAAAACAAGGCGTGATCAACCTTTGCTGTGCTGCCCAACTCCCCTCACACCGGGAATTGCTGGAATTCCTGCCTCATCCTCTCCAGGAATGCCCATCCTTGTGACCCCTGAGCACCTCCTGCTGCCAGTGTGCCCCACCCTGGAGGCTGCAGCTCCTCCTGGGGAGGTTTCTCTGCTCTCCAGCCTTCCCCACCCTTGGCTTTCCAACCTCCCTCACCTTTGCCTCTCCACCTCCCTCACCTTTGGCTCTCCACCTCCCTCACCTTTGGCTCTCCAGCCTTCCCCACCCTTGGCTTTCCAACCTCCCTCACCTTTGCCTCTCCACCTCCCTCACCCTTGGCTCTCCAGCCTTCCCCACCCTTGGCTTTCCAACCTCCCTCACCTTTGCCTGTCCACCTCTCTCACCCTTGGCTCTCCACCTCCCTCACCCTTGGCTCTCCACCTCCCTCACCTGTGGCTCTCCACCTCCCTCACCTGTGGCTTTCCAGCCTCCCTCACCCTTGGCTCTCCACCTCCCTCACCTGTGGCTCTCCACCTCTCTCACCTTTGGCCCTCCAGCCTCCCTCACCCTTGGCTCTCCACCTTCCCCACTTTTGGCTCTCCACCTCCCTCACCTTTAGCTCTCCAGCCTTCCTCACCTGTGGCTCTCCACCTCCCTCACCCTTGGCTCTCCACCTCCCTCACCCTTGGCTCTCCACCTCCCTCACCTTTGGCTCTCCACCTTCCCCACTTTTGGCTCTCCAGCCTTCCCCACCCTTGGCTCTCCAGCTCCTGCCCATGGCAGAGCCAGCAGGGCTCCCTGCGAGGCTTTGCAGCTCCAGCCACTCCTGCCAGCTTCAAGTTTACTCCTTGAAATTTGGCGTGAAGTCGGCGAAAGTGTAACAGAAATGATTAACCCCTTCCCAGCCGCCGATCCCAGCCGCGATTTCCTGCTCTGCTCTCGTAAAGGAAATGTATTTGCCAAAGCGTCTCCTCCTCTGGCAATCTGCCTCCATTAGCAAGTGCTACAGTCTGTTCACACGGATCCCAGCCCATGGGAAGGTGCCAGTGGAACATTTAAAGGGTAAGGAACAATCCCAGAAGAAACCGCACCGACAAGCTTGTGCGCTAATTTTAACTGAGATATTGTTACTCTGAGCCCTGTTCCTGCCCAGGGCATTGAATTGCACCAAACTCCGAGGGCAGGACTTGGCTCCTCTGGGTGCTGGAGTGACTCCTCACACCTGGAGCTCACTGCTGCTCTCTGCTCCCTGCATCTCACCCGCAGGAAATACTTGGCTTCCTCTCCTAATGGTGTTTTAACAAAATAAAACAACAACCACCCGGCCAGACAGAGGGGGGGAGTTTGGCTGAAGGAACCGAACAACCCCGAGGAGGGACCAGCCTGGAGGGTCCTCTGTGGTTTGCTGGGTCACACCTACAGGTGCATCTGTTAAGAATGGGCCAGCAGACCTTTGAAAAGGCCTTTACTGAACAACATCGCTGGGTGGGGGCCCGAGGGGTCACATGCACCACCACTGCTCCTGCTGGATGACACCAAGGAAGAGATGTTCAGCTTTGCCACACGGCAGAGCTGGGGCTTCCGTCCCCACAAGGGTCCCTGGGAAACACTTGTAGGGTCGTTGTCTTAGGTTATGGAACCAAAAATGTGTATTCTCTTCCATCTGTTGAAAGCAGTTGGGGAGATGTTTTTTCTTTATCTCTTGTAACTCTGGGAGGAGGGGGGCAGGTGCCTTCTGATAAGGGGCCAAGTGTTCAAACCAGGTGGGGCAGTGTTTGTTATCTCTTTTCACAATGGGCCATTGAGACTCCCCAAGCTGTTCTCCCCAAAGCTGTACATCCACATCCCATTGTGAGATGCCCCACCCAGTGGGGGGAGCCAACCATTCCTACCTGGATAAAACTGAGACACAGGAACACAAAGACATCTGGCTTCACTGGATTCCCAAGGGAAGACTGGACCCTTCTCACTACCACTGGACTCTTGTTCCACAGGATCATCTCTACTTCCACAGAACCACCTCTGCCACTCCAGGAGGACTCACTTTTGGGCTGCTCCCAACCCCCTGACCAACAGGGTGTCAGGCTGGAGCTCTGACTCTGTCAAGGCTCTCCAAAATTGTTGTTTGTTTGTTTGCTGGTTTGGTTGGGTGGTTTTGTTTTCTACTACATTTGTATTGTTAATATTCCCAGTACAGAACTGTTATTCCTATTCCCAAATCTTTGCCTGAAAGCCCTTCACTGCAAAATTATAATTTGTTAGGGGTGAGGGGTTTACATTCCCCATTCCAAGGCAAACCCCAGCTTTCCCTGGCAGATACCTGTCTGTCCAAACCAAGACAGTCGTGGTCTGGATCCTGGGAGGTGTCTAGGTGGGGCAGGAGGGTCCTGGGAGGTGTTCAGGTGGGGGTGGAGGGTCCTGGGGAGTGTCCAGGACCCTGGGAGGTGTCCAGGTGGGGCAGGAGGGATCCTGGGAGGTGTTCAGGTGAGGGTGGAGGGTCCTGGGAGGTGTCCAGGTGAGGCAGTTCTATCCCCAGAGTGGGATCGATCCCCACGGCTCTGTCTGACCCCATCCAGCTCCCACCCAGGACATCCCCTCCCTCCCTCCCAGAGCCCCGGGTCCCTCCCAAGCCCAGGCAGGCCGTGGTTCTGATCCCTGCTGGTGTCACAGCTCCGCTGCTGCTGCCAGCAGGGACCGGGAGCGCCGCGCTCACTCTGCACGTTGCCATGGTTATGGCAGAGCCGTTCCCAGAGAAGGAGAAGGATCCAGGGACGCTGGGAGCAGTCCCCAGGAGCACGGGGGGCTCGGATGCTCCTGCTGCTGCCAGCGGATCCTCTTCTCTTCTCTTCTCTTCTCTTCTCTTCTCTTCTCTTCTCTTCTCTTCTCTTCTCTTCTCTTCTCTTCTCTTCTCTTCTCTTCTCTTCTCTTCTCTTCTCTTCTCTTCTCTTCTCTTCTCTTCTCTTCTCTTCTCTTCTCTTCTCTTCTCTTCCCTTCCCTTCCCTTCCCTTCCCTTCCCTTCCCTTCCCTTCCCTTCCCTTCCCTTCCCTTCCCTTCCCTTCCCTTCCCTTCCCTTCCCTTCCCTTCCCTTCCCTTCCCTTCCCTTCCCTTCCCTTCCCATCCCATCCCTCCGGGAATGCCCATCCCGGTAATTCCGGCTGCCAGGCGATGCCGATTCCCTCTCTCAGGAGCTGATGGGGCAGGGCGGTGCAGGTCGGGTGTCCCAGGGATGTGCCGACCCCGTCAGTGAGACACCCAAACCCCTGAGCCCCTCAGCCAGCACCCCCGGCACCAACACTGCCTCCAAACAACTCCAGTCAGGATTCAAAAAAGGAGAAAGAAACCAAAAAAACCCCCAAAAAACAAAAAAAACCAAAAACAACCCAAACAAAAAAACATACAAAAAAAAAAACCCCACACCAAAAAAAAAAAAAATCCCAAAAACCCCCCAAACAAAAAACCCAAACAAACAAAAAACCAAAACAAAAACAATCAATCAAACAAACAAACACAAAACCCCCAAAAAACAAAACAAAAAACCCCAAAACCCCCAAACAAACAAAAAAAAAACCAAACAAAAAACCAAAACCAAAACAAAACACAAAAAAGGAGAACCCCCCCAAAAACAAAACAAAACAAAAACCCAAAAAAACAAAAAAACCCCCCAAAAAATAAAAACCCAAAAAACCAAAAAAAACCCCACACACACCCAAAAAGAAGCACCCCAAACCCAGTGAGATGCTGACAAAACATATCTTTTTTTTTTTTTTTTTTTTTTAAATCCTAAAAACCCATCTGATTTTGCTGATTTTGGGATCCGGGCGGGAAGGGCCGGCCCGGGGTCGGGAGCGCTCCCAGGTGCCGGCCCCGTGCCGGGACAGCCCCGCAGCCCCTCCCGCGGGCCGGGCCATGAATATTCAGATTTTCCGAGATGTAAAGCAGCAGGTGCGCCCGGCGCTGCTGAGGACGCGGCGCTCAGCGGGAGAAGGGCTCGAACGACTCTCTATGCAAACTCCATCTGTAGCTTTTCATGGGATGTTGAGGGTTTTTTTTTTTTTTTTAATTAAAAGCACGATTTATTTAAAAAAAGTACAGATACTCTTGCGAAGGATGGCTTTATGCAATTAAATGGCAAAGTGCATTAATGCCCTTGATAAAAAAAATGTAAAGATTTGAGTCATTTTCGGTTTCATCTGAGTGTGCTCAGAACAAAAAGCTCGCCCTGTGCAGTTCTGCATGTTCCATTTCCGATGGGAACGTTCTTGCTCACAATTGCTCTCTTCCTTTTGGCCTGTTCCTCCTTTGTTCCCGTTCCCCCTTTCCTTTTCCCCAGCAGCTCCTGGTGCCCCAGGGCATCCTGCTCCTCTCCCCAGAGCCAGGGGGCAGAGGCTGAGCTCCCAGCAGGGCAGCTCACTGCCAACCAGTGCCTGCTGCTTCCATTTATTTCCCAAAAATGTCTTTACAGCCCCCCCCCCCCCAGTGCTCATCCTGTCTCTCATTAATTGCTGTTCGTGGAGTCCTGACATTCACATTGGAGAATTCCAATATTTAGACCCATTTGTACTCCACAGGCCTGACTCATTTACTGAGGAGATCGATGGGTGCCTCGACTCCTGCCAGGCACCTCCAGCTGACCAGAGCTTCCTCCAAAGGAATCTTCCAGGAGAGCTGGAGAGGGACTGGGAACAAGGGATGGAGGGACACAGGGAATGGCTCCCAGTGCCCAGGGCAGGGCTGGATGGGATTTTGGGCAGGAATTGTTCCCTGGCAGGGTGGGCAGGGTGGCACAGGGTGCCCAGAGCAGCTGTGGCTGCCCCTGGATCCCTGGCAGTGCCCAAGGCCAGGCTGGACACTGGGGCTGGGAGCAGCCTGGGACAGTGGGAGGTGTCCCTGCCAGGGCAGGGGTGGCACTGGGGGGGATTTGAGCTCCCTCCCACCCAAACCTGTGACTCCCTGAGCAGACATTTTGCCATCTTCTCAAATCCCTTTGTGTTCCAACTTCCCACGTTCAGATGCAGCTCCAGCTCTGTAGTAGGAGGGCAGCTCCAAGGATGGAGGCAATAATCTCCCTCCTTTTCTCTCTTGCTTATTGTTTTTTTTTGGGTCCCTCCTGACCCAAACCAGTCTGGGAATCTGCTTGCCTGGGGTCTGGAAAAGCTGCCCTGGAATTTAGGCAGTTTTTTCTGTAGCAGTGGTGTCACAGGCACTTCTCACCAATAATTGGAATGTGTCCCTGTTGTGGAAGCAACAAATCCCTGCCACGGGGTCAGCTGCTGTCCTTCAGGAAGGACAAGGGAGAGCCCGAGGGGCTGGAGCATGTCCAGGGCAGGGGATGGAGCTGGGAAGGGTCTGGAGCCCCAGGAGAGGCTGAGGGAGCTGGGAAGGGTCTGGAGCCCCAGGAGAGGCTGAGGGAGCTGGGAAGGGTCTGGAGCCCCAGGAGAGGCTGAGGGAGCTGGGAAGGGTCTGGAGCCCCAGGAGAGGCTGAGGGAGCTGGAAAGGGGCTCAGCCTGGAGCAAAGGAGGCTCAGGGGGGCCCCTGTGGTTCTGCACAGCTCCTGCCAGGAGGGGACAGCCAGGGAGGATTTGGGATTTGGGATCTGCTCCCAGGGAACAGGGACAGGAGGAGAGGGAACAGCCAGGGATGCACAACCCTTCCCAGGAAGGAATTGTTCCAAGTACAGAACCTGACCTTCCTCAGCTGCTCAGGGCAGGGCTGAGCCCCCCTCCCTGCAGGGATTTCAAAGCCATGGGGATGTGGCACTTGGGGACACGGGGCAGGGGTGGCCCTGGCAGTGCTGGGGATGGTTGGGCTGGGTGGGCTCAGGGAATTTTCCAGCCTGAGGGATTCTGTGGCTCTGTGAAGATCAGCTGAGCTCAGTCTCCAGGAGCTGAAGTTTCCTGCTGGAACAGAAGTTCTGCCCCACAGCCCGTAATTAACAGTTATTACATGCACTAACACTGGCTGATAATTACTCCTTAGGATGAGATCACAATCAAAGCCTTGATCTAAACCCTCATCTATTTCTCGGTGACCTCTGATCCTCCAAAGCATGAAGATATTGACGTTCCAGTAATTAGCTGTTCCTGCCCTGCTAATCCATTAACTCCGTGGCTCTGGGCAGGACAGGGATGGGCTGAGTCAGGGCTGAGGACAGGGAAATGAATGAGGGGCTGAACCCTGGCTCCTCACCAGCATTTATTGTTGTTACCCGTGGTGTTAAGGCTGGGAAATGTTACACTGCCGAGAAACTGCGAACAAATGAAAATAAATGTTGTTTCCAGGAGGTCCCGAGCATCACTGGTGGGAAGGGATGAATAAATTGCCAGGTTTATGGGCTGGGTGGCTGATAAAGGCTCTGTGGGAAGAGCCCCAGCACGGTGTGTGTGGGGATGCACAGAGCAGCAGAGACCTGCACAGCCTGGCTGCAGCCCTGGCTCCTGCCTGGGATGTTCTGGGTTTCTGAAACTCTTTTCCCAGGGAATTTTCTGCAAACCACAGACACGTTTTTGTAGCTGTAACTCTGTTCACATCCCTTTCCCTAGGAGGGACTGCTCCTTGCTGTCCCTCTGTTCTGACCAATGTGACTGGAGGGGTTTGTCCTTGTGTCACCAATGGATTTGCTCTGTGTAGAATGGTATAAAAGGGAAGAGATTCCCAGAAATAAACACAGCCACTGTCAGCCTGCTGCAGCCAGAGTCTGTGTCCTTGTGGTGCACAACAGCATCACCCAGGCCCCCCAATTCCCTAAAACCTGGCAAATCCCCCTTGGCCAGGGCAGCAGGGAAACTCCACTTCCTCTGTGTGAGCTGCCAGCTCCAGGCTGCCCGTGCTGGCTGTGGTGTGTGTTACAAATGAAATCAGTCGATTCATCAATAAAGAATTTATTGAGGAATTGAAAAGAGCAATCGAGAAAAGCCACAACCAGAGTCAGAGTCCAGCCCTGCAATGGACACTGGGTGGACCATGGGCACGGTCTCTATCTCAGGTCTCTATCTCCCCGTGCCCCCCACAGCTCACCAGGTGGGCTCTGAGCAGCTGATTTTTATCCAGGGATCTCAATCCTTTGCTACCCTGGCTTGAGATACATATTCATGTATCCTCATTTTCATAGATTTCCAAGCAGGAGAAGCCCATGAGTGGATTTGCTGGAGCTGGGCATTGGGATTCACCCTCTTGATGATACTGATAAGATCCATATCAGTTGGTAATTGAGTCATTGGTGGACTCATCAGTGGTTCTCTTGGATTATGGAACCAAAAAAGTGTGTTCTATTCCATCTGCTGAAAGCAGCTGGGAGATGTTTTTCTTTATCTCTTGTAACTCTGGGGGGAGGGGGGCAGGTGCCTTCTGATAACGGGCCAGCTGTTCAAACCAGGTGGGGCAGTGTTTGTTATCTCTTTTCACAATGGGCCATTGAGACTCCCCAAGCTGTTCTCCTCCCCAGAGCAGCACATCCACATTCCATCATCCCAGTGTGAGATGCTCCACCCAGTGGGAGGAGCCAACCATTCCTACCTGGATAAAAACTGATACGTAGGAACAGAAAGTATCCAGCTTCACCCAATTTCCAGGAGGAAGACTGGACCCTTCTCACCATCCCTGGACCCTTCTCACCATCCCTGGGCCCTTCTCACCATCCCTGGACCCTTTTCTCTCAGGATCATCTCTGCTCCACCAGAACCACCTCTGCCACTCCAGCAGGACTCACTGTGGGGCTGCTCCCAACCCCCTGACCAACAGGGTGTCAGGCTGGAGCTCTGACTCTGTCAGGGTTCTCCAAAATTGTTGTTTGTTTGTTTGCTGGTTTGGTTGGGTGGTTTGTTTTTCTACTACATTTGTATTGTAAATATTCCCAGTAAAGAACTGTTATTCCTATTCCCAAATCTTTGCCTGAAAGCCCTGAATTGCAGAATTATAATTTGGTGGGGGTGAGGGGTTTACACTCCCCATTCCAAGGGACACTCCAGCTTTCCCTGGCAGAGACCTGTCTGTCCAAACCAAGGCAGTGGTGAGGATCCCTCTCCTTCCAGCTGCACCCTTCCTTCTTCTGCTAATGCTGTTTTCCTGGGTGCTGGCAGCGCTGACACAATCCTGAAGGGTGGCTTGGGGCACAGTTTGAAGGACATGACTTCTGAGGTGCTTGTGAAATTCCACTTTTAAAGTTACAGTGTAGATTCCTTACATCATTTTATAAAACATGTTTACAATAAACCCGAATTATATTCAATATTTATCACAGTGTGGGAGAGCTGCAGGTGCAAGCAGGCTGCAGTTGTACCAGGAGGGCGGTTTGGGAATTAATTAAAAAAAAAGAAAAAAAAAAAAAGAGTCCCAGGGATGTGTGGAAAGGAGTTAAAATGAGTAATGAATCTGGTTTTAATTAATGCATTGAAATTTATCATAAACCAAGGGCACTGGGATCTCACAGGGGTGAGAAGCACAAGAGGAAACAAGAGGAAACATTCCTGGGATGGAATTCCCAGAGCAGCTGTGGCTGCCCCTGGATCCCTGGCAGTGCCCAAGGCCAGGCTGGACACTGGGGCTGGGATGGTGGGATGTATCCCTGCCATGGCAGGGGTGGGGATGGGATGGGATCTGAGGTCCCTCCCAACCCAAATCACTCTGGGATTCTGGAGTTCTGAGATCTCAGCAGTTAAACCATCTCTGGAGCCAACAATCTGCCCCAAACCCACCCTCTAGACTGAACCCTCAGCTTTGGACACATCTCAGAATGCCCATTGATTCTCTTTGCATGCCCTGTACTCCCACTGTTTGATTTTATCTGTATTTTTTCCCATGGAAATGCTCATCACCTACATCCCCTCTGTTCCAGGATCAGCTGTTTCTGTTTCCCCTGCCCAGTGGATGGGTGTGAGCTCCATTCCAGCAGCTCCAGCCACGGGTGGATTTTCCACACAGCTGCCTGGGTATCTGGGGCAGTGAGACTGGAATGTTTTCCAGCAAAGCCCAGAGATTTCTGCTGGGGGTGGCACTTCTCCCTGAGAATGGTTTTCTGGGAAGTGTTTCATGCTCTTCAGACACAGCCAGACAAAAATATTGAAGTTAAAAATCATTTCTCCTCCAGAAACTGTGGATATTATTCTCCAGGTTTGGTTAAACTCACATAAATCCTGCCTCGAAGAAATCTCTGTATTTCAAGCTTCATTCTCAGCGACGTCAGGGGAGTGAATCTGAAAACTGGAGATCCACAGGAAACAAAAATCCTGCTCAGAGGCAGGACATGGAATGCCTGAAAGAGCTCAGAGCTGGGAGAGCAGGGATGGATGGGAGGGAAAGGGGATTATTTTCAGTGATTTCAGCCCCTTCTGAGTCACTGCTCCGTGGTACCTGCAGGTGATGGACTCGCTGTGGAGACTCCTGGAGATTGATGTCCCCATCCAGCTAGGACGGGAAAAGTGAAGTGATTTCTCTTTACCTGGAAGAGGCAGAGGTTGGGCATAAATCTTGTGGAAAACAGCACAAAATTCCCCCCTGAAAGCCTCAGAGAGGGGATGAAAGCCTGGCAGCCCCCATGGGCTGGGTGACAAATGGGTCTGGAGGTGTCCAGGCAGGGACCCTAAAGGGCTCAGGCCGTGCCAGGGAGGGTCAGGTTGGATATTTGGGAAATCCCTCCTGGGAAGGGCTGCCCAGCCCTGGCACAGCTGCCCAGGGCAGTCCCTGCAGGGCTTTAAAGCCCTGGAGATGTGGCACTTGGGGACACGGGGCAGTGTGGCCTTGGCAGTGCTGGGGGAGTGACTGGACCTTTTCCAGCCCACACCATTGTGTCACCCCAGAGCCACCAGGGGAATGTCACCCCAGAGCCACCAAGGGAATTGTCACCCCAGAGCCAGGCTCACACAGTGTCACACAGTCACAATTGTCACCCCAGAGCCACCAAGAGAATGTCACCCCAGAGCCAGGCTCACAGTGTCACACAGCCACAATTGTCACCCCAGAGCCACCAAGGGAATTGTCACCCCAGAGCCAGGCTCACACAGTGTCACACAGTCACAATTGTCACCCCAGAGCCACCAAGAGAATGTCACCCCAGAGCCAGGCTCACACAGTGTCACACAGCCACAATTGTCACCCCAGAGCCAGGCTCACAGTGTCACACAGCCACAATTGTCACCCCAGAGCCAGGCTCACAGTGTCACACAGCCACAATTGTCACCCCAGAGCCAGGCTCACAGTGTCACACAGCCACCAAGGCCTCCTGATAAGGCTCCACTCTTCAAGGCTCCTCTTCTCTCTCCAGATATTTGGGCTACATTGTTCTTAAATAATTTCCTTTATAATGTGGAGAGTGGGCTGGAATTGAAGACAATCTCATGCCATTTCCCCCTCCTTCTGTTTGTTCTGACTACTCAAGGCCATTCCCAAATATTTCATTAATTAATTTAGTCTCAGGAGTTGCTATTTTTCCCCATGCAAATCCAATTGTTCTGCGGGTTTCAGTAAATCATCCCTGAGAGCTTTTCTTCCTACTTAGACACTGGTTTTGCACAGCATCAATCATCCTGCTCCTTGACAGGGAAAAATGTTTTCCAAATCTGGCCTGCTTTATTGTTCTGCCTTACATAAACAAAATGATTTATGAAGTTAGAGAAGGAAAGGAGGATCTTTGGAGTGCTATTTCTCCCTCATCTGGAGTTCTATGTGGGATTGTGGGTGTGTGGTTTGGACAGAAGTGTGTGATATCACAGGGGGCAAAACTCAGAGTTTAAGGCTTTAGAATGCAGTGATGTAGATAAAGCAAGAGAGAAGGTTTAGGGCAGAGGCTGAGTCCTTTTTCACCTTCTTCTCCATGGTCTGGGCGGTGTTTGGTAATTGGGGCAAAACTCAGAGTTTAAAGTTAGAATACAGTGATGGATATAAAGCAAGGTGGAGGGTTTAGGGCAGAGGCTGAGCCCTTCTTTTTCACCTTCTCCATGGGTCTGGGGGTGTTTTGTAATTGGGTACAAAAATCTGCACTGAGGGCCAGGGGTGGTTGGTTATTGGGGTAAAAGTAAAAATAATTCAGGTGTCATTTCTTAATTGGACAGTTTGTGCTTAAAAGGCCTTGTACAGAGACAGAGCCAGAGCCATTTTCACTTTGTTAGCTGGAGCTCACAGCCTGTGAGCCTGTACCAGAGATAAGAACTAACAAACATCTGAGTCCCAACACAAAAACCGCCTCTCGGTTTATCCCACCATTTAATCCCAGCTCTGCCAGAAGAAAAGATAAAACCCCCACACTGTGACCCCTCACACCTGTCCTGTGGCCGTGCCCAGCCCTGGGCCTGAGGCAGCCTGGGGGTCCCAGCAGCTCCTGCTGCTGCATTTCCATCCAGCCTTTCCCCTGGAGAATCCCATCCCCAGGGCACCAGCAGAGCCCTGGGCACCCCACAGTGCCCAGAGCACAGGAGCCCCGTCCCCACCCAAGGCTGGGGAAGAAACTGCTGAGATTTAACCTGGCAGATCTTTCTGGGCCACACAATACCAGGGAAGGATCATTTGTCATAAGTGCATTCCTCTAATATTCAGAGAAACAATTTTTCAGCTCCGTGTTATCTGTTATTGCTCCTTTTATGTTCTCGTTCCTTACTATGAGCTTCTGTTCAGGAGGAAAAAAAATAACTCTCCTTCAGAGTGACTGGAGTCCTACACGCAGCTCTTGTGTGATATGTTCAATATTTTATGATTCCTTCCCTCTTAAGTATTTCTAAGAAGCAGAACGTCGCCGGCTGCTGAGGAGAAATCGGATTTGTTGTTATTGAACAATCCTTAGCAAAGGAGATGGAACCACAGAGGTGTGGGGGAAGCTTAAAGGTCGAGCTCTTCCATCTCCAAAGGAACACAGAAGGCAGCTGGAAATCAGAGCTGCGGCTTCTGACCCTTGTGTCATCCCAGTGCTGAAACAGAATCCGGGATTAGAAGCCAGAGGTGGATTCTGGTTCCAAGGCTGTCACTGCCCGGCGTTGGTGCCTCTCCCTGGCAGCAGCAGGTGAGGGATCTCCTCTCCAGGGGAGAGGCTGCAGCCCTGTCCTCACCTGCCCTGGGCAGAATCCCAGAGTCACTGAACCATCTGGGCTGGAAAATCCTTCCAGGGTCACTGAGCCCCAGCTGTGCCCCATCCCCACCCAGAGCCCTGAGTGCCACCTCCAGCCCTGCCCTGGGCACCTCCAGGGATGGGGATCCAACCCTCCCTGGGCAGTGCCAGTGCCTGAGCATCCTTTCCATGGGGAAATTCCTGCTGCTGCCCACCCTGAACCTCCCCTGGCCCAGCCTGGGGCCGTTCCCTCTGCTCCTGTCCCTGTGCCCTGGGAGCTGATCCCAAATCCCCCTGGCTGTCCCCTCCTGGCAGGGAGCTGTGCAGAGCCACCAGGGCCCCCTGAGCCTCCTTTTCTCCAGGCTGAGCCCCTTCCCCAGCTCCCTCAGCCCCTCCTGGGGCTCCAGACCCTTTCCCAGCTCCCTCAGCCTCTCCTGGGGCTCCAGACCCTACCCCAGCTCCCTCAGCCTCTCCTGGGGCTCCAGACCCTTCCCCAGCTCCCTCAGCCTCTCCTGGGGCTCCAGACCCTTCCCAGCTCCCTCAGCCTCTCCTGGAGCTCCAGACCCTACCCCAGCTCCCTCAGCCTCTCCTGGGGCTCCAGACCCTTCCCAGCTCCCTCAGCCTCTCCTGGGGCTCCAGACCCTTCCCCAGCTCCCTCAGGGATTCTGCAGCCCCTTCCCAGCTCCCTGCCCTGCCCTGGAAGGGAAGAGCTGCTGGTCAGGTGCTCACTGGAACTGCCACAGGCAAGAAGTAAAAACTCCTAGAAGTAACTTGCAGCAGAATTCTGTTCCATTGATGGTTTATATCTATATGTACAATATTTATATCTGTCCCCCATTTAACTCCCTGCAGGCCCAGCTACTCAAACCACATTTTTGTTATCCCCACTGAGGGCCTCAGAGCACCCAGCCCCACCCGTCTCGTTTTGAAATCCATTTGCAAAGGTGGGAGAAATTGCACAATAAATTCAGCTCTGGGTCGGTTTAACGCTGAGTAAGTATGTGAGTCTAAGGAAGGATAATTATTGGAGAGGATCCTGTGGTAAAGGTGATGACTGAAGTGCCCCTGGGGACTTTGCACCCCTCCAGAATTCCATGTGCCAAGTGCCTCTTCCTTGGGATGCACAAACTCAGAGCTGAAGGTCCTGTGAGGGACACAAAAACCCATGTGGGACACAAAATCAAACAAACAACCACGAGGAATCCTTTAACCTCTCCTCAAGGCAGCCTTCTTTGCTCTCGGTGCATTAATTAAAGCATGACCCGTTCCCTGTGCAAAGCCAGGGCTGCTGATGTTCTCCTGCTCCCTTTGATTGCCTCTGCAGCCCGGGCACAGCAGCACCGCTGCAACAATGAAGTGTCCGGAGCACCAGGTTTATTACACACGCTCACAAATTAAATCCTCCAACACCCGCTAATGAGGCACCTCCAAATGCAAGAGAGCGGGCAGGAGCAATCCATCAAAACAAAGCCAGCCCGGCACTCTGGCCAAGGGTTTATCGGAGCTCTAAAGCAGAGCAGAGCAGCGAGGGGAATGGAAACCCTGCGATTAAAATTCCCTCGGCTTCCCCTCCTCCGCTGGGGAAAGGGGATCCAGGCAGCGCTCCGGGAAATCCACCGGGAATGGCAGGAGGGCTGATGGAGCCTGGAGCAATGAGCTGTGCATGGAAAGGGTTAAACCAGAGCTGCAGAGATCGGGTGTTTTAGAGAAATTGTCGCTGGTTTTGCTTGAGATCGTGTGTTTTGGGTTTCCCTGGGACCCCGTGTTTTGGGTTTGCCTGGGATTGTGAGTTTTGGGTTTCCCTGGGACCCCCGTGTTTTGGATTTCCCTGGGACCCGTGTTTTGGGTTTCCCTGGGATTGTGAGTTTTGGGTTTGCCTGGGACCCCGTGTTTTGGGTTTGCCTGGGATTGTGAGTTTTGGGTTTCCCTGGACCCCGTGTTTTGGGTTTGCCTGGGATTGTGAGTTTTGGGTTTCCCTGGGACCCCGTGTTTTGGGTTTCCCTGGGACCCCCGTGTTTTGGGTTTCCCTGGGACCCCCGTGTTTTGGGTTGTCCTAAGGCCAAAATGTCCCCAGGGGTGTCACAGCTCAGCCCCTCACAGTCCTCCAGGGCTCTCCCCGAAGCTCTGCCTGAGCTGAGGAATTGCTCCTTTCCTACCAATAACCTGCAGGAAAATCCATCCAGGAATTCATTGCAGGAGCTGCAGCACAAGAGGGATGTTCACTCAGGGCAGCTGGCAATTCACCAGGGAAAATCCAGTCATTCCTCTTTCCCTTTGCCCAAATAAAGTCAATTATTGTGAGAGAAATACGCGTCCCCCCTTAAGAAGGCGAGGTAAGAGTTAGGAACAATACAGCCAAAAATGTTTTATTTGGGCAATACAAATACAATCAAATCAAAAATATCACAGATTTTCATACATTAGTAAGAAGTTACTGTACACTTGAACAGTTGCCATTTTTTTTATTTTTTTTAATTTTTTACAGCTAAACAAAGCTTTTACCTTTATTAAAATGTATTTTCCTCTCACATAAAATATACACTTTGCACTGACGTTATTTTACATGGGACACCTCTCTGGGGGGGATGGGGGGAAGAACAGCTCACGAACAACAGCACGACAGGGCCACCTTCTCCACCCCACACACGAGCACATCGAAGCGAGACACACCTGGCTGCTCCCCGGGGCTGCGGCTGCATCCTCCACTCTGGGCCGGCCCCTGCTCCAGCTTTTTGGGGTCGGTGGGGTTTGTGGGGTCAGCGGCTTTGTGGGGTCGGCAGGGTTTGTGGGGTCAGCAGGGTTTGTGGGGCTGGCCCCTGCTCCAGCCTTTTGGGGTCGGTGGGTTTGTGGGGCCAGCGGGGTTTGTGGGGTCGATGGGTTTGTGGGGCCAATGGGGTTTGTGGGGTCGATGGGTTTGTGGGGTCAGCAGGGTTTGTGGGGTTGGTGGGGCCAGCAGGATTTGTGGGGCCAGCGGGGTTTGTGGGGCTGGCCCCTGCTCCAGCCTTTTGGGGCCGGCGGGTTTGTGGGGTCAGCAGGTTTGTGGGGTCGGTGGGTTTGTGGGGCTGGCCCCTGCTCCAGCCTTTTGGGGCTGGTGGGTTTGTGGGGCTGGCAGGGTTTGTGGGGCCGGCCCCTGCTCCAGCCTTTTGGGGCCGGTGGGTTTGTGGGGCCGGCAGATTTTCGGGGTGGGAGGAAGGGATTTTGGGGCGGGGGCGGCTCTTCCTGGGTTTCACCCCTCCCGGGATGTTCCCGATGCCAGGGCCGGATGCCAGGGGTGTTTGGGGGTGTAACAGCACGGGGGTGGGGGGGCTGTCCCACAGCTGCCCCGATTCCAGCGCAATTCCGGAGCCACGGGAATCGTTGCCGTGCAGAGCAGCCGGAGCCCCGCGGCGGGGAGGGATGCCCAGGCCACCAGGATACATCCAAGGAGGGGTAATTAAAAGTGATATCCCTAATGAGCCTGCCTCGATGCCGAGTGGGAACAGCTCTGGATCACCGGGAGGCCCGGCGGGAGCTCCCGGAACCGCTCGCTCGGGATGGGTTTGGGATTGGATCTGGAGAAGAGATTCAGTAAAGGGACAGAGAACAGACTCAACAAATGCACTCATCCCTCCAGGCTGCAGTGAAACCCGGAATGACTCCGGCCTCTGTCAGGGTCCCTCGGGGCTCTGCCGGGGTTTAATGGGTTAAAGGAAGGGAGGAACAGGGATCTGGTGTGATCCTGGCAGGAGTTCTGCTCTTAACCCAAGGAAAAAACTCCTGGAAGGGATTTTCCTCCCTGCCCGCCGTAGGGCAGTGAGGGGACAGGGAAGTCAGTGAGTGGCTTTGGGAAAAATCTCTGTGTATTTCAAAGAGGATTTTTATGGAATTGCAAGGAGGGAGGTCGGTGGGGCACGGACATGGACACTCTGTGTGCTGCAGCGTTGGGTTTGCAACGCCCTGCCTCGGCTTGAGAGCCCCCCCAAAAAAGGCACCAGCCACTTCCTGAGGGCTTGGAGGGGGCGGGTGGGGAATGCCAGCCCAAGCCTGGGATCTCAAGGTGCCTCTCCTGGGATCTGTGGAGGATTCTCAAAGGCTGGCAGGAGGCTCAGATCGTCCCGTGCATCCGTGTGCAAACTCTGAGAAAAGGTGTGCTGGCTTGGGAAGGCCACGGGACAGGACAGACACTGCTGAGAGAGAAATTGCCTCTACCAGGAACCCACAGGGAGTATTTTTAGATGATTGGCTTACAAGCATGAGCAGCATTGTCTGGCAAAAGCTGAGAGGCCAAGGAACGCTCATAATGTGGAGTCACTGCCTGTCATGTTTGGGTTTTCTGAAGTTCTATCCCAGGGATGAAAACTGGTAAACAAGGGCATGTTTTCCTAAACCATCCTGTTTTTCACATTTCTCTCCTAAGGAGGGACTTTGCTTGTTGACCCTTGGTGTGACCAATGGCTCAAAGGATCCCTCCTCTTAGGTGGGCACATTGTAGAAAGGTATAAAAATAGGTGCTGAGAATAAACCAGCCCCTTTTCAGAGCATCAGCCTTCTGAACAAGACTGGTGTCTTTCTTTCATGTCCAACAGCGACAGTAGTGGATTGTAATTAGGAAATAGTTTGGCTTCTGATTGTGATGGCATGATTTACAACATCTGCACTGTCTCACCCTTCACATGAGACTGAAAACAAAATAAAAACACCTCTTAAGGGTCCCACCTCTGGGTCAGAAAAATAGAGAATCCCACAGCCCCTCAGACCCCAACCCCTCCTTCTGGTCCTGTCCTGCTGCCCCGTTGGCTTTCCACAGAACCCCCCTCCCTGCCTCAGGCATCCCTGCCTGCTGGGATTCCACTGGGAGCTGCCAGCAGGGGCTTGTTCCTCTTCCAGGAACTCCTGCCATCCTCAGGAATAAGGCCTCCGTTGAGTTGAGTTACTGTAAACCACTGTGTGAAAAAAGGAAATCCTCACCGTGCCCTGGCATCCCGAGGGGAGTCATTTAGAAATGAATAAAAAAGAGTAAAATATATCTTTTAATATAGATACAGAACCATCCTTTGCTCATCGTAACACAATGTACAATCTGCAACCTGATTTGGGAATCAATCCTGGACAGAAGCAAAGGGGATGGAGAGCAAAGGGACTCAACACCTCCTGTTGTTTGTGCACTTACTGGGTTAAATGGCTTTGTCCTCTCTGGGGCTTGGGGTCCCTCAGGCAGCTCAGGGGTTCTGCACCCCCAGATTCCTCCCATGGAGCCAAATCCTCACTGGAATGAGGGATCAGATCCTTACTGGAGTGAGGATCAAATCCTTACTGGAGTGAGGATCAAATCCTCACTGGAGTGAGGGATCAGATCCTTACTGGAGTGAGGATCAAATATTCACTGGGAGTGAGGATCAAATCCTCACTGGAGTGAGGATAAATCCTCACTGGAGTGAGGATCAAATCCTCACTGGAGTGAGGATGAAATCCTTACTGGAGTGAGGATCAAATCCTTACTGGAATGAGGATCAAATCCTCACTGGAGTGAGGATAAATCCTTACTGGAGTGAGGATGAAATCTTTACTGGGAATGAAGATCAAATCCTCACTGGAATGAGGATCCAATCCTTACTGGAGTGAGGATCAAATCCTCCCTGGGGGTGAGGATGAAATCCTCCCTGGGGGTGAGGATGAAGCCCTCCCTGGGAGCCAGCCCATGCTGGATTGTTAGGCTGACAGAGGGATGGCCACACATGGAAGGAGCTCCCAGCCCTGGCTTGGGTGGATGAGGAATTCCCGGCCCCAGGTGCCTCTGGAGCTGAGGTGGGAGCTGGCCCTGCTCCATCAGCCCTGCCAGCAGCTTTGGGAATGTGTTTCTGCTGCTGACTGATGGAGTTTAAGTGGAATTTGATGCAGTTGGAGCGGCCCCAGCCGTGGGAATGGATTTCTGCAGCAGTGCAGGGGTGAGCAGGGCACTGCCAGGGATTTGATTTCCTTGGATCCGCTCGGCTGGTGCTGCTGTCAGCTGTAAACAAGCCAGGAGACAAATGCAGGAGCTGATCTTGCCAAACAGAAAACGGACCTTGGGCAGGAAGAGAGATTTTGGCAGGGACGAGTGGCAGGCATCGCCTGGAGTGTGATGGAATGATGGCTCTGGAATTGTGAGAATTGCACATTTTACAGGAACACTTCCAGGCTGCTTATCCAGAGCAGCTGTGGCTGCCCCTGGATCCCTGGCAGTGCCCCAGGCCAGGCTGGACAGGGCTGGGAGCAGCCTGGGACAGTGGGAGGAGCAGGAAAGAGGAGCTGGATGGGCTTTAAGGTCCCTCCCAACCCAAAGCATTCCATGATTCTCTGATTGTTCCTGGATTTATTACGAATTCAGGCAAGAGTTCACCTGTGAGGAAGCTGCCCGTGCTCCCCCAGGGCTGGGACCTGGCTCTGCTCTTCCCTGGTGCTGTTGGTTTGCCTGGGATGAACCAGGAGTGTGCCTGGCCTGGCCCTCACCCACCCTCAGCTTGGTGCTCACAGACCTGCAGCTCATCAGGAGTCAGCTCCCCTGGCTGAGTGTTCTCCTGCCCCATCATTAATAAAATCAGAATAAATTCATGTAACTAAGCTGAGCTTTGGGAAATTCTATTAAAAAAAAATGGGGTTTTTACAGCTAAGGTGCCTGTGTGGGGATATTCTTTAGAGAGTGGAGCGTATCTGTAGTTTTTTTGTGTTTGGGACTGAGCATTCCACGTTTCCTTGCTTTCCTTGGATCACTGGCGTGGCTCTCGCTCAGCTTTGGGAACGTTCTGGAATCATTTGGGGTCACCTGGCCTTTTTCACTGGCAAACCCCTCCATTTGCAGCCTGGTCTTATTCTTTCCCACCTTCCATTGAAACAGTCCTGCCTCACTTTCTGCAGGAAATGAGAAGGGGAGGCCAATGTTTGCCGTGAATGAAAATGGAAATTCGTCAGTCAACAGCCAGGGCCAGCCCTCCCTCTCTGTTACACAAACCCAGCAGGGTTTGCTTTGTTTAAACCCCCGAGGTCTGAACCTCTCTGCCTCCCTGTTTATTTTAATAAGAGCGTTGGATGGCTGTGGGCGGCTGCCTCTCCCAGCACACCTGTCAAAGCTGGCAGGTTTGCTTTCTGAGAGGAGGGCTCCAGGCTGGATTCCCCTCAGCCACTTACTCTGCAAGAAAGGGAACTCTGGGCTTTTGCCAAGGGGCTTTCTCAGCACTCCAGGGAGGGGAATGAATGGGGAATATCGGATTTCATTCCTCAGCCCTCTGCAGAAGGGGCCCTGATTGAGCATTCCCAAGGCCCTGTGGTGGGATGGCTGGAACTGCTGACCCTGGAGGCCTTTTCCAGCCCCAGTGATCCTGCTGTGGCTCTTTGTGCCTCTGTGAACCACAGGAGAGCCCAGGGTCAGACTGCCCCATCCCACAGGGAATGCTGCCCTCATTCTGCCCCATCCCACAGGGAATGCTGTCCTCAGAGTGCAGTTATCCCACAGGGAATGCTGCCCTCAGACTGCAGTTATCCCACAGGGAATGCTGCCTTCAGAGTGCAGTTATCCCACAGGGAATGCTGCCCTCAGACTGCAGTTATCCCACAGGGAATGCTGCCCTCAGACTGCAGTTATCCCACAGGGAATGCTGCCCTCATTCTGCCCCATCCCACAGGGAATGCTGCCCTCAGAGTGCAGTTATCCCACAGGGAATGCTGCCCTGGGGCTCCCTTCTCTAATTCCAAGCTGGTTTGAACAAACAAACAAACTTTGGGAGCTGCCCAAAGTGCCATTGCCTCAGAGCCTTGCACTGGGAATGCCCCAGGCCCTGCTGCATTCCCGGGATGTGGAGACCCCTGGGGATATTCCCTGGGGATGGATATTCCCTGGGGATATCCCTGTGGATATTCCCTGGGGGTATTTTCTGGGGATATTCTCTGTGGATATTCCCTGGGGATATTCCCTGGGGATATTCCCTGGCAGCCTGCCTGGCTCTGGAAGCACGGCCTGGCAGCTCCAGGGAATGCTGGAATTCCAGGGAATGCTGGCCTTTGCCTGCAGGGACACAGGGGACACAGGGGGACCCTGGAGCCTGCACGGGCTGATGGGGAACGAGTGGGAATGCTGGGCTGGCTGGGCACTGATCCCAGGGCATCCCAGAAACACCCAACTGCATCCCAAAAACACCAACTGCATCCCAAAAACACCAACTGCATCCCAAAAACACCCAACTCCATCCCAGGGCATCCCAGAAACACCAGCTGCATCCCAGGACATCTCAACAGAAACCAGCTGCATCCCAGAGGATCCCAGTTCAACCCAATAGAAACCAACTGTATTCAAAAAAAACCCCCACAAACCATCTGCATCCCAGTTCATCCCAGTACATCCCAGTACATCCCAGTTCATCCCAACTGCGTCCCAATTCATCCCAGTCCATCCCAGTGCATCCCAATTCATCCCAACTGCATCCCAGTGCATCCCAGTGCATCCCAGTGCATCCCAGTGCATTCCAGTGCATCCCAGTGCATCCCAGTGCATCCCAGAGCATTCCAGTGCATCCCAGTTCATTCCAACTGCATCCCAGTGCATCCCAGTGCATCCCAGTTCATTCCAACTGCATCCCAGTGCATCCCAGTTCATCCCAGTGCATCCCAGTTCATCCCAACTGCATCCCAGTGCATCCCAGTTCATCCCAACTGTATCCCAGTCCATCCCAACTGTATCCCAGTTCATCCCAACTGTATCCCAGTCCATCCCAATCCATCCCAGTTCACCCCAGTGCCCCCCAGTGTCTCCCGCAGCCCTCCCGGGCGGTTCCCGGGCGGTTCCCGGGCGGGTTGGGCTCGGCGGGAGGGGCCGTGCCCAGCAGCAGCCGCGGCCCCGGGCAGGCAGGAGGGGCCCGGGCTCCCTCCTGCTCCCTTAATGCTGCCCTGACCTTGTTCGCTGTAAGGAGCTTTGCCTCCGGCTGTAATTCCCAGCCTCTGATCCCGGGATTCTGCGCGCACCTCGCAATCGTGCTGGGGATTCTCAAAACGCTTTTGGTGGGATGTGGTGGGGAAAAAGAATAAATTCCTGAACAACTATTTTGCAACCCACTATTGGACGATGGTTTAGGGTTTTTTGTGGCTCTGTCCAGGACTGAAGGAGCCAAATTCCCCTCCCTGGTCCTTGGCAGCGTGACTGGGAGCTCTGGTGCTGGGTCCTTATCAGTGCTTATCACAGGAATGATGCGGGAATGGGGCAAGAATGGGGTGTGAGTCCCTGGGGTGAGGCAGGAGTGGGGCAGTGATGGGATGTGAGTCCCTGGGGTAATGTGAGAGTGGGGCAATAATGGGATTTAAGTCCCTGGGGTGAGGCAGGAGTGGGGCAATAATGGGATGTACATACCCGGGGTGATGCAGGGGCAATAATGGGATGTGGGTCCCTGGGGTGATGCAGGAGTGGGGCAGTAATGGGGTGTGCATATCCGAGGTGATGCAGGGGCAATAATGGGATTTGAGTCCCTGGGGTGAGGCAGGAGTGGGGCAATAATGAGATTTAGGTCCCTGGGGTGAGGCAGGGGCAATAATGGGATGTGGGTCCCTGGGGTGAGGCAGGAGTGGGGCAATAACAGGATTTGAGTCCCTGGGGTGATGTAGGAGTGGGGCAGTGATGGGATTTGGGTCCCTGGGGTGATGCAGGGGCAATAATGGGGTGTGAGTCCCTGGGGTGAGGCAGGAGTGGGGCAGTAACGGGGTCTGAGTCCCTGGGGTGAGGCAGAAACCCAGAAGTGAGCAAATGTCGATGTTCCTCACTGGCTGCTGGGGACGGGCGAGCCCGGCCCCCCTCAGGAAGGGAGCAAGGAAATCAAATCCCTGGGAAAGCCGTTTTCCCCTTGTCACAACCACCAGGGCTGCTAACAGGATTTCCAATGGGTGCTTTATTCTCTCCCCCCGAAGTCTGCTGCTAATAAAAGTCACACTTTGTCACAGCTCCTGGATTTACTGGAGGGTACGAGAGGAGCCGTGATCCCGGCAGGGCTGAGCTGGGAGCCCCAGGGGCTGAGCTGCTGCACAAACCCTGACAGAGAACGGGGAAAGGCCCCCCTGGGATCAAACACTGAGGAAAGGGAGCTAATGCCAGAGCCAGGGAAGAAATTCCAGAGGGAGGAAAGCAATTCCAGAGGGAGGGAAGCAATTCCAGAGCATCCCTGGCAGCCCTGACCGTGGGGCAGGGACACAACACACTCAGCTCCTGGGACAGGGACAGGGTCAGGGACAGGGACAGGGACAGGGACACACACAGCTCCTGGGACAGGGACAGGGACAGGGACAGGGACAGGGACAGGACACACTCAGCTCCTGGGACAGGGACAGGGTCAGGGACAGGGACAGGGACAGGGACAGGACACACTCAGCTCCTGGGACAGGGACAGGGACAGGGACAGGGACAGGGACAGGACACACTCAGCTCCTGGGACAGGGACAGGGACAGGGACAGGGACAGGGACAGGACACACTCAGCTCCTGGGACAGGGACAGGGACAGGGACAGGGACAGGGACAGGACACACTCAGCTCCTGGGACAGGGACAGGGACAGGGACAGGGACAGGGACAGGGACAGGACACACTCAGCTCCTGGGACAGGGACAGGGACAGGGACAGGGACAGGGACAGGACACACTCAGCTCCTGGGACAGTGACAGGGACAGGGACAGGGACAGGGACAGGGACAGGGACAGGACACACTCAGCTCCTGGGACAGGGACAGGGACAGGGACAGGGACACAACACACTCAGCTCCTGGGACAGGGACAGGGACAGGACACAGCTCCTGGGGCAGTGACAGGGACAGGACACACACAGCTCCTGGGACAGGGACAGGGACAGGGACAGGACACACACAGCTCCTGGGACAGGGACAGGGACAGGGACAGGACACACTCAGCTCCTGGGGCAGGGACAGTGGCAGTGACAGGGACAGGGACAGGAACAGGGACACACACAGCTCCTGGGACAGGGACAGGGACAGGGACAGGGACAGGGACAGGACACACACAGCTCCTGGGACAGGGACAGGGACAGGGACAGGGACAGGGACAGGGACAGGACACAGCTCCTGGGACACTGAGGGGACAGCTCCTGGGGCTGCCCCGTGCTCTGTGGCTCTCAGTCCCACCGTGGGCAGCCCCAGCAGGGTGGGATTGTCCCCATTCCCTGCCCAGGGGGAATGGAGGGGCTCCCATGGAGGGTGCAGTGCTCTGCAGGCAAAGGCCAGGCCGGGCTGGATGGGCTTGGGGCAGCCTGGGGCAGTGGGAGGTGTCCCTGCCATGGCAGGGGGCTCCGGGTGGGATTTAGGGTCACTCTAAACCCAGTCTGGGATTCTAAAATGGAGAGGGAGCACCTTTGGAATATTGAATTGTTTGGGCATTGGCCACGTGATCCGTGGAATTCCAGCAGCACCTTGGGATGGGTGTTGGGCAGAGACAGAGGTTTATTGTATTGTATTTTATTTTATTTTATTTTATTTTATTTTATTTTATTTTAGTCTAGTCTAGTCTAGTCTAGTCTACTCTAGTCTAGTCTAGTCTAGTCTAGTCTATATTATTTATCTTGTTTTATTTTATTTGATCTTATTTTACATTTCAAACCTCTGAGCCAGGCCCTGCCCTTGGCCACTGTCACCTCCCTGGAGAGCTGCTGGAGCTCCAGGTTGCCCTTTGGTGTGGCAGGCAGGGATCAGCCTGGGCCCAGGAGGGGGAAATGGCTCTTTATTCCCTCAGTTGTGCAAACAGGGCCCATTTTCCCTGCTCTGATTTACAGTTTTTGCCTCCCCTGGCTCCCCAGGGATGCCTTTTCCTGATTTCTCCCTTCCCAAGGGCTGCCCTGCAGAGGTGGAGCTGCCTCCTGCAGCAGGGCCAGCAGCTCTGCCCCTCTCATCACCTCCCTCTGCTTGGATAAAGATTTTAATCCAAATTTCTCCTTTAAATCGTGTCCCTGGCTTTGTGCTGAGCTGTGGAATGTCCAGGGGGGTTTGGAGCAAGTTATTAACAGGGTGAGATGATTGTGTTTATTCCAATTTCACTGCTCACAGCTCAGCACAAAGCCAGCGCTGCCTCCTAATTCCCAATAAATCACCTCAAAAACACACTTTCATTACTTGTCTGCAAGCATTTTTGTTTGTCCTGGGCTATTTTTGGCTCTAATCTCTGCTGCATCATTCAGGTGCTGTTATTGTGGGGTCGGCCGCTTAACGCTGAGCTGGGTGTTCAGGGTTTATTTGTTCCTGGAAATTGCCTGATGAGATTTTCCTGTGCTCTGGCTGGCCCAGGGGAAGAGATCCCGGGCAGTGAGGAGCAGGCTGTGAGCCAGGGCACTGCCCTGCAACCCCTCCTGAGTCAGCAGAGGGGTTCAAACACCAGCAAGGTGCACCAGCACCCCAGGGCTTGGTGCTCAGGGCTCAGGCTGGGGTTGTGTCCCTCGCCTTCCCGATGGAAAACAGGAGGGGAAAAGCCCGAGCCTGAGTCAGGGATGTAAAAGATCCCGGAATTCTTTAGAGCCGCTGCTGGTGTCACACAAACGGAGGGATCGCTGCCCTGTGGGTGGGGATGAACGCCCCAGGGGAGGAAAATGCTGTCTGGGAGCCCCGGTGCCCTGCTGTGCCCTGTGCTCCAAGGAAGCCACAAGACATTTATTTGGTGAGGACAGATGCACTGAGGAGGGTGCATTGTCAATTGACAAACACATTAATTCTGTGACTTTTGTATGTACCTAGGATCGGCGTGTGCGTATTTTAATTATTTTAATTAGGCAAATTGTGAATGCCCAGTTGCAGTCCGTGTTTTCCTCCTGCCCGTTGTTGTAGAGCAATATTCTCCCTTGGGAAGGCATTTAAACCTCTGCACAGTGATTTTTTAATATATTTTTATGTCCCATCTACACCAATCTCTATTAAATTTGCATGGGCAGAGGAGGTTTTAGGGGTCACCCTTATCTCTGGGCTGAGACAGCAGCAGGTCTTGCTGGGGAGCCAGGAGGTGGCTGCTCTAAGGGTATTGCTAATTAGGGACCATTAATTATGCAGATTTCAGCCTTACACACAGAGAGGCCATCAGGTGGCTTGTGACAGCACCCAGGCACTCTGGCTGTGCTGTCCCTTATCCCCTGCTCTCAAACTCCCCGGGAGAGGGGAACATTTTTCTCAGCATCGTTTTAAGGCCACTTCCCTTTCACAGAAGGGGTGTGGGATGCAGGATTAGAACAAGAGACTCCCATTCCTAGGGAATGCTTTCGTTTCCTGGGAAGCACCTTCCAGGCAGGGCTGCCCCGGAGGGCTCGGGGAGGGGAGGGAGAGGTGTCCGGGAGTGTCCTGGTGCTGTCACCGAGCAGGGACATGCTGGGCAAGGCTGGCCTTGACTAAGGAGCTGCTGTGAACCCCCTGAGAGACACCCCTGCCCCTCCATCACCTCCACCAGCCCCGCATTCGGGCACCTCTGGCACCTGAGAGCCCCCGGTGCCACCTGCAGCAGCTGCTGCTCTGAACCAGAGCAAACCCCAAGCACCCCTCTCCTCTCTCAGTCGCTGTTCTCTCACTCCTTCTCACACCGCTGTAGTGCACAGCCATTCCCCAGCCCCAGCCATCCTCATTTGAATTGGTACATTATCTCTTGGGGTTCTTTTTATGCCTCTTGGCATTTTTCCTCTCTCTTGGGGGATGTTATCTATCTGTTGGGGGATGCTTTTTTATCTGTTGGGGCATTTTTTCTACCTTTTGGGGGTTTTTTTCCATCTGTTGGGGTATGTTATCTATTTGTTGGGGTATGTTTTCTATCTGTTTGGGGTATTTTGCATCTGTTGGGGCATGTTTTTTATCTGTTGGGGCATTTTTTTCTATCTGTTTGGGTATATTTCCATTTGTTGGGGTATGTTATCTATTTGTTGGGGTATGTTTTCTATCTGTTTGGGGTATTTTCCATCTGTTGGGGCATTTTTTCTCTTTGTTTGGGTATTTTTCCATTTGTTGGGGTGTGTTTTCTCTCTGTTGGGGTGTGTTTTCTCTCTGTTGGGGTGTTTTTTCTCTCTTTTGGGGCATTTTTGAGCTGTTTCCCGTGACTGCCCTGGAATACCAGGCCAGCCCCCCTCTCTCCCAGGAAGGAGCAGATGCCACCAGCGTTAGCTGTAAACAATCTGATGGTGGTGGGAGTGCTCTGGTCCAGCTGGATGAGCTTTGCAGGACACTAATGGGCCATTGCTCCTTGGAAGTCCTTATGAATAATGGAGGAAAAGCTGCTCCTGGAGGTGTTCAAACCCCATCCCCATTTGGGGTGATTTTTTTTCCTCCTCCCTCGGAATTCCAGGAGCTTTTCTTAGGACGTTGGAGGTCAAAGGAACCATAAACAGCATCTCCTCATCAGCCTGAGCTTGGTGAGCAGCCCCAGTGGAATTCCAGCCTGGAAAAGGCTGGCAAAGCTTCCTCAGGAAGCCCCAGAAATTCCACAGAGCCCAAGAAAGCTGAATCTTTCAGCACCTGCTGCAGCCCCCTGGAAGGTCACTGGGATGGTCACATTTTATTGGGCAGCTCCTCCCTGACTCAGTGTGAGAGATTTCTAAAGTTAATTACGGAATCTTTGCCATTAAATATTCAGCAACACTTATTTTTGAGTACCTCAGGTTTAATTTAGGTTCCTTGAAATTTTAATATCTGACTTTAATTTTTAATGCTGCCCTGAGTTGGGCGTAGGAATTTCAAGTCCGTGGTTTGAATGAAAGGAATCTTGGATTTCTTTATGGAAAAGGCTGAGCTGGAGAGTTGAGGAAAGGGTCAGACTTGAGAGGATCCAACTCTTCCCACTTTCATCCTACACATGTGTATTTTATGTGAAGGGGCACTGTAGGGCTCACTCTGCTCTAATTAAAGGCCTCTCCTCTATTAAAATATCTTTAACATGTTTGCAGCACCAAAAATGAGAATATTATGATAATTTTAAGTTTGTTGTTTTTTTTTTTTTCTTCTAGGAGGGGGATTAGCTGCCCAATTAACACACACCATTAATTTGTGAGCTGCATTTGAAGTGAAACAAGTAACACGGGACTTGTGGAATGATTTAAGAGTCTGCATTAGAGTCAAAATGCACAAAAACATTTGGAAAAGTCCCGTGAGCTGCTGGGGAAAGCTGCAGGCGAGCCTGGAGCTGGATGAGGCCGGGGATTTAAAGGGTTCTTGGTAAGGACGGGGTGTGAGGCTTGCCTGGAGAGTTCTGCCTCAATCAGGGGGCAAAGGAAAAACCCCAGTGCAGGTTGTGGGGCCAGGCTGGGCATGCTGGTGTCCAGGAGCCAGAGAATGGGTGTGAACATGGGAACAGCAGCAGGACAGCAACGTCAGCTCTGGTGGCAGTGGTGGTGTTCAAACCCTGCAGCTGGGGCTCAACTGCTGTAGATCCCTTCCAGGGAAATATTCCCTTCCCTTCCATCCCATCCCACTTTTCCTGGGCCTGCCCATCCTGCTGTTTTCCAGGGGCTGTGCATGTTCCTGCACAGGCAGGCTTAGGTGGGTTAAGGGTGAACTTGGCTTTCAAAGCTCAGAAAAAGTGATTTTATCACTGAGCTGGAGGCAAACTCTGTTCTCACTCCCGTGGCAACTTTGCTAAAGCGATCTTGGATGGGGATCTGTCCCTGTGGGAAGATGCAGCTCGGAAAAGGGAAGTTGGGGAGTAGGAGCAATTCAGGCTTGAAGAAGTGACAAAGAAGGGAAGAGTGCCGAGGCCTGCTGATGGAAATTCATTAGCTCCCGGCTGAATAAGGAGCTGTGAATCTCTTTGAGTGTAAGAGCTCTGCCAGCTTGCAAAGGAGCAGATGTGCTCACAAGATGGATAGTTGCAAATAGTCAAAATACTGTTTTTTGGCAGATTTTTTTTGCTTTAGTGATTATCTTTTTTCATCTAAAATAAATCCAGATTGTGCATAGGCTGGAAAACAAAATAACAATATTTGGAGAGTGGGAGTGTTTATTTAACAGGTGGCTTATTTAGCAAATGGTTTACTCCTACAAAAATAATATTCCTGCAGGATCCTGCAGCAGTGATTGGGAACATCTGAGAGCAGGAAGGCGTTTTGGGGGGTGAGTGCTTCGTGTGGGCTCGGGGTGGGCTGGTTTAATTAACAACATCTGCAGGAGCACTTTGCTAAGTGCATTTGCATCTCTAATTGACTAGGAGGGGGTGCTGGGCCCTGGAGAGTCACCCCTTCCCTGGGAACGGGGCACAGCCAAGGATGGGTTTGTAAGGGACACTGGGATGTCCCCCATAACAGGATGTTATTCCTCTTATTCCCAGGAATTTATCCCATGGAAGGAAAAAGCAGGAAGGTGCCCTGGAGGAAGAGGGGGAGGGCAGGAGCTGAGCTGGATCCCAGCGTTTTCCCTAAGGCTGCTTTTTGGTGCAAGTGGCTCTTTGCCCCTCAGTCACCAACTCCAAATTGCAGAAATTGTGGGTGATTTTGGGAGTTTGAGGGTTTGTGTTTGCAGGACGATGGTGTCCCCGTGCTGGGGCCAGGGACCTGCCCTGCTCCCCTGAGAGCACAGCCACCTCCTGCCCCAAGCTGTGCCTGGATGTGCCCCAAGCTGTGCCTGGATGTCCCCCACACTGGCTGTCATCACTGCACTGGGACTGAGCTGGGACTTGTTCCATGACAATATTTTGGGTGGCCAGGGGAAAATTACTCACAGACCTGGCTCCCTCCAAGGCCTGGCTTTTTGTTTTCAGCTGGTGCCTCTTGACATTTAGCAAATACAAATGACTCCATGCTGTGGGGTTTTTCCACCTAAACCTTCTTTATTCTTATAACCCCTCCAAAGGCACTGTCCATCACCACTGGATGATCCTTAAGGTCCCTTCCAGCCCAGACCACTCCATGATTCTGTGGTAAAGTCGCTGGTACTGAGCAGCACCTGCTTTGGTGGGCTGTGTTTTGGGTTTGTTTTTCTGCCTCAGCCTGTGGAAAGAATTCTTTCCCAAAATATTTGTAATCTATTGGAATATTAAAGCACTTGCCAGAACTCCCAGTTTTTTCCAGAGGCATGAGCATTACATTCAGGTAAAGTGCCTTTGATGACAGAAGTAATGAACAAAATAAAGTGATTATTAAATTACAGCAGCCCTAATTCTTGCCATTCTTTTGAGGTCTCCCCTCAGTATTTATCTGTTTTGTCATTTACAGCGGTGATCCCATGATTATGGGTGGGAAACAGTTAGAAATGGAGGAAGTTTTGGAATTGGGGAAAGGCTGGGTTGTTTTTAGCCTGGACTGGCCAAACCAACCCCTCAGGAAGAGATCCTGGCAGAAGGGGCCGAGGTGCCAAATGGGAGGGGAAGAGCCTGGCAGCAATCCTGGCACCTTCCCCCACGTGGCAAAAGCATTCCTTGACACCAGCAGCAGCTGGATGAGGAAGCAAGGAAATGTATTTAATTCAAGATCACAGCTCTCAGGAAAACGAAGACATTTGGAACGCCTGGAGCAAGGGCCCGTGTGCTCCGTGGGGATCTCAGCTGAGAACAAAGCCAAGGCCTGCAGTGAAACCCTGTTCCCTCCATCCTCGGGGAGATCCTCCTCTCTCCTCTCTCCTCTCCAGGGAGGTTGTCGTGGCGGCGAGGGGAGCAGCCCCTGCTGCCAGAGCAGACCTGCCCAGAGCCCTGCTGGCTCCAGCCTCGCAAGTGTTCCAGTGAAAAATCCTCTCCTCCCTCCTCGAGCTCATTAACCTTTACTGGAGTGCTAATTCCGTATTCAAACAGAAGGTCAAAGCCCTCAGCTGCTTTTTTTTCCCGAGGAATTAAGTGTCTGATCCGCAATCTCGCGGAGGGAAATGCCACGGCAGGAGCGCTGCTCGGAGCCCGGGGCCGCGCTTCCCCCGGAGCGGGAGGAGCGCCCGCCGTGATCAACGCCGGGAAATTAATTCTTGAAACGCGCGCTCTCACAGCGTGGCCTTTCGCACAGAGGGGCTTAAGGTGTTGAAACAGAGAGCGAGACACTCGCCGAGGCTGCCAGGACAGCAGGGAACAGGCTGGCCAGGCTCAGGTGCCCCTCCAGAGCCGTGGGACGTCAGCCACTCCAGACCAGTGGGACATCAGCCACTCCAGACCCATGGGACATCAGCCACTCTAGCTCCATGGGACATCAGCCCCTCCAGACCTGTGTGACATCAGCCACTCTAGCTCCATGGGACATCAGCCCCTCCAGACCTGTGTGACATCAGCCACTCTAGCTCCATGGGACATCAGCCCCTCCAGACCTGTGTGACATCAGCCACTCTAGCTCCATGGGACATCAGCCACTCCAGACCTGTGTGACATCTCAGCCCTTCCAAACAAATGGGACATCAGCCCCTCCAGACCCCTGTAACATCAGCCACTTCAGACCTATGTGACATCAGCCACTCTAGCTCCATGGGACATCAGCCCCTCCAGACCCATGGGACATCTCAGCCCTTCCAAACACATGGGACATCAGCCCCTCCAGACCCCTGTGACATCAGCCACTTCAGACCTATGTGACATCAGACCCTCCAAACACGTGTGACATCAGCCACTCCAGACCCCTGTGACATCAGCCCCTCCAGACCCCTGTGACATCAGCCCCTCCAGATTTGTCCAACCCGGGGAGGGGAGCTGGGCTGAGCCAAAGGAGCATCACAGAGCCCTTGGGTTTGTTCAGGTTGGACTGGGAGCTGGAGAAGAAAGTGAGAGCTCAGCCCTCCGTGCACCAGGAGTGACTCATTGCTGTCTTTGGTGCCTTTTTTAGGGGCCAGGGAATGGGGTGGGAGCTCAGCCTGGGCTGCAGCCTCCCCCTGCTCCCTGCCTTCCCCTCCTCCGTGGCTGGGGAGAGACAGGGACCAAGAGATGGGAATGCAGAGAAGGTGACCAAGAGAAGGGGGAAAAGACAGGGATCAAGAGATGGGGACCAAGAGATGGGAAGTGAGAGAAGAGGACCAAGATATGGGGACCAAGAGAAGGGGAAAAAGAGACAGGGACCAAGAGATGGGGATGGAGAGAAAGGGAAAAACACAGGGATCAAGAGATAGGGATCAAGAGAAGGGGAAAAAGAGACAGGGACTAAGAGATGGGGATCAAGAAATAGAGACCAGGAGATGGGAATGGAGAGAAGATGACCAAGAGAAGGGGGAAAACAGAGAGATCAAGAGAAGGGAACTGAGAGAAGAGGACCAAGAGATGGGGACCAAGAGAAGGGGAAAAAGAGACAGGGACTAAGAGATGGGGATCAAGAAATAGGGACCAAGAGATGGGAATGAAGAGACATGGATGAAAACACAGGGACCAAGAGATGGGGCCAAGAGCCAGAGTCCAAGGCTTCAGGAGCAGCACACAGGAAGGCCTCCTGTCCCATCACACACTTTGTCTTTCTGCCACTCATAACACGAAACACTGGGGAGGATGTGTGCACCTGTCCTGCTAGAAGTCATTTCTAAACGAGTCACAGGGATTTAGGATCCATAAATTTTGGCAAACAGACATTAAATCCTCTTTATACAGAAAACAGTGGCAAGAGAGAGCTGTTGCTCCTCCGTCCCAGCCTCCCAGGCTCCATTTTCAAACGTTTTTGGGGAGGAATTTGCAGTAATTTACTCCAAAGTTAATTTTTTCCCCCTTATGGCAAAAAAAAAAAAAAAAAAGTAAAAAGGTCAAGGATAATGAAAAAGCAGTGAATTTGAAATCCTGTGGAAGAACAACTCAGCGCTTTTAGCAGCTCACTTAAAGAGGGGAGGAAAAGCAGTTCCTTCAAGGTTTGAAAGCTTTCCCAGCCTAATGAACCGTGCTGCCTCCTGCAGAGCCCAAATTCCTGCAAGGACCAGGCTCATTAGTGGAGTGGAGCAGCTCCTGCCCGGCCCCAGCTGAAGGGACACATCACAAATGCTGAGCAGACCTCAAAGGCTGCCCCTCCAAGCCAGAACTGGCCACCCTCCCAAGAGGAAAGGCTGTTTTATATTAGAAAAAGCTACAAAACAGAGGGAGGGGAGCCTGGCCCTGCCATCCCACCCTCAGCCACCCACTGGAAAACGAGGCTGCTGCTGGGCTGGGAGGGTTTTTCTCACCCAGGGCTCACGTTTAAGTGGCTGTGGTGGGGGTTAATGGGACCAAGGTGCCTCTGACTCTGGTGGGGCTGGGGAGGGGACAAGCTGATGGCATTGCACAGGCATCACAGGGTGTCCTGTGCCAGCTGCGCTTGGTTTGGGCTGAGAAATCCTGAAAGAACAGATTTCCCTCTCTGGATAGGGACTGGGAGAAGGATCATCACTGCAGTTTGTTAGCTGGCAGCTGGGAAAGGAGAGCACAGGGATCAGGAGCATTCCAGTGCTTGGCTGATAAGGGGAGCTCCTGTGGCTGGAGCGGCACGCTGCTGTCCCCTCCCTGTCTTTACATTCTGCAGAAGGTCATTTCTGGTGCTCCTGGGCAGGGGTGGCCCTGCTGTCCCTGGTGCTGTTCCTGTTGCTGTCCCTGTTGCTGTCCCTCTGCTGTCCCAGTGCTGTCCCAGGGCTGTCCCTGTGCTGTCCCTGTTGCTGTCCCTGTTGCTGTCCCTGTGCTGTCCCTGTGCTGTCCCTGTTGCTGTCCCTGTTGCTGTCCCTGTGCTGTCCCTGTGCTGTCTCTGTTGCTGTCCCTGTGCTGTCCCTGGTGCTGTCCCTGTGCTGGGGCACTGCCTGGGCTCACTCTGAGCTGTGCTGGCTTCACTGCTGCTCGAGGCAGGGCTCAGAGCTCACTGTGGGAGAACCCAGGCCCTACTCTGCTCAGATTTGTGCAGGGAGGGAGCCAAGGTGCCTGTCACGCTCCTCCCATCTCCGGGATGGAAGAAATTTGGGCAAACCCTCAGGGTTAACTCTGACAGTGGGGAGTGATGGAGCCAGCACTTGGGACTGCTCTGCACCCCCTGAGCCTCCAGACAGAGACCCCACAGCCTCTCCCAGCTCATCCCAGCCAAGGGCAGAGCAGCTGGGGTCGGTGGGGACTGCTCCTCCCTCATCCCATAATGCGGATTTCCATCCTGCCGACTGACGGGAACGCTTCACCCGCCCTAAAATATGAATGACTGAAAACCAAGCTTATGAGAGGCGGCAAATGTGCTGATCTCTGCATTTTTTAACATGAGAATTTTCTAATAAAAAGGAACCTCGGAGCTCCTCATGAATTAGGCATCAGGAGCTGGAACAAGCAGCGCTGAAGGTGCCCCAGTAAAGCCCTTGCTCACACAGAACTCCGAGAGCAGGATTTGCTGAGAATCCCTTCCCCATCAGCCCGAGACCTCTGTGCCACTGCCTCGCCCTGGCTGTTTCCAGGTGGATTATGGACTTTCCTGCCTGCAGAATAAATCCCTGCCCTGCCCTCAGAGCTCAGGGAAGGAACACAAACAAGGACTGAAGCCAGCCCCACCACAGCAGGGCCAGCGTCCCTGCCCGCCACATCCCTGCTTGCTCTTGGCCAGACTGGGAGCCGGTTCCTCCCTTCCCTGCCAGCACTGATCCCTCTGCTCTCGGTACTAAGGCTGAACGGAGAATTTTTAATTCCCGTTTTTTACATTCCCTTTTACAGTCAGCATTTCCTCATCTCACGGGGCTCTGCGCTGCCAGCAGCAGCACGGCAGGAGGCTGTGGGTCCATGGCCCCATTCCCACAGACAGCCCCATGGGGCTGGGAAACACCCAGAGCCCTCACTCACTCACTCTGCCCCAGCTCCCAGGGGTTTGGGTGTGCAGGGGGACATGCAAGAGGACGTGGCAGTTTCGGGTGGCACCACAGCACCGCCAGCCCCACAGCAAACCCCACTCTGCCAGTGCTGGAGCGCCAGGCTCAGCTTCCTCCTCTCCCTTCTCCTCCTCCTCACACATGGCAGTTCATGCAAGGATTTTAAAATTACTGAATATTCTTTTAAAAGAAATCCTTCCCTCCCCCCCTTGGTTTTTTTTTTCTCCGAAGAAACAAGCCCCTCCATGGCAGCTGTGAAATATGGATTATTTACCTCCAGACTGGGCAGACCCAGCCTTAGAAGTAAATGCATATTTAGTCTTTAAGGCATATTTATCCATGTAAATACATATTTTGGTATACACATTCTTCATAACACAGTTCTGTGGACTCGGTGGAGGTTTTGGTAGCAGAACATTTGCCATTGTCTATTTTGAACACTTGCTCAGAAAATGTGCAAAAAAAGCAGCTGTCACCGGGATGGGTTTAACACTCCTGGATCTTAAAAACAGCATCGACTCTAAAAAAAAATCCTATTGAAAAGTTTAAAAAAAGCTGTCTGGCTCTGAAGGATCCTGCCAAGCTACAAACCCTGGAGAAGCTGCATTTGTTCCCGAGCTGTGAGACAGCCCTGGGCCGAGTGTCAGCACAGCCCCGGGGCCAGCAGCCGTGTGACAGCAGTGTCACTGTAGGGACACAGCCCTGAGTTACTGCACGGGGGGCCCTCCCAGCCCGGGGGGCCCCAACAACCCTGATGGAAACGCTCAGCTAAAGCTTTTCTTCTGCTGTTGGGAAGGTGGGAATCGAGTCAGGCTGGCCCAGCAGCCACCAGCAGGGTGGGTCAGAGCTCTGAGGAAGCACAGGACAAACCTCTGACAGCTCCCAAAGTGCACCCCACCAGGGACAGGGCTGGCACCGCCTGCTCCCTTCCCAGCACAACCTCTCTCCCGTCCTGGGAGGGGCTGTGGTCACTCTGCTGCTTTTGGGAGCATGGATCCCAGCCTGTCCCAGCCCAGCACGGAGCATGGAGCACCCAGATCCTGGTGTCCCCATCTTCCCTCTGCTGCAGCTCCAGCCCTGCCCAAATCGGGGCTGCAGAGCCTCTGGCTGTCCCCTGCCCCTCGCACACCCAGCACGCTCCTGCCCCACACAAACACCCCTGGCACCCAGACATGGCTCCCAGCCCTGCTCTCGTTGTGGGTTTGGGTTTTTCTGTTTGGACTTGACAAGAAGGATGTCCCCCCCCAAAGGGAAAATCAAACATGGGACAGGATGTCTCATCCGTGCCACCCAGTGGCTCTCCCTGGTGCAAATGCAAACATTCAACAACTTCACTGTAAATTCTTTTTTTTTTTTTTTTTTGTTCCATATTTAATAAAGCTGCCGCTCATTCTATTCTGTTGCTGGAAAGTTCAGGTTCCAAATGTCAGGAATCACTGGAATGCAACGTGTCATTGGAATGCAGGATTTGATCCAGCCACAGTATAGAACCCTCTCCCAGTTTTACACGTATGGGTTGGGTTATCCACATCCTTGTTTTTTCCTCCATGAAACTGCACTGACACAAGACTTCCTGCAGCACCACTGTTTCTAGTGAATGGATTCTAAAATAGAGCACTTTAAAGCTGCAATACAAGAGAGATGGGGATATCAGGGCTGATCAACTCATCTGAGTTGAGTTTGTACCCTTTCCTTGCAGAATGGGTTTGTTCATGTTATTCCAGGTTTTAAAAAAATGCCACGTTTCTGAAAACAGCAACTGCTTGGCACATGGCTGTAAATAATAAGAGAAATAATACAGTCTGTCACTGAACACAGGCAAAGCGGCCCAGGAGGTTTTATGGCCATCTTCTGGAGTGAACATCTCCGTTCCTGCCCTGTCTCAGCAGGGACAGCAGAGGCACTGCACCTTCTGGCTGCACGTTGGCCTGGGACAGTTCAGACTGAGCCCAGAAAACTCAGAGCCCTCCTTGTTGAAAAGATGGGATCTTGGGGCTGCTGAGTATTCCCCGTGCTCAGCTGGTGCTGCTCACTGCCAACACCTGCTGTGAGGGGGGAGAACAGGGAGCTGGGACATCTGTGTCACCTACTGGAACCTGGGAATGATCACCGTGAAAGTGCTGCTGTCCCACCCAAGGCCAGGTTGGATGGGGCTTGGAGCAGCCTGGGATGGTGGAAGTGTCCCTGTCCCTGTCCCTGTCCCTGTCCCTGGCAGGGGTGGGATGAGATGGGATTTGAGATCCCTCCCAGCCCAACCCAGCCTGGGATCCTGTGGTAACGATTTTGTTATTCCTGCTGTCAGTAGTCGTTTGTGAGCAAGTCAGGAGCTCTTGGGGCCACCAGGGGATCTGGTGTCCAAGGGCTGCTGGCCACGGCCACCCCAGTGAGGTGGCAGCTCTCAGGCGGGTGTGAGCAGCACTTCACACCAAAGCCCTGCAGGGCTGTGAAGGATAAAGTGAATGACACACGGTTTCTGAGCTTGCAGGGTGTGTGACAGCAGTGTCCTCCCGAGGGCTGCAGCACAGGGACGGTGTGTGAGGGCTGGCAGGGGACAGCAGGTCCCCCCAAAGCCCTGCCTGGCTCTCCTGGGGACGGCCACGTGCCCTCAGCAGGAGCTGCCACAGGGATATGTGGAGTTAGAACGTTCTGCCTGATTCTCCAGGGATTTGCAGGTGTCTCATGGTTCAAAGCATCCTTTATCATTGCTAAATCAGCCAAAGCAGTACAAAATTGAGTGCAAGAAAAATACCAATTCACTTTGCCAGTAATACAAAAGGGACGACCCTGACCTTTCCAGCCAGGTGGGAGTTTGGCTTCAGGGGGACATTCCGACATTCTAAGGATGCCACAGAACGATTTGAGCTCTGTTTCCTAAGGGGAAATGTCGTTTTTTTTTACAGAGGTCACCTACTGGTCAGTGGTGGAGGAGGGAGGAACAAGGAGGAGCTGGTGCTACCCCGGAGCTCAGCCCTGCCCCTGGAGAGGAGCCTTCCCTCGGAGCCCGGAGCACCTCTGTCCTCAGCGGGAGATTCCTTATGCTCAAAAGGATGCTTCAGCATTTCCCAAAACACATTCCAGATTGGCTGGAGAGGAAGAGGAAAGTCGTGTTTCATGAAGGCACAACCATGCTGAATTGGCAGGAAAAGAGGGAAGAGAACAGAAGCAGTACTGCGCAATGCAGTTATAGTACAAGGCTCATTCTTGAAACCTGAATATCATGCTAGAAGTAAATCTAGATATGTGTAATATTTTGAGGAAATATTTTGAAGGCAATGTTATTTGAATTTTTTTTTTTTTTTTACTCAAAAAAGAACAAATGTTTTTGTGTAAGTTTGGATAGAATGCTAGTTGAGAAGGGAACTGAACGTTTGTATTGCAGCCTTAAAGAAGCACATTTTTACTGCAATATCCTTTTTTTTTTTTTTGTAAACTACAGTCTGCGACTCAGCAGACCATGACTGAATGCTTCTGAAAACTTGTCGATTACAAACATGAAATCACAATTAATATCCTCTAAAAGTAATTTCAGAGTTCTCACGTCTTAAAAAAGGACAATGTGTACTGCTCCACAAGGTAATGCAGCTAATCAAAAAAAAAAAAAGGAGTCGAATTAAAGTATTTACATAATGAGCAATTCTACAGAAGGCGATCATCCCCATGTAAGCACTGATTATATCCCACGCTGCTTTTAACAAACTCTACCAGATTGGATCCAGTCATCAGCACTTCCAGAGAATCCTTAAAAGCCTTTTATGGGTCTTTACATTTAGTGCAGAAGGATGTTCTTCAGGTAGAATATGCTGCTGAGGGAGGAGAGCGTCAACACCAGGGACCAGCAGGAGAACAGCACCTCGGCGTGCCCGGTGATCCCGTACTGGGCTGTGCTGGGAGCTGCAAGACAAGGACAGGGGGTCAGACACAATCCCCACACTCAGCCCCCCACACTCTCATTTTCCATGGATCGTTCCAAGCTGCCTCTCAGGGCAGCAGGAGAATTCCTCTGGAAAGCAGAGGCAGAGCTGTGAGCTCAGCCTGGCCCTGCTCCACCCCGCCCAGGGAACAGCCCCGCTTGCTCCGGGAGGAGGAAGTGTTTTTAAGGCAAGCACTTCAAAATGGGAGTGCTTCGTTTTTAACCAGCTGAATAATTGATCCATTTTGGAGTTCCTGAGCATTAAGATCTGCAGTGCAATCAATGAGAGGCGACTGGATTGAGCTCTCGTGGAAAACAGCTCATGTTCTGCCCGACTCCAGAAGCCAGAGTTTGACAATTGTGCTCAGCCAAAGACATTAATACTTATTTTGAAGAAATTGTATTTATTTGTTTACCACAAAGTCTTTCTCGAATTCCTGGGTAAATGCACACAAAGTGCAAAGAGGGGAATACAAGAAATCAGTGTTGAGGAGCAAGGGAGGAGCTGGTCCCTGGGGCTGGGCTGGGGCAGGAATGTCCCAGCTGTGCCTCAGGGATGGACCTGGCAGAAACCTCATCCTTGAGAGGACAAGGGGAACAGCCTTAAGCTGGATGAGTGTTGATTTGGATGGGATGTGGGGAAGGAATTGTTCCCTGGGAGGGTGGGCAGGCCCTGGCACAGGGTGCCCAGAGCAGCTGTGGCTGCCCCTGGATCCCTGGCAGTGCCCAAGGCCAGGCTGGAGCAGCCTGGGACAGTGGGAGGTGTCCCTGCCCTGGCAGGGGTGGGATGGGTTGGGATTTAAGGTCCTTTCCAACCCAAACCATTCCAGGATTCTGTGAAAACTGTGGGTTTGCTCTTGGAAAGGCACAGGCAGGAGGGAGCATGAGGGGCTGTTCCCTCCCCCTGCACCAAACCCTGTTTGCTTCCACAGCCTCCCCAGCCCCAGCCCAAACAGCCCTTTGGCTCCTGTGCAGAACCCTGGAGCTCCATTTTCAGTGTGTGACATTTCATTTGGTGCAGAGAATGTGACACAACCCGAAATCCTCTGCTTCCCCCCACCAACACAGAAAGGTTCAGGTAATAAGCCCAAAACAAAACAAGATTAAACTTGGTTTTGAAGCTTAGTTTAGTGACTGATGACTGTGACTAACTGCAGGCCAGGGCACTGCCTCTCCTCTCGTTAAAAAGGGACTTTCTGTGATAAGTCAGGATGGAAAATCAACCTTTAATTTATGACAAGGGCCAGGCGAGGAAGCTGAAGCATAACACAGGTGCTGTTTCATTTCATGGCATGGAAAGAGTTTCCCCAACTTAAAGATAATTTGAGCTACGGTGGCTATAAAAGCGAGCGGAAAATTATGTAAATCTGATTTCCTGCATATGAACCAGCTCTGTCTTTCCAAGGCTTATTAAATCATACCTGGATTGTTTCTGCACAAAGGCAAGAGGGGAGTTAATTGGGGGGAAAATGCACTGACTTGGGGAGATAATAGAAAAGAGTTACAGTTCCCAAAGCTGCCTAAGCAGGAGAATTGGATGGGAAAGAAACCTGAAGGAGAAGCGAACCTGGAGAAGCTTAATTATCAATTATGATGTCACACGAGGCCTGCTGGATGACACACAGCTTAAAATATTGGGCTAGACTCTTAAAAATCCTTAAAAATTAATAACCTCCTGCAGACTTTTCTCTTCTCCCCCCTCAGAACTTTGATTAACTTTCCCTGAATTCTTTGCTGGCCAAGCAAAACGCCGTTGCTGACTATTAATAAAATCCCGTAGATTTGTGCTGATATACAAACTTTGAAAGCAAACACGCCTTTAAAATTTAAAGACTCTTAGCATGGCCTGCCCAGTCCTTGATGTGCCCTGAGTAATTATTTTGGTGAGGACTGAGCAGTCCTTGCTTTCCTGAGCGTTTGCTGTGCGAGGCCGTGCAAGGTCGCTTTGTTCTCGGACTTGGTGATTTTCAAAGCACTTTTCCATGGTTCCCTGTGTCAGACTAAGCCCTCAGTTTAGGGAAAAATGAAAAGGTTTAAATGTTTGAGAGCAGCCCAAACCAGCTGCCTTTTCCTCCCCCACTGAAATATTACCATGTCATTGCTTCACACACACACACACACACACACACATGAGTTCCCAGTCTTAATATTTATGCAGGGAGGTAATGGTGGAGGAAAGTGTGATTAGGCTTGGACTAAAAGCTGGAATTACTGGAGTCTGTGATTACACCTGCAGCCACCCTGGGCATTTCCAGAACTCCCCACTACACAGAGCTGATTTCACAGAGGGCTTGGCAGAGTTTTGGGTGCCACGAGAGGGGAGGCAGAGCTGTGCCAAGGGCGGGTCAGGTTGGGCAGCAGGAATTTCTCCATGGAAAGGGCTGCCCAGCCCTGGGAGGTTTGGATTCCCCACCCCTGGGGAGGTGGATCTCAAAGCCCCAAAATGTGGCACTTGGGGACATGGGGCAGGGATGGCCCTGGTAATGCTGGGAGTGCTTGCACTCAATGGTCTGGGGGGGCTTCTCCAACCTAAATAATTCTGTGATTTTATGGTCTGGTGCTGCAAACTCACTTCAGAGCCCCGGGAGAGATACCTTGAAATGCCTTAAAAGAAAGTGAATTTCCATCTAGAAAAAAAGATTAAAAGGAGCTCCACGAACAGCCTGATGTCTGAAATATCAAATGACCCAGGATTTAGAAGATGCAGTGAGTTTAAAATGTCAGCTGCAGCCACTGAGGGGTAATAATTTACTTTCATGCTACTGAGGAAGTCAAATTTTTCTTAGAGCCAGAGTGGTTGCATGCCTCTGGATGAGGGAGGAAGGAGACACACAGAGCATCACCAGGAGACTCCCAGAGTAACTGGGGTTGGAAACTGAGCTGGGACAGGACCTTAAACATCCTCCCAGGGGAAGGAGAAATCACCACCCACGTGCCTTTGGAAGCTCTCCTTTCTTCCAATTTAGGGATTGTTGTGCCTAATCCTGATGTTTTACACCAGCCAGCACTTGTGGAAATATTTAAGACACCCTTAGCACAGATAGGATTATATTCAGACATCTCTCCTGGTGCTGAATAGAAAGGAACAAAGTCATATTATATCAGTATCTCTAATTAATACAAGAGATTAGGAGAAGTGCTATGCTGGAACACACAAACCAGCATTTCCTAGCACCAAGGGCTGCATTAACCAGAAATAATTATAAGCTTTAATGCTGATGCTGTGTAGACAAAAGCACAGACCCCTTTAGGTTGTCTGAATAAGCAAGACTAATTCTGTTAAATGGATTATGCAGGGAGATGTTAATAAGCGTTTCATTTGACTATATTCAGGTTAATCAGTTACTAAAGGAAAGCCTTAATAAATTGGATTTTTTGGTGCAATGTTTAAAATATACAGAGAAGGAAGGCATAAACTAACTCAAGGTCAAAGCAGTAAGGCGAAAAAGAGAAGGATGAAAAAGGCTAGGCTGTCAAATAAGGTTCTTTTAAAAGAAAAGATGGGGAGATAATGGGCCTCAGAAGGCTGGGGCGAGGCCTAGGGATAACATCTCTACATTTTGTTACACTTGAAGCTGGTGGAGGATTTATGGCTGTGGAGGAGAAGGTCGACAGTCTATAAAAGACTCTGTTAGGGAGCAGCAGCCGTGATGGGCAGGGAGCAGAGCTCTGGAGCCAGCTCCTCTGGCCAGAGGGGAGAGGCAGGAGGAGAAACCTCTCCCTGGAGGCCAGCAGGGACCGGGGCGGGGGAAAGCTTGACCTTGGGAGAGCAAAACCTTCCAGCCTTGTCTGAAAAGGAATCTGTGACGGGGATTTGTTTAGTTTTATGCAAATGCAATCATCCCCAAGGCTGAGGCAGGAAGGGCGCTGGGTGGGAAGTGCAGGAGAGGAGTGGAATCCATCGGCCTGAGGGAGCAGGCCGGGCTGAGGCCTGGGCGCGGTGGAGGCTGTGAATAAACACAGCTCTGGCCCCAAAATAACACCCGGGAAATGCTGTGAGTTCAGAGGGTGGGAATGACCACAGGAACACCTGAAATGCTGTGAGTTCAGAGAGTGGGAATGACCACAGGAACACCTGAAATGCTGTGAGTGAGTGGGAATGATCACAGGAACACTTGAAATCCTGTGAGTTCAGAGAGTGGGAATGACCACAAAAACACCCTGAAATGCTGTGAGTGAGTGGGAATGACCACAGGAGCACCTGAAATGCTATGAGTTCAGAGAGTGGGAATGATCACAAAAACACCCTGAAATGCTGTGAGTTCAGTGAGTGGGAATGACCACAAAACCACCCTAAAATCTTGCGGGGTTCAGAGAGTGGGAATGACCACAAAAACACCCTGAAATGCTGCGGGTTCAGTGAGTGGGAATGACCACGGGAACACCTGAAATGCTGTGAGTTCAGAGAGTGGGAATGACCACAAAAACACCTGAAATGCTGTGAGTTCAGAGAGTGGGAATGACCACAGGAACACCTGAAATGCTGAGAGTTCAGTGAGTGGGAATGACCACAGGAACACCTGAAATGCTGTGAGTTCAGAGAGTGGGAATGACCACAGGAACACCTGAAATGCTGAGAGTTCAGAGGGTGGGAATGACCACAGGAACACCTGAAATGCTGCAGGTTCAGTGAGTGGGAATGACCACAAAACCACCCTAAAATCTTGCGGGGTTCAGAGAGTGGGAATGACCACAGGAACACCTGAAATGCTGTGGGGTTCAGAGAGTGGGAATGACCACAATAACACCCTGAAATGCTGAGAGTTTCAGCGACTGGAGATGCCTTGGGAGCTGCTCCTCTGCCCCTGGCAGGGCTCCAAAAATCCCTCCTGTGCTGCCCTGCCTGGGGCACACCCAGTGCTGGGGTCAGCTCTGGGCTCCTCAGGACAAGAAGGATCCGGAGGGGCTGGAGTGTGTCCAGGGCAGGGAAGGGAGCTGGGAAGGGTCTGGAGCCCCAGGAGAGGCTGAGGGAGCTGGGGAAGGGGCTCAGCCTGGAGAAAAGGAGGCTCAGGGGGGCCCTGGTGGCTCTGCACAGCTCCCTGACAAGAGGGGACAGCCGGGGGTGTCGGGCTCTGCTCCCAGGGCACAGGGACAGGAGGAGAGGGAACGGCCCCAGGCTGGGCCAGGGCAGGCTCAGGGTGGGATTTTAGGGAAAATTCTTTCCTGGAAATGCTGCCCAGCCCTGGCACAGCTGCCCAGGGCAGGGCTGGAAGCTGTAGGGACAAGGGTTCTGGCAGGAGTGTCCTGTGAGCCTGCCCCCTCCCACAGCATCATCCCAGGGCAGGGAGCTCTGGGCCAGCCCTGCAGCTCCTCCCTGGGACCGGGGACTGCAGCCTGGGGCAGGACCTTGCTCTTGTGCATTATCTGTCAGGGAGAGCTCAGCACTGCCCAGCCAAATCTCCCTGAAAACCCTCGAGGAAGGACAGGGAATATTGCAGGAGCTGTCCAAGGGCTGGCTCTGCCCAGTGGATAAGCCAGAGCTAGGGAGGATAAAGCTGGGAAGTGCCAGGGGCTTAACAGAGGGGCTTTATCATCCTCTGGGATGGGAGTGCTGGCAGGCAGATCCAGGAGATGAGCTCCAGAAGAGTGATGGGGTTGATAAGAGAGGGCTGTTATCAGGCCCTGTCCATCAGCATTCACACAGGGCTGCTGGCAGGGCAGGAGCTAGAAAACGAAATGCTGATTTGTCCTCATTTCAAATTTAAATGAATAAAAAATGCGTTTTATGAGTCTTAAAATGGGAAAACAGGGGCTAAAATATGATTGCTAGAACTGCAGAAGCAAAAATCAGCTGGAATCTGAAAGCTTAGTATTTTAAACCCTTGAGATGTGCCACCAGCAATGTCTTAAAGTAAAATATTATCCCGCTCTGTGCTTGTGCATGCACAGAAAATGAGACAGAAGCGTTTCTTGTTTCAGTCATGAGGACCCCAGTTGGGATGTGCCCTGTGTCTAATGCAAAACTGATCTTGATGCTGGTTTCGACTGAGGTGAAATATAAAATACGATATTTACAGGTTGGAGAAAAGAGGCAGGCAATGAACACATGGTAACCATGGCCACCAGCCGTGTGACTCTGAATTGTGGGGATCTTTGCCCGGGAACTGGGGTTCCCTGGCTGTGGGAACCCTGGCCAAGGAGGCAGAAGGAGACAGAATTTCCCTCCCTGCCCTCCACAGCCGGAGTCACCTTTTGCGTTCCCGACAAACAATTCATGCTAAGTACTGTAAACAGCCACAGACTCATTTCCGACTGCTAAAAATACACCCAGCAATGGAGATTTCAAAGTCAGATCATTTTGGCTCGTGGGGGTGGTGGGGCTGCCAGCCCCAGAGTGCAGTCCCCAAACCAGAGCTGTTCAGTGGGGCTGAGAGCCCTGGCAGCTGGGGATTGGGGCTGGGATTGAGGCTCAGGGGGGGAAAAGGGGGTTAAGGGTCTCAAATGACCCTCTGGAACAAAGCATTTTCCAAGCCAGCAACTGCTCGAGAGCACTGGGTGGTTCCTCACTCAAAGGTACCTAAAAATCCCTGCAGGTCCTGGTCCCTCTGTGGATCTCACTGTGGTTCCTGCTCAGTCCTGGAGAGGAGAAGCTCCAGGGAGAGCTCAGAGCCCCTGTCAGGGCCTGAAGGGGCTCCAGGAGAGCTGCAGAGGGGCTGGGGACAAGGGATGGAGGGACAGGACACAGGGAATGGATCCCACTGCCCAGGGCAGGGCTGGGTGGGAGATTGGGCAGGAATTGTTCCCTGGCAGGGTGGGCAGGGTGGCACAGGGTGCCCAGAGCAGCTGTGGCTGCCCCTGGATCCCTGGCAGTGGCCAGGCTGAGCCCTGGGGCTGGGAGCAGCCTGGGACAGTGGGAGGTGTCCCTGCCCTGGCAGGGGTGGCTCTGGGTGGGATTTAGGGTCCCTCCCAAGCCAAAGCATTCCAGGATCCTGTGGGTGTCCCCGGGTATCCCCAAATCAGAGCAGAGTGCAGGAGCAGCTTCAGCGACAGCTCCAGAAACAGCCCCCACTTCCCACCCTCACACACTGCCCAGGTCTATCCTCAACGGGATTTCATTTGGACAGAGACAAACCAGAGGATATCAAAGAGAAACACCTCCCCTGGAACGCTGCACGGGCCAGGAATCCCTCTCCTGCCTGGAGGGGATGAACGGCACGGGAGCTGAGCACAGAGAGCTCCCGGTGTCACGGGATGGATAGCGCAGCCCTGACGGACTCGGGTCCATCAGGAACATTTCACAGTCCCCAGAAGGATTTATGAGGAAAACGACTGCGAGGGAACAGAATGAAAATTTGGCTTTATCTATCATCCTTTATGCTCCAGTCGCCTCCCGTTTCTCCGTGTGGCGGCGGTGCTGGAAAAATGAAACATCTCTGAGGAGCTCTGGAGCGATGGATGGGGACAGCCTCCAGGAACGAGCTGGCTTGGAACAGACAGAGGAAATGAGAGCCCCAGGGCTGGGATGAACCCTTGCTGAGCGGGATCAGCACCTCATCCCTGCCTGTCACCAGCAGGGGAGAGGGCAGAAATCAGCCAGGGGAGCAGGGAATCCATGGCTCTGGGCAGCAGGAGCAGACCCTGTCACCCCTGAGCCTTCTGGCACTGCCCAAAGGCTCCTGGAGCTCTGGCAGCCTCGGGGCTGCCCATTCCCTGGGGAGCCTGGGCAGTGCCCAGCACCCTCTGGGGAACAGCCTTCCCCTGATCTCCAGCCTGAAGGGATGAGATGCCTGGGGAAGGCTCAGCCTGTCCCTCCCCTCCTAAGGATCCTCCAGATTCACCACTCTTGGCACAGTCAGGGCAAAGGAAGCCACAAATCCAGCTTGGGTTTCTGAGCCTAAACCCCGTTGTCTGGTCTGCAAGAAGTGGAACAGCAGCAGCTGCTGAGGGGAACAGCCCCTGGAAGGCATCACTGGAGAGGAGCAGGTAAATCCTGAGTTAACTCAGGGCACTGTGCAGGCTTCTGGCCACGCAACTGGCTTGGGATGGGACGTGCTGGGACTGCATCCTCTCCCACACCTGCCCCTGAGTTTTGGGCTCATCTGCAGCAACCAGCAAACCCAGCCTTGTTCAGCCTGAAGTGAAATAGAAACCAAGCAGTGAATAGAAACCACCCAGCTGGGAATCCAGAATTAAACAGGAGAATGGCTCAGGAGCTTTCACTGGACGTGGCAAACACAGCTGTGGTTCAGAGGACACTGAGAATAAATGAAATAAAGCATGAAGGTGCCAGAGGAAGCACTGGGAGAAGTAAGCTGCTCGTTCCCAGTCTCATTCCCATTGCCAGTCCCATTCCCACTCCCAGTCCCCCTTCCCTGTGCTGCAGGGTGTGGCACAGTTCCCATCCCTTTCCCAGACCAGGAGTGTAGCCACGGTTCGTGCCTGCAATGTTTTGATTTCTCTAAAACTTTTCCCAGGCACAATTCTGTCAACAAGAGATGTGTTATTGTACACTATCCTGTTTTTCTGCATTCTTTCCCAAAGGAGGGACTTCTCTTGATGTCCCTCTGACTTGACCAATGTGGTCGAAGGAGTTTGTCTTTCTTCCACCCCTTGGGTGGGTTCTTTGTAAAATAGTATAAAAGGAAGTTCCTGGAGAATAAAGACAGATTGGAGTCATCACCAGCCTTCTAATATCACGAGTCCATGTCCTTATTTCATGTCCTATTACAACACAGGAGGGCTGGGAATGTTCCTCAGGGAAGGAGAACCAAGAAGAGCCAAGCACTGGGGCTCTCTCCAGGAGGGATATTCCCACACCAAGTGCTGGGCAAACTCTGGAGCCACCTGCCAGGGTTGCAGCTGGATGAATTCCCCACTCCCACAGGGGGTTAGCAGCACAGCTCACGGGGAGTGAAAACTCAGCTCAGGTTCCTGTGCAAGCAAAGAGCTCCCGGCTGCTGCTGCAGATCATCCTGGCAGCCTACAATAACTGCTTCCCTGACAATGTGGCTCTCATTTGTAAGTGTCACATTGGAGACAAGGAAAAGCATTTTAATGTGACAGAAAAATTTGACTTGGGAGCTAATTACTTTAATTTGAGAGAGTTTTTGGCTCATCTGCATACTTGACAATTATTTACAACTTACATTGGTAATTAGAGGTTGGGTCTTGTGCTGAAATATTGCAAATGGCTTTGGAGACATTTGCTGATCCTCCTAACTTTGAGAGGAAATGAATTTATTAGTAGTTAATATGTAAAATATTTGTACTTCTGACCTTTTGTTAAACATTCTTCCTATATTTTAAATGATTGGTTGTCAGAGCCATTTTTCTCCAAGTGACGTGTGACATTGTAAATAAGCTCTTGAATTAAGCAGCACATTAAATCTCCGTGTTCAGTGGCAACCTTTGATAGTTCTCATATATCAGGAAGACTTTGTTGGTTCTGCTGTGTTGAGGCAATGTCATACAGCAGCGTGAATGATAATTTTTTACGCTGAACTTTCCAGTTTCTGCACGGTTTCCACATCATTCTTGTGCTCCTGACAAAGGATGTGGAGCTAGGCAGGCTGGAACATGATTCCTCTCCTTTTTTTTTTTTTTTTGGTGCTGGTGGAAGGAAGTTTTTGGCTGGAAGTGCTTCAGCAGATCTTCCACTGAGGTGGTTGGCAGGTGATCCCTAAGATGTGGGGCTGATTCAGATTTCTCTCTATTTTCTCAAGCACTTCTGCTGGGTTCCTCTTGGTCCTATTTCTGCATGATGCATGTATTCCTCTCTTTTTACAGGAATATTTTTTAAAAAACCTCACAATCCATGGAAACTTATTCCCAAACTGTGCCAATAGCCAAGGAATCGATCATCAATACTGTTTGGATTAGGAGGAGGTGGCAGATGAAATAAATAACCAAGTGCAACCCTTTGCTAATTCCAGAAGTTACAGCGGCACCGTGAACCATAACAGCTTCAGGCTGGGCCAGGGGAGCCTCAGGGTGGGCAGCAGCAGGAATTTCCCCATGGAAAGGGAGCTCAGGCCTTGGCACTGCCCAGGGAGGGTTGGATCCCCATCCCTGGAGGTGGCACTGAGGGCTGGGGACAGGGTGGGGATGGGGCAGGGACTGGACTCAGAGCTCTGGGGGGGCTTTTCCAGCCTCTGCTTTTGGGATTGAGTGGCTCTGAGTCATCTCCCAGCCCTGCCTTGTGCAGCAGCACTGCTTAACCCTGTCCTTTGTAAAAGTCACCCTCCATAGAGGGGATCCAGGGAAAATGACCTCCATAGGGGGGATCCAGGCTAGCTGGCACCTGAAATCCCCCCAGCAGAACTATACCTTTTTTTTTTTTTTTTTTTTTTTTCTTTTCAGACCTACACCCTTTCTGTGCTCGGCAGCAGGTGGAACAGAGCAGGTTCCCCTGGCACTGCTCCCTGCCCACCCCAGGCAGCCCAGGCAGTGGCCACCCTTCCTCCCCTGCAGTAAAAGGCCGGGCCCGTTCATGAGGGATGATTGCAATTTCCACGGGGCTGTGTAGGCAAGGAACAAACATAACTCATCACAGCCTGAGCTATTTGCTCTCCAGATCCCAGAGCGTTTGTCTCCGAGCCCTGACGTGACATTAACTATTCATGCAGCTCCGGAGTGTTCAAACACTGCCCGAGTGAAATTGTTGCTACTTTTCAACTTGATTGAGACCTTCCCCGAGCCAGACCCTGCTGCAGCCGGCACCGGGGATGCGGGAGTGTCCGGGGGCTGGGAGCCACCCACCCCCGGGATGGGAATGATCCACCCCCGGGATGGGAGCCATCCATCCCTGGGCTCCTCCTCCCTGCTGATCGCCTCGTGTGGGGCAGGTGTAATCACAGAATTTCACAGAATTTCTAGGTTGGAAGAGACCTCCAAGATCATCCAGTCCAACCCAGCTCTAACACCACAACCAGACCACGGCACCCAGTGCCACATCCAGGCTTTTGTTAAACACACCCAGGGATGGTGACTCCACCACCTCCCTGGGCAGGCCATGCCAGAACCTTATCACTCCTTCCAAGAAAAACTTTTCCCTGATATCCAACCTGAACTTCCCTTGGCACAGCTTGAGGCTGTGTCCTCTGGTTCTGTCCATTGTTGCCTGGAGAAAGAGACCAACCCCCCAGCTGACCACAGCCATCCTTCAGGGAATTGTAGGGCACCCCTGAGTCTCCTTTTCTCCAGGCTGAACAACCCCAGCTCCCTCAGTCGTTCCTCACAGGGTTTGTATTCCAAGCCCCTCACCAGCCTCGTTGCCTCCTCTGGACGTGATCGAGCATCTCAGTGTCCATCCTGAGCTGAGGGGTCAGAGCTGGACACAGCACTCAATGTCCATCCTGAACTGAGATACCCAGAGCTGGACACTGCACTCAATGTCCATCCTGGGACACCCAGAGCTGGACACTGCACTCAATGTCCATCCTGGGACACCCAGAGCTGGACACTGCACTCAATGTCCATCCTGAGCTGAGATACCCAGAGCTGGACACTGCACTCAATGTCCATCCTGGGACACCCAGAGCTGGACACTGCACTCAATGTCCATCCTGAACTGAGGGGCCCAAAACTGGACACAGCACTCGAGGTGTGGCCTCACCAGTGCTGAGTACAGGGGAAATGCCTGGACATCTCACTGATCTGTCACTCTGAACAATCTATTTGTCACCTGCACCTGGGGTGGCTCCAGGGCAGGGATCCATCCCCCATCCCTGACCCTGCTGAGGGATCCTTTGGTTGGAATGGGCAGGGTGGCACAGGGTGCCCAGAGCAGCTGGGGCTGCCCCTGGATCCCAAGGCCAGGCTGGACACTGGGGCTGGGAGCAGCCTGGGACAGTGGCAGGTGTCCCTGCCATGACAGGGACATGGCTTTATTTAAGGATTTATTTAAGGTCCCTCCCAACACAAACCATTCTGTGATTCTGGGGTTCCATTTGCCTTCAATCACCGTTCCCCAGGATGAATTATTTGGGATTGCAGCAGGAGCTGATTTGCCAGCGGGAGGACTCTGAGCTCCTGCAGCTGCCTGTGGGTGGGAGGGAATGATCCCCCCACCCCCAGAGCCATTTGGGGCTGGATTTCTGCTGGGGGTCCCTTTCCAGAGCCCCTCACCCTTTCCTGCCTGCTGCTGCTCTGCAGCTTTTCCTGCTGCTGGAGGATTTTGCATCAGGAAGCTTTTCAAGCTTCCCCACTCGCTTTTCAGCTTAATCCTGAGGATTTTGGAGACATTATGGCTCAGCTTTGCATATGTTATTACACAGAAGAGAGGAAAAAAAAAACCCAATAGCTGAGATTTTTCAAAGCTGGCTGGGAGTTTTAGGCATGAAGGTTCTGTTAAGAGTCATGCCTTTGAAAATCTCTATCAATTAGTACAGTATTTTGGTGCTTCTGAGATGGTGGTTGCCTTTAAGGTGGATGCCTTAAAGCTGACTGATAGCCCTGGAGACACGTGCAGAAAGATGTATTCTGTATTCTGCCTCAACCCCAATCTCTTTTGCCTGGTTTGTGCCGTGTATAACCCCTAAGTACTCAAATCCCTCAGGTTTCTCCGAGCCCTGGCTGGGAATTGGATAATCTGCGCTGAGCAGGGTGGGATTCCCACCTCCCTGTAAAACACAGCTCCTCCTGTGGGGGTTGGAGCTGGGGGTGCCCTCCAGCCCACGGGGATGTCCTGTGACTCTGGGGGAACGGGGCACTAAAGGGGAGTGTGCACAGCAGGCTGTGGCTTTGGGATCCTGACAGGATCAGCTCAGGCATTGCTCATCCCTGCAATGTCTCCCTGACATTTCGTTATTCCAGCACCACTGTGCTCCTCAGCCACACAAACCCCACAAAGAACTCGAGTGTAAAGGATGAGAGAGAAAGCCAAATTTCGGAGCTCTTTGCTTTGACGGTTTCCTGCGGATTATTCAAACACCTCCCTGTTTTCCCACCAGGAAACATGCACCCCGTTTGTTCCAGAGAGCTCCCTCCTGAGCTTTCCAAACCCAGTTGTTCTCTGAATTGCCTGGCTCTGGCAGGAAACCCAGTCTGGGTGGTTTTGGGCAGCAGGGAGGCTCCCTCCTCCCTGGGAACAGTCAGGGACAGAGGGAGGGTGAGCCCCATCATTTCTCACCACAGAGAGATCCTCGCTGCCTCGGGGAGGGGAGCTGGCTGGCAGAGAAACCACAGCTGAGCCAGGCACCTCGGCAGTGTTATAAATTAAATTAATGATTTTGGGAATTTGTGTTCAATGTTATAGTCAATAATTATAAATATGTAAGGGCTATTAAGCAAACTGCAGAAATTGTAAATATGTAGGAGCTATTAAGCAATAACTGGAAGTTGCAGAAAACATAGAAGTAAAGAAGTTAGAGAGAGCCCAGCCCTGGTGCAGGATAATGTAACTTTGTGTCATAAGGGATGAAAAAGGAGAGAAAATGGGAGATCTGGTGAAACCATGGTGACCACAGTGGAAGGTTCCCAGGGAGGTGATGTGAGGAAGAGGAGAGACTTCATCCACCGACCACCCTGCAAGGGCAGGAGACCCCAGACTCCCAGAATTGGAGACTCAACTGTGACCAAACGTGGGAAAACATGGACTGGGGAGGGACAAAGGAGAGTGTGTGTAACCAAAAAGTTATAAAAATGGGAAACTGTGGGGAAAACACGGACTGGGGAGGGACCAAGGGGTGTGTGTAACCCAAAAAGTTATAAAATGGGAAACTCCAGGGAAAACCCCAAAAGCTGTGGGTGGAGCACGAGCTGAGACTTGTGCTCTCCAGCTTTCCCAGCACTGCCCACTTCGGTTCCTCGCTTTAATAAAGTTTATCTAATTGGCAATCAATTATTGGGTCCTTCATATTTATCAGCAGTGAGGAGGGCAAAAGGTGCTGAGGTCGATCTTTTCACCACTACTGGATGTCCCAGCGTCACCCAGCGTCACCCAGTGTCACCCAGTGTCACCCAGTGTCACCCAGCGTCACCCAGTGTCACCCAGCATCACCCAGTGTCTCCAAGCATCACCCAGTGTCACCCAGCGTCACCCAGCATCACCCAGTGTCACCCAGCATCACCCAGTGTCACCCAGTGTCACCCAGCGTCACCCAGCATCACCCAGTGTCACCCAGCATCACCCAGCATCATCCAGCATCACCCAGCGTCACCCAGCATCACCCAGCATCACCCAGTGTCACCCAGTGTCACCCAGCATCACCCAGCATCACCCAGCATCACCCAGTGTCACCCAGCGTCACCCAGCGTCACCCAGTGTCACCCAGTGTCACCCAGGAGGGTCCCGTTTTGGGTGGGAGGGAGGGAGCAGGCTGCCCCTCACCCCCGAATCCCTCTCCCGCTGCCTGATGCCGGCAGCCTTTTCTCATGGAAATATCTGACTCAGCAGCTGGAATCGAGGGGATGGAAATGCTTTGCACAACTTCCAGCCTAATGAAAAGCATCTTTAAAATTTTAATCAGCTGGCTGCACGCTGTTCTGTGGATGCAGAGAGGCTCAGTGAAAATCCGGGCTTCCTGAGAATCACCAGCAGGAACAGGTGCCAGTGACAAAGGAATATTTATTGAATTGTTCCGAGCTGCTGTTTGAACCGGCAGCTCTCGGAAAGGCAGCGGGCCTGGCTCAGCTGCCGTGCCCCTCCCTACAAATTTTGGTGCTGTTTTCTGTAACCCAGAGAGCCTCCCGGGAAAACCCACACTCAGCCTTTCCTGGGCTGCCTGGTGACACCTGAGGAGGAGCTGGAAGGTTTAAAGAAGGACAAATCCCAGCTTAAAATCCGCCTCAGTAGACCGGGCCTTGCAGCTGTTTGTAGTGAGGGAAAGATGCAGGGATGCAGCTCCTGAACATCAGGTTCAGAGCAAGGAAAATGGCTGATCCTGTCTCATCCTGGGATTTTGTTTTCCATCCTGGCTGGGAATGTTGTTGGCAACTCCATCAAAATGTCCATGTTGCGCAGATAACTCTAAATGCAGCTGGCATGGAACCGAAATTTCCATTTGGTGCGAAATTCAGACAGGGAAAAGACAAAAAAAGAAGAAGTGTTGCCTGGAATGAGATGGGGAGCCTGGAAGGGAGCCAACGTATTTTTTTTTTTCCCCACTCAAAACTCAACAGGCCTTTATTTGAATTCCTTTAAAACTGACATATTCATGGAGTTTTCAAACAGGCTTTTTCTGACAAGTCCCCTAATCCCCCAAGCCTTCCCTCCCTCAACAACCCAAGTTTGTCAGATCCTTCCCTGCCAGCTGTAGCTGTAGGCTCCTCCATATTCCACACAGAGTTGGGCCCTCCCTGAAGTTATGGATACACAGCTCTATGTACATTTTAAATCTCTGCACATGGCCACCCATCTCATCGAGATGGATATATGCATATTTATTCCTGTACAATTCCTGTAGTCAGACAGTTCTGGCTGATCAAACCTCCACTTAAAACATATCCTTCTGTGATAAATAAAAACACGGACTGCTCTCTTCCTGCTGGTGAATCACATTCTGGAATCTCCTGCCTGTCTTCTCTCAGTCAGAGCTGGGACTTGTCTCAGGCTCGGGGAAGGTGTAAGTAGGTTGTATAAAGAGGGAGGGAATGGCTGCAGCTGTGCCAGGGGAGGCTCAGGGTGGATTTTGGGAAAGGTTCATCCCCCAGAAGGTGCTGGGCACTGCCCAGGCTCCCCAGGGAATGGGAACGGCCCCAGAGCTCCTGGAGGGTTTGGACAGCACTGCCAGGGATGCCCAGGGTAGGATTGTTGGGGGGCTGGGCTGGTGATCCCTGTGGGTCCTTCCAGCTCAGGAGATTCCACGACTCTGTGCACATCTGTGTTTTAAACCCTACTAGCTGCGGGAAATCAGAGCTGTGCTGGGAAGAGCCCTGCCCGTGTTCCCATGCTGGAGTTCCTGCACACAACACACACCTGACAAACGCTGATCCCATCTGCAAAAACATGGATTGACCTGGATACTGATAAACCCCAGCAACAAGGACACACAAGGTGGTCCCTGAGGCTGAGAGCCTCCATGCAGGGTGAGCTTCCCTCAGGGATGGGGAGGAACCTCCGTGGCTCATCCCCGGCATCGGAGATGCACGGCTGGGAGCAAGCAGCAGCAGCAGGAGGCTGAGCATCTCTGCACCTTCCACATCCTCCACCCTTCTCACAGCCTCCAGAAGCCATCTCACACCTGGCCCTGCTCTGCTCTCCTGGCATCTCTCCGAAGCACTCCTTGGCTGCAACGTGAAACTCCAGCCAACGGATCGATGTGTGAGATTGTAAAATATTCAGGATTCTCAGAGCAGCTTCTTCTCCTAAGTGGGCTTCTCATGTATTCCTGGGAAAACTCATTAATATTGAAATCCCCACTGACAGAAGGCTTGTAGGCAATACAGTACCAGGAGAAAAAACATTCTTGTATTTTACATGCCGGCTTAGAGAGTGGGAATCAATGGACTAAAAACGACCTAGTTCTAGTCCTATTTCTCAGCTGATGGAAAGCAGCTCTCTTGATATTAAATAATGCATCTCTTCAGCAAGCAGTGAATAATATGATTTAGTGTGTTCAAACATTCTGCTGGAATGATGATGCAGGCTCTGAACACGCTGAATGTCACTGAGCACACCCTGAGACACTCGTTCAGCCCCAACAGGAATGTTTGCCCAATTCCACACATTCACTGGGAGGCTGTGCCTTCACGGGATGATTTACAAGCACAGGGTTCACCTGTTTGCTGCAGCAGGTGACTGCAGCACGGGAAGGCAGCTATTTCCCACAGGCTGTAATTCCCAGTGTTCCCAGAGAAACACAGAATTAACGGTGCAGGTGCACGGAGCTGGCTGGGTGCAGAAAGCAGCTTTGCCTGGCACGGGCAGCCACGCTGGAATTTCACACCTGCCTGGGCTCTGAAACGCAGCAGCAGTGCCCACCATGTGCTCTGAGCATAAAGCTTTCAGCTGATGAGCAAGGAGGTTTAATATATTGATATTTTGGAGATGTTCACCTGTTTGAGGTGAACTCCTCACAGCAAGACCTGATAGCCCCTCTATCTGTTTGAGATCTGTTAGCTGGGACAGAAGAACCTCTGTTCTCCTGGGACTGGGCACTGGGGGGTGATTCCCCATCAGCTGGTGGAGATGGGAGGCTCTGCCTTCCCTCCCAGGTGGGATATTTGGGAGGCAACAAAAGTGGCCACCAAGCATCAAAAGCTCTCAGAGCAAACACACATCTCTGCTCCTGGCAGGATTTAGAAGTTAAATTTGCCGTGACCCAGGACCTGTTACCCGAAATCTGGATCACCTTTTCATCCCCTTTTAGTGTTTTGGAAGGAATTCCAGGAAGAGGGAGAAGGAGGAGCAGTTGGGTGTTGGCTGCTCTGTCCCTTGCCCCGGGGCTCCTCCCTGCTCCAGCCTTTGCTGCACCAGTGCCTCCTGCTGACATCCAAAGCCCTGCAGCTGCAGGAGCACGGTGCTGTCCTCACCCACAGACAGAACTAATGGCAAGGGAGAGCGCTGTAAATGCCGAAATCCAAGGCCCAACCCTGCAGACTCTCCTCACACAAAATCACTGATTGATTTAAATGGGATTTGCCAGTGCACAAGAAGAGAAAAACTGGAGGGGCTGGCAGGTTTCCCACGAAACAAACAGAGCCTGCTTGAAACGAGGTATTATTTGGTATTCTGGCATATTGAATGTGTTAGAGATGCAGAAAGGCAGAGCAAGGGAGAAGCAGCTGAAGTTCAAGGAGTTGTCCAACCTGCCCAAGCGCTCATTTAAACACACGCTTTTGTTCCTGAGAAAATTAAATAACTTAAGGTCCTTCTCTCTCCGGCTCCAATTTTTATAAAAGTGCCTCATAAGATGTGAAATCATTAATTAAAGAAGATTCCTCAATTATTCTCTCTGACCTGTCACAATTACTTGTTTAGTCAGCGTTAAGAATTCAACAACATCTTCAAAGGCTTCTCAAGACACCACCTGTGAACTAATTATGCTGAGGGAGGAAAGATTTGTAAGGAGCTGCAGCTCCTGGCGCTGGCTGACGACGCAGATACCAATTCTGGAACTTTTTGCAGCTAATTCTACATGCTTGAAGCACTGTCACTTCAAATTAGGGAAGCAAATCCCCCCGATGCAGGGAGAAGGGCCCCAGCAGAGAAAGGCACAAATGCATCGCCAGGGCTCTCCAACATGGCCTTGCTTTGCATGAATTAAAAATGTTTTAAATGCTTTGTGCCCTGTTGGGAATTGGGGAGGGGGCGGGGGGGGAGACCCTGAAAGCTCTCCAGGATTGCTGCAGATTCCTCACTTTCTGCAGAGAGCAACTCCCAGGCTTGGTCTCTAAGGATGGTGCTGGGGAGCTCAGGCAGTGGTGATGGAATATTGAAGAACTCAGGCAGTGATGATAGAACATTGAAGAACTCAGGCAGTGAAGATGGAACATTGAAGAACTCAGGCAGTGGTGATGGAACATTGAAGAACTCAGGCAGTGGTGATGGAACATTGAAGAACTCAGGCAGTGGTGATGGAATATTGAACCTTTCCCTGCATTTCTGGGAGAGCCTTGGCCTCCAGCTCTGCCTCAGCCAGGGGCTGGCTCGCTCTGGGGTGCTCCCACAACCTCTGGCTCAGCACTGAAAGCCTACAGAGGATCTGTGCCCTTCCAGCAGCAAACCCTTCTCCAGGGTACTACACACCCCCTGGAGAAGCTGCACTGAAGTGGTAAAGGATGGTGGTAATTAGCTAATTAGCTGCAGAGCCTTGATTGAGCAGCAAGGAGGCTGATGCTGCCTTCTGGCTGCTGTGAGATGCCAGGCTAGGGGGAGTTCCTGTAGATTATCCAGGGTTTGCATTCCTGCATGAGGGAAGTGGGGCAGGCAGACACACCCAGAAGACTCCTGACCAAAGCCTCCTTTATTTAAAGTCAGAAATGTTGTCCCTGCTCGTGGCAGGGAATAGAACAAGACGAGTTTAAGGTCCTTTCCAGCCCAAACCATTCTGTTGTTCATTATAAATCTAATTTTACTGTCATAAGCAGCTATGGACAGATAACCCAGGTTTTCTGTCACCATCTCCCAGCCCAACCTGCTGCCTTCACTGCTGATGCTGCAGCCCACCAGGGACTCAGTTCCCGACGCTCTGGGAAGTTTTTACATTGCCTCTGCAACTGAATAACTTGGTAACAATAGTGCTGGCACTATCCAGCTATTTACCAGGCTAAAATTAGCCAAGTGGAGGGACTATCACAGTGTTATTTCATTATGGAAGGCAAACAGAGCAGTTCAGTGCAATGTCACTGCTGGTACCAGGGCTCATTTCCAGGAGGAAAGACTCAATAATAAATCTGCAACCATTTTGAGAGCTGTCTTTAAACCCTCCTCCCCTTCTCTGTTGTCTTTCAGCTGAACAGATGTTGGTTTTCAGCTGCAAACTGAGCTCAGAGTACTCTCCTTGGTAATTTAAAGCTGGATTTGCTCGTGTTTCATAACTATTGCAGCTTTAATGATTCCCAAATTTTTTTCTTCTACTGTGTTCAGAAGTTTTAATATTCTCAATTTCATGTTTGGAAAAAGCCCTTTCTATTGATTTTCAGAATTAAGAGAGGGATCATTATTAAGGACTCCGCTCCTTTCCACTGCCCCATCTCCACCCTGCTCCCAAAACCACACCTCATTTTGCTCATTTGGCGCCAACTTCTGCAGGCACGCCTGAAGAATTCACCAGAATTCAAACACATCTCCAAGCCGTGTCACTTGAGCAGCAGTTTTTGGAAGTGAGCGACGAGCGTGACTCTGTTGGAGCACCCACTCGTGGAGATTTAACCCAGGAATGTTGCTGCAGCCCATCCCACACCAGGCAGCGTTACCCCTCCCTCCCCGGGCAGAGCTTGGGACAGGGGCAGCCTGAGGGCACTTTTCCAGGAGTTACAAACCCCAGTGTTAAACAGGTTCAGATTCCCTGCACAGCAGAGGCTCCTTCCTTCCTCTCAGCTTCTCTTAACTCAACGTACAATCCCCCAGCTTATTTTCCATGGCTTGGCAGCCCAAAGCAGCTGTGGTAAATCCCAGGGGTGGGGGTTTTCATGGCCAGCACTATCAGCTCTCTGCAGCCCCCTCCCCTCCCACGGAGGGTTTGGATGGAGGCAGCTCCTGCAGAGGTTTTGCTGCGGCTCTGGCTGCAGGCTCAGGACAATCTCTGCCCCAAAGGAGATGGAGACAGGGCACAGCTTCTGCCCTAGGGGAGATGGAGAGCTCTGGGAAGCTCCCTGGGGAAGGCAGGAGGCAGCACCTCTGCCCTCGGGGGACGCTGGAGCTTGCCCTCCCTGAGCTCTTTAATGAAAGCGCTGGGGATTTAAACTCTGGTCCTGCTGCTGCTCCTGTAGGTCTGAGGCTGTGGGGATCACCTGTGCCTGCTTTTCCTTCTGCAGCCCTTGGTTTAATCTGCCTCACTTGCTTTGATCACCTCACTTTCTGTGCCTTTCTGGCACAGTCCTTCCAATCTTTTGGTCTCAGTCAGGACATAAAAATGCACATCTGGTGAAGGTTTTGCCAGAGGAAAATTCTGCTTATTTTTGTCTCTAAGATGGGAGATTGGGCAGGAATTGTTCCCTGGCAGGGTGGGCAGGGTGGCACAGGGTGCCCAGAGCAGCTGTAGCTGCCCCTGGATCCCTGGCAGTGCCCAAGGCCAGGCTGGACACTGGGGCTGGGAGCACCTGGGACAGTGGGAAGTGTCCCTGCCAGGGCAGGGGTGACACTGGGTGGGTTTGAGGTTCCTGTGAACCCAGACCAGCCTGGGGCAGTGGGAGGTGTCCCTGCCAGGCCAGGGGTGGCACTGGGTGGGTTTGAGGTTCCTGTGAACCCACACCAGCCTGGGACAGTGGGAGGTGTCCCTGCCAGGGCAGGGGGGGGCTCTGGGTGGGATTTGAGTTCCCTCCCAGCCCAAACCATTCCAGGATTCTGTGCCCAGCTGCACTGAGGGTGTCCTGCTGGGGAGCAGCAAGAGGAAATCCCCGAGGATGCACCAGGAGCACTCAGGCCCTGTTAACCCCTGCCAGGCACAAGGAGAGGAGTTCAGCTCCCTCCTGGCCCTGGCAGTGAGCATCACCCCAGAGCAGCTCCTGCCTCCATCCCCCCAGCCAGCCAGCCAGGAGACTGAGGAACCTGCAAACCCTCAAACCCACAGCCACGCTCGCAACCACATCAGCGAGGGTCCAGAGGGGTGAGGAGGTTCCAGGAGCAGGGAATTGCCCGGGCAGGGCAGTGCCCGGCACACCCCCACCACAGGGGACACAGCCACGGCAGGCACAGGGATGCGGGAGAGGCTGCTCAGAACGGGGAGAAAAGAGGACAAGACACAAAGCCTGGAGGGGAAGACACAGCAATGGGAGCACAAAGACGGAGGGGAGGGTCCAGCACTACCACAACACAGCTGCCAGCCCGGGCCAGCCCCGGGCACCGATGGCAATGAGGCCCTGCAGGCACCGACCCTCCTGCGGGGGGATACTGACCTGGGCTGGAGACACCACTAGAGGTAGTAGGCTCAATAATTTCTACAAAAAGGGAAAAAAAGAAAAAGAAAAAAAAAAAAAAAAAGGGAAAAAAAGAGAACATTTGGGAGTTAATCACACATGGAAGACAAGTACAGAATGAGACAGCAAACAGTCATGCAAGAGACAGCACAGTTTAATCTCCAGTGGGGCTGGGGCCGAGCTCTGTGCTCTGAGCTAGCACACTCCGTGCTCTGATCTGCATTTTGTGCACATCGTCAGCACCATCACACTCCCACCGGGCCAGGCGTTTTGCCCCTGGGGTTCTCCAGCTCCGAAGCATTTCTCCGGGGAGGCACTGAAACCTGGCTAAGAGAAGGGCTTTGTTCACTCCATTGAAGGCAATTTCCTCCCATGAATATCAGTCAAGGTAACAATTTTGAACAAAGAATGTTTTAAAGCAATGGCTTTGTGCTTCGGTGAACTTTTAAGAAGGCACATCTTTTTAATTATTGAAGGCTTTCCAGAAGAAAACATTTCTCAGAAACATCAAACCCATTTGGAAGTTGTTTACTTCCCCCAGGGCAACCAATACAAACAGGCAAAGTTAAGAGAAGACACAGTTCTCCCGCATCCAGCCTAATGAAACAATCACCTGTGGCTTTTCATTATAATTTGACTTTAGAATTCATTATTCTGGGCCTTTTTATTAGCTTTGAATAGTGCTATGCAAAATGAAATACCGGTCCCAATTAATCTTGCACGGAAGCAAGCTCCCATCTCAATGCAGCAATTCAAAACTCCTCATAAAAAAGGTTTAACAAAATTACCAAGCTCAAAAGATCATTGACCATATCTTGGCTATAACAAGAAACTAATGAAAAAAAATGGGAAGGAGTTGACAAGCGGGGCTGTGCAGGGAATGGCTGAGCACACACCAGCTCCTGGGCAATTTTGAGGGCTTTTATTTTTCCACCCACAATTGCTTTTCAGGTTAATACTGTGCAAACACCAGTCCAAGAGAAAGAGCAGACAAATATTTCCCCAAATCAAAAGTTATGGAAGTTTCTTTACCCGGCTGCTGAACTCCTGCTAATGCAGATGAATGTTTCCAACCCTAAAACCAATTATCCAACACCTCGACAAACACACCCTGGGCGCTGATGAGCCCAGACCACGTTTTGGGAGTAAAATGGAATTTGAGCTGTGTTACACTTTTAATTGGCGTTAAAATCCGTGAAGTTTGCGACACCTTCAGCATAGAAAGGGTTTCAGGTACTGAGGTTCCCTGGCCCTGTGCAGGAGCAGGAGCAGGAGCAGGGGGCAGGGCTGTGGACAGAGGGGCCCATCCCTGGATGTCCCACATCCCTGGATGTCACATATCCCTGGATATTACACATTCCTGAATATCTCACATCCCTGGATGTCACACATCACTGGATGTCACATATCCCTGGATATTCCACATTCCTGAATATCCCACATCCCTGGATGTCACACATCCCTGGATGTCCCACATCACTGGATATCCCACATCACTGGATATCCCACATCCCTGGATGTCACATATCCCTGGATGTCCCACATCCCTGGATATCCCACATCCCTGGATGCCCCACATCCCTGGATGTCACATATCCCTGGATGTCCCACATCCCTGGATGTCACACATCACTGGATATCCCACATCCCTGGATGTCACATATCCCTGGATGGCCCACATCACTGGATGTCCCACATCCCTGGATGTCCCACATCCCTGTATATTCCACATCCCTGGATGTCACATATCCCTGGATGTCCCACATCCCTGGATGCCCCACATCCCTGGATGTCCCACATCACTGGATGTCCCACATCCCTGGATGTCCCACATCCCTGGATGTCACATATCCCTGGATGTCACACATCCCTGTATATTCCACATCCCTGGATGTCACATATCCCTGGATGTCCCACATCCCTGGATGTCCCACATCACTCCCCACCGTGGCAGCTGGGCACTGGGAAGGGACAGAGGTGGAGATGAGGCTGCTCTCCATGCAGGAGCATCCCAGGGCTGTGCAGCTGGCTCCAGTGAGGGAGGGGAAGGACGGGGAGGATCCTCTGGGGGCTGCATTGTGCCTCAAAGCTCTGCTCAGCTGGCCAAGGCACACACAAGGCTGCTTTCCCCCAGAACATTTAACAGACAGAAAGCAAAATTACCCAGAAATGCAGAGATATGTGAGACACCAGACTGATGTCAGTGATGCCTGAGATTTAAGAAATGGTGGATTTGGAAAATCGGTGTGCATTGGGAAAGGGGGAAAGAGCCACAGCGGTGCATTTGTGGGGTTTGGGTCTCTCTGCTGAAAACCCCAAATCTGCTTTCTCAGGCAGGGGCACAGGGAGGGCCTGGCTGCCACCTGGACCCCTGCTGGGGCTGGGGACATGCAGGGGACAGCAGGGATTGTGCTGGCCAGGAGGAGCTGCTGGAGCTCAACACGAGGGAAAAAGGAAACTCAACATGAGGGAAAAGGGAAACTCAGTATGGGGGAAAGGGAAACTCAACATGGGGGAAAAGGGAAACTCAACATGGGGGAAAAGGGAAACTTAACATGGGGGAAAAGGGAAACTTAACATGGGGGAAAAGGGAAACTCAACATGAGGGAAAAGGAAAACTCAACACGAAGGCAAAGGGAAACCCAAATAGGGGGAAAGGAAAACTCAACAAAAAGGAAAAGGGAAACTCAACACGAGGGAAAAGGGGAACTCAACATGATGGAAAGGGAAATTCAATATGGGGGGGAAGGGAAACTCAGCAGAAGGGAAAAAGAAAACAACATGAGGGAAAAGGGGAAATCAACCATAGGGAAAAAGGAACCTCAACATGAGGGAAAGGGACACTCAACACGAAGGAAAAGGGAAATTCAGCACAAGGGAAGAGGAAACTCAACATGAGGGAAAGGGAAATTCAACACGAGGGAGAAAGGGAAAGTCACCACAGGAAATGCTCCCACCCCAAAATGTTCCCCTGTTAAAGGAGGTTGTGCCCCTGCATGGAGCAACTCTGACTTCAGCAGGAGAAGCAGGAATTGGGGTCAAGGAGGAGACTCAGAGAAAACAAAAGCCCATCAGGATTTTCCTTGATTTTGTATTTTAATGGCTGTTTCAAATGTGACAATAATTTGATTTAGTGCTCCTTAACTTCTCCCCAGCTTTCATGTTCTGAGCAGTGACAGCCTGCCCCTCGTGGATAATTCTCAGCCTGGCTCAAATCTGTTGTGCAATGATGACTGAAGTTACTTTTCTGACTGCCTTAAGCTAACAGCACCTTTTTCTTGGGAATTTAGGAGTCAGTCCTCATGACTGTGGCTTCCTAGGGAAGGAAAAGTTCAGTTCCCCTTGCTGCAGATGCACACCATTCTTTGCAACAATCAGGCAAATTAACACACTCAGTCAAGTACAATATTTCATTAAAAAGCAAAATACCCTACCAAACCAGCAGGGATTGTGCTGGGATTGTGTCTCCCTGGGAAACATCAGATCTAGACTTAATTATAGGTGCTTAAGGTGGCATAAAGTCACAGATTCCTGGCAGCACTGAGGCTGGAAGCGAAGGCGGTGGTTTAATGTATTATTCTTGCAAAGAAATCTCATTTTTAAATACATTATTAGATCAAGGCATTGGAGAGACAGATCTATTCCTAGTTTCGAGCTCTAAAACTCTTTGCAAATCTTTATTCATGAAAATGTTCAGGTCTATAGAGAGAAAACAAAACCAGCTGGTTCTGTAGAAGCACACTAGGCTGGTTCATTCAAATTAAAATTTATTAATGACTCCTTGGGAACACTGGGAGTCAGGGATGCGTGGGCAAGAGTGGCACTATCTGCACTGCACCTTCCTGGGACCCCCAGTCCTGCAGCATCAGGACTGCTCAGATTTCCGAGGGTGCTTGTGGAAAAAGGATCTGCAAGTCTAATGGAAACCCGCGACTTCCTGTGCCATTTCTGGGGCTGCAGTGGGGAGTTCTCCTTCAGCCTTGGTCCCCAAAGCAGAGGTGCAGCCCTGGTTGGTGCTGTGATGTCTTGGTTTCTCTGAAACTCTTTCCCAAGCACTGTTCTGTCAACAAGAGACAAGTTTTCCCAGCTGTAACCTTTGTTTAAGTTCCTTTCCCTAGAAGGGACTTTGCTTGATGTCCCTCTGACTTGACCAATGCAGTTGAAGAAGTTTGTCTTTCTTCCACCCCTTTGGGTGGATTCTTTGTAAAACAGCGTAAAGGGAAGAAATTCCCAGCTGATAAAGGATTGATTTGGAATCATTTCAGCCTTCTGAGAAGTTCAGAATCTGTGTCGTTGTTAATCTTAAACAGCATCAAGAGTGCCCAGCAGCTCCTGGTGTGCCCCAGCCAGAGCTGGGGCTGTGTCTGCAGGACCCTGTGTGCCCTGCAGAGCCACCTCCTCTGGGCAGCCAGGACAGACAAACCCAGCTCGTCAGACTGGGTTCAAAAATGTAAAACCAGGAATGTTCTGGGCTTAGGGATACTGCCACAACATCCCTGGCTGCCAAACACACCTGGAAAACTGGGGATTCCTGCCCTGCTCTAAACACACCAATGCCCCAACTCCCCTGATTGACTCCCTGCCCTGAGCTTGTCAGCGAGGGGATTTTCACTCCTACCCAGACTAAACCTGCCCTGGTGCACCAGGGAAATGCTCTGGCAGGTGCTGCTGGTGGCAGCCCAGGTGGGGAAGGGGAAGTGTGGCTGCAGGAATCCCTAGCAGGTTGCCATGGGGAGAAGCAAAGCCCGATATTCTCCTCGCAGTCAGTGTTGGGTTGGGGGTGGCGAGCCGGATCTGACGCTGGAAATAACCCAGACAGTCAGCAGCTGAGTGGGTTTAAATGGAGTGGGAGAATAAACCCCAAGGATTTGTGGCTGCAGCTCTAATCCTCAAAAGGGAAACCTCTGGAGGATATAAGCACTAAAGACAGCTGGGCCAGGGAGGTGAGGTTAAATGTCAAGGACGTTTAATGCTGCCTTTTACCAAAAGCAGAGATTGTATCTAGAAATTCCTTTCTGATCCCAGGCAGAAAGGAGCTGGCAGAGAAAACCTCTTATCAAAATGGGAAACCACCCCATGAAAGGCTCCCCAGCACAAGGAGGGAAATTACAGGGAACCAAAGGAATTGGCTGCCAAGAGGCCCTGTCTGGGAATGGCAGCTCAGAAAGGGAACCACCAAAGCAAACCTGAGGGAAGGCGCTCCCTGACCCCAGAGATCACAGAATCATTAAGGCTGGAAGAGACCTCCAAGATCAGCGAGTCCAAGTCAAACAGCACCACGAGCACTAAACCACACAGTGAAGGAATGAAGTACCTTCAGAGAAACGAGAGCCCCTCTGCTGGCAGAGGAATTCAGCGTGGACCCAAACCCTATTTTTGTCTCAGTTTTATCACCAGCTGAAACCCTGGCATTCTGCATAAAAACATGGAAATGGAAATTGCCAGAGCAAAGTTAAAGCAAAATTCAATCAGCTCAGGAGGCTGAGGTCAGAGGGATTTAAATGTGTTTGCACATAAAATTGTGAAAACAACAGTAAATTCCTAGGCAGGGGAGGACAGCGGGACGGAGAATTACAGACGTGTTCGGGGAGGGCAGGACCCACAGCTGCAGCTGCCTGACATCCAAGGCTTGGGGAAAATATGAGCTGGAAGCAGCTATTAGAGGATACAGGCAGGTAAAAACAAGCAAGTAAATAAACCCTGACTTCCAGTTTACCAGAGGTCAATTACTTGTAATTATTTGCCCAGCAAATCTCCTTGTATGTGCCTGGCAGGCAGCGATTCATCAGCCCCCGTTTGCCCGAGCAAAGGGAACAAACTGAGGGCAGATTCCTTCCGAAATCCACTGGGGATCTGCACCTCTCCAGCCTGGCTGTGCTTGCTCTGCTCCTCCTCAGAGCTCCTGGAACAAACCCCAGCTCCTGTGAGGAGGAAACTGGATGAATTTGGGCCGGGGTTACCCGAGGGAGCAGCCTGCAGCAGGAGGGATTGGAGCTGACCCGGCCAGCCCCTCCATGGCAAAGCCAGCCCTTCATCCCTGAGAACCACAGAGACCTCAGCAAAGGAGCAGAGCAGTGATTTCAGCCAGGAGGGAGAGCTCTTGCCTCCCAGAGACATCCATCCATCCATCCATCCATCCATCCATCCATCCATCCCTCCATCCATCCATCCATCCATCCACCCATCCATCCATCCCTCCATCCATCCATCCATTCCCCCATCCATCCATCCATCCATCCATCCATCCATCCATACATCCATCCATCCATCCATCCATCCATCCCCCATCCATCCACCCATCCATCCATCCCTCCCTCCATCATCCATCCATCCATCCATCCATCCATCCCAAGAGCCCAGTGCCTGTTCCAGCTCCCAGCAGAGCCAGCAGCAGCAGCCTGGGCACTGCCCACAGGATTTCCAGCACCTTCCATTTAACCCCCCACAGTGCCCATGCTCTTCTCCATTCCTCTGGAGCCCCTCCCAGCAGGAGCTCAGCACCAGCCCGTCCCCAGGACCAGGAGTTCAAGCTGTGGATCCCATTTTTGGCACAATGGTACCTCGCTCTATCACTCTGCAGCTGATCCAAAACCAAACTGTGGTGTTTGGCACAATCAGAGCTGCTAGAGGGACACCAGGTCTTAAAAATGAGAAATGTGCTTTATTGTGAGTAAAGCCACGCCTCATTCCTGCTTTGGGCAACAAAAAGCAAGGCTGTAAGGGATTCTCAGTGTTCTTCACTGTTTCAGTGGCAGAAAATCCAGCCTGTTTTCCAAGGAACAGGAACTCTGGGATGTTTCATTGCTTCCTGCAGCCCCTCACATGTGACTTTGGCCTATGTCACTCCTCAGGGGTTTGTCAGGGGAGGCTCAGGCTGGATTTTGGGAAGGGTTCTTCTCCCAGAGGGTGCTGGCACTGCCCAGGCTCCCTAGGGAAGGGGCACATTCCCAAAGCTCCCAGAGCTCCAGGAGCTCTCAGGGATGCAGGGGCTGGGATGGTTGGGATTGTCGCAAGGAGAACATTTCCCAGCTGGAGAACACAAAGATCTCCTTTCATTTCCATCTGCAGCACTGCAATTGTTTGACTTTGATATTTCGACTTGGAGGAATCAATAAGTGGACCAAAACACAACTGGCAGCTAAATACCAACTCATTAGTTAATTAAAAAAATGCTCATAACTGCTTCGGTTTATGACCTTTGATAATTAACTGGGCTTATTTAAGCTAATCTCCCCTAGGCTTCATCAGCTTTGTTAAAGATTAATGATTTATTGTGAAATCGAGGTCTCTAAGCCTAGGAAAGCCAGAGCCTGTTTGAGCACCACGAAAAATGGAAAAACACTTCATAATAAATCTTTTGGATGGAAACTCTGAGTGGCTGGGGCAGAGACGTGACCTTAATTTATTCTGTGTCTTTCTCTCACCCTTAATATTTTGCAATTACAATTAGAGCTTTTCTGCAGGTTTGAGTTATTACACCTTAATTGCCTGGTAATGGTTTATTTTATTTAAATGGTTTATTCTTTTATTACGGGATGATAAATATTTAATAGCTCCACACCGGTGAGACGTTAAAAAAAATAATAATTGTGAACTCCAAGTTTGAAATAGTCAGGGAGTTTTCTCACTCCATCCTCCAGCAGCTCTACACCTCCAGCTGATTGTTTTGCCTGATAGCAGGGCCTTCTCAATAAATATTCAAACGTTTTTGAGGCTGTAGAAAACCACATTATTGACATCTTTTTGTGCCCAGTTGTAAAAGAAGCCCAATGGAAGGCGATTTTTTAAGAGCCTCCAGGTTTGTGGATTCCAGCCCCGAGTCCCAGGCTCGCTCTCAGCTGGCAGCACAACGGGATGAATTTCAAATTTGACTCAAATTCAGATGGAATTTGATTTCCTTATGGAAAGGCAGAGAAAGACACTGAACACATTGTTTTAATGGCCCAGTCTACTAAAAGCTTTTTTTAAATTTATTTATTTTTAATACGTTCCAGAGTGAACCATCATGTTTTATGTAGGATGGATGACTTTATAGTGCAAAAAAATTAATTTAATTTAATTTAATTTAGTTAAATTCAATTTAATTTAATTTCGTTTAATTCAATTTAATTTCATTTAAATGGGAGGGGCGGTGTTATGTGTGTGTGTCTGTATGTGAACCAGCCACAGACGAATTTGTATTTTCATTAAAAACATCCAAAATAGTATTTTAATTAAAGGTCACACATTTGATTCTCTTGGCAGTAAAAATATGCAGTTTCCATCCCCACTTTCACAACAATTTCACGTCTGTAAGACACTGGTATGTGCTTAAGGCTTTACCTTTCACAGGACTGCCTGTATCTCGAATAAATGAATAAATCAGGGAACTTTGTCCTCAGCAAATGGATGTTGGCAAAAGCAGCCATTCATTTGCAGGCCACTTGTTGAGTACCACAAAAATGTGATAAAATAATAAAATAATAGATTAAATAAATAAAATAAAATAAAATAAAATAAAATAAAATAAAATAAAATAAAATAAAATAAAATAAAATAAAATAATATGTAAAAGAAAAAAAAGAAATCACAAAAACCACTAATGTGCGGGCACATCTTTGCAGCAGTATTTGCAGCACTGAACCATTAAAAATGAAAAAGGGAGGGAAAAAAAATACAAACCCTACTAAAAGAATGATGGATGTTGTCAGATAGATAAATGTGAGCAGTGAGATCCTGGCAGGTGTCAGAAGCACCCTCAGCACCTGCACCCCACCCAGGTGTGCCTGGAGAGGCTCCTGCAAGCAAAACCCAGAGGGAAAAACCCAAACCAGAGCAGGGCAGGGACTGCAGGGGCTGGGAGAGCAAAGGACAGTGGGTTGTTTGGGGTCAGATGCCAAATCCCAAAGAGGGAACCCCCACACTCTGGGCCCAGTTACAGAACACTTCCCAGTGTGGTCAAAAATAAAAGGCAATATCGAGCACAGCCAACCTGCAGGCTCTGAGGAGGAGCTGTGCTTATGAAATATCCCCTGTGCTTTACAATTTTTTTTCCCTGCCCCATTTGGGGATGTGGTTCCTGGCATTCCCTTCCCCTGGAGGAGCCCAGCTCCTCAGCCAGAGCCCAGAGCCAAAGGGGAAATCCCTTATTTCCCCAGCAGCAGCAAGGGAAAGGCTGGGAGAGCTCCCTGCTGCACCCCAGCTGACCCAGGGTGCCTGGGTGTGGGGTTATGCCCCTTTCTGACTCAGAGATGGGGCAGCTGAGAGGTGTTTTAAAAACTTTTATCATGTTTTCAGTCTCCTGTGAAGGGTGAGACAATACAGATGTTACAATTCACGCCATCACAATCAGAAGCCAACTATTTCTTAATTGCAATCCATTATAAGCTTTTCTTGGCCTGTCAGCTTTTGCCATACAATGCTGTTAATACTTTAAAGCAAATCATCTAAAATTACCCCTTGTGAGCCCTGCTACAATGCACCTTTCTGTTTCTCCAAAGTGTCTGGTTGTATTTGCAAGGCCATCCCTGGAAAGTTGTTTCCAGTTCCATTTCAGCAGTGTCTGTCCTGTCCCGTGGCATTTTAAGTCAGCACACCTTATCTCAGAGTCTGCACACAGATCCATCCTATGTGAGCCTTCTGCCAGGCTTTCAGAATTCCCTACAAATCCATTTCCCACCCCTGGGCACCCATCTCAGCTCCAGTGCTGTGATGTCCCATCAGGGGAGGCATCTGCCAGGGTCCCACAGGTTCTGACAGCAAAGGGCACCCCAAACTCCAGGGGTGAGCACATGGGGAGCAGCAGGGGAGGAGGAGACAAAGCCTGGGGCTGCCCTGGATCCCCAGGCCAGGCTGGGCACTGGGGCTGGAGCAGCCTGGGACAGTGGGAGGTGTCCCTGCCAGGGCAGGGGTGGCTCAGGGGGGGCTTTGACTCCCTCCCAGCCCCATTTGAGAACAAAAATAAAACGTGGTTTTTATCCAAATGAGCGAAGGAGAAGGAATGTCTTTGCTCATGGAAGAGAAAAGGGAACATTTTAGTTCAGGACACCTGAGCCAAGGGATCTGGTCCTGAGCCTGCCCAGTCCCAGGGCTGTGTCACCCCTGTGCTCTCCGTGCCTGGGTGGCAAAGCCAGGGCAAGCAGAGACAGAAACCCACGGAATCTCACACATTTGGACATGCCTACGTCTCCAAAGGGACACCAAAGACAGAGCTTTGATCTGGTTATTCAAGCTGCAGTGTTCTAAAGGATAAACAATATTTGCTCACCAGTCCTCATTCCCCATTTCAGATTTTTTTCCAGGGAAAACTGCTGCTTTAATGATTTTTACAGCTGTTGAGACCGTAAGAGGATGAAGGAAAAGTGACAAAGTTGGCTGTGTCCTTTGAGCTTGGTCTTTCATTCACAGGGATAAATGGAAGCTCATGAATAATGCAGACCTGAAAATCTGTTGGCATTTTCCTGCTCAGAAACATATGATTAGCACTGCTCTGACTCCCAGTGATGGCATTCCTGTTCTCAGGGGTCACCCTTTGAATCTGCACAACTGGGGCTGCATTTCTGGACATAAACACTGTGGGACTGGATGACCCAAGGCACTGTTCCTGTGGGATTGGGTGGCCCAAGGCACTGTTCCTGTGGGATTGGGTGGCCCAAGGGATGGTCACTGTGGGATTGGGATTGGGTGGCCCAAGGGACGGTCCCCGTGGGATTGGATGACCCAAGGGATGGTCACTGTAGGATTGGATGACCCAAGGCACTGTTCCTGTGGGATTGTCTTTAATCCCTTCACTCGGGGATTGTTTCATCCTCTGCTTCCCATCTCCCCTTCCAAGGCACTGTTCCTGTGGGATTGGATGAACCAAGGCACTGTTCCTGTTTGATTGGGTGGCCCAAGGGACTGTTCCTGTGGGATTGGGTGGCCCAAGGGACAGTCCCTGTGGGATTGGGCTCACTGTGCCTTGGGGCAGCCCCGGGAGATGCTCCCCTGACCTGAGGAACTCAGATTTCTGACCCCAGCAGCTCCTGGAGGGTTCCCTGGGTGGGTGGAGGGCTGAGGCATGGACACCCCGTCCCAGGGCAGCAGGGTGCTCCCCCTCTCATCCACGCTTCCCACCCCGCTCCCCTCGCACGGGTCCAACATGTGCCCAGAGCTGGATCCTCTTCAACTGCTCTGCTATTTGCTTTCACTGGCACGGCAATTTGTGAATAACTTATTTAGTAATTACTGCGTAATTATAGCTCTGCTGATCCCTGACGAGCCCAAACCCACAGACAATGCCTATCAAATGAATCATTACAATCTCTATAAATTACACAGGAGATGTGCCCATGTCATGATGAGATTCACGAAATGACTACCATTTCTGTGAAAGGAGATTAATTAAGATGGAGTTGGAGTTTAAGAAGGAGCAGATTATCCTGCCCCCCCCCCCCGCCCAGCCCTGGGGCACCTCTGGAGTGCTGTGTCCAGCTCTGGATCCTCAGCACGGCAGGGACAGGAGCTCCTGGAGCAGGGCCAGCACAGGCTGTGAGGATGAGGAAGGAACTGGAGCATCTCTGTGTGCAGGAAAGGCTGAGGGAGCTGGGGCTGCTCAGCCTGGAGAGGAGCCCCAGCTGAGAGGGGCCCTCAGCCCTGGGTGTCCTTGTCTGCCCCTGGGTGTCCGAGTGTCCCTGAGTGTCCCTGAGTGTCCATGTGTGTCCCTGTCTGTCCCTGGGAGTCCCCCTGTGTCCCCCTGTCTGTCCCTGGGAGTCCCTGTGTCCCCCTGTCTGTCCCTGAGTGAATGAGCCCCGAGAAGAGAAATGCTTTTATGCTCGATTTATTATTGTAAATCCTGTCCCTGTCTGTCCCTGAGTGTCCCTGTCTGTCCCTGAATGTCCCTGTGTCCCCCTGTCTGTCCCTGTCTGTCCCTGAGTGTCCCTGTGTCCCCCTGTCTGTCCCTGTCTGTCCATGTCTGTCCCTGTGTGCAGTCCCAGGCTCTGCTCCAGGCCCAGCACTGGCACCAGAGCCAGGGGCAGGGATTGATCCCAGGAATTCCCCCTGCACAGGAGGCAGAACTCCTGCCCCGGGCAGTGCCCAGCCCTGAGCAGACTGTGCAGAGAGGCTGTGGAGTCTCCTCTCTGGGGACATTCCAGAACCGTTGGGGCACAATCCTGGGATATCCCTGCTGGAGCCACTGTGATCCTTTCCAGCCTGACCCATCCTGGCATCCCAGAGCTGTGACCTTTCCCAGGGCAGCAGGGCAGGGGCAAGGAGAGCAGCAGCACAGGAGTGAGCCCTGCTGTGGGTCACTGCAGTGCCACAGGGGTGCCAGGGGCCACAGCTGCCTTCCCCTGGCTGGAAGCAAACCTGCTGGAACCCTCAGAGCTCCTGGGAAAGCCCCTCCCAAAGTGCTTTGGGAACCAGACATCCTTCCTACAACACTGCTCTGGTATTAGCAGGAGCTGATCTTCTAAACTCAGCGCTTGATGAGATGAGTAAATTGAATTACCTTGGTGAAGAAGCTGAAGAAATGCACAGAACTACCTCTGGCTGTAAAATTACAGTTAAAAAAAACCCCAAAAAAACAAAAAAACACCACAACCCCCCCCAAAAAACCCCCCAAAACCCCCCCCAAAAAACCCCCCAAAACAACAACCCCCCCAAAAAAACCCCCCAAAAAAACCAAACCCCAAAAAAACCCAAAAAACCCCCTAAAAAACAAAACACAAAACAAAACAAAACAAAACAAAACAACAACAACAACAAAAAAACCAAACAAAAAAAAAAACAAAAAACAAAAAAACAAAAAAAAAAAAAAAAAAAAAAAAAAAAAAAAAAAGAAAAAAACCCCAAAACAAAACAAAAAAAACCTGAAAACATTTCTGTCCCCTTTGATTCAGATTCAGATAAGCCACGGTTTGATCCCGCCGCTGATTTCCCACTCCTGCGGGCATTTCCTCACGTACTCGCAGCACCCTGGACAGCTCAGCAGCAGCCTCAGAAAAAGGGCTGCCGAAAGATGGGCAATTTACTGCCTAAATTAAAGCTGCTGCACCGTGATCGGCTGCAGCCACTCCCTGAGATTTGCTCCTTTTTCTCCTCACATCCCCAGAAACTTAAATTTTTTCTTCTTTCCCTTGGAATATAATTTTAACCGAATAAATTAACAGAATTTAAATGATCCGGTTCTCACGGCTGTGTTTTATTTTTGAATAAAGTTAGTAAATCTAAATATTGCCAAGCCTAAAAATCTGAATATCAGGGCAATTTATCAGCAGTGGTCTCTACAGGAACAGCGCCTTTCCCCACAGTCAAATTCAGGTTACTGCTGTAGGTGCTTCATGGCAGGGCATTTAAAAGTCAAGAAATCAGCTTTGTTATTTGAGATATGTAGGGGGGAAAAGGAAGTTTCTGAACAATTCATTACAGGCCTTTTTCTGTGAGCAGCTCTGATATCACAAATCAAAGCCTCTCATGCCAGAGCCTTCCACCCGAGGCTTGGAAGAGCCCTGAGAAGAGAAATGCTTTTATGCTCCATTTATTATTGTAAATCCGGTCCAAATCTCCACATATAAACCTGGAGGTGGAATTAAGGGCAGCAGTAATTGAGCTCTTGATTTTCGAGGCTCGTTGAGGCACCTCAGCTTTTTGTTACTTCTGTGGTTCAGCACAGAGGTTAATTAGTGCTTGTAGTGTGGGCTCACTGGAAGCCTCTTGTTTTCAAACCTCTGAAGTCATTTTTAGTTTTCTTGCAGCCAAAAAAAAAAAAAAAAAAGGATTTATTTTTTTCCTCTTCCTCTATTTTTTTTCCTCTTCTTCTTTTCCTTCAGCTCACCGAGTGTCCAGACACTGAGGAGCTCACAGCAGCTCCCAGGAAGATGCAGTACAAGCTGTGGAATCACCCTCTCTCTGTATTTGCTGGGAACCTCTAAATTACAAACACTTGACTCAGGAGCACACAAACTCTACAGGTAAATGTTTGGGTCTGAGCAAACACTTCTGTCAATTAACCCAGAACTTATCTGGGAAATTATTTCAGTTTTGGCATTTTCCAGCCTGCTATTTTCTTAAATACCAAAGTCTTGGGTTTAAAATCTATTTTCTGATCTCTCTGAAAACTCAGGATATCCTTGATCAATATCTAATTCCTTTGCAAAGCCCCCTGAGCTTTGCTCAACAACTTGATATGAAAATAAGTTCTGCACATAATAACCTTCTAATGAAGAAGTGCTTTGCATTGGGTTTAAAATCAGTCCCTGATCACTGTAAGTGGCTCTCTCCTGGGGCTGTGTTATGATAAAACTTCCTAATGCACCTTCTCCAGGCTGGCCAATATTCCAATAACCCACTTTTCCTGCCCAGGATAGACAGTAATTGTCTTTAATCCCTTCACTCGGGGATTGTTTCATCCTCTGCTTCCCATCTCCCCTTCCTGAGCCTCCTCCCTCCCTCCCTCCTCCCAAAGTTTCCAGGCCAGGCTGCAGTTTGTGTTCCAGTCTGAGCTGGAAAGTGCATTTACATCATTATTTGTAGTGCTATTTGTAGTGCTCCTTGTCTCCATCCCATTTGTTACACAAGGTATTCCTTGGGTTTTCAACTATTTTTAATTTACATCATTATTTTTAGTGCTATTTGTAGCGCTCCTTGTCCCCATCCCGTTGGTTACACAAGACACTCTTTGGGTTTTCCACTATTTTTCATTTACTGTGAGGTTTTCCTGCTCTGAGAAGAAACTCTGGTTGCAGCGAGCTCTGACCAGGGGTGCTGCTCACCTGCTATTTTCCAGCCTGCTATTTTCTTAAATACCAAAGTTTCTTTGGTATTTCTTTCTTAATTTTCTATTAAATTAATTAAATTAATTAAATTAATTAAATAATTAATTTTCTTAATTATTCTCATTCTTAATTCTTTATTAATTATTTATTTAAGAAAGAAATAATTCTATTTATTTCTTAAATACCCTCTTAAATACCCTGAGGGGGGCACAGGCAGGGGATGAAATGCCATGGATGGGCTGGAATGTTGTAACCACGGTTTGGACAACGATCCCAGGGACAGGGTGGGATGGTGCAGGGCCAGGAGCTGGGTCAGAGATCGCTGTGGGTCCCTGTTGCTTTGCTTCGTGCCTGCCTGGTTTGGTTTTGGGAAATTCCATTCCCAGGCATGGTCTTGGTACACAAAAGCCATGTAATGTAAACAACCGAGTGTTCCCACATTCTGTTCCCAGAAGAAAGACTTCAGTGATGGTCTCTGGGTCTGACCAATGGTTCCCAAAGGTCCCACCTCTAAGGTGGGCACATCTGAAAATGTACAAAAGGAGTCAGAAAAATAAAGAGCAGTCCCTTCCCTGCGAGGGGGCCAGGCAGCCTCTTTGATGCACTCCCTGCCTCATTCCTTTGTGCTCCCCAGCGACAGGTCCCTCCTGGCTCAGGATATTCCAGGATTTTGTGATAATTAACTGACACTTGAGATGAGGATCTGGCCAAGCTTCAACCCCCCTGATTTAGCCAGGTGGGTGAGAAGATGAGTCTGAACCCCACGAGCCGTGGGTAACTGCAAAATTCATGACTATAAACACAAATGGAACAAACCAGAGCATCGGGGGAATTCCAGCAAGAACCCACAGCCAAGACCCCTGGGCTTTTGTTTGATTCTTGTTTGATCTTTTCCCTGATCCACTCTCAGGCCTTTAAATTTCTGCTAAATGTCAAGGAGAAACTTGTGTTCCTGGCCTTGCTCAAACGGGTTATTTCTGCCTCATCCCATCTCAGTCACTTATTGTCATATAATTCATAATAAAGCTCAAGCTGGAAAATGGATTTGGAGGAAATTCCTTCATAACTCTCGGTAATTGTTACCTGGAGCAGCAGTTGGCATCCATATGGAGGGAGCTCAAACCCACCGTTTAGCAGAATTATTATGACTCACACAAATGGGGGATTTGGCCATTTATCTGACTCTCTGTGAATATGTGAATGCCAGGTGCCGAGCCCCCAGCTCTGCCTCAGCAATCTGCTCTGGAGTGACTCCCCCATCCCTGCCACTGAGGAGAGAGACACCAGGAAGGTTTTCTTGGGCAGGACAAGAGCCTGGCCAGGGCTACACTCAAGGTGGACCCAAAATGGACACAGAATGGACACAGAATGGTAACAAAATGGACCCCAAATGGTCACAAAATGGTCCCAGAATGGTCCCAGAATGGTCACAAAATGGACACAAAATGTCACAGAACGGTGACAAAATGGACACAAAATGATCACAAAAATGGACACAAAATGGTCATGGACACAAAATGGACCCCCAGTGACGAGGTCTCACACTTTGATCAGTTCTGGTCCATTTGCACATTGGGGTTTAATTGTCCAGTTCCAGCCCCAGGCTGTGAGGTCCCATCCTCCTTGTTCCTCCCTCCAGCCACCCTTGTTTGTGCTGTTGGGCTGAAAGTTGTCCTTGGTGTGCAGCAGGAGCAGGATTTGTTTGGTGTGCCTGCTCTGTGGATGTGAGGCTCAGAGCTGCACCCTGGGCAGAATCTGAAATCCATGGGAGCTAAAGGAGGAGCTGGAGGAGCTCGGGATGGTGGCTGCAGCAGGGGCAGGGCTGGGAGAGATGAAGGAGAAAGGAGCTGCAAGGCACAGCTCCCTGCACGGTGATGGCTCCAGGAGACCTTGGGCTGGATCCAAACCTCATTAAATCAATAACTGTCCTCTGACTGACTGCAGCAGGCTCCTAATGAGAACAGGAATTTTCATTTAACTTTATAAATATATATATATAGATATACCTGCAGACACTTTTTATATTGTATTTTCTGACGCAGGCCAGCCCGCCCGGCTGAGACAGAGCTATGCAAATTGAAATTTGATTTGCTTTCCAGGCCGGCATTTGAGAGATAAAATAGCAAAATCTTTCTTAGGTAATTGGACAGCGGCAGAAACTGTGGGCACAAAGGGAATTTCCCTGGAGAGTGTATTTCTCTCCAGAAATGTCAGATTTGGTGGGCAAGGCTGTCGAGCTCAGAGTGAGCGGGAGCCTGACACGTTTCCAAAGGCACTGGGGTGTGGATTCTCGGGCAGTAAAATGGAACTGCTGGCTGTAGGGACGGTAATTAACCAGGGCTGTGCAAATTGCTGATGAGCCTGCCCACACCCAGCCTGGCATGCGGGGCCAGGGCCGGCAGAGGAGCCCACGGCTGGGACAGGGGACACTGTGAGGGGACACTGCAACAGGGGACAGTGCAGAGGGGACATGGCAGAGGGGACACTGCAGGGGGACACTGCAGGGGGGACATGGCAGAGGGGACACTGTGAGGGGACAGTGCAGGGGGGACAGTGCAGGTGGGGACACTGCAGGGGGGACAATTCAGAGGGGAAAGTGCAGGGGGGACAGTGCAGAGGGGACAGTGCAGGGGGGACAGTGCAAGAGGGACAGTGCAGAGGGGACAATGCAGAGGGGACAGTGCAGAGGGGACAGTGCAGAGGGGACAGTGCAAGAGGGACAGTGCAGAGGGGACAATGCAGAGGGGACAATGCAGAGGGGACAGTGCAGAGGGGACAGTGCAGGGGGGACATGGCAGAGGGGACAGTGCAGATGGGACAGTGCAGGGGGGACAGTGCAGGGGGGACAGTGCAGGGGGGACAATGCAGAGGGGACATGGCAGGGGGGACAGTGCAGGGGGGACACTGTGAGAGAACAGTGCAGAGGGGACACTGCAGAGGGGACAGTGAAACAGGGGACACTGCAGAGGGGACACTGCAAGAGGGACAGTGCAAGAGGGACAGTGCAGGGGGGACAGTGCAGAGGGGACAGTGCAGAGGGGGCACTGCAAGAGGGACAGTGCAGGGGGGACTGCAGAGGGGGCACTGCAGGGGGGACACTGCAGAGAGCCACCCCCATGGCACTGCCCTGCCTCCCCCCCGTGCCCACAGCCCATCAGAAACATCCCCTCCTGAGACCCCCTGCTCCCTCCTGTTCCCCCAGTGCCGGGGGCTGGAGCAGGCACAAAAAGAAAGGATCCAAAGCGAGGAGGTGGCACAGCTGCAGAATTCCCAGGTGTGGGGGCTCTCTCTGGAGCACAGGGAGCGAGTCCAACCCCAGCAGCAGGGCTGTGCCCTCAGTGCCCTCAGCTCTCTCAGGACTGCTCAGGCTGGCACAGGCCTCTGAGCCCATTGTGGCTGAGGAGATCCCTGGGCTCTGGTGCCGGTTTCCAGGACCTGGCAGAGCAGGAGGCACTGCCAGGAATCACTGTGGGGACACCGAGGGGTCACAGCAGGGCCCTTTCCCCCCTCTGCAGAGCCCCTGGAGCCAACACCAGCAGCTCCTGGTGCTGCTGGGGAACCACTGAGAGCGATCTGTACCCAGCCCTTTCACATTTTGGGGGAGAATATTCATTTTATTTCCATCTCCCACGCCTGGCCGATGCACTGGGAATACGAATAGAGGAGTTTAATTAGGAACCTGGTGTCGGAAGCAGCACGCCAGGCAATCAGCACATGGAAATGGAGGGCACGGTCTGGTGCCTCTGGAATGCTGGAGATGAGGTTCCAGACCTGTGGCACGGGCCAGGAGTGCACAGTCAGATGCTGGCTCAGTGAGGTCCTCGTGTGATTAAATCAGCACAGAAAATACCACCACACCCCTCTCTCACAGGGCTCCTCATCCTTCCAAAGGTCACTGCTTGTTGCCATGCTCGTGCCTGCCTGTTTTGGTTTTGGGAATTCCATTCCCAGGCACGGTGTTGAGGCACAAGGTCATGTTCTGTAAACTACCGAAGCTCCCACATCTGCTCCCAGAGGAGGGGCTTCAGTGATGGTCTCTGGAAAATGACCAGTGGTTCCCAAGGGTCCCACCTCTGGGGTGGGCACATCTGTAAATGTACAAAAGGAGTCAGGAAAATAAAGGAGGGGTCTCTTGCTTGCAAGAGCTCCACGCAGCCTCTTTGATGCACTCCCTGCCTCGTTCCTGTGCATCCCCCACAACTGCTGACCTCTGGGGCAGCTCTTGGCCATGATTTACACTCTGTCACGGTTCCTGGCGACACACCCAGGGGTTGTGTACAAACCTGGACACCAGGAACGCCTCTGGAGCACAGAGCAGGGGTTCCCACGGGATGGGGGATCCCAAGCTCCCCCAGGTCACAGCACAGGGTCACACTGTGGGGCTGAGCTGCTCCTGTAGGGGATTTGGGATTCCTCTCCCAGGTCTCTGCACACCCCAGGGGTTTCCCAGGAAGTGGGGGAGATCTCACAGCCCCCCAGGGTCACACTGTGGGGCTGAGCTGCTCCTGTAGGGGATTTGGGATTCCTCTCCCATGTCTCTGCACACCCCAGATGGATTCCCATTCCCATGGGATGGGCTCCCCAGTCCCTTGGGAGGCCCCTTCAGCCCGTGTCACAGCGGGGCAGCTACAGCCCTGAAAGGAGGCAGCAGCTCTGTTTTAACACTGCTCCAGTGACAATTGGAGCTCCCCTGAACCCTGTGTGTGGTTTCTGGGTGCTGCAGCCGAGCAGAGCTGGCAGCTCCCTCTCACATACCTGAACCAGCACATATGGCCCAGCACAGTGCCAGCAAAATGAAATGCAGGAGCTTCACAGGGGAGAATTCTCGCTGAAGGATTAAGGAGCCCACACTTGACGAGTTGCTACCCTGAGAATTATTGTTACTTTTTTTTTTTTTTTTTTTTTTTTTTTAAAGGGATAGTGCCTCTAGATAATATTAATATAAATTTTAAGCACAGGCAAAACCTCACCCAATGATCCTCACTCCCAAGCAAAATCCAGATCAGCACATTTAGGAACAGCTCTCCTTGTTTTGACTGGATTAAAACAATCCCAGTGTAAAATAAGACATTTCAGCCTGGCCTTGGAGCCAGACCTCTGAGCCAACATTGCCCCATTTCCCTCCCGAGGTCAGGAGCAGACCCAGATTTCTGTGTTTCCTCTCAGACCCTTCTGCCTCCCACGTCCCCTCTCTTTGATGATGGAGAACATCTATTTTTATGATTTGTACCACTGCACTTGGTATTTCTATGACATTTCCAACCTCTGCATCTCAAAGTGCTTTTCCAGGGTGGCTACAAGGCACCTCGCAACTTGAGATGGAAAAATTCCTGGCAGCAGCTCAGAGACAGATTCAGCTCTGCTCTGTTCAGATGGAGCCAGACCTTCCTTTTACCTGCTCTGAATTGCAAATACACCAAATCCCAGCTCCTTCTGGCTTAATACTGCTTTGTTTTCACTCGCATTTCCTGTTTGAAACGAGTGTAACGCCGTTCCCACTTTGGTAATGATCCCTCCAGTATGAAATGAAGGGCAGCAAAGGCTCCCTGTCATCCTGTGCCTGGTACAGCTCTCCTGCAGGAACTCAGAGCCTCCTGACAACGCTCATCACAGGGGGAGTGCGCCCAGGAGGAGATTTCGTGGAAGGAAGGCAATAACTGTGGGATTCAGACACTGAAACTCTGCATTTGCACAGTGAGGGATGTCTCTGTGTGCAGGGCACACCCTGAGGTTTGTCTCTGTTTGATCAGAACTCAGCTCCACCACCGACGCCTTTGGATGGCTGAAGCTCCAGCAGCAGTGAAATTCTGCCGAGCCACAGCTGAAAACCCCTGCCCAGGAGCCCCCAGGAGACCCACTCAGGGCAGCCTGCATGCTGAGCATCCAGCACTTCACCCCTGGCACTGCTCACTGCCCTTTCTGAGAGAGCTCGTTCACAGCCCAGACACAGTGTTCAGAACCCAAACACAGTGTTCAGAACCCAAACACAGCCCTCAGAACCCAAACACAGTGTTCAGAACCCAAACACAGCTCTCAGAGCCCAGACACAGTGTTCAGAACCCAAACACAGCTCCCAGAGCCCAAACACAGCTCCCAGAACCCAAACACAGTGTTCAGAACCCAAACACAGCTCCCAGAGCCCAAACACAGCTCCCAGAGCCCAGACACAGCTCCCAGAGCCCAAACACAGCTCCCAGAGCCCAGACACAGCTCCCAGAACCCAAACACAGCTCCCAGATCCCAAACACAGCTCCCAGAGCCCAAACACAGCTCCCAGAGCCCAGACACAGTGTTCAGAACCCAAACACAGCTCCCAGAACCCAAACACAGCTCCCAGAACCCAAACACAGCTCCCAGAGCCCAGACACATCTCCCAGAGCCCAGACACAGCTCCCAGAGCCCAAACACAGCTCCCAGAGCCCAGACACAGCTCCCAGAACCCAAACACAGCTCCCAGAGCCCAGACACATCTCCCAGAGCCCAGACACAGCTCCCAGAGCCCAAACACAGCTCCCAGAGCCCAGACACAGCTCCCAGAACCCAAACACAGCTCCCAGATCCCAAACACAGCTCCCAGAGCCCAAACACAGCTCCCAGAGCCCAGACACAGTGTTCAGAACCCAAACACAGCTCCCAGAGCCCAAACACAGCTCCCAGAACCCAAATGCTGCTCCCAGAGCCCAGACACAGTGTTCAGAACCCAAACACAGCTCCCAGAATCCAAACACAGCTCCCAGAGCCCAAACACAGCTCCCAGAGCCCAAACACAGTGTTCAGAACCCAAACACAGCTCCCAGAACCCAAACTGCAGCAGCACGGGTGGCGTTGGCAGGGCGCTGGGAGGGCAGGAGCCCCCAGGAGCCCCCAGCTCCTCCCTGGAGCCCCCAGCTCCTCCCTGGAGCCCCCAGCCGTGGCAGGGTCCGGGCTGGGCGCTGGCCACACGTTACTTACGGTTGAGAGGCAGGCTGGCATTGGTGGTCCCTAGCTTGTTGGCAGCGACACAAGTATAGTTGCCAAAGTGCTCCTCTGTCACATTGGTAACAGTGAGAAGGGATCTCGTGCTATAATTTTTAATAGTGATTCCTTGTTGGCCATTGAGCAGTCTAGAAAGCAAAAAGAAAAGGTCCATAACTCATGTACCACAGCCGGGGTTTGTTGATTTTGTTTTGTTTTTGTGGGGGTTTTTTTTTAGTTTTTGTTTTGTTTTGTTTTGTTTTTTGTTGTTGTTTTTTTTTTTTGTTTGTGGGGTTTTTTTGTTTTGTTTGGTTTTGGTTTTTTTGTTTGGTTTTTTTTTTTTTGTGTGTGGTGGGGTTTTTTTTGGTTTTTTTTTGTTGTTGTTTTTTGTTTTGTTTTGTTTGTTTGTTTGTTTGTTTTTGTTTGTTTGTTTGTTTTGGGTTTTGTTGTTGTTGTTGTTGTTGTTGTTGTTTTGTTTTTTTTTTTCTTTTTCCTCATGGCTCTCTGCTCTTTCCTGGTTTTACAGCCAGCCCCAGGAGCGCCCTTTGCAAGCTGCCAGTGCCCGAGCCCAGCAGAATTCCTGGAAATTCCTGGAAATTCCTGGAAACTCCTGGAAATCCCTGGAAACTCCTGGAAATCCCTGGAAATCCCTGGAAATCCCTGGAAATTTGCAGGGGCCATGGGCAGCCCTGGGGCTGGGGGTGCTGAGGAGAACGCTGCTGCCTGCGTGTCCTGCAGCTGAGAGAGGAGAAACACCCACAGCCCCTCCTGCCTGGAGGGAAACTCCTGATGCAGAGCTTGGATTTTAACCTGGGCAAACTGAAATACCCTCCCTGGGGCACAAAGGGGTGGGAGGGGGGGAATTCTTTCTAAGAGGTTTTTTGTGGTGTGCTTGCACAGCTCTGGCTGGCAGGGGAAGATCATAAACCAGAAGTGTGACTCGATGGGATGGTGACATTGTGAGCGTGGCTCTCTCAGCCCCTGGAGTTTGTGGTGCCCTTACACAGCTCTGGCTGGCAGGGGAAGATCATAAACCAGAAGTGTGACTCAATGGGATGGTGACATTGTGAGCGTGGCTCTCTCAGCCCCTGGAGTTTGTGGTGTGCTTGCACAGCTCTGGCTGGTGACAGGGAAGGGTCAGGAGCCAGAAATGTGACTCGATGGGATGGTGAGCGTGGCTCTCTCAGCCCCTGGAGTTTGTGGTGCCCTTGCACAGCTCTGGCTGGTGGCAGGGGAGGAGCAGGAGCCAGGTTTGCCGCCTTGGTTTCCTCGATGGGGCTCTACAGCTGCAAATGAGCCTTGCAATTAGGGACAAAACGCTCCAGCAGCACTGCTGAGGCAGCAGCCTGGGCAGGGCCGGGTAATGGAGCACAGCAAAAAGCCAGATCAGGACTCTCTTCTGCCAGCTTGGAGCTGCCCAGCCCAAATCCACGGGGAAAATGCAGGTGTCTGGGTACTGCTCCCAAAGCCGTGCCAGGGGCATGGCTGGGCACCAGGACAAAGCAGGAGGAGCAGCTTTAATGATGCTGTGGTAGGCAAGCCACGTCTGATCAAACAAGGAGAGGAGAAGGGGAACCGTGTTATTAAAAACTGGCTGCAGTTATTACTCATAATTCCCTCTATTTCCCAGAAGGAGCAGAGTTCTGGATTAAGGATACAATTTTTGCCTGCTATATTGAGGGATGTAATCACAGCCCCTGGGAATTATTGCCACCTTCCCCGGTTCTGTGTGAAAAGCCTGGCCAATGTGTCATTGACTGCCCTGCTGGTTGTTCTGTGAGTGCCTCTCCTGCCATCAGGTCCCTGCCCCACAGGGGCTGCTGCTCCCTGGGCAGCTGGTGTGGCTGGAATGGGCTCTGCTGGGCACAGGACCTGCCCCACCCCATGGGCACAAAGACACAGAGAAATGGGATTGCAGTGCCTGCCTCGGGGCGGGCGCTGCTCTTGGAAGGTTCATCTTTTGTCCAGAAAGAGAAAAGTTCTGTTTGTCAAATTTCTGTGGAAATCTGTCCCTTTGGCCTTTGCACATGGACAACAGTGGCTGTCCCTCTGTTTCCTGCCTCTCCTGCAGGAAATCCCAAAGGAGTTCTTCACTCCCAACCTCCCTGTTCTGTGCTGCTCCCATGCACGGGGGGCCCAGGGAAGCTGTGCCTGCCCTGGATCCCAAGGCCAGGCTGGGCACTGGGAGCAGCCTGGGGCAGGGGGAGGTGTCCCTGCCAGGGCAGGGGTGGCTCTGGGTGGGCTTTGGGGTCCTCTCCAACCCAAGCCAGTCTGGGATCCTGGAAATTCCTGGAAATTTGGAATTTTGCACCAGCTCTTTCCAAGCCAGCTCCAGCTTTTGGCCCACAACCAGAGTTTCAGCTACAACATCTCCATTTCAGTTGAAAGGTTCACCTCCCTTTTTTTTTTTTTTTTTTTCCCAGAAAAAAAAAGGGAGTGTTGGGATTTTTGCTGTGACATCTGCCTCAGAACAAGGGAGAGTGGCTGCCTGCTGTGCCTGCTGCCTTCCCCAGGCTGCCAGGGCTGCAGCTCGGGGCCCTGCCCTGTCTGGGAGGGTGTAGCCACGGTTTTGTGCCTGCCCTCTTTTGATTTCAGGAAATTCTTTTCCCAGAGACAAAACTGGTAAACGAGGGCATGTTTTATAAACTATTCTGGTTTTCACATTCCCTTCTCAAGGAGGGACTTTGCTTGATGGACCCTTTGATGTGACCAATGGGTCCAAGGGTCCCACCTCTGAGGTGGGTGTATTGTAGAAAGGTATAAAAATAGGTTTTGAGAATAAACCAGGACTCCTCTTTGGAGTCATCAGCCTTCTGATCACGACCTCACGTCTTTCTGTCGTGTCCAACAGCGACAGGAGGGGGCTGACACTGAGCTGCAAGGCAGGGATGCAAATCCAGGAGCACACAATTCCCAGAGCAGGATCTGCCCAGGCTCCTGTGCTGCCCAGGGTGTGCAGGTGCTTTTCCTGGGAATTCCCTGCTCTGTGCACTGCTCAGGGCTGAGCACACAATTCCCAGAGCAGGATCTGCCCAGGCTCCTGTGCAGGTGCTTTTCCTGGGAATTCACTGCTCTGTGCTCTGCTCAGGGCTGAGCATACAGTTCCCAGAGCAGGATCTGCCCAGGGTGTGCAGGTGCTTTTCCTGGGAATTCACTGCTCTGTGCACTGCTCAGGGCTGAGCATACAGTTCCCAGAGCAGGATCTGCCCAGGGTGTGCAGGTGCTTTTCCTGGGAATTCACTGCTCTGTGCTCTGCTCAGGGCTGAGCACACACTGATCATTTGCTCACCCAGTGAGCCCCAGGCTGCAGCAGGGTTCTGGGCTGTGTGCAGCCACCCTGCCCCTTCCCTCCCCCCTGGCCTTGTGCCACTCACAAAGGGCAGAGCCAGCTCCCCCCTGGCATTGCAGGGGTGTTTGCCACACACCCCCACAGTGCCAGCCCCCAGGCCCTGCCTCTGCTTTCAGCTCAGGGTACCTGTGCTGCTGCTCTAATTGATGAAGCCATGGTAATGAGTTTTGTCATTTCAAATCTACGTCTTGTTTGCTTGGAGAAGGAAAAAGGGAATTGATGTTTTAATATTTCATTCAGGTGGCTTTTGGGCTTTTTCCCCGTGGCTGTTTAATGCCCCAGTTCTAATTTCTGCAACCCCAGAACACAACCTGAGAGCAGACGTGGGCTCAGAGCTGGCACAGTGAGGCCACTCTGCCCTCCACGGGGAATGCTCAACAACCTTCAAAGCCACCACATTTCCAACAGCCCACCCCATCCCTGGCAGTGCCCTGGGTCCCTGGCAGTGCCCCTGGGTCCCTGGCAGTGCCCCCAGACCCCTGGCAGTGCCCCTGGGTCCCTGGCAGTGCCTCTGGGTCCCTGGCAGTGCCCCCAGACCCCTGGCAGTGCCCCTGAGTCCCTGGCAATGCCCCTGGACCCCTGGCAGTGCCCCTGGATCTCTGGCAGTGCCCCTGGACCCCTGGCAGTGTCCCTGAATCCCTGGCAGTATCCCTGAGTCCCTGGGAGTGTCCCTGAATCCCTGGCAGTGCCTCTGGACCTCTGGCAGTGCCCCTGGACCCCTGGCAGTGCCCCTGGATCTCTGGCAGTGCCCCTGGATCTCTGGCAATGCCCCTGGACCCCTGGCAGTGCCCCCAGACCCCTGGCAGTGTCCCTGAGTCCCTGGCAGTGTCCCTGAATCCCTGGCAGTGCCCTGGACCCCTGGCAGTGCCCCAGCCAGGCTGGACACTGGGGTTTTTGGAGCACCCTGGGATATTTGAGGGTGTCCCTTCCTATGGCAGGGAGGGGGGGTTGGAATGGGATAAGCTTTAAGATCCTTTCCAAGCCACCCATCTGACGTTTCTGTGACAATCTTGAGATGCTTTTATCAACCTCTCCCCCAGTTTTTCTCCAGCTCTCCCCACCCTGTGCCCCAGGGTGCACCTGTGGGAAGTTCCTGTGGGAAGCTCCTGATCAGAACTCCTGGGAGCTGAGTGATTAGGCAGAATTAGCCCTCTCTGCCTCAAGGAGCAATAACTTCAACTCAGAGCAGTCTGTTTCTGCCTCTGTGTTTAGCTTTAATGGTTATTTTATGATGAGGGGATCCCTGGGGTCTGGGAATGGTGGGTTTGGATGTACATTAATCTCAGTAGCAGCCGTGCAGTTCCCACCCCCAGAAGCCTTGTTTCAGACACTGCAGGCACAGTTTGGATTTCAGGGCTAACTCCCACTGCTGGGTTATTGAACAACCCATCCAGGTTCCCAAACAAGAGGAGTGCCAGCCCAAGGGTCTCTGAAAAGAGAGTGGTGTGAGCAGAGAACCCAGCGGGGCAGGGTGGGAATCCAGCCCTGGGGCAGAGCTGGGACCCTCTGCAGGGGCATGGAACTGCTGCTGGGAGCTCTGCCTGAGAGCTGGGTGCCCTGTCTGAGAGCTGGGAGCTCTGCCTGAGAGCTGGGTGCTCTGTCTGAGAGCTGGGAGCTCTGCCTGAGAGCTGGGTGCTCTGAGAGCTGGGAGCTCTGAGAGCTGGGTGCTCTGCCTGAGAGCTGCACCTCCTCAGCTCTGCACCAAAGCAGTGCCTGAGCTGGCCAGGGCTCATCCTGTGCTAGCCAGGGTTCATGCTGTGCTAGCCAGGGCTCATCCTGTGCTAGCCAGGGCTCATGCTGTGCTGGCCAGGGCTCATGCTGTGCTAGCCAGGGTTCATGCTGTGCCAGCCAGGGCTCATCCTGAGCTAGCCAGGGTTCATGCTGTGCTGGCCAGGGCTCATCCTGAGCTAGCCAGGGTTCATGCTGTGCTGGCCAGGGTTCATCCTGAGCTAGCCAGGGTTCATGCTGTGCTAGCCAGGGTTCATGCTGTGCCAGCCAGGGCTCATCCTGAGCTAGCCAGGGCTCATCCTGTGCTAGCCAGGGCTCATCCTGAGCTGGCTGCCCATCATCCAGCAGCAGAGGGGAGGCACTGGATCCAAAAGCAGCCCCCAAACCCCAGCTAAGGGTGTTTTCCTCTTTCCTGCAAGGGATGGGGCTCAGAGATCCCCGGCACCTTTGCAGCCATGTAGCAAGAAGGGCTGACAGCATCCCCTGAGCTGGAAGGGAGGATCATCAGAGCCCGGCTCCCGGAAGGCTGGAGCATCAGATTTGAGCCAATATTGGAGCAGCAGGGCCCAGCAGGACAGAGCTTTTCCTGCTGAGCTGAAACAATGACCAAAACAGGAGCAGAAGCACAGCTTGGGTGTCCTGAAATGCCCTGCCCTGCCTCTCCTGCTGCTGCCGTGGCACTGAACGTGCTCAGCAGAGAGGAGATTGGGCAGAGCCAGGAGCAGAAAGGTGGTCAGCGTGCTGGGAGCTGCTAATGGAAGCCAGGCTGCCCAAAGCTGATCTGAAATACTCCCACAGCAAGGGTCTTGGTGCTGCAGCTGCTCCAGGATGGGCACAACACAACCACGAGCAGCCACGGAAATGGGGTTTCACCAGCAGAGCAGGAACATGCCCAGCCCACACAGGAAAGATCAGCTCAGGAGAGAAGCTTTAGGATGTGGTGGACACAGGAAAGATCAGCTCAGGAGAAGCTTTAGGATGTGGTGGATACAGGAAAGATCAGCTCAGGAGAAGCTTTAGGATGTGGTGGATACAGGAAAGATCAGCTCAAGGGAAGCTTTAGGATGTGGTGGACACAGGAAAGATCAGCTCTAAAGAAGCTTCAGGATGTGGTGGACACAGGAAAGATCAGCTCAAGGGAAGCTTTAGGATGTGGTGGACACAGGAAAGATCAGCTCAGGAGAAGCTTTAGGATGTGGTGGACACAGGAAAGATCAGCTCCAGAGAAGCTTTAGGATGTGGTGGACACAGGAAAGGTCAGCTCAGGAGAAGCTTTAGGATGTGGTGGGATGCAATGGCTCAGCAGAGCGGGGGGAGGACAGCAGCTCGTGCTGCAGGAGGGGAGCAGCTGAGGAAGGAGCTGACAGATGGCTTTCTGTGAAAAAGGGTCATTAATATTCTCCTGCCAGCTCCCAGGTTTAATGGGATGTTCGAGCTGCAAAAACCCAGCCCTTGCAAGCTGGGAAATTCCCAAAGCTTCCCAGCTCCAAGGGACAATATCCACCTGCTTTGCACCAGCCTGTGAGCCCGAGAGGAACGAGCTCCTGCACAAGCCCAGAGCTGTGAGCCAAAGTGTCCTGCTCAAAGGTGACCCTGCAGAGATGCTGTCACTGTCCCAAAGTCCCACAGCCCCAAAGGGCAGGGGCTGCACACAAACCCAGAGCACACGGTCAGATTTTAGGGTTCAGCTTTCGGGGTTCAGCTTTTAGAGTTCAGCTTTCAGGGTTCAGCTTTTAGGGTTCAGCTTTCAGGGTTCAGCTTTCAGGGTTCAGCTTTTAGAGTTCATCTTTCAGGGTTCAGCTTTCGGGGTTCAGCTTTTGGGGTTCAGCTTTTAGAGTTCAACTTTCAGGGTTCAACTTTTAGGGTTCAGCTTTTGGGGTTCAGCTTTTAGAGTGCATCTTTCAGGGTTCAGCTTTTAGAGTTCATCTTTCAGGGTTCAGTTTTTAGGGTTCAGCTTTTGGGGTTCATCTTTCAGGGTTAAGCTTTTAGGGTTCAGCTTTTAGGGTTCAACTTTCAGGGTTCAGCACTGCCCTGACCCCCTTGGCTGCCGTGAGCTGCAGGGCTCTGCTGACCCCGGGGAACACCGTTCACACCAGCTCAGAGCCTTGCTCTCAAAGGTGAGGAAGACAAATCAAACCAGGAATTCTTCTTGCAGCTTTTCCCCAGCGCTGCTGTGGCCCTTCAGAGGCTGCAGTCCCTGCAGCACCTCTGCAGTTTGCACCCTGGCAGCACAGGAGCCACGGGGCAGCTGCTGGAAGGGGCACTGTCTTGGGTGGTGGAACCAAATACATGTGTTCTATTTTCATTTGTTAAAAAGCAGTTGGGGAGATGTTTTTCTTTATCTCTGGTAACTCAAGGGGGAGAGGCCTGAGCCCTTCTGATCATGGGCCATTGACACCTCCCCAGGCTGTACCCACCCCAGAGCGGTGCATCTGCATTTCCATCATCCCACAGTGAGATGGATCACATCCCCCTGGCAGTGGGGTGGGGGCAGGCAGCTTCTACCTGGGTAAAACTCAGACACAGGGACACGAAATCTGCCAGCTTCACCCGATTTTCTGGGAGGAAGACCAGACCCCTTCCCACCTTTCCCACCACCACTGGACCCTTCTCACCATCACTGGAGCCTTTTGCTACAAGATCACCTTCACCTCACCAGAACCACCTCTGCCACTCCAGGAGGACTCACTGTGGGCTGCTCCCAACCCCCTGACCCACAGGGTGTCAGGCTGGAGCTCTGACTCTGTCAGGGTTCTCCAAAATTGTTTGTTTGTTTGTTTGCTTGGTTTTGTTGGATGGTTTGGTTGGGTGGTTTTGTTTTCTACTCCATTTGTATTGTTAATATTCCCAGTAAAGAACTGTTATTCCTATTCCCAAAATCTTTGCCTGAAAGCCCTTAATTGCAAAATTATAGTTTGGCAGGGGTGAGGGGTTTCCATTCCCCATTCCAAGGGAAACCCCAGCTTTCCCTGGCAGAGACCTGTCTGTCCAAAGCAAGACAAGCACCCCGGGGCAGCCCCAGCCTGGCAGCAGCCCTGGCACACGAGGGGTGGGCGAGCAGTGGCTACTTACTTCCTCTCTCCTTTGAACCACTCAAAGAGCGGGGCAGGCACTCCTGCACCTTCGCAGCGGATCAGGCCGTTCCCTCCAAGCACCACACCGCTGGATTTAAGTTCCTGAATTGTGGGGGCAACTGAAAAATAAGAATTGTGAAACGGACATTGGCATCTGGACAGGCAGGTCACCCCACGCTGCTCGGCCCCTCTGCCTGCCCAAGGGGCTTTCCACTCCTGGTGCTCCAGCGTGGTCCAGGATGGTCCCACACTGCAGGTCCTGCTCCGTGTGCCTGCTGGCAAAACCCAGCTGAGACCTGGAGGGAGAGCAATCCAGTCCTGGGGAAAGCTGCTTTTCCCAGGGTGAGCCAGCAGCAATATTCATTGCAGTATTTATTTATTTATTGCAGCTAGCAGCAGCAATATTCAATCAGCTGTCAGAGTCAGGAACCCCCAGCCCTGGGGCACTGAGGGGCTCCCAGGAGCCCCTGTCACTGCAGGGCCAGCACCTCTCACCTCCTGCAGGGGCTGCAAACAGCCCCAAACCCACAGCTCAGGCGGCCTTTGACACCTCAAACCGAAGGAATAAACCTCCAAAATCACCAAAAGCCAACCACAAACGTCGGGGAGAAGAGTGACTTCCCCATCGTTCCACTGCCTATGGAGTTGTTTCAGTAAGTGCATTTTGTCTTTTTAAATAGTAAACATTGTAAATAGGCACAAACTTTTTGAGCTTAGAACTACAGACACAAATAGAGATGAAAAGCAATTGTCAGCTTTTCCGGTTGCCAGCAAAAGGAACCAGCAGCTGAAAATAAAACACAGCAAATTCCCCAGGAAAGAGATTATCAAAGGCAACAACTGCCTCCTCCTGGAACTCTTTACGTTCTCTGCTTTTAAACAATAATTTATGTGCATCATCAAAAGGCTGTAAAAACCCAACCACATCACTTATAAATAAAAATCTGTTTGCTTTTCCCCCAGCAGCTCTCCAGATGTTGCTGTGAGGTGTTTATGGGCACGTGGAGCTCTGCCTGCCTGGCTCTGCCCCCCCAGCCCAGCTCAGACCTGACCCAGGAGCTCCCCAGCAGCTGAACCACCTGAGCCCTGCTGGGCCACCCCAGCCCAGCCTGACCCTGCCAGGAGCTCCCAGAGAGGCTGGGGAGAAAGCCCAGGAGCTGCTGGCTTGGGTCATGGCCAGGATGGAGATTTGGGGGTGGCCACAGGGAGCCGCTTCCAGCCCCAGAGCAGCACTGCTGAGTGAGCCCCACACTCCTGCAGGTGCAAAGGGGCCAGGTGGGAGTGAACCAGTGAATGTTTCCAGCCCTGGGAACAGGTGCACACCTGGTTTCACCTGGGTGTGGTGGGTGATGATGGGATGGGCGCAGCTATCTCAGCTCTGTAGCTGAGCATTGCTGTAATTCCAGCAAACCCCATCAAATCTCTCTGGCAACTGTAAATAATGACTGAGAGGTGCTAAAGCCTCCTGCAGCCTGATCCCTCCACCCCTGCCCTCTGCACTGCCTTTGGCACTCCCAGCTTCCCTGGGAGTCACCCCAAACCCTCCTGATGGGATCTGCCTGGCTGTGCCCACCCTGGGCAGTGCTGTATTTCCTTTTATTTGTAGAATTTAAAATGTAATGGAGGGATATTTTCAGATAGAAGACAGAAGGGACGTCTGAAATTCCTGAACTAAAGATTTCTGATCAGGAACCATTAAGCTTTTGAGGGTCTAAATCTCCAGAAGACAGATTTCCAACATACATCTGGACTTTGTGGAGTCCCACAGATAACCTGTATGCTTAGGGAGGACTTGAAACCAAAATGAATATTTGAACCATGCATTAGCTCATTTAAATATGTAACACCAAGACTTTTAAATACCAAGGAATTTAGAATGGGCAGTGTGTGTTGCTTTGCACCCTCAGCTGAGAGCTAGCTTATTCTGTCTCCTTAATTGTCTATTTTTATTCTATTTTATTTTATTTTTATTGAACTTATAAATTAATATAAAAAGGTGAAATGTTGTTTTTCACAAAGGGATGAGCAAAGGCCTGAGCCACCTCCTGAGCTCCTGTTTCTGAGGATCCCCAGCCTGCTGCTCCCCCCTGGGCCTGCTCACCTTCTCCTTCTCTTCTGGGGCTTTGGGGGGTGGTGTTGTTTTGGCTGGCTGGCTGTTTCTCACACAGAAGCAGCACATCCCTGCTTCAGGAGGAGGTGGTGCATGAAAAGCTGCAGCTCACTGCTGCTGCTGCTGCTCAGGCAGCTGGGGAGGGGAAGCCAGCTGCATCCCTGCTCCAGACAACAATCCAGCCTCTGCTGCCCGTTTGGAAACTGCTGGAAAACCTCTGGGGAGGATGTTTTCTCAGATCTCCCTTTGAGGAGGACTTCAGCTCCTGTCTGTTCGGAACAAGAACTGAAATCAATGTTCCCTGCTCCAGGAAATCCCTGGTCGATGCAGGCATGGAAACACAAAGCGGGGATTGTCGGAGCCACCATTCTCTTGGATTTATCACTGCCAGGTTAAATTATGAAATAAATCATAAAACCGTGGCTTTTAGTCCAAAGACAAACTGTGGGATGTAGCCCTGTTCCCGGAGCACCGACCAGGGAGCCAAGAATCCATCAGCCCTGGGAGGCTGAGTATTGGAAAGCACGCTGGTGGTGTCCGATGAGAGAGATGATCTGAAGAGCAGGATGCTCTTTGGGACACGTGGTTTATTGGTCGTGGTTTATTGGTCGTGGTTTATTGGTGGTGGTTTATTGGTGGTGGGAAGGCAGCCTGACTGGGGAAGAGTCCAAAGGTCTAAAGGGACAGGGATCCAGGGGAGCCAGAGCCCGAGTTCCCTGTTACATTCCATTTTAACCCTTTCTATCGTGAAAATTCTAATGAGCATCAACCAATCACCTCAAGGTACAAACCCTACAGAATTTACATACAGCCTGTAGGGACTGCTATATTACCATACTAATCTACATGCTAAAAACCTGAAAAACCACCTTTTCCCTGCTACCTGAGAAGGTCCAACCCTTTATTCATCCTTTTGTCTTGGCAGGGGTGTCACTGAATCACCCAGCCCAGTCTTTTCAGCTGGTTTAATCGCCCTCTTCCTGCCCAGCACCTTACAGTTCAAATTTTGCTTTTAATTCTATTCCTCTTGTAGGCTTCATACTCTTAGAATCTTTTACTAATAAATCATCTCTGCAGGGCCGAGCTACTTCATCCTCTCCAACAGCTGAGCAGCTCCAGGTGAGGTCCCACAGCCCAAACCCGCTGCTCACTGAGCTCTGCCCTGGAGAGGCAGACTTCTATTGGATTAAAAGCAAAAATAATTCAGGTGTCATTTCTTAATTGGACAGTTTGCGCTTAAAAGGCCTTGTAAAGAGACAGAGACAGAGACAGAGACAGTTGTTTCCCTCCCAAACAACTGGGAGGAGAAATCTGGTGAAAAAGCAGCTGAGGCTGAAGGGAGGGGTGGGACAAGTGAGCCCCCAGCTCCTCAGGCAGCTGTGTGGGAAGGGGCTCCCGCTGGCTCTGGGGGCTGTGGAGCACCTCCTTAGAAATGACAATAAACAGCCAGCAGGGAAATAACACCTCGGCTCAAAGACAGGGAGCAGCAGGAGGGAGGGAAGGCTGGGAGAGCAAGGCTGGGAGAGGCTGCAGGAGGAGGGAAGGGGTGGCAGCCCCCCAGGGCTCCCAGGGCAGGATTATCCAGACAAATCAAGGGCCAGAAGAGACACTGCAATGAAACCTAGCGGGGATGTTAACAAGAAAACCCGGCGTAAAACTAATAATTTAAAACGTATTTGTCATTTCTGGGTCTCCTAAATAACGGTTAAACGAAATGACAGAGGGGAAATGTGATTATCTGTCAGCAGCACTGGCTCCTGCGGCTCAGATCCGGAGATTTTCTCCCCACAGCGGCTCCGTGCTCGGGCTCCTGCCACAGTTCATCCCTGCAGAGCAGGGCACTTCAAAGAAATGCTTAATTCCTGCCTTGGAAATGAGTTACAGGAACTGCCTTCATAGCAATTTCCCCAGTGCCTGTAAGTGCCTTGCTGGGAAAGGTTTTTTTGGGGGGGGTGTGCTGGGAGCTGCAGCCTCACGGGAGAGTTTCCCATGGCCTGCAGGTCTGTCCCTGTGGGACAGGACAGGGACAGCTGGCCCTGAGCCCAAACACACCTTTATCACCCCCAAATACAGAGTGATGGAGCCCTCAGGGGGGTCTGAGCCCAAACACACCCTCATCATCCCAAATACAGAGTGATGGAGCCCTCGGGGGGGCCCTGAGCCCAAACACACCTTTGTCACCCCAAATACAGAGTGATGGAGCCCTCAGGGGGCTCTGGGCACAAACACACCTTTGTCACCCCAAATACAGAGTGATGGAGCCCTCAGGGGGCTCTGGGCACAAACACACCCTCATCACCCCAAATACAGAGTGATGGAGCCCTCAGGGGGGTCTGAGCCCAAACACACCTGTATCACCCCAAATACAGAGTGATGGAGCCCTCAGGGGGGTCTGAGCCCAAACACACCTTTGTCACCCCCAAATACAGAGTGATGGAGCCCTCAGGGGGCTCTGGGCACAAACACACCTTTGTCACCCCAAATACAGAGTGATGGAGCCCTCAGGGGGGTCTGGGCACAAACACACCCTCATCACCCCAAATACAGAGTGATGGAGCCCTCAGGGGGCTCTGGGCACAAACACACCTGTATCACCCCAAATACAGAGTGATGGAGCCCTCAGGGGGCTCTGGGCACAAACACACCTTTGTCACCCCAAATACAGAGTGATGGAGCCCTCAGGGGGCTCTGGGCACAAACACACCTTTGTCACCCCAAATACAGAGTGATGGAGCCCTCAGGGGGGCTCTGGGCACAAACACACCTTTGTCACCCCAAATACAGAGTGATGGAGCCCTCGGGGGGGTCTGGGCACAAACACACCTTTGTCATCCCCAAATACAGAGTGATGGAGCCCTCAGGGGGGTCTGGGCACAATCATGCCCTCATCATCCCCAAATACAGAGTGATGGAGCCCTCAGGGGGGTCTGAGCCCAAACACACCTTTGTCACCCCAAATACAGAGTGATGGAGCCCTCAGGGGGGTAATTTCTCAATAAAACAATTTACCCTTTAAAAACCTTATAAAAATATGTCTCCATTTTTAATTTAGTAACTAAAAGTGCTATCAAACTCACAATATATATGATATGATATGATATGATATGATATGATATGATATGATATGATATAATATTATAATATAATATAATATAATATAATATAATATAACATCGTAACAACATAACACAATATAATATAACTAATATTTTAATTGATATATAAATAAATATAAACACACAAATATTTTAGTATTGCAATTAACAATGCGAGAAAATAGAAATTATTAGTAATGCAATAAAACTAATATATAAATCAATAAATGAATAGATAGATATTTTAATATTCATTAATTAACCAATAATGTAATACAAATAAAAGTTAATCATCGTCCAAATCCAAACAAAAAATACCATCTCCCTCCTTTCATCCCAACTCTAAAAACAAAACAAACCCAAAACCAACCAAAAAAGCAAAAAAAACCCCAAAAAACAAACAAACAAAAAACCACCAAAAAACAAAAAAAAACCCAAAAAACAAACAAACAAACAAACAAAAACCCACCAAAAAACTAAAAAAAAAAAACCAAACAACCCAAACAACCCAAAAAAAACCCAAAAAAACCAAAACCAAAACCAAAAACCCAAACCAAACTAAACCAAAAAAAAAAACACAAACAAAAAAAAAAAACACAAAAAACCCCCACCACAAAAATCCCTACACCTGCCATGGCAGGGGGGGGATGAGATGGGATTTAGGGTCTCTCCCAACCCAAACCAGCCCCTGGTTCTGACTCTGCACATCTGAGCTCCCCTTGACGTGGAAACCCAAACTTGACCCCCCAAGCTGTGTTTAAAACCCACCCCAAGACCTGCTGGAGCCGGCCCCCACCCCGAACATTCCCACTTTGCTTCCCAGAGCCCAAAGGAAGAGCTCAACCCCCGGCATTCCCAGGCCCAGGAATGCACCCAGCCCAGCCCCAGCAGGTTTCCTGTCTTAACATTTTAATGAGCTTCGGGACTTTCATGCACGTTAGTTATGTTGCCCTAATTACTCATTATAATTCTAATGTGCATTTTATATTTAATTACAATGCTTATAAAGATTTGGTATGGGCAGTAAATTATTATAACTAGCATGTGCATAATGATTACGAGCTGAATTTATTAACTTTTACACCAGCATTCAGGGCTGGAAACTTTCAATTTCACCTCTGTGAGCCCCCATATTGTCTGATTAAACCAACATTTCTGCGGCATTAATTGTAAATGTCAAGGAAAAAAAAAAAGATCTTTTATTTTCCCTGTTTTCATCAGCTTTTAATTTGGCATCCTAATGTCATCTTTTGTTAGTGAAATTGCTTTCCGGGGTGTTAAGATAAAAAAAGTCCAGGTAAGAGAACAGGTTTTCTGAGATGTGTTTTTGTGCTCAGAAAAACAGATATCAGCAATATTCAAATGTATTCTTCTCTCTCTCTCTCTCTGCACCCTCTGAGTGTTTCACCAACGCAGTAACAAGTCAGACAGCTTTTACTTGTGCTTTATATAATTAAGATGGGCTTTCCATACTCGGGGTTATTCAATTTTTTCTCATTTATTCCGAGCAGCAGCCCTGCCTCTCCCCAGATTAATGGAGTGGTTTAATAAGGGCTCCTCACTCAGAGCCTTCCCTGCCGTGCAGAAATGTAACCACGGGTCCTGCCATGTTGTGATTTTCGGGAAATTCTTTCCCAGGCACTGCAGTCACTGCTTGTCGTGTTTGGGTTTTCTGAAGTTTTTTTCCTAGGGACGAAAACTGGTACACAAGGTCGTATTTTCTAAACTCTCTTGTTTTTCACATTTCTCTCCTAAGGAGGGACTTTGCTTGTTGACCCTTGGTGTGACCAATGGTTCAAAGGATCCCACCTCTTAGGTGGGCACATTGTAAAAAGGGATAAAACAGGTTTGGACAATAAACCAGCCCCTTCTTGGGAGCATCAGCCTTCTGAGCAAGACTCTTGTCTTTCTTCGTGTCCAACAACTGCTCCCCAAAACCTGCTCCTCTCTCCTCAGCTGGAGGAGTGCATTGTGTCCCCCCAAATCCCTGAGTGAGATCTGGGACCTCACAGGGCACATCTGCTCCCCAAAACCTGCTCCTCTCTCCCTCAGCTCCAGCTGGAGGATTGCATTGTGCCCCCCAAATCCTTGTGTGGGATCTGGACCTCACAGGGCACATCTGCTCCCCAAACCACTCCTCTCTCCCTCAGTTCCAGCTGGAGGATTGCATTGTGTTCCCCCAAATCCCTTTGTAGGATCTGGGATCTCACAGGGCACATCTGCTCCCCAAACCTGCTCCTCTCTCCCTCAGCCCCAGCTGGAGGAGTGCATTGTGTCCCCCCACACCCCTGCCTGCTGTGCCATTTATGGGTTTGGACAGAAAACCTCCCGGTGCTGAGTGCAAAGCTGAAAACTCCCCCCCCAGTCATTGTGACGTGGGTGGAAAACACAAAAATCAGCAGCACAAAATAACAGTTAATAAATAATGGGCAGCCAGACGGGAAATCTGGACAAGCTGTTTCACAGGTATTTCAGGGATAAATAAAAAGAGGAAAGAACTTAATGAAGCCTCCCCAAAGCAGCAAAGCAAACAAAGGCCTAGAGGGAGCTGCAGAAGAAGAGGCAAGTTGGAAGAACTGCTTTGTTTCTCTGCCCATCGGGGTTTATCCCACCGCTGCATCTCTTTAATCCTTTTATTTTCCAGCAAAGCACTGCTCTGCCCGTCTCTGATCCCCGAGTGAAGGAGCTGCTCCCGGTGGGAACACAGCCCCTCCCAGAGCAGCATCCAAGGAGAGCAGCTCCAGCCCCGGGCTGGCATTGCCCCGTGTGCCTGCAGCAGGATCCGGGACAAAACAGGGATTGGGAGCCCTGGCAGGAGCCAGAGATCAAACAGGGATTGGGAGCCCTGGCAGGAGCCAGAGCAGCAGATCCAGGACCAAACAGGGATTGGGAGCCCTGGCAGGAGCCAAACAGGGACCAAACAGGGATTGGGAGCCCTGGCAGGAGCCAGAGATCAAACAGGGATCAAACCCGGACTGGGAGCCCTGGCAGGAGCCAGAGATCAAACAGGGATCAAACCCGGATTGGGAGCCCTGGCAGGAGCCAGAGCAGCAGCAGATCTGGGCTCAAACACGGACTGGGAGCCCTGGCCCCGGGGGAGTGGATGCTCCCCACTCTCAGCTGTGCCCAGGAGGCTCAGGGTGGATTTTGGGAAAGGTTCTTCCCCCAGAGGTTGCTGGGCACTGCCCAGGCTCCCCAGGGAATGGTCCCGGCCCCAGAGCTCCAGGAGGGTTTGGCTGCCAGGGATGCCCAGGGTGGGATTTTGGGATCTGGATCCCGTGGGTCTCTCCTAAGGCAGGACATCCCATGGCTCTGTGACTCAGCCCCAGCTGCCGGGACTCCCCTCCCCTTGCCCAGTCCCGCCTGACAGAGCGATCCTGCACCACGGGAATGTTCCCATGAGCAAATCCCCCTGCACTCCCCACTGCCAGGAGCCTGGGGACCTGGGGGGACAGCGGGGACAGCAGCACCTCAGAGCCACCAGATCCTCGGCCAGGGGCACCACCCTCCCCGGGAGGGGACAAACACCAACCCAGGGGAGACCTGCACACCACAACTGGGAGTGCCAGTCTGCCTGGGGGGCCGGCAGGGAAAAGGAATCTCAGCATCCCAGAGGGGCACTGAGGAGGGGGAGAGGGACAGGGACAGGGACACTGCCACCAGCCCAGAGGGGACAGCTGGCCCCGAGCCTGGCTGCCAGCACACAGCAGCGCTTTGCCTTCCCTGCTTCCCTCCCTCCAAGGAAGAGAAAAGCAACGGACTACAACGAATTCCAGGAATTACTAAGCGGATCTTTTGGCAGGAAAGTTGAGAAGAAAATGAATTAAAAGCAAGCTGGTAGCTTTCCAAGGCAAGGAAGTTTGGAAGGAAGAAGCCAAGTGCCTGAGGGTGGCTGGGGAGTGCAGGCAGAGCCCTCCCTGCTGCAGCCCCCCAGGAGCAGGGCAGGCAGGGGACACCCAGGGCAGGGAGAAACCACCTGGGCTCACCTGCACCTTCTTGGGGTCACCCTGGCCCCAAACACCCACCTGTGCCCCCCTCTGCAGCATGGTCCCCCCCCAAAGCCCAGCACAGTCACCACCAAACCCCTGAGCCCGGCTCAGCTGCAGCTCCTGAGGGATGTCTCACCCTCACTGATCACCTGGGCTCACACTCAGCCAGCACCTCCCAGGGGTGCCCCACGGCACCCACGCCTGATCCAGGGCCAGGCACTCCCCAGGCTCAGGGGGGCAGAAGGGATTTGGCCCAGCAGAGCTGCAGAGGGGGAATGAACAGCACAGGAGGGGATTTGCTGGGGTGCACTGAATGTGCAGCACAGGAGGGGACAGAGGGGATTTGCTGGGGTGCACTGAATGTGCAGCACAGGGGACAGAGGGGATTTGCTGGGGTATCCCAAATGTCCAGCACAGGAGGGCAGAGGGGATTTGCTGGGGTGCACTGAATGTGCAGCACAGGAGGGGATTTGCTGGGGTGCACTGAATGTGCAGCACAGGAGGGCAGAGGGGATTTGCTGGGGTGCACTGAATGTGCAGCACAGGAGGGGATTTGCTGGGGTGCACTGAATGTGCAGCACAAGAGGCAGAGGGGATTTGCTGGGGTGCACTGAATGTGCAGCACACAGGGGGCAGAGGGGATTTGCTGGGATGCACTGAATGTGCAGCACAGGAGGGGATTTGCTGGGGTGCACTGAATGTGCAGCACACAGGGGGCAGAGGGGATTTGCTGGGGTACCCCGAATGTGCAGCACAGGAGGGCAGAGGAATCAGCTCTGGCCCAGCTCTGCCATGGGCCAGGCTTGCAGTAACCAGCCAGAGGTGCAGCAAAGCAGATTTAGGGATGCTGAGACAGAGCTGGAACACCTTGTTTGAGGGAGAGGTCAAGGTGCTCCTCCTGTTTTTTCGTTTTAAAGGCTGGCAGTGTGACTGCTGACACCTGGACAGCAGCACCCACCTGAGCCCCCAGCTCCTTCCCAAGGCTGGGATTCCTGTGCTCTCTGAGGTCCTGGCACAATTAAGCAAGCACCAGAACCAATTCCTTCCCTCATTCCTGTGGACAAGCACGTTGTGTTCAAAGTGAAATCCATTACTCAGCACCACGGGGAAAAATCAGAAATCACACTCTGGTTAGCCCCCAGCAGGAATGGAACCCCCAGACCCACAGTTCAGCACAAAAACGAGGTGAGGACCAACCCTGGCATTTAGGGAAAGGACTCCAAAGGCAGAAGCAGAACTTTTCTGCAGCTGGGGTGAGATTTGCTCCACGGCACATCCCCCCCAGCAGGCAGGTGAGCCCCCCAAACGCTGCTGCCAGGGCCAGCACTCATTACTGCTGGATAATAAATGGAAGCATAAGTCAGAGTTAGCACCGAACAGATTGTTTGGGGTTGCAAAGACAGCAGCTGTCACAGCTTGACAGCTTTCTTGTTAGTGAATCAGCTTTCCTGACAGTCTTTTTGATTGAAAACCCCTGTTCCCTGACAGAGTGTTGGAGCTGATGTACATATGTAGCTGGTGAAGGAGGAGAGGGAGCCATGGAAGGTCTCGAAGCTCTTGCTGGGCACTGAAAAGAAGAGAAGTTTCCATCAAGGGAGGGCTTGGCTGCCCCTCCCCGGCAGATGTGAGCGGGTGGGGAGGGCTCAGCTCTGCCGGGAGGTGACAGTGGCACACCCAGAGCCTCAGGGGCTCTGCTGGGAGCACCAGAGCCACCGAGATCCCGGCTCGGTGCCTCCACTGCCGGCAAGGCTCTGTGTGATGAGAAATGAAACTGTAACTTAAAAATAAACCAGAAAAATCCTGCCTCGGTGTGACTCTGACAGGGATTGCCCAGGCTCCAGCCCAGGGGGGAGCCCCTGGTGGGCACCACAAACGTGCTGGGCTGTCCCTGGTGGGCACCACAAACACCCTGGGCTGCCCCTGATGGGCACCATGAACACCCTGGGCTGTCCCTGCCCCTGATGGGCACCACAAACACCCTGGGCTGTCCCTGGTGGGCACCACGAACACCCTGGGCTGCCCCTGATGGGCACCATGAACACCCTGGGCTGTCCCTGATGGGCACCATGAACACCCTGGGCTGCCCCTGCCCCTGATGGGCACCATGAACACCCTGGGCTGCCCCTGATGGGCACCATGAACACCCTGGGCTGTCCCTGATGGGCACCATGAACACCCTGGGCTGTCCCTGCCCCTGATGGGCACCATGAACACCCTGGGCTGCCCCTGGTGGGCACCACAAACACCCTGGGCTGCCCCTGATGGGCACCATGAACACCCTGGGCTGTCCCTGATGGGCACCACAAACACCCTGGGCTGCCCAGTTCAGCCCAGTTGGTGCTCCTGGGCCAGCCCCTCCCTTGCCAAGGGTGTCACACCTTCCTGGGGAGGGGACAGCGGATCCCTGGGCACACACCTGGCTGTCCCCGGGAGCTCCCCAGCCGGGGAATTGCTGCCTGGAGGAACAATTCCTGCTCTGTCCCCCCTCCCAGTGCTCCCGGCAGGTGCAGGAGCGGCAGAACACGTGGATGCCGGCACAGCTGGTGTTTCACGGAGCTTTGCTCCACAGGCAGGGGAAATGGAGCACTTGGAAGGGAATTTTCCCCAGTGAGCTGGATTCTCGGGATTCCTGTGTGACAGCAACCAAAACCGCGGGCTCTGTGATGTCCTGGCTGTGCCTGGAGGCACCATCACACAGCCTGAGGTGCACAAAATGTCACTCCAGCCCCAAACCAGGCTGCTTGTATCTGAGCAGAGCAGCAGAGGTGGACAGGAGCAGCTTTCTGGACTGTGATGCCCGGGCAGTGAGGCTGGAAGCTGTTCCTTGCCTCCTGCAGCCCCAGCAGCGCTTTGTTTTTAAGGTCTCGAAGCAAAAGGGGACATCCCCCAGCTCCTGCAGCTCCCACCACAGCCTTGCCAGCACAGGGGGTGTTTGAACCCCAGCCCTCCCTCCAGGAGAGATCAGCTTGTCCTGATACCATCACAGCACGTTCCTAGCGCAGAACCATTTCAAACTGCAATTACTGCGATTAAAATAATCATAATAATAATAAAATAAAAATCAATCAAGGGATGGCGAGTTGCACGAGGCTGACACTGCTCAGAGCTGGCTGTGTTTGTGACCCCAGCTGGTGCCAGCAGCTGCACTCAAAGCCCTCCGAGCATCACCTGTTGGGGAGGATGAAGTAGCTCGGCCCTGCAGAGATGATTTAGTAGTAAAAGATTCTAAAAGTATGAAACCCACAAGAGGAATAGAATTAAAAGCAAAGTTTGAACTGTAAGTTGCTGGACAGGAAGAAGGTGATTAGACAGCTGAAAAGGACTTGGCTGAGTGAATCAGTGACACCCCTGCCAAGACAAAAGGATGAATAAAAGGTTGGACCTTCTCAGGTATCAGGGATAAGGTGGGTTTCACAGGTTTTGGTCTGTAGAGTAGTATGGTAATGCTGTAGTTCCCATAGGCTGTATGTAGATTCTGTAAGTTTTGTATCTTAAAGTGATTAGTTAATGCTCATTAGAATATTCACGATAGAAAGGGTTCAAATGGAATGTAACGAGGAGCTCGGCCTCTTTGTGCACCTTCCCTTGGACCCTCTTGACTTTGCACTGGATCCCTGGACCCTTCCCCAGTCAGGCTGCCTCCCCACGACCAATAAAGCCCGTGTTCCAAAGAGCATCCTGATCTGCAGATCATCTCTCTCGCCGGACACCCAGCGTGCTGTCTAATAATCACCTCCCAGGCCCTGCAAGGGGCAGGGAGGGCTCAGCCCTGGCCCCACAGCCCCAGGGGTGATGCAGTGACGGGCAGGAGCACTGCTCTGCGGCCTGCTGGCTGTTTTCAGCGATTGTTTTTTGCTGAAGAGTGATCTGGGCAAGGGAGCACTCCTGGAAGCTGGAGAGCTCTCCATTAATTTTGGCTCTAGCCCCGAGTCCAACACAGCTCTGCTCCAAATTGCTGCTTCAAAGGCAGCAGCTCTTCAGAGATGACTCATTGCTGTTAAAGCCTCATCTTCCTGGGCTGTGTTTGAAGTGGGATCACCTGCGGGCTGCAGAGGGGAAAGGGCAGCAGCTCCAGGCAGGGCTGGCTGCGCTGGGAGCTCCTCCTCAGCCCCTCAGGCTGGGCTTTGACAGCCAGCCCCAGACAGGGGCTCCCAGCAGCTCTGAAGGTGAGGGGAGCTGCCCACCAACCCCTGAGGGAGCCAAATCCACCGAGAGGAGCATGTCCTGCTGTCCCTGGCCTGGAGAGGAGCACGTTCTGCTGCCCCTGGCCTGGAGAGGAGCACGTTCTGCTGCCCCTGGCCTGGAGAGGAGCACGTTCTGCTGTCTCTGGCCTGGACAGGAGCACGTTCCTGCTGTCCCTGGCCTGGAGAGGAGCACGTTCCTGCTGCCCCTGGCCTGGAGAGGAGCACGTTCTGCTGTCCCTGGCCTGGAGAGGAGCACGTTCTGCTGCCCCTGGCCTGGAGAGGAGCACGTTCTGCTGTCTCTGGCCTGGACAGGAGCACGTTCCTGCTGTCCCTGCCCTGGAGAGGAGCACGTTCTGCTGCCCCTGGCCTGGAGAGGAGCACGTTCTGCTGCCCCTGGCCTGGACATGAGCATGTTCTGCTGTCCCTGGCCTGGAGAGGAGCACGTTCTGCTGTCCCTGGCCTGGAGAGGAGCACGTTCTGCTGTCCCTGAGGCCAGGAGGGGCACCAGAGGCTTCAGCAGACACGGATGTGCAGAGGTGTCCAGAACCTCGTTGGAACCTTCGTTTGACTTTGGAAGGACACCAAGAGTAGAGCAGCAGATGGAAACCTCCCCAAAAGCCATTCATGAGTTTTCCTGCCCACAGGTTCAGGGGCTGGTCCCACACTTTGACCACCAATGAAAGGTCCCACATTTTCACACCAATGAAAGTCCCACACTTTGACCAACAATGAAATGTCCTACAATTTCACACCAATGAAAGGTCCCACTTTTTCACCAAAAATGAAATGTCCCACATTTTCACCAAAACTGAAATGTCCCACACTATGACCAACAATGAAAGATCCCACACTTTCACCATCAATGGAAGGTCGCACACTTTAACCAACAAGGCCAAAAATCCCTTCAGGAATGCTCCCTGAGAGCTGAGCAGGCAGCAAAACCCCTGGCAGGGAATCCTGGCTCCCAAAGCCGATGCTGACCTTAACCCCAACCCCTAAACTCAGTCAGGGGTGTAGAGATGGAGCTGCAAACCAGCAGCTGCTGAACCCAGCAATAATCATAGACATTGATTTCTGCCTCAGGAGAAGCCCACCTCCTCCCCTCGCCTTTATTAGAGGGAGGTGGAAATCGGAATTAAATTGCTCTGAGCAGTTTTGTACTTGGTGCCAAAGCAGAGGAGGACTGAGACATCCAGAAAAAATGTGTGGGCTTTGTCTTCGTATTTTAATAATTGAACGGAGGCGATTTCCCTTCCTGAACCCAAACTGAAAACCTTGCCAAGGAGATGCTGGTCTTAGGTCAGGAAAATGCACCAAAAACCACCCCAAAACAAACGAACAAAAAAACCTGCCCCAAAAATTCACAAAAAAAAAACCCCAAAAAACCAACCCAACCCAACCAACCAACCAAACAAACAAAAAATCAACAAAAACAAACAAACGAACAAAAAACCAAAAACAAACCCAAAAAAACAAACAACACAGGGAAAAAAAAACCCCAAACCAAAAAATTCTCAAAGAAGTCACAAAAATCCCCCCAAAATTCCCCCAAAAACCCAAAAAAAAAAAAAAAAAACCAAACCAAAAAAAAAACCCAAAAAATCCCTAAACCCCAAAAATTCTCAAAAAATCCTCTGAAAAAAACAAAAAAACGAAACGAAAAAAAACCCCAAATTTTTCAAAAAGTCACAAAAATCCCCAAAAAAATCCTTCCAAAAACCCTGGAAAAAAAAATATCCCCAAACCCCCAAATTCTCAAAAAATCCTCTCAAAAAAAAAACCCCAAAAACCAGAGAAAAACCTCCAAAATTCTCAAAAAAGCCACAAGAACCCCCAAACGGTTGACACAAGGCATTTCCTGGGAAAGCAGAGCCAGGGTGACACGTCCCGGGGTTGGGGCCCGGCCGAGCCCTGAAGCCCCGGAGTGTTTTCCCCCAGGAGATTTAAGGGTCCAGATATAATTAGGCCGGCGTGGCTCGTTCAGGATGTCTGATTTCAAAGTAAAATCCGAATATTCTCCTTAATGCTATGCAAAGCACCATAGCAACAGCGAGGAGCCTTCGAAGAAATGCTAATGAGGGGAGAAATGCTAATGAAGGGAGAAATGCTAATGAGGGGAGCTGTTCTGCACAGCCCGGCCTGGCCAAGCGAAAACAAACACCCCACTTAAAATTCCTGACAGGGAGCTCCGCACATTCCCGCAGCAGAAAAACCCCGCGGCGAGAAATTCCTCATCAAAGCGCCCCAGAAATTCCTTATCAAAGCAAAGCGCCCCAGAAATTCCTTATCAAAGCACCCTAGAAATTCCTTATCAAAGCAAAGCGCCCCAGAAATTCCTCATCAGAGCACCTCAGAAATTCCTTATCAAAGCAAAGCGCCCCAGAAATTCCGTATCAAAGCAAAGCGCCCCAGAAATTCTTCATGAAAGCACCCCAGAATTCCTTATCAAAGCATCCCAAAAATTTCTTATCAAAGCACCCCAGAAATTCCTCATCAGAGCACCCCAGAAATTCCTTATCAAAGCAAAGCACCCCAGAAATTCCTTACCAAAGCACCCCAGAGATTCCCTATCAAAGCACCCCACAAATTCCTTACCAAAGCACCCCAGAAATTCCATATCAAAGCATCCCAGAAATTCCTTATTAAAGCACCCCAGAGATTCCTCATCAGAGCACTCCAGAGATTCCTTATCAAAGCAAAGCACCCCAGAAATTCCTTACCAAAGCACCCCAGAATTCCTCATCAGAGCACCCCAGAATTCCTTATCAAAGCACCCCACAAATTCCTCATCGAAGCACCCCAGAAATTCCCTATCAGAGCACCCCGGAAATTCCTCATCAAAGCAAAGCACCCCAGAGATTCCTTCCCAAAGCAGCCCAGCGGGAGGGGCACTGTGGGATCTGCCCGGGAGTGGAACAGACTCCCCAAACCCCTCAGGCTGGCTGAACACTGCTGGAAGGGCTGGGATGCCCACCCAGGGGCACTGGGCAGGGCCATAGCCCAGGGGATGTGGGACCTGCAGGGGATGTGGAGCACACAGAAAAAGGGGATTCAGGTGGGAACAAAGCCCCACAGAGGGATGATTTGCTGAAGAACACAAGTGCATGGAAAGGAAAGGGTTAAATCCCAGGATCTGCTGAGCTGGAGGGGATCCACCCACGAGGACCACAGAACCCAGCGCTGAGCCCTGCACAGGACACCCCCACGGGTCACCCTTTTTCTGGGAGCATCTCCAAACTCTTGGACCCTGCCAGGCTTGGGACAGAACCATCCCAAACACAGGATTTTACCAATTCAGTGACCCCAGTTCAGTGTCCCCAATTCAGAGACCCCAATTCAGTGACCCAAGCTTGGGAACCATCCCAAACACGAGATTTTACCAATTCAGTGACCCCAGTTCAGTGACCCCAATTCAGTGACCCCAATCCAGTGTCCCAGGCTTAGGACAGAACCATCCCAAACACAGGATTTTACCAATTCAGTGACCCCAGTTCAGTGTCCCCAATTCAGAGACCCCAATCCAGTGTCCCAGGCTTGGGACAGAACCATCCCAAACACGGGATTTTACCAATTCAGTGACCCCAGTTCAGTGACCCAAGCTTGGGACAGAACCATGCCAAACAAGAGATTTTACCAGTTCAGTGACCCCAATTCAGTGTCCCAGGCTTGGGAACCATCCCAAACATGAGATTTTACCACATCAGTGACCCCAATGCTTTGTTTTGTATTCCAGGTGAAGACAAGGGAAGAACAATGCAGTGAATTCTGGGACAAACCAAACTGACACTGAAGGAACTCAGCCCAGTGAGCTTCAGAAAAGCCATTCAAAGGCTGAATGAAGGCAGCTCAGGGCTGCAGTGAAGGTCCCCAGCCTGGGGGAAGCTGTGCCAGGCAAGGAGAGCACAGGAGGAGCCAGGCAATGCCAGTCCATCTCCAGTGCCCCTGGGAATGCTGCTCAGGTGAGCAGGGGTGTTGGCAGCACCTGGATGAGGAGATGAGCTTGGCCAGCAGGTTCCTCAGGAAGGGGCTGTGGCAGCCCAGCAGCTCCAGCTGGGTTTGAGCCCAGCTCCCAGGCACAGCCCAGCTGAGCTGGGCTCAGACCTGGCTGCAGGTGTCTGCAGAGCCCTGCTGACATCCCCTGCTGGGCACCAGTGCTGCTGGGCACCAGTGCTGCTGGGCAGGGCTCGGTGACACCACAGCCAGAGATGGGGACCTCAAAACCAGCCCGGGAAATGGAAAAAGCAGCCTGAAAACCGGGCAAACCCACCCAGGAACGAGCTCAGAAATGCCTTTTTCCCTCTCCCCAGCCACGGGATCTTGATTCAGTCAAGCCTGAGAGCTCCAGCTCTGACAGAGCTGCCCAGGTGCCATTACAGGCAAAGGGACCCTGGACAGGTATTAACCCAAGAACAGGGAATTCCACAATGCCACTCCACTCCAAACCCACAATCTCCGTTTACTTAGACAGCTGACACTCTGAAATAAATGCAAATAAATGCTGCTTTCCTGAGGCACACATCCCATTCCTCATCCTCTGGCCGTGGCCTCAGCTCTACTGGAAATTCTGGGATTTAGCAGCTACATTTAATAATTCCCAGGGATGACAGCAGCAGAGCAGGAGAGAATGAGCACATGGAGAGCTCTAGAGCAGCTTGCAGGTGACACATGGCATCCAGACACGGGTTCCTTCAAAGCAGGGTTCAATATTACAATCTATAAATCAGTATTTGCTTTACAAAAGCTAATGGAAAATGCTAATAGGATTTGCTGGTGAAATGAAATTGGATTATGTCTTATCTATTTTAACCTGATCTGCTGGAGCGTCCCTTCAGCACCAAGCAGCAGCTTCGAGGGCTTCCCTCCCTTCCTGCCACCCCTTCCCTTCGGGATCCAGGCAGATTCTCAGGCCACCACTTTTCAGAGGGAAATTAGGGAGGACAGACATAAATTAAGGCAAAAATGTAGATTATGGTGCAGCAGGCAATGTAATGAACCCCCTGGAAGTCATTAGAGCCCTGACACGTGGGAGCTCCGTGTTTGTGTCAGGCTGGAGGCTCCCGGCCAGGGAACCCGAATTTCCCAAAGTGATTGACACCTGAATTTCCCAAAGTGATTGACACCTGAATTTCCCAAAGTGATTGACACCTGAATTTCACAAAGTGATTTACACCTGAATTTCACAAAGTGATTTACACCTGAATTTCACAAAGGGATTGAAACCCGAATTTCCCAAAGTGATTTACACCTGAATTTCCCAAAGGGATTGAAACCTGAATTTCACAAAGGGATTGAAACCCGAATTTCCCAAAGGGATTTACACCTGAATTTCACAAAGGGATTGAAACCTGATCCTTTCCTTGTCTCTGCCCTGGTGACCGAGCAGCTGCTCCATATCCACAAGTGACAGATAGTGCCACTGCACTGTCCCCACCTGCCCAAGGAACCCCAGAGAGATCCAGCTCCTGCAGAGGTGCCACTGCACTGTCCCCACCTGCCCAAGGAGCCCTGGAGCCATGTGAACAAGAAGATCTGGGTGTCCCCGGGGGACAGCAGTGACCCCACAGTGACGGGGCTGAGGGGCTTTGCTGCCCACCTCAGCTGGGATGGGCTCTCTGGGGCAGGCACAGCGCTGACATCTCGTATTTGTGACCAGCAAAGCTGCCACAGCCACTCCAAACCAGAGACAAATGACACGCTGGGTAATTGAAGTCAACCAAGGGAAACTGTTAGAAGGAGCAAGAGAAATTATTCACAGTGTCTGCCCTGTGTTTCCCCACGTGCTGGAGGGAAAAAGAATATTTCACATCACGCTGAGTGCTACGTCAGGTGCAGACCCGAGCTGAGAACTCCTGCTTGGTGGGGAAATCCCAGCAGGTCAGACCTGCTGGTGTCACCCACCAGCCAGCAGGGTCCCTCTGGGGACTGCACAGACCCTGCTGCCCCCTCTGGAACAGCTCACATCCCATGGAGATCACCCCCAGCCAGGCAGGAACACCCTGCTGCCTCTGGAACAGCTCACACTCCATGAGATCACCCCCAGCCAGGCAGGAACACCCTGCTGCCTCTGGAACAGCTCACACCCCATGGAGATCACCCCCAGCCAGGCAGGAACACCCTGCTGCCTCTGGAACAGCTCACACTCCATGAGATCACCCCCAGCCAGGCAGGAACACCCTGCTGCCTCTGGAACAGCTCACACTCCATGGAGATCACCCTTAGCCAGGAACACCCTGCTGCCTCTGGAACAGCTCACACTCCATGGAGATCACCCCCAGCCAGGCATGGACACCCTGCTGCCCTCTCCTCCACTCCATGGAGATCACCCCCAGCCAGGCATGGACACCCTGCTGCCCTCTCCTCCACTCCATGGAGATCACCCCCAGCCAGGCATGGACACCCTGCTGCCCCTGGAACAGCTCACATTCCATGGAGATCACCCCCAGCCAGGAACACCCTGCTGCCTCTGGAACAGCTCACACTCCATGGAGATCACCCCCAGCCAGGCAGGAACACCCTGCTGCCCCTGGAACAGCTCACACTCCATGAGATCACCCCCAGCCAGTGACCTAAGCAGAGCTCCTCATCTTGTGTCACTTATAGCACCAACACAAGAGAAACCAGGTAAAAACAAAATTTAAAAAACCCACACAAATAGAACAGGATAATCTCAGCCCGACATCCACAGTTTTTCCACAGGTAAAAACAAAATTTAAAAAAACCCACACAGATAGAACAAGATAATCTCAGCCCGACATTCCAGCAGCAGAACCTGCTCAGACCATCACCCCAAAAATGAGAGTTTGCACCTGGAGCTGGCTGTGGCCTCCTTGGTGGCACCCAGGGGCCAGCACGGAGCACAGCCCCCTCGGGCACCGTGACACCGCCAGCAGCTCCAGCTGCCTGCTCCAGACTCCTTCTCCAGCACACTGAGGGAATAGCAGAGAGCAGCACTTACAGTTGACTGTGACTTTGACTTTTCTCACGTCTGGGACCGAGACGTCGTTCTCGGCGCTGCACTCGTACTCGCCGGCCTGGTCCCTGGTGATGCCGTAGATGTCCAGGTACTGCCCGCTCTCGAAGGGCTTGGCTGTGGGAGAGAGAGCAGAGAGGAGTTACTGCGGGCTCAGCGGTGAGCACCTGCACTGCAGCACTGCAGCACCTGCACTGCAACACCTGCATTGTAACACCTGCATTGTAACAACTGCACTGTAACAACTGCACTGCAGCACTGCACTGCAGCACTGCAGCACCTGCACTGCAGCACCTGCATTGTAACAACTACACTGTAACAACTGCACTGCAACACCTGCACTGTAACACCTGCATTGTAACACCTGCACTGCAACACCTTCACAGCAGCACCTGCACAGCGGCACCTGCACTGCAACAACTGCACTGCAACACCTGCACTGCAACACCTGCATTGTAACAACTACACTGTAACAACTGCACTGCAGCACTGCACTGCAGCACTGCACACCTGCACTGCAGCACTGCACTGCAACACCTGCACGGCAACACCTGCACTGCACACCTGCACAGCAACACCTGCACTGCAGCACTGCACTGCAGCACTACACACCTGCACTGCAACACCTGCACTGCAGCACCTGCACAGCAACAACTGCACTGCAACACCTGCACTGCAACACCTGCGCTGTAACACCTGCATTGTAACAACTACACTGTAACAACTGCACTGCAGCACTGCACTGCAGCACCTGCATTGTAACACCTGCACTGCAACACTGCACTGCAACACCTTCACTGCAACACCTGCACAGCAGCACCTGCACAGCAACACCTGCACTGCAACACCTGCACAGCACACCTGCACTGCAGCACTGCACTGCAGCACCTGCACTGCAACACCTGCACTGCAACACCTGCACAGCAGCACCTGCACAGCAGCACCTGCACTGCAGCACCTGCACTGCAACACCTGCACTGCACACCTGCACTGCAACACCTGCATGGCAATACCTGCACTGCAGCACCTGCACTGCAACACTGCAACACCTGCACTGCAGCAGCTGCACTGCAACAACGCTGGGGAAACGCTGGGTTGGTTGTGAACATGCAAGCTCTGAACCCTCTCCCGAGAGCCACGCGCTGCTCGTTCCACAGCGCAGCGTTCCTCGGCAGAGATGAGCTGCTGTCTGCGGGCAGAGGCTCAGCCCCTATTCAAACTCCCATTTTCATTGCATTCCCTGAGTTATTAATGAGCTCATCTACCTTGATTGAAAAGTGAGAAACGCTTCCCATTTATCATAAAATTGTCAAAAAGGGGAAAAAAAAAAAGAAAAAAACCCCAAAACTCCTGCTCCTTTCTGTGCAGCACTTTTGAGCAGTTTGAGTTTGTATCTCACTAAGATTTTGATCTCACTCTCCTTCCTCAGCTCCTTCACAAAGCCCCAATTATCTGACCACCTTAGCTGGAGTATTGCTCTCCTGACAAGTGCGTTTTGACCAGAATATTTAAAAAAAAAAAAAAAAAAAAGGATTTTAAGGAGGCCCGAGGATTTCTAGGAATGCCTTTAATTGTTCCCGAAGGGATGCTCAGACTTGTGAAGTGTTCCTGATGGAAATGGCCCAGCTCAGGGCAGTGTCACCTGGCCCCAGAGCAGTGCCTGGTGGCCCTGTGTGGCACTTCATCAGATCCTAATGCCACATCCCCCAGGGCTGGAGCCCACAGGGGCTGCTGAAAAGGAAAGGCCAAAATCCCCAAGACCTGAACCCAGAAGAGGCTGCAGGAAGGACTGACCCACCCACCCAGGCCATCAGCAGTGCCCCAGGAATGTCACAGCCTGAGGCCACCCGAGCCACCCCAGTCCCAGGGAGCGCAGGTTTGGGGTGTTTTGCAGGGATCATTGCTCATCCAGGCTCCCAGATTCCTCCAGAGGAATCTCCCAGAGCAGCTGTGGCTGCCCCTGGATCCCTGGAGTGTCCCAGGCCAGGTTGGACACTGGGGCTGGAGCAGCCTGGGACAGTGGGAGGTGTCCCTGCCTGGGCAGGGGTGGCACTGGGTGGGATTTGAGGTCCCTCCCAGCCCAAACCATTCCTTGACCCAGCAGAAAAGGATCCCTGGGTTTGAGCTCCCTGGGCCAGAGCAGCCTGAGGAAGGAGGTCCCTGCCCGGCTGTGCTAATTGAACCTTGCTAATTGATCCTGGAGCTGCAGTTTGCCCTGAGATCCTTCTCCCAAGGTGCTTCCCTCTGGAGCAGCCTCTCTGTGTGAAGGGCAGGGGGGCAGAGCAGCTCCCCTCTGATCAGAGACCCCCAGGGCACAGCTGCCCTGCTGTGGGGAAACAACCTCCCCAGCAATATCTGCTCCCTCCTTGGGCCTTAGCCAGGGAAGAGAAGCAAGCCAGAAACTTCCTGCTAAAACTTCCAGCTTTAAAGCCATCTGTAAGCAGGAGATGGAGGATTTTAAGAGTTCGCCCTTTGTACACAGGCAAAGCCCTGGAAATCTGGTAATAATTCCTGTCAGCTGAGGATTTGCAGCCTGGAAATCCAGGTTTGAAGCACTTGCACTCCTCCAAAGCCCTTCCCATGTCTGTCCTGTCCCATCTCCACCAGCAGCTGCCTCAGACCCAGCTGGGTTTGCTTCTCAGGATTTGGGGAGGCTTTCCTAAATCCCTCCTTGTTTCTCCCTCTAAGACCAGGAGTGCTCTGCAGGGGTGGATGAAGGGAATGCTGAGTGCCCCAGTGCCAAGGACCTGCCCTCCATCCCACATGGAAACTCTGCCTTACTCAGAGCTCCTGGGGCCCTGCTGCTGCAGATGCAGGTCTGTCCCCACACACAGGACATCCTCCTGCTTTGGGAGAATGGCTGGTCGGGAATGATGGAGATCAAACTGGGGGGAAAAGGAAAGAGAGCAGGGAAGAGCTGGGAAATATGAAACTGGGAGTAACCAGGGATCCCAGAATCCTGGAGTGGTTGGGCTTGGAAGGGATCTTAAGGTTGGAAGGGATCTTAAATCCCATCTCATTCCACTGTTCCATGGGCAGGGGATACCTCCCCCTGACCCAGGCTGCTCCCAGCCCCAGTGTCCAGCCTGGCCTTGGGCACTGCCAGGGATCCAGGGGCTGCTCTGGGAATTCCTGTGCCAGGGCCTCACAGGGCAGAATCCCATCCCAGTGTCTGATGCAAACTCACCCTCCTTCACCTGAAATCCACTGCCCTGTGTGCTGCCACTGCCTCCCGTGAGCATCCCCATTCCATATCCCATATCCCATATCCCATATCCCATATCCCATTATCCCATATCCCATATCCCATATCCCATATCCCATATCCCATTATCCCATATCCCATATCCCATATCCCATATCCCATATCCCATTATCCCATCCCCCAGCCGGGGAAGCTTCCCTCGGGGAACTTTTGTCAGGAACAAAGTGCAGAAGAATCTCACCGCACGGCAGGCGGATTTTGGCAAGGGGGAACACTTTCTCAGGAGGGTTTGGATTCACTTTCTCAGGAGGTTCTGGGTTCCAGCTGCCGTTGGGGCCGGCAGAGCTTTGCCCCAGCCCTGACGGGGCACAGGGGGCTGCAGCAGTGCAGCTCCCCGGCAGGAGCGCATCCTTTAACTCTCTGCCTCCCGCCCCAAACGATCGCTGCTGCGCTCGGCTGGGAAGTGTCAGAACAGAACGAGTCATACCTGCAATTTATTCGGGTGACATTTCAACAATGCAGATTTGGAGATTACAACCCCGGCCCGGCGCGGTTTTGCGCTGAGTGGGGAGATTTGCCGGATTTACATAATGGGGCCGCGGCATGAATATTTATATCGCGCAGGCATTTACATAATGACTGCGAGTTAAAACGTGCGCGGTAAAGATTCCAGGCCAATAATTCACGGGCTGAGTTTAAAAATCACCTTGAAATGCGTTTTATTTTTATTCCTACGAAAGGTTCAATTTATCTCTTGTTCAGAAAAAAAAAATTGGATCCGACCTCATGCGAGCCGAGGCCGTGTTGATGTAAATCACGATCATATCCTGGAATTAGTCTACATTGAGTCATTTGTATTCAGAGATTTCAGTTCCTTATCTTTTAGCGGCAGCTTTGACAAACAATTTGAGAATATTCTAAATATGCTTCGTTAATATAATTTAGTGCTGGATGGGTGGGAGATGCTGCCTGCCCGGGAGCCTCATTAGTGCCGCTGGGAATTGCAGGAATCAGCGAGCGCGGATGGAGCGGGTGCGCGCAGGGAGGTGAGGAGCTGCGGACGGAGTGGAAGCACGGCGGAAAGCCGGGGCCGCTCCTGCTTTAACCAGTCCTGAGAGGGGCTGGGGGGCCTTTTGGACCCGTCTGCACCTGAGCACGGAGCTGCTGCTGCTGCCCGGGCACGGGAACACCCGTGCTGCTGCCTTCGGGGCACAGAAGCCTCCCTGCCAGTAACCTGCTCCCATCACACGTTGTCCGCTCTGTTTTTCTAAAGTTCTGCTTCAGCTTTCTGATGTTTTACATTTTTGTGGTGGAGTTTCTCAGGCACTTTTCATGCCAATAATGATTGTTTTGCGTTCCTGTCTGGAGGAGGAGAGAATTGTTGGACTGTTGGGTTGCCCAGTGTGGTTGGAGAGGACAATTTTCCTCCTCCAATCCATGGTCACTGCTAGAATTCTGTAAATGTCGAGGTCTGTAAATAAACTGCCCCTTTTTTTGCCTTGGACACCTCAGTGTGTGAGTGTCGTTCATTCCTGTCGTGCTGGGACAAGATGTGGCAGGATTTCTGAGCCAGGAGCCCTTTGGAGCCCTGCTCTCCCTGCCCAGAGCCAGCTGTGCCAGCTGTGATCCCCAGGGGACACCCAGGGCACACCCCGGGGTGCAGAATCCCAGCATCACTGGGGATGGAAGTGTCCAAGGCCAGTCTGGACGGGGCTCAGAGCACAGAACACACCCAGGGGGGTCACTGGGAACCCTCCTGATTCCCTGCATTAATTCCCACAGATTAATTTGGGTTGGAAAGCCCCTCTGAGCCCCTGCTGCTCCCCAGCACTGCCAAGGCCACCACTGGCCATGTCCCCAGGCGCCACCTCTCCATTTTCCTGAGCTCCAGATGAGGATGCTCTGCCTCCCCCTCGGCCCCTGCTGCAGGCTGAGTGCAATCATCCTCCTTTTCTCCTTCTCCCTCTCCAGGAACATCACCCCAGCTCCTTTCTGCAGCCACTCAAATGCTTTAAGCCATTAATCCAAAGTACCACCAGGGCTTCCAATAAAATTTTATTTGACATTTAGTTAAAATCCATTTTCTGCTACAACTGAGTTTTTCCTCCAGTCCCTTGATGGACACTTCAAGCCGAATCCATTGTCATTGTTTTAAAGGTCAAAAGTGAGGGTTTTCTCCCAGATCTTGCTTTGTAAAGCCAACTGTTCCTCAGGATGATGAGAGGCTGTGGCAGCCCACGGAACCCTTCCTGCCTGTAATTACAGGGGTTTTGTACAGCTCGGGGGAGCTGAGAAATCCCTGACTGCAAAGCCAGCTCTGGCTGCAGAGTGCCAGGGCCAGAACCAGCGCAGAGCAGGTTCCAGTCCTGCCTGGGGCAGAGCTGGGGCAGGGCAGGGAGCTCTCAGGAGCACAGAACCCTCATTCCCAGAGCGGGGATCTCCCCACAGCCCCTGCTTTGCTCCCAGGGAGCAGCTCCAGTGGCTCTGCAGCACGGCAGCAGCAGAGAGGAGCCTCTGACAGCGGCCCAAACCTTTCCTTTGCTGTGCTGCAGGGAGCCCCAGGGGCACCTGGCAATGCCAAACAGCAGGGACACCTTCAGCTGCCATTTTGCTCTCAATTTGTCCCAGGCAGCGTTTAATTCGTTCAGCAAAAGCCTTCTAACAAACTGCATCGTGGAATAATGGTGCAGTGGTGTGGAAGCCTGGAATGTCCTGGGGGAGGGACCCACCAGCTCCCAGCCCTGACACCCCAGAAACCCCACCCTGCAGCAGTGGGAGCAATGACAGCAAACTGAACCTATTGCACGACCTGGTCCCGTGTTTAACTCTGATATGTAGCCATGGTTCGTGCCTGTGATGTTCTGATTTCTCTGAAACTTTTCCCAGGCACTGTTCTGTCAATAAGGGACTCTTTTTTCTAGCAGCATCCTGTTTTCTGCATACCTTTCCCTAGGAGGGACCTTCTCTTGATGTCCCTCTGACTTGACCAATGTGGTCCAAGGAGTTTGTCTTTCTTCCACCCCTTGGGTGGGTTCTTTGTAAAACAGCATAAAGGGAAGAAATTCTCAGGCAATAAAGACAGATTGGAGTCATTGTCAGCCTTCTGATCACGAGTCCGTGGCTTCCTTTCGTGTCCTATCGCGACACTCATATGTATATAAAATATATATATAATTGCAAAATTATAATCATTCAGAGGGAGGGGGTTTACATTCCCCATTCCAAGGGAGGCTCCTGCCTTCCCTGGCAGACACTCCCTGTCGTTCCAAACCAAGAGAGGTGTCTTTGAACACTCTGTAAATACCAGCCTCATAAACAAAGAATGGGCTTTTCCTACATGAAAAAACCCAGTCCCACCCAGGTATCCCTGAGCCCTGGCAGCCCCCCAGCCTTCCCAGAGGTGGGGGGGATGTCACTGTGGGACACAAAAGAAGGACACGGACTCGTGGCTCAGCAGGCTGATGACTCCAAATCCGGGTTTATTCTCAAAGCTCCTGTCTTTATACCTTTTTACAATGAACCCACCTAAGAGGGGATGGATCCTTGGAGACCCACTGGTCACATCAGAGGGCCATCAAGCAAAGTCCCTCCTTTGGGAGAGGAATGCAAAAACAGGATAGCATGGAAAAACATATCCTTTGTTGACAAGACTGTGCCTGGGAAAGAATTTCCCTAAGATCAAAACATTGCAGGCACCAACTGTGGCTACAGGGGGGAGGCGGCCGTGGGTGCCCCCCGTGCCCAGGCACTCACCCGAGGGGGAGATGTGTCTCCAGGAGATGGAGGGCTCTGGTTTCCCCGTGGCCAGGCACACCAGGGTGACGTTGCTGCCCTCGTTGACGATGATGTCGCTGGAGATCCGGAATATCTTGGGCGGGACTGCAACGAGACAGGGACAGAGGTGTCAGGGGGGACAACACAGGCAGGGCTGGGGGGGAAAGCTGAAGAGCCTCCTGTAGGGGAGCACGTTCCAGGAACTCACTGCACCCCAAACACCACCTTTGTGTTTGTGCAAAGCAGCAGCTGCAGGAGGCTGCCCGGGAAGATGGATGCTCCTGCTGGAGGGGAGGCTGAGCTTGCTCCTGGCAGTTTGCAGAGAAGAGCAAATTGGGGTTTTTCTGGTACTCTTAAGAATTAATGATGCTGTTCCAGCCACTCTGCGTGCCCCTGGAGAGCCCGAGCTGCTCACGGAGAGGACTGAAGCCCATTTATTTTGTTGTTTCCTCTTGCTTTGGGGTTCGTCCATTCTCCTAACCCAAGTGCTATCCAGCTGGAGGCTTTTCTCTCCCCAAGGTCTCCCTGGTTGTGCTGCTTCCCAGCCCAAATGCCCCCACCTGAAGCCAAGGGTGTGCCTGTACATCCCCTCAGGAAAGCACAGGGCTGCTCCCTGGGCACAGCTGGGCTGGGTGCTTTGGGATCTCCCTTTGCTTTGGGATCTCCCTTTGCTTTGGGATCTCCCTTTGCTTTGGGATCCCCCCTTGCTTTGGGATCTCACCTTGCTTTAGGATCTCCCCTTGCTGTGGGATCCCCCCTTGCTTTGAGATCTCCCTTTGCTTTGGGATCCCCCCTTGCTTTGGGATTCCCCCTTGCTTTGGGATCTCCCCTTGCTTTGGGATCTCCCTTTGCTTTGGGATCCCCCCTTGCTTTGGGATCTCCCTTTGCTTTGAGATCTCCCCTTGCTTTGGGATCCTCTCCAGCCCCTGCCCTGACCCAGAGACTGGAACGAGTTGGGTTCAGACAGACTCAAACAAGCTGGGAATCCTCATTCCCAGTGCTTGTGCCTTTGCATTTGTGAGCAAATCCATTTAAAGTCTGTGGGGAGTATTTCTAATTAGCAGAGAAACTCTGTCCTTAGGGAAGGCTGATCCCAGTTCCTCTTCTCCAGAATCCCAAACGCCTTTAGGATTTTGGGCTGCATGGCCACCTCACCATGCTGAGTTGATGTTTTTCCCAATCTCCTAAGGAGGCAGTGAGCACAGCGTGGGAGAGGAGATGCTGCTGTCAGCAGCTCCCCTGTCCCTCTCCTCTGGGATTAACACCCCGTCCAGCCCAGCTGTGCCAGTGCTCCTGCAGCTCTGGCTGGGAGCTGCAGTCAGCAAAACACTCCTGCCCCTGGGAGCCCCGGGATGCTGTGGAGCTCCTCCCATTTCACACATCTCCTGAGGTCCCTGCTGCAGGGGTGGGCACAGGCAGGACGCTCCAGCTCCTGGCACATGGGAGGAGTTTTCTCCCCCAAACATATTTTGTGCCCTTCCCTGGGAATGCCAGCGCTGAACATTTTCACCCAAAGGAGGAACCAACTCTGTGAATTCTCCTCCTGCAGCTGTTTGGAGCCTTGGGGTGGGAGAGCCCAGTCCCAGCTGGCAGCACTGCCTGGCACTGCTGGATCCTGGAACTGTGCAATCCCAGAATGGGATTGGCTTAGGAGGGACCTCAAACCCACCCAGAGCCACCCCTGCCCTGGCAGGGACACCTCCCACTGCCCCAGGCTGCTCCCAGCCCCAGTGTCCAGCCTGGCCTTGGGCACTGCCAGGGATCCAGGGGCAGCCACAGCTGCTCTGGGCACCCTGTGCCATCCTGCCCACCCTGCCAGGGAACAATTCCTGCCCAATCTCCCATCCAGCTCTTCCCTGGGCACTGGGAGCCATTCCCTGTGTCCTGTCCCTCCATCCCTTGTCCCCAGTCCCTCTCCAGCTCTCCTGGAGCCCCTTCAGGCCCTGCCAGGGGCTCTGAGCTCTCCCTGGAGCTTCCCCTCTCCAGCTGAGCACCCCCAGCTCTCCCAGCCTGGCTCCAGAGGGGCTCCAGCCCAGCCCAGGCTGTCACACAGGCACAAACAAACAAACAAACAAACAAACCAACAAACCCTCCCCAGGCTTTGCTGAAGCCACAAAGATCTGAACCCACAAGAAATGTGCAGCCTTTTGCTGCATTTGGGGGCTTCCCACCAGGAACTTTCCAGCCTTCCTGAGGGGAGATTGGAGCTGTGACATGGTAGAAGGTGGAGAATTTTCCAGACTTACAGAGTGCAGATTAAGTGATTTCCTGTTAAGTATGAGCTTTGTTCCATTCCTAATTGACTGGGCTCTTCTTTAATCCGGGCTTTACAGCAAGGAAATTAAATCAAACCTCGCTGAGGATGTCTGTAAGTCTCGTTACAATGACACTGAGCAGGTCACAGCACTGATGCATTTCCAAAATAGAATTAGAAAAGAAATGAATCGGAGAGGCCCGTTAATTAAAATCACCCCCAAACAAGCAGAGAGCTGCAGCCCTGCTGCACAGTGTAATCCTGTCAAATGGCAGAAGTGATACAGTCTGATCTGGGGCTGATGGCAAGCGCTGGATGTTATTACTGACAGCGATTTCCTGGGAAGATCGTCCTTCCCGGGCTGGAAATTGGCTTCCACAGCATTTCTGGAGCCTCACGGTTTGAGACAAATCAGGATTTCTGCTGTACCAGTACGCTGCTAATTTTTCTGCTATTTACTGGCTGATAGGGATCATTACATTCAAATCACTGGAATCTGTGGAATTCAGCAATTATGACTCAAATGTATGTGCAGCATCACAACGGAATATTAATATTAAGAATTTAAAAAAAAAATGTTCCTTTTGCATCCGTATTTCTTCCCACACCTCTGAAGACCCTGATCTAGGAGCAGATTTGGCATTTAAAAGCTGCTCTGCTGAGCTTGGAGTGCACATTAAACCCATCACAGAGCTACTCCCCACTTCACCAGCTCAGCCTCCCACCCAGATCACGTGGAGCTGTGAAGGTCAGGGAAAAAATTAAATAAAGCAGCAAATAAGCATTTATTCAGTCAATGGATTAAGGGAAGGCCGAAGAAATGAGATAATAAGCAAGGATGAAAGAGGAATTAAACTCCCAAGTAAATTTGGTGCAGGGCTCCAACACGGAAAGTGCTTGGCAGTCATCTGGCTTTTTTCTTTTTTTAATGTTTAAATTGAAACGTAAATTCAATGTTAATGTTTTAAAGGAAACCCTTCCCTTTTTGCAAGGTGTTTTTAATTTAAGCCTTCCTCCCACTGTCCCAGGCTGCTCCAGCCTGGCCTTGGGCACTGCCAGGGCTCCAGGGGCAGCCACAGCTGCTCTGGGCACCCTGTGCCACCCTGCCCACCCTGCCAGGGAACAATTCCTGCCCAAGATCCCACCCATCCCTGCCCTCTGGCAGTGGGATCCATTCCCTGTGTCCTGTCCCTCCATCCCTGATAAAATAAATCCTGCACCTCCCTGGCAAACCCAGCACTGTTCTCATCCCCAGCCCTGGAAACAACACAGCTCCCCCAAACACTGACTGCCACACCCCAAACCCCTGATTTTAGCCCAAAACCAACCCTAAGCATCTCCAGAAATGATTTCCAACAAACTCCTTTGTGTGGTGGAATGTCTTGCATCCTAAGTATCCATCACAAACAAGACAATTGTGCTTTTTACTGCAGTAAAATTATTTATCAATCCTTGCTGAAAACTGCTCTGTTTTTCAGACTTTTTATTTTTTTTTTTCCATTTCACTCTCAGATGAGCTGACTATTTACAGAGCTGCCAAATGCCCCCACCACAAACACCCTTTCCAGAGTGCCCTGAACACAGGTTTTAAATCAGGAGAGCTTTTCCAGCAGGAGCCCCCAGCCCAGCCTGTGCTGGCACCAACCCTCCCCTCTGACAATCAGTCACCAGCGGGGAGAGCTCCCAGCCCTTCTGCCTTTGCATTTCCATGATTAGCTCCTCCAGGCACTTTGATTGAAGAGCGTTGCCTAAAGGTCTCCACCTCCTCCTAATTAAACACAATTTGTCTCAAACACAGCGGCTTTGGCAAAGTGGGGCTGAGGAAATAAATGATGGGTGGGCTGGGAAGAGAAATGGTTTGATCTCCAGCCTTCATTTATTTCCCATTCCTGTCAGCGCCGAGGCGTGACAAGAGGCCTCACACAAGTGGCACTTTCCCGAGTTTGGGATGAACCTTTGGCCTCTTTGGGATCCGTGGCAGTGCAACCACAATCTCTGGAAGTTAATGGGATGTCGTTGATGCTCAGAACTTTATTTTTCACCTCTTTCCTGTGGTCAGTTTATTTGAGGGCAATTTGAGGACGTCGTCAGGGCATGAGTGGAAAAGGAATGATCCTGTCTGGGAATTCTGTGTCCCTGGGATGGGGTCTGTGTCCATGGGTTGTGCCTTTCTACCTTTGCTCCTGAACAGGGACGTTGAGCTGTCCCAGTGGGACATCCCTGGGCCACAGAGCCCCAGAAGCAGGAGGTGCAGCTCAGCTTCTCCCATGTTGGGGAAGATGAAAAAGGAAAGCCTTATAAACATGACTGCTTAGGTGTTGAGAATATGAAACCTGTGAGTGAAATAGAGCTGAAAGCAAGTTTCCATGTCTAAAGCCTCAGTTACTGGAGAACAGCAGTGTGGCTGCTGAAGGTAACCAATCCCCTTTGGATCAAACAATGCCCTTCTCCTCACCAAGAGCCCAAGGCTCAGAGCAGACCCCACCAGCTTGGCAGGAGGGGTCCAAAGAGTCGTTTTTAGGGTTTAAAATACAATACAGTGTGGTCATGGAATTATTCTTACAGGCTGTGTGTAAATGCTGTAGGGTTTGTGTCTTGTGCTGGATTGGTTGGTGTCAGTTAGAATGTTCAGTAGAGAAGGAGATTTAATGGATTGGAACAAGAACTTTGCTCTCTTACTCCTCTTACTCCTCCTCTTCAGCTCTCTTACTTCACTCTCTTGTTCTTGCTCTCTTCTCTCTCTGGGGCTGCCCTGAGCTGCAGCTGCAGCTCCCAGCAGGGCCCCTTCCCCCAGGCCCTGTGCAATAAATAAACCCCTGCTCCAAGGCCAGCCTGGACTCCACAGATCTCCCCTCACCGTCCCACCCTGTTCCCACATCCCCACTCCCTGGAAAAGCTCCTTCCAGCCAGCAGGGCTCTGCAATCACAGCTCTGCCAGCTGCCTAATCATGGAAACGGAGCCAAAAAGTTACAAAGGGCAAAAATAATATTGAAAAAAGCCACCTCCTGGTGGCTGGAGCCAAAGCCCTCCCAGCTGGGCACTGATTGCTGGCTGAGCAGGGCCCGGCCATGGAGCAGCCCCATTGTTGGAGCTCATTAACACACAGGGCTCTGGAAAAGCAGGGATGGCTTTCATCCAGCACCAGGAAAGAGCTGAGTTCCACCGTTTCCTGGGCACTGGCACAGCCCAGAGAAGCTGTGGCTGCCCCTGGAAGTGCCTGAGGCCAGCTTGACCAATGTGATGAAGAGGTTTGTCTTTGTTCCACCAGCTGAATTGTTCTCTCCCAGCCCAGCTCCAGCCCTGCAGCAGCTCCGTGGTGCAATTCCCTGCAGTGCTCCTTGGGGTCCCTTCCAGCTCTCAGCACTCTCTGTGGGTCTGTGCTCTCTGGGATGGGTGGGGGAGAATCAGGGCTGAGAGGAAAGGACCAGGGATTGCTTCCCACATCAGAGCAAAACGCTGGGAACGGGGAAGCAAGAGGAGCCATATGGCTGGGACACGGAGAAGGGGGAGTGATGCAGCCAGAGAACTGTCAAGGGAAATTATTTTAATAACTGTCTTGGGAATTCGATGTAAATCTGTCATTCAGGCTCGCTGGAGAGAGAGACTGAGCCTGTAGAATTCTCCAAAAGGAAAAATGCAGAGTTACAAGAAATCATCTCAAATCATTACAGCTCTTTTATTTAGTTCCTGTGACAGCACAGGCAGCAACAGGTATATCACTGTTTACCTGTCACAACCCTCTAATATTCTCATTTTGCCTGTAAGGAGCAGTGATGAGGTTTTACCTCCAATTTTCCAGTCTAGAACTCTTTTCCCATGCAGCAGAAATCCTCCAGGGAAAACCCCTTTGCCAGCTGAGGCTGGGTTTGGTGTTCCAAAGATGCACATCCCTACCTGAGTGTCCAAATTCCTGCCCAGGGGCAGCACAGGGGTGAGGCTGTTAAGGACCACAAGGACACAGACTGTGACTTCAGAAGGCTGACAGTGACTGTGTTTATTTTGGGGAATTTTTTCCCTTTTATGCCATTCTATAGAGAGCAATTCCATTGGTGACACAAAGACAAACCCCTTCAGTCACATTGGTCAGAGCAGAGGGACAGCAAGGAGCAGTCCCTCCTGGGGAAAGGAATGTAAACAGAGATACAGCTACAAAAACGTGTCTGTGGTTTGCAGAAAATTCCCTGGGAAGAGAATTTCAGAAACCCAAAACATCTCATGTTGTATTCCACTGGGGAGTGATTGTTCCCTGTCGCAGTAGGACACAAAAGAAGGACATGGACTTGTGATTCAGAAGGCTGACAATGACTCCAATCTGTCTTTATTGCCTGAGAATTTCTTCCCTTTATGCTGTTTTACAAAGAACCCACCCAAGGGGTGGAAGAAAGACAAACTCCTTTGACCACATTGGCCAAGTCAGAGGGACATCAAGAGAAGTCCCTCCTTTGGGAAAGGAATGCAGAAAACAGGATACTGCTAGAAAAACACATCGCTTGTTGACAGAACTGTGCCTGGGAAACGTTTTAGAGAAATCAAAACATCACAGGCACAAACCATGGCTACAGTTCCCCAGAACCCCTGAAGCTGTGACCATGGAGTTTGACCCTCCCTTCCTATCTTGACCCTGTTGGCTCAGGCCCAGCTCTCTCTCCTGAGCAGAGACCAGATAAAGTCCTGTTCTTCCTTGTTCTCTCTCTCTGCCCTGGAACCCTTGGAGAATAAAGCCTTGGACTGATCCCAGGGGGTGAGAGCCTCTTTTACCCTGTTTTCCTGAGATATTCCTCCAAAGCCTCCAAGGCACTGAGCTAGCCAAGGAGCCCAGGGGGCAGCAGGGGAATATTTCACTCTCAGGCACCAACCAGGGCCACAGGATCCCTTCTCTGAGAGGGAAGTCAGGCTGGGCTTTGCTGGGCTCAGCATTAAAATCCCACCTTGCTCCTTCAGCTCCCATTGCCAGGGGATGGCTGCTGAGGCTGTGGTTCTCTGCTTGTGCTGAACACAAATAAATCCCCAGTGAGCTTCCAGTGCCTCCACTCAGTCCAGGGGAGGAAAGGTTTGCTCCCTGGATTAAGTCAGCCGACGTGAATTTATTCAGTATTTATTTTTTGTTCTCACTACAAAGCCTAGAAATTAGTAACGATTATCTAAGGCTGAGACTTGGAATTGCTTTCCAGATGATTAATTCCTCCTCTGGAGCTGCGGCAGAGCTGCCCCCATCCCAGGGAAACGTGTTGGGAGTGGTGTGATTTAATCTTCCTGACATTCCAGTGACACGGGAGCTGCTGGTATTAATGGGGATTAATGGCGTTATTAATATTCATATTCCACAGACAGTTAACACCCAATTAACATCAGCCTGTTGCCTGCCCAGCAGTTTTGGGTGCCTGGCCAGGGACAGGCACGCAGCCTCCTCCAGGGGAATTCCACTTTCCCCAGGATGTTGCTCTGGTTTTCTAAAGTTCTGCTTCAGCTTTCTGATGTTTTACATTTTTGTGGTGGAGTTTCTCAGGCACTTTTCATATCAGTAATGATTGTTTTGCATTCCTGTCTGGAGGAGGAGAGAATTGTTGGACTGTTGGGTTGACCAGTGTGGTTGGAGAGGACAATTTTCCTCCTCCAATCCATGGTCACTGCTGGAATTCTATCAATGTCTAGGTCTGTAAATAAACTGTTGCCCTGGTTTTTCTCTGTTCTTCTCTGTTTTTTTAAAGTTCTATTTCAGCCGTCTGATTGTTTACTTTTTGTAATGGAGTTTCTCAGGATTTTCACACAAACAGCCAATTGTTGTTGTCACTGTCCTTTCATGTTTGCATTCTTCCCATAAGGAGGAGGCTGCTGATGGGCTGTTGGGCTGCCCAGTGTGGTTGGAGAGGACAATTCTCCTCCTCCAACCCATGGTCACTGCTGGAATTCTATAAATGTTAAAGTCTGTAAATGAACTGCCCCTTTTTGCCTTGGACACCTCAGTGTGTGAGTGTCCTTCATTTGTGTCACATTGTGACCCTGGGATTCCTCTGCAGGACAGTGGGGTGGGATTTCAGGTTCTTCCCAGGAGGGGCCCAGCCCAGCTGTGGGATGCTGGTGGGATGCTCTGTGCCTTTCCATCCAGGGCACCTTGCCCGGGGCACTGTCCCATCGCTCAGGGGATATTAGGGGGGTTTTGGCAGCGATGGCACAGGAGGGTTGGGGAGGAACAGCAGCTCCCAGGCAGGGTCCTGAAGACCAGGAGAACATTTTCCCAGGATTCCAGCACATCCTCCTGCTGCCCTGCTCAGGTGCCAGATCCAGCCTGGCTGGCAGAAATCAGTGGGAGTGAGAAACACGCCCTGTGCCCTGTCCCCTGTCCCCTGTAACCCACCCCGGCTGTAAGGACTCCAGTGAGGGGATAAATCCAACCTGCAGGAGGAGGCAGAGGGGCTGAGCCCCCCAAAGCCTGCTTCCTCAGGGACTCAGTGCCCTGCTCATGACCCTGCCTGGCCCCCTCGGAGGGGACAGCCACAGCCATGGCTCCTCTGTGCCTGGGGCACCCAGAAATTTATCAACAAATAAATAAAACCTCAGTTAATTCATGGCAATTGGGAGTTAAAAGCCACTCAGCACATTCTGTTGGACACTGATAGGGCCAGGGTCCCCCCGGGGCAGAATCCTGGAGCTGCAGGGGAAGTGTTTGAGCTCCATGGATGAGCTTTGTTACCCCTCTGGACAGCAATTCCATGGGACATCCCCTAAGGAGGGAGCCACAGACACAGCCCTGAGAGCCTCTGGTGAGCCCAGAGTGCCCCAAAGGGGGGCACCAACAGCTGCACCACACAGCTCCCTGGAAATGACAGAATCATGGGCTCCCACACCAGTCTGGGTGGGGCAGGGACCTTAAAATTCACCTCGTCCCACCCCATGGGCAGGGACACCTCCCACTGTCCTGGCTGCTCCAGCCTGGCCTTGGGCACTGCCAGGGATCCAGGGGCAGCCACAGCTGTGCCACCCTGCCCACCCTGCCAGGGAAGTGATGTCACAATCACGTTGTTCCCAAAAAAATCCCCCCAAATAATAATTCCGGGCAATCCAAACCCCTCCGTGAGGCAGTGAAAACCACGCAGCACACCAAAGATCATTTCCACCAGATCTCAGGGCTGCCAGGATTGTGTGTGCTGGAGATTGTTTCCCCTCCTGTGAGTGAGCAGGAGCAGCTTGTTTCCATAAATCAATGGGAGCTCTGAACAAGGAATGATTTCTGGTTCCTAAAGGGCGCTGGGTATCCATGCTGAGCAGAGTTATGAAGGAAATAATTCGCCACGGCTTTCAAACCCCAAACCTGGGCCGAGGGAAGTTCCACTCTCAGATTGCTGTTATCATCACATCCAGGGGTTTGGGAATATTTATGGGCAAAATATCTGGGCGTGCTAACTACATCCAGTTCAGTGGGAGCACAAAACAAAGCCTCTGCTTTGATGTGTTTGGAGCAGAGAGACTTTTCCTCCAAACCAGCCCTTTCACTGTGCCGTGGAAGCTGCTGTTAATTATAATTCCTTTTGCCAGGGTCTGCTTTACACAACAAAGCTAATCTGCCAGCTCTTAAGGAAATTTCCCTGTTTTTCTCCTGCAGATGATAGAAGGGGAAATAATATCATATTTTAAATGCAAAGCGGGGATGATTAAAATTTCAGCCTCAATAAAACAAGAGCATTTCTGAATCCTAGAGACAACAAAACAAGTAATCCACGGGGGTCAACGGAATAACTCACACTCCTCTACTTGAGCCTTTGGTATTACAAAGCTTTTTATAAGTAAGCAGTTTTTAGCTGTTTATTCTGCTCCCTGTAATGTCTTCAGCAGCGCTGGCCTTGAGGCAGGTTTGGAATCAGAGGCTCTGGTTTTATCCAGCTGCTGAAGTGCCTCTTTATCCATTCAGATCTGCACACTCACATTCCAGTCCACGTCTCTCTCGTGAGACTTTTGTTTAATCCTTCCCTTATAAATGAACATATTAACCTGGAGGGAGAAATGTTCAAAACATCAGGTGGAGGTGGGGGAGGACAGGATGCCAAACCCACAGCAAAAGGAGGGATTGTGTGCCTGCATCTCCTTGAGCACAGCGTTCAAAATCCACCCGTGGGGCTGTGCCCTGCTGCCTGCACAAATTCCCCAGCTTTTGTCTGAATAGCTGGGATAAGAGACCTGTGATCAGTGGGTGTAACAGGAGCTGGAGCCATGTTATGGGCTTGCATTACGGATCAATGCCGTGTGGTTTGATTTCGCTGTCGTTTCCTGGTCTGGAGCTAAAAGATCTCCCACTGTTTATCATCCTGGCTCCTGCCTCACAAATGACAGCAGGCAGGAAAGGGAGCCCTGGAGATTTCAGTCCCAGGGTTTGCAGTCTGTGCCTCCTGCAAGGAGATTCCTGGGAACATCTCCCTGGAAGATCTGCTCCCAGGAACCAACACGGGACGTTACAGCATCGGGTTTGAGGGAACAACACCAACCTCAGCCAGCAGAGAGGGAGAGGAAATCAGGGAATCACAGGGTCCTGCAGGTTGGAAAAGCCCTCCCAGATTGTGGAGTCACTCCCCCAGCACTGCCAAGGCCACACTGCCCCGTGTCCCCAAATGCCACATGCACAGGGCTTTAAACCCCTGCAGGGCTGGGGGCTCAGCTCTGCCCTGGGCAGCTCCTTCAGGAAAAGCTTCTCCTGATCTCCAACTGAAACCTGCCCTGGGCAGCTGTGCAGAGCTGGACAGCCCCTTCCAGGAAAAGCTTCTCCTGATCTCCAGCTCACACCTGTCCTGGGCAGCTGTGCCAGGGCTGGGCAGCTCCTTCAGGAAAAGCTTCTCCTGATCTCCAGCTCACACCTGTCCTGGGCAGCTGTGCCAGGGCTGGGCAGCTCCTTCAGGAAAAGCTTCTCCTGATCTCCAGCTCACACCTGTCCTGGCCCAGCCTGGGGCTGTTCCCTCTCCTCCTGTCCCCTGGGAGCAGAGCCTGCCCCCCCTCAGCTGTCCCCTCCTGTGTCCCTGCACCTCTGCCAGGTAAGGGAACCACAGGATTTGCTGCCCTGCACAACTGAGAAGTTTTCTTCACACCTCTAGGAAAGCTGTACAATCACAGATATCCACTCCTTCAAATGGAGATTTTCCAGGCAGGAAACGTTCAATCCCAATCCTTCAAAGCTGCCTTTTCAAATTCCTCAGGACTCAGTCCTGCAGGATGGAGCTGCCACTTCACTTCTCAGTTGTTTTTTCAGCCATCCCCAGAAATCTTCCTAAATTAGCTCCACGCATTCTTTTTAAAGACAGGCATTTGGTTCTGCTCTTTCCAACTGGTGGATTTGGCTGCTTGCAAATATCAGATATTGTCACCGCCCTCCCTTTACCCTTTCTTAGGCTGTGAAATGGAAATAAAACAGTGGGGGTTTGGAAGTAGAGAAGGAAATGCTCCTGGTGTGTGAGGAGGAGCTGCTGTGCCAGAGCCATCCCCACTCTTGGTGCTTCCCCCACAGCCAGGGACCCCACACAGCTCAGGGCACAAAACCTTCCTCTCCAAGTTCCCAGCTCATAAATCCCCACCAGGATGTGCCATGGAATAAATTCCAACTGAAGGATCCCATCCTCACGCCCTGGAGGTGGGGTTTAGAGAGGCAATGCTCTGTTATTATTTCCAGTTTCATAAATCACCTTTGCAACGCAGAGCTCTGGCCCCAGCCCCTCTGTCCCAGCTGGTAAATCCTGGGAGAGGGGGCTGAGGGGCCTGTGCATCCCAGAACCTTTCCAGGACACTGCTCCTGTTTTCCAGCACAGCCCTCGAGGCCAAGGGAGCTCCTCCTCTGAGCCCAACACTCATTTTCCCTGGCTGAGCTGGCAAAGTGCTTCAGGTTTGTGCACCTCTCCTCTTTCCCCTGCCTTTCCTAGTGAGCTCCTCCCCCCATTGCTGTGTGTGGCATTTATTGCCATACACATTTGATATCAGCAGGTATTTTATGTCAGCAGGTGTTTTATGCCAGCTGCCCCCTTGGGCTGGGATGTTCCTGCCCTGTGACCCAGGCAGCTTTAGGAGGGAGCCTGGCAGGCCAGGAGCTGGAGCAGCAGCGTTTGCTGGGGCAGAGCTGGCACCAGGGACACCCATCAGGGCCCTGGCAGTGCCCAGGGGAGCAATCCCATCTCTCAGGGAGTGGAAAAGCAGGAACAGACAAACTGGCAGGGACAGGAGCAGCAGCAGCCACTGCAGCTCCCAGGGGCTTCCCAAATCTCCATAACCCCTGTCCTCCAGAATGGTTTGGGATCCTTCTGGCAGCCTGGGACATTCCCAGCTGCGTGGCTTTGCTTCACTGAGGGAGGCAGATTATTATTTTCATTCATCCAAGCATTTTTCTTTTTTTTGGGGGGGGGAGGTGGTTTCTTTTTCAGCTTTATCCCGTATTTGTTCCTCCTTCTGCCCCTGGCACTGCCATGTCACACAAGAAGCCACTGCCAGGCCCTTTGGGCTCTGCTGAAGGCACCTTTAGGAAGCCTCTCACGGGTCACCAGCCATCCCACCCCACTCAGCCCAAGGGAACAGAGCCACTGCTCCTCAGCCCCAGAGGAAGTGATGGGTTTGTGTGGGTTGTCCTCTGCCTGCAGAGTCCCCAGAATGGAAATTTCAGGTTCCTGATGGGAACTGGGTTGCAGCCGTGCCTAAAGCACCTCCCAGGTGGCAGAATGATGAGTTTCAGAGGAGATCAGCCCTGCTGCACTCCAGATAAAACATCCCCCATTGCCACCCCTGCCAATGAGATCACCTCCCAAGGCAAACACCTCCTGCGCCCAGCAGAGCAGGGAAAACCACTCAGACTCATCCCAGAGCCAGAGATCTGCAGGGAGGGACCAGCGTGGGAGGAATTCAATGAATGGATAAAAGGCACAAATCCTGGAATCACAGAATCACAGAATCACAGAATTTCACAGAATTTCTAAGTTGGCAGAGACCTCCAATATCATCCAGTCCAACCCAGCTCTAACACCACAACCAGACCATGGCACCCAGTGCCACATCCAGGCTTTTGTTAAACACACCCAGGGATGGTGACTCCACCATCTCCCAGGCAGGCCATGCCAGAACCTTATCACTCCTTCCAAGAAAAACTTTTCCCTGATATCAAACCTGAACTTCCCTTGGCACAGCTTGGGGCTCTGTCCTCTTGTTCTGTCAGTGCTGCCTGGAGAAAGAGACCAACCCCAGCTGACCACAACCACCCTTCAGGGAGCTACAGAGAGTGACAAGGTCACCTCTGAGTCTCCTTTTCTCCTTTCTGAACAACCCCAGCTCCCTCAGTCATTCCTGACAGGGTTTGTGTTCCAAGCCCCTCACCAGCCTCGCTGCCTCCTCTGGATGTGTTTGAGCATCTCAGTGTCCATCCTGAGCTGAGGGGCCAGAGCTGGACACTGCACTCAGTGTCCATCCTGGGACACCCAGAGCTGGACACTGCACTCAATGTCCATCCTGAGCTGAGGGGCCAGAGCTGGACACAGCACTCAATGTCCATCCTGAACTGAGGGGCCCAAAACTGGACACTGCACTCAATGTCCATCCTGAACCGAGACACCCAGAGCTGGACACAGCATTCCAGGTGTGGCCTCACCAGTGCCCAGCCCAGGGGCAGAATGACTTCCCTGCTCCTGCTGGCCACACCATTCCTGATCCAGGCCAGGAGCCATTGGCTTTCCTGGCCCCCTGGGCACACTGCTGCCCCATGTCCAGGCTGCTGGAGAGAGCTGGGGGCAGTCACTGCTGACACAGGGATGGGAGTGGGCGCTGGCAGCGCCAAGGATGCTGCTGGGGGCACAGGGAGGCCCCTCTGGGGGATCACAGAGCAGAGCTCAGGTGGCTGCCTCCCCCTCCAGAGCTGCTCCTCCAGGTGCTTTTCTCCCTGTGCTGAGCAGGGACAGGATGAGAACGGCGGCTGGCACCAGCAAGTTAATTTTGTAAGGAAAAGCTGACACCCTGCTCGAGTGCTGGCAGTTTATAAGAGTAATGGATTGTCAGTTTTCGCTGGGAAGTGGTTGTTAGATGATTTTAAAGTCTTTTGCATATTTATTTTGTCCCACTTTAAATAAATTTGGGGAAGATTTATCTCGTTAGCTTCAAATGCAAGTCCCTCTTGGCCTGGCTGAGGAAACAAATTAGACTTTGCAAACATTGCAAAGACTAAATCAATACATTAATATTTAGGGGACATTAAGGGGGTTTATTAAACAGAAAAAGGGCCTAGAGTATTACTTTGGGAACATTATACATGTTTAAATAAAAAACCCGAGGTTGTGGTTCCTGACTGAATCTATAAAAGGCATTTCCAGGGATAACTGAATTATTTACAGCTCCTGTGTCGGGAGCAGACTCCTGCAGGGATGGGGTGGAGCTGGGAGGGCAGCACAGGAGCAGGGGCTGTCCCTGGCTGGCTGCAGGCAAAGATGAGGTGTCAGGTAGCTGATGGCAGCGAGGTTTGGTGTCCCTGAATCCCTGCTCGGGGCCTTTGGGACACTGGAGGAGCTGGGCTGCTGTGGGCTGGGGGTGCAGGGAGGACAGGGGGGGCTGCAGAGCCTGGGGTGGCCAAAGCAGTGACCTGGGCCAGCAGAGAGCCCAGGCAGTGACCTGTGATCCCCACACAGCCCCGGAGCCTGAGTGTGCCAGAGGAGCCACACTGCTGCTCCACACGGGGACACACGGGGACACGGGGACACACGGGGACACAGGGCCCCAGCCCTGTCCTTGGGGACACCACAGGCACAGCCTGGCCCCAGTGTCACTGTCACCCTGTCCCAGCAATGCCACCATCCCAAACCCCAGCCTTGGCCCCAGTGTCACTGTCACCCTGTCCCAGGGATGCCACCATCCCAAACCCCAGCCTGGCCCCAAACTGCTGCGATCCAAACTTCCAATTAATTACTTCATAATTCTCACTTCTTCTTTAATAAGATGACTGAAATCAAGTTAACTGGATTATCGTCCCCTCTTTCCTGTGGTTCTTCCTTCACAGCTGCAAACGTGGGCTAAAGCCACAAGTTCTATTTTCTTTTTTATCAAATACCTCAGTCCCTGTTTCCCTGCTACACAAAGGAGTAACTGCAATGGGGAGCTCTGGCCATGCCTTGGCCTGGAGGTGTCCTTAGGGTGCTGTGCTGGCCTTGGCACAGGGATTTGGGAGCCCAAAAGTCAACCTCCAGCTCTGCCAGAGATTCCTGGTGGGCCTGGGTGGGGCAGGGGCAGAGGGGGTCGATGCTGCTGCCTGGGCCTGTCCAATCGTGGGCATTAAGGCATTAAAATGTATTTATTTCCTCCTGTGAGCAGGTCCAGCACGTGCCAGCCCAGGAGGCAGAGGGGAGCGTGTTCCACAGGCTCTGTGTGTGTGCAAGGCCCTCACACACCCCAGGGGAAAGGGAAAAGGGGCAGCTGGGCTCACACAGCTTCTTTTTGGAAAGTATTGATGAAACCAGGGCTGAACTCAGCAGAGAATTCTCCCCTATTTAAAGTTGGAAGGCTGGAAAAAGCACGGCTTCTTTTTGAACTGCTGGCTGTGATCAGGAATTCCCCACACAGCAGCCTGGAGCTCCAGTGCAAACCCCTCTCCTCTCTGCAGTCACCTGGGGGCTGCAGATGCAGCCTGAGCCTTCCCTCCTTTCCTCTGGGACACAGAGCAAACCCCCCTGGCTCCTGCAGCAGGGGAAGGGGCTGTGCTCCTGGAGCAGAGCCCCCGGGGCCAGGGATGGGCCAGGGCCAGACCCTGCTGCCCAGGCCTCCTTCCCTCCTCTGATCCCCTCAGGTCACCTTTGTTCAACAGGTCTGATCCCAACAATGCATTTGTTCAACAAATCTGATCCCCCAACAATGCATTTGTTCAATAGATCTGATCCCAACAATGCATTTGTTCAATAGATCTGATCCCCCCAACAAAGCATTTGTTCAATAGATCTGATCCCAACAATGCATTTGTTCAATAGATCTGATCCCCCCAACAAAGCATTTGTTCAATAGATCTGATCCCCCCAACAATGCATTTGTTCAATAGATCTGATCCCCCCAACAATACATTTCTTCAAAGATCTGATCCCCCCCAATAAAGCATTTGTTCTACAGATCTGATCCCCCCAACAATGCATTTGTTCAAAAAATCTGATCCCAACAATGCATTTGTTCAATAGATCTGATCCCCCCAACAATGCATTTGTTCAAAAAATCTGATCCCAACAATGCATTTGTTCAGCAGATCTGATCCCCCCAACAAAGCATTTGTTCAATAGATCTGATCCCCCCAACAATGCATTTGTTCAGCAGATCTGATCCCAACAATGCATTTGTTCAGCAGATCTGATCCCCCCAACAATGCATTTGTTCAATAGATCTGATCCCCCCAACAATACATTTGTTCAACAGATCTGATCCCCCCAACAAAGCATTTGTTCAATAGATCTGATCCCCTCAACAATACGTTTCTTCAAAGATCTGATCCCCCCAACAATGCATTTGCTCCCCACGCCCTCTGGCAGAGCAGCCCTGCTTTGCCCTCACTCATCTCTGCACAGAGCAGAGCTTGTTCCTAATCCCCAAATTCCAGATGGGGGGGAAGATTTGACAGGGAAACCTAAAGGTGCTCCCAGGAGGGTAACTCCTTGTGTCACCCCAGGGTAACTCCTTGTGTCACCCCAGGGTAACTCCTTGTGTCATCCCTTCAGAATTCCTTCTGTCACCCCCTGGGAACTCCTTGTGTCACCCCCTGGACATCCCTTGTCTCACCCCCTGGACATCCTTTGTCTCACCCCCTGGACATCCCTTGTGTCACCCCCTGGTAACTCCTTGTCTCACCCCCTGGACATCCCTTCTGTCACCCCCTGGACATCCTTTGTGTCACCCCCTGGACCCCTGGAGCAGGGGAGGCTGTTCCAGCCCCTCACAGCCCCCTGGGCTGTGGGCTGCTGGTGCCACTGGGAGCAGAGCTGGGTGTCAGGGAGCACCAAGGCAGGCTCTCCCAGACCTGCCCTGTCCCCACCCTGTCCCCAGCCCTCAGTGCCACCTCCAGCCCTGCCCTGGGCACCTCCAGGGATGGGGCTCCAAACCTCCTAAGGCCTGAGCACCCATTCCATGGGGAAATTCCTGCTGCTGCCCACCCTGAGCCTGCCCTGGCCCAGCCTGGGGCCCTTCCCTCTGCTCCTGTCCCGTGTCCATCCCTGCACAGCCCCAGCCCGAGTGCTGAGGGCCCTGAGGAGATAAAAATGCCTCAGGGATATTTGAATAAAAGAGATACCCTGAGCTCAGAGCTGCAGCCCAGGATTCCTGCAGGATTCCATGTGCTGGGGGAGGTGGCTCACCCTCTGGTTCCTAGGGATTTCCATGTGCCACGGGGATTAACAGGGATTGCCAGCTCAATCCTTCCCTTTCCTATTCATTGCTTTATTACTCATAAAAATGCAAAAGAAAGCGTTAATGATGATTGCACCAAAGACTAATAAGTTAAAGCCTTAGGTTATACTTTGCATTTCTGAAGACATAAATGCAATTGCTTAATAATTATGCATATTTTTAACTATTGAGTTATTATTTCTCTATATGCTTGCAGTTAGCCTAATTAATTTTAAGCTCCTGTTGATATATTTTATACATGCAATTTATTTCCAGCCTGGGTTGGTTGTTTTTTGTTTGTTTTTTTTTCTCCAGCCCTTGCATGAGGGCATTAATTATTAGGAAGACAATCAAAACCAAGAGTTGTTCACCCCGGAACAATACAATAAATACTAAATCCATGTGGAAAATGACACCAGAGCTCTGCAGTGCTGAGAGCAGGGAACTGAGGGGAGGGAGAGGAGGAGAAGGAGGAAGGAGGAGGGAGGAGAGGAGAGGAGAGGAGAGGAGAGGAGAGGAGAGGAGAGGAGAGGAGAGGAGAGGAGAGGAGAGGAGAGGAGAGGAGAGGAGAGGAGAGGAGAGGAGAGGAGAGGAGAGGAGAGGAGAGGAGAGGAGAGGAGAGGAGAGGAGAGGAGAGGAGAGGAGAGGAGAGGAGAGGAGAGGAGAGGAGAGGAGAAAGGAAAGGGGAAAGGGAAGGGAAGGGAAGGGAAGGGAAGGGAAGGGAAGGGAAGGGAAGGGAAGGGAAGGGAAGGGAAGGGAAGGGAAGGGAAGGGAAGGGAAGGGAAGGGAAGGGAAGGGAAGGGAAGGGAAGGGAAGGGAAGGGAAGGGAAGGGAAGGGAAGGGAAGGGAAGGGAAGGGAAGGGAAGGGAAGGGAAGGGAAGGGAAGGGAAGGAGAGGAAAGGAGAGGAAAGGAGAGGAAAGGAGAGGAAAGGAGAGGAAAGGAGAGGAAAGGAGAGGAAAGGAGAGGAAAGGAGAGGAAAGGAAAGGAAAGGAAAGGAAAGGAAAGGAAAGGAAAGGAAAGGAAAGGAAAGGAAAGGAAAGGAAAGGAAAGGAAAGGAAAGGAAAGGAAAGGAAAGGAAAGGAAAGGAAAGGAAAGGAAAGGAAAGGAAAGGAAAGGAAAGGAAAGGAAAGGAAAGGAAAGGAAAGGAAAGGAAAGGAAAGGAAAGGAAAGGAAAGGAAAGGAAAGGAAAGGAAAATCTTTGAAGTTTCCCATGCCTCCCCCAGGTGTTCCTTGGCCTACCTTGCACAGTGAGGTGCACCTGCATGGTCCTGGGGGTGTGCTGGGTCTGCACAGAGCAGGTGTAGGGCCCGTCGTCGGTCACGTCCACGTCCAGGATCTGCAGGCTGTAGTCCCTCCTGTTGTCCGTGGCGATGGACACGCGCGGATCCACCGACCACTTGTCACTGCCCGCAAAGATGATGCTGGAGCGGTTCAGCCAGGCCCCTTTGGAGGCTCCATCCTCCAGGTAGCACCTGGGGGGAAAGGGGAGCCCTGGGTCAGTGGGTGGGTGGGTGAGGGGGAGCTGCCGAGCGCCGCTGGCTGCTGCCGGTCCCGGAGCGAACATGGCTGTGATTGAGCAGAGTGCAGCTCACACCCTGCTGGCTGGGCTTCTGTGCTCTCCTCTGTCTCTTTAAGGAGTGCTTCTAAAGTTCTATTTCAGCCTTCTGTGTCTGCCTTTTGCAATGGAGTCAGACGCGATTTTACATCAACAACTTTCTCGTTATGGTAACCATCCAACCATGTTTGCATTCTGCTCATAAGGAGGAGAGAATTGTTGGGCTGTTGGGTTGCCCAGTGTGGTTGGAGAGGACAATTTTCCTCCTCCAATCCATGGTCACTGCTGGAATTCTATCAATGTTGAGGTCTGTAAATGAACTGCCCCCTTTTCTGCCTTGGACACCTCAGTGTGTGAGTGTTGTTTCTCTCTATTATGTGACACAACACCAGGAATCTCCTGTGAGCTCAGAATCATCCCAGACCCCAAAGCCCAGCTCACAGACACAGCAGCCACAGGGGTGCTGCAGCCCTGGCTCCTGCCTGGGATGTTCTGGGTTTCTGAAACTCTTTTCCCAGGGAATTTTCTGCAAACCACAGACACGTTTTTGTAGCTGTAACTCTGTTTACATTCCTTTCCCCAGGAGGGACTGCTCCTTGCTGTCCCTCTGCTCTGACCAATGTGACTGGAGGGGTTTGTCTCTGTGTCACCAATGGAATTGCTCTGTGTAGAACAGGATAAAAGGGAAAAAAATCCCCAAAATAAACACAGCCACTGTCAGCCTTCTGAAGCCACAGCCCGTGTCATTGTGGGGCACAGCAGTGTCAGTGTGTCTGTCTGCTCTGCCCCCCCTGCCCGCTTTTCCTGCTGGGACAGGCTGCTGGGGCAGCAGGAGCACAGCCTCAGCTGTTCCTGCCCAGCCTTTCCCCTGCAGCCCCAGCCCTGGGAGCAGCCTGTGCTGCAGGGAGAGTCCCTGCCCTGCTCCTGGGGCACAGCCATTCCTGCTGCTCGGCTCAGCTCAGCTCAGGCACCAGGAAAAGCTCTCCAGGGATCAGAGCGTGCAGCCAGAGGGTTCACAGAACCCCAGAGCCCCCCGAGGGTTTGGGTGGAAGTGTTATAAATGCACATTTTGGAGTTGGCTTTTGGCAAATATTGAGATGAATGTTATACATGTAGTATACATATGTATAATACATAAGAAGGTTGTGCTGTATTTTCTTTTATTTGTGGAATTTAAAAAGGTAATGGAGGTGTGTTTTCAGATTGTAACAAAGTAGAGATGGGAGGTTGGTTTTTTTTTTTAAGCCACTTAACTAGATAGAAGGCAGAAGGGATGTCTGAAATTCCTGAACTAAAGATTTCTGATAAAGAACAATTAAGCCTTTGAGAGTTCTGAATCTCCAGAAGACAAATTTCCAACATACTTCTAGACTGCTGGAGTCCCACAGATAACCTGTATGCTTAGGGGGGGTCTTGAAACCAAAATGAATATTTGAATCATGCATTACCTTATTTAAATATGTAACACCAAGACTTTTAAATACCAAGGAATTTAGAATGGGTGGTATGTTGCTTTGCACCCTCAGCTGAGAAGCTCCCTTCTTTTGTCTCCTTATGGTCTATTTTTATTCTATTCTATTTTATTTTTATTAAACTTATAAATTAATATAAAAGGTGAAAGGTCATTTTTCACAGAAGGGACCTGAGAGCCCAGCCCAGGAGTTCCTCAGGGATGCCAGGACAGGGAGAAGAGGCAGGAGCAGCTTCACCGCTGCTGCTGGAGGAGCCCGGGGGTGTTTAACCCCGGCCCAACCCCTCTGTGCTTCCCACACCCAGCACGGGGGAAGAGGCAGAGCAGCCGAGGGGATGAGGGGCACAGGAACAAAAATAAAACCCAAAAAACTGGATGGAGTCAGGGCTGAGAGCAGGAAACTGCAAATCCAGGAGAAAACAAAACAAAACAAAACAAAACAAAACAAAACAAAACAAATCAAAACAAAACAAAACACCTGGATGGACTCAGGGCTGAGAGCGGGAAATTGCAAATCCAGGAGAAGAAACAACAACAACAACAACAACAAACAAACACAAACAAAAAACAAACAAAAACCAAACAAAAACAAAACAAACAAACAAAAAACCAAAACAAAAACCCAAACAAACAAAAAAAACCCACAAAAACAAAACAAAACAAAACAAACCACAAAACCTGGATGGACTCAGGGCTGAGAGCGGGAAACTGCAAATCCAGGAGAAAAAAAACCCCAAAAACCAGGATGGACTCAGGGCCGAGAGCAGGAAATTGCAAATCCAGGAGAAGAAAAAAAAAACAACAAAAAAACCCAAAAAACCACACACACACAAAAACAAAACAAAACAAAAAACCCCACAAAACCTGGATGGAGTCAGGGCTGAGAGCAGGAAACTGCAAATCCAGGAGCAAAAAAACCCAAAACCAGGATGGACTCAGGGCTGAGAGCAGGAAACTGCAGATCCAGGAGCCGTTGGGAAGCGGTGCTGTGGCACTGGGGAATCTGCATTTCTTCCCGTTAATGAAGCTCTCCTCGGGAAATGTGGAGAATGAATCAGGCAAGTTTCCGACTTCACCCCCGTGCCCACCTTGGAATTTAAGGCTTTGAAAGAATTTTAAAAGCTGAAGGAAGGTAATAAGGAGGATAATACAAAGTGCAACAGAGTAATGGGGCATTTTTATTTTATAAAGAGCTCCCTACATGAAGGAAATCCGGGAGAAGAAGGGAAAGCAATAGAGCTCATCCCTTTGATGAAACATTAAAATAGCACAGCCACAGAAACCGGAGGGGGAAAATGGTGATTTGGCGGCAGCATTGTTTAAATGGAAAATGGCATTCCATTCAGGAATAAGGAGCTAACTGGAAACATCAGGCTGAGACGGCTCCGAAACAAAGCATGAGAATAACCATTCATTTAATTAACGATCTCAACATTAAACTGTCGCTGTTGGACACGAAGGAAAGACACGGACTCGTGATTTCAGAAGGCTGATGCTCCAAAAAGGGGCTGGTTTATTCTCAGCACCTATTTTTATACCTTTTTACAATGTGCCCACCTAAGAGGTGGGATCCTTTGAACCATTGGTCACACCAAGGGTCAACAAGCAAAGTCCCTCCCTAGGAGAGAAATGTGAAAAACAAGAGAGTTTACAGAGTGTGACCTTGTTTAGGTCCCTGGGAAAGAACTTCAGAAAACCCAAACATGACAGGCAGTGACTGCATTAAACCTGAAAGGGCTCTGAGAGAAGCTGCCAGGTGGGATAAAAAAAAAAAAAATTAAATAAAAATCCCCATTTACAGAGCAGGGAGCTGGGATGGCACCGGGAAGGCAGGGGCACTTTGAGCTCGGGCTCCCTGCAGGAGGGGTTCTGTAGGGTCTGCTCCCAGCCGGGGAGGGCAGGGAGCCTCCTGCAGAGCCCTGGGAGCGTTTTGAACTCGATTCCCGTGAACAGCAGGGTGGCAGAGGCAGGGACAGCCCCGATTCAGGGAGGGTTTTCTGCCAGGTGTTCCTTTCCCTCCGCACATCTGGATGCAGCCCATCGCAGCCAGGCTGAGCATCCCAGGGAGCGCATCCCAGGGAGCTGGGATTCACGGTCCCTCCCCACCCCAAGCGCTCTGGGGCTCCATCGGTCACAGATCAGCATTATTACAGAGATCAGCATTATTACAGAGATCAGCATTATTACAGAGATCAGCATTATCACAGGTAGCCCGTGCCTTCGGAGGGCATTTACCATTTATCATTAACTTCCCTCTCCCGCACTCACACATCCCAGCCTCGGAAGGAGGCGAAAGCGACGGGAAATTCTTCCCACGGGAGAGAAGAGCAGCCTCCCCCCATCCTCCTCATCCTCATCCTCCTCCTCCTCTGCCAGCACACAAACCCAACTGCAGCAGCTCCCTGCTCTCCGTGGGGTCTGCCAGAAAACAAACCAGCCTTCCTCAGGAGAGGATCACCGAGGCTGGAAAGGATCCTCCAGGGTCACAGTGTCACAGTAGGACAGGAATGAGGGACACTCACACACTGAGGTGTCCAAGGCAGAAAGGGGCAGTTCATTTACAGACCTGGACATTGATAGAATTCCAGCAGTGACCATGGGTTGGAGGAGGAAAATTGTCCTCTCCAATCACACTGGGCAACCCAACAGCCCATCAATTCTCTCCTCCTCATGGGAAGAATACAAACATGAAAGGACAGTGACAACAACAATTGGCTGTTCGTGTGAAAATCCTGAGGAACTCTATTACAAAAAGTAAATTATCAGAAGGTTGAAGCAAAACTTAAAAAAACAGAGAAGAACAGAGAAAAACCAGGGCAACAGTTTGTTTACAGACCTCTGCATTTACAGAATTCCAGCAGTGACCATGGATTGGAGGAGGAAAATTGTCCTCTCCAACCACACTGGGCAACCCAACAGCCCATCAATTCTCTCCTCCTCATGACAAGAATGCAAACATGAAAGGACAGTGACAACAACAATTGGCTGTTTGTGTGAAAATCATGAGAGACTCCAGTGCAAAAGGTAAACAATCAGAAGGCTGCAGGAACTTTAGAAAAACTTTAGAAAAACAGAGAAGACCATGGCAACACAGCTACAAAAGCATGTCTCTTGTTTACAGAAAATTCCCTGGGAAGAGAGTTTCAGAACCCCAAAAGATGCCAGGCAGGGACCAGGGCTGCACTTTCCCCCCTGCAGCTTTGCAGTTTCCCCAGGTGTGCACCCCAGGTGTGCGGGGTGTGCCCCAGCCCCTGCTCCTCCTGCCCCAGGGCAGGGCTCGACTCCAGCACTGCCCGCTGGGCTTTCACAGGAACAACAACAACAACAAACCCCTTCCTGCCCTTCCTGGGACCCTCAAAACCTCCCCCAGAGCAACCTCTGGGAAACCAGGCACTGAAAGGATGGCCAAAACTGAAAACTGAAATTACCAGTGGCCTTCCCTTGCCTTCCCCCTTCCTCTCTTCCCCGTTCCTCCCTTTCCCTAAATTCTGTTTGTGTTAAACTCCCTGCCCACCACAGCAGCACTTCCTGCAATGCAATTTTTAAAACCTATGCACAGAGCCAATTATTTTCAGCAATTAATGACAACACTGCAGCACGAGTAAAGTAAGCATAACAGTCATTAAATAAAAGTGACTTCTGCTCTTTTTACCTTCCCGTGGCTTGGAAAAGTATTGATGAGACCAGAGCTGAACTCAGCAGAGAATTCTTCTATATTTAAATTTGGGACTTTGGAAGAAAGCACAACTTCTTTTTTAACTGATGATTGTAATCAGAAATTCCCCACACAACAAGCATAAAAAATAGATTTTAATGCTGACTGTCATACACGGCTGAGGGCACTTTATTATTTTTCCAATCATTATTAATGGGGATGATCTTCTGTAATTTGTAAGTACAGAAAAAATATAGTCTCGCCCAGCTTCCCTCAAGTTTTTAATCCTCTTTTTTTTTTTAATGCCTCCCACTTTCCCAGCTCTCTGGTCTATTATTCCACCGTAATTAAAACAGAGACCCATTAATCTTTGTAAAAAACACTTCTTCCAGTTGCTTAATTAAAACTGTGCAGGGGCTCTGCTCCAGGAGCCTCCACACCCGAAGGACGTGGCCTGGGATGCACCTGCTCCATAAATCCCAGGAATTTGGGACTTTCTGTGTCCAAAGGGGTTGGGACCCCTCCCTGGGGTGATGCCTTGGATTTCAGCTTTCGTGGTTTTAGATTCTGTGCTGCCCAAGGATGCAGTTCTCAGCCTCACATTTTTGGGAGTTCCCACATTCCCAGGGGTTCCCACATTTTTGGGAGCTCCCACATTCCCAGGGTGACACAGCTCCCAGCCATGCCCTTAGTGGCTCTTTCCCTCCTGCCACCAAGAAATGGATTTTTTTTTTCCCCCCAAGGCAAGGATGCAGAAAATGCTGCTGCTGCCACCACTGCAATAAATTCATCTGCTGTTTTTAATTACACAGAAATATCCCTCCCCCTGCTTTCACAGATGTATTTTCCTACTAAACTGGACAAAAGGCTGCAGTGTAAAGCTCATAATTTTTAGCCATTAATCAATTCCTTCATGGGAGCCTGTATTATTTTCCCTTTGAAGGCTCAGCAATAATATCCCAGACTGCTGTTGGTGTGGGAGCCTTGGTTTCAGCTTCAGGGAGCAGCCCCCGAATTCATCACATTCCCTGAAATATTAAAAAGGGCCTGGCTGCTGCATTTGGTATTTATTAATTCCTGGAGATTTATGACAGGGGAACACTGACTCCCAGAAACCACAGAGAGGACCTTACCCATGCAGAGAGGTAAGGGAACAATTCAAAACCACCTGGCTGTGCCTTTGTGGGTTTGCACTTTTCCTGAGGGACATTTGAGAGCTGATTGTGTTTATTTGACAGGATTACCAAAGTCAGGGGTTTTCTGGGGCTCCCTTTTACCACCCAACACTGAAACACAATTAAAGGAGGGAAAACGAGCTCTGAGACCAGGGCAAGGCGAAGGGCTGGGGAATGAGAAAGCATTTCCTGGTCCTTCCCAGATTTCCAATATGCCAGGGGGGTGCTGCTGAGGGGTTTTAGCACCCAGAAATGCCCAGCTGGCTTGGAACAGTCACTGAGCAGCTCTGGGACACCTGCATCGATGTGCAATGACACCTGGAACCCTCCAAGGGGACTCAGGTTTGCTCCCCAGCCCGAGGGGTTTGCAGGGGCTGTGCCAGGGATGGGGGCTGCCTGCCCAGGGGGCCCCAAGCCCTGAGGAGCCCTGCCTGGCACAGGGACAGGGACAGGGACAGGGACAGGGCTGGGACAGCACAGCTGCCTCAGGCTGAGGCACAGACAGTGAAGTGCCACCTCCAGGGATGGGGATCCAACCCTCCCTGGGCAGTGCCAAGGCCTGAGCCCCCTTTCCATGGGGAAATTCCTGCTGCTGCCCACCCTGAGCCTGCCCTGGCCCAGCCTGGGGCTGTTCCCTCTCCTCCTGTCCCTGTGCCCTGGGAGCAGATCCCAAATCCCCCCTGGCTGTCCCCTCCTGGCAGGAGCTGTGCAGAGCCACCAGGGCCCCCTGAGCCTCCTTTTCTCCAGGCTGAGCCCCTTCCCCAGCTCCCTCAGCCCCTCCTGGGGCTCCAGACCCTTCCCAGCTCCCTCAGCTTCTCCTGGGGCTCCAGACCCTTCCCAGCTCCCTCAGCCTCTCCTGGGGCTCCAGACCCTTCCCAGCTCCCTCAGCTTCTCCTGGGGCTCCAGACCCTTCCCAGCTCCCTCAGCCTCTCCTGGGGCTCCAGACCCTTCCCAGCTCCCTTCCCTGCCCTGGACACACTCCAGCCCCTCGGGGTCAGTTTTGTCCTGAGGGACTCAGAACTGGACACAGCATCTGAGGTGGGGTCTCAGCACTGGGGGGGAACAGAGGCAGGAAAAGCTGCAGCCAGGAGTGTGGCTGCTCCTGCTCCTCAGCAGAGCTGGGCTCTGTTCTCCTCTTCTTTCCCAGGCTGCTGCTGCCCGGGCTCCAGGGATTTCTCAGCATCCCTGTTCTCCCCCATGTTCTCCCTGAAAAGGCTTTTGTCACTATCAAAGCTGAAGGAAGAAAGGACCTTCCCAGGTGCAGACAGGTTGGGTTTTACAATCTCCTGACAACAGCAACTCCAGTCTGAGTGGGGAGGACAGGCAGGAGGGAGATAATTGCCTGCTGGGCCCCGTCCTTGATGGGATCAGCCTTGACCTGGGACCCTTCCCTGAGCAGGTGATGCCAACCCTGCCCCACAGCCCTTCCAGGCTGGTTTAAATAAAATAATGGAGTTAATGACAGAAGCAAAACTACCTGGAGAGGTGCAATTCATCACGGTGTGTTCCATGCCATTATCTTAAAAACATCCAGCCTAGTAATCACTTGAAGGAGTGATAACACATAATTGTGTGTTCCCTGAAATTATAGGTGAATGGGAGTTGCAGCTAATGAGAGCCAAATAGCAGCTCAGGAGCTGCAGTGATTACAGCAGATGTGGTGATGAATGCATTTATTATTGGGCCATTGCAAAGCTTTTTATAGCAGACAGCAGGTTTATAAATAAATAACCAGCCCCACCCGTCTGACCAAGCTGCTCCGCTCCCAGCCTGCAGCTCCTGGAGCAGAAAGGCTCCAGAGCTGGCTGGGAACACACCAAAGGAGGCCAAATCCCACCCAAACACTTCCATCCACGGGGCTTCCTCACAAAGCAGGCACTGCTGGAGCAGAGGAAGCTGAGATAAAACCTTCTGGAACTGTGTGAGGCCTCTGGTGTTTCACAGAGCCCTGCAGCAGGTTCTCCCCCAGCTGTGGGACCACCCTGCTGCCCCTCCAGCCAGGAGGCAGAGCAGGAGCAGCTCCTGTCCCCCAGGGCTCTGCCACCACCTCAGACCAGCCCCATCTCCTGCTCCAGGATGATCCCTGGCTCAGCAGGAGCAGCTCCTGTTCCCCAGGGCTCTGCCATCACCTCAGAGCAGCCCCATCTCTGCTCCAGGATGATCCCTGGCAGAGCAGGAGCAGCTCCTGTCCCCAGGGCTCTGCCACCACCTCAGAGCAGCCCCAGCCCCATCTCCTGCTCCAGGATAATCCCTGGCAGAGCAGGAGCAGCTCCTGTCCCCCAGGGCTCTGCCATCACCTCAGAGCACCCCCAGTCCCTGCTCCTGCTCCAGGATGATCCCTGGCAGAGCTCTGCTCTCCAGTTCCCCAGCAGTGTCCTCCAGCAGGTCAGCAGCTGACAGTCTCTGTCACCCCGTGCTGCTGGCACACAGGGCCCTTCCTGCAATTCCCTTTCTGTCAGGATATTTCAGGAGCAATCTGCAGCCCCCGGTGGAATGAAAGCAAAGTTTCAAAACACTGAAGGCTCTGGTGAGCTAGAACTGCCTGCCCAAACCCCTGAGGGAAGGATTTGATTTGTCTCCCTGCTACCAGGGCTGGTCCCTGATCTCATCTGGGCTTTCCTCCCGGAGCACTCACGTTGTTGATACACCACTGGCTGGAATATTAGTGATAAATAATAAAAGAAGGCAAACTTAATTGTGCTGCAGTCTTTCACCACAATGAATCTTTCAGGAGAATCACAATGATCTCTTGATTTACAAGAGCAGGAGCTGGTTGTGGATGGATGATGTAAATACAGGGAGCTGGCACAGATGGCTCGGGCTGTGTTTGCCAGCAACAGTCAGATTTTTGGATGAACCTCCCAGCTGCTTGCTCCAGATTAATGCATTATTAATAACAGCACTGAACAGCTCCTGGGGGCAGATCCTGGTGGGAAGGAGCCCCTGGGGCCAGCCTGGCAGGGCAGCACTGGGGAGGAGCCTGGGGTGGATGGGGAGGGGTCCTGGGGAGGGATGGGGAGGGATCCTGGGGATGGATGGGGAGGGGTCCTGGGGATGGATGGGGTGAGATCCCCGGGATGGATGGGGAGGGGTCCTGGGGAGGGATGGGGAGGGGTCCTGGGGATGGATGAGGAGGGACCCGGGGATGGATGGGGTGAGGTCCTGGGGATGGATGGGGAGGGTTCCTGGGGATGGATGGGTTGAGATCCCCGGGATGGATGGGGAGGGGTCCCAGGGCTGGACTGGGTGGGATCCCAGAGCACTCAGAGGAAGGAGGAACAGCCTTCCCAAGCAGCATTCCAGCAACAACCCAAACCAACACCCCGAGAAACATTCCCAGACTACCCAAAGAAACCTTCAGCAATTGTCTTTCCAAAGGAACACTCCTGACTGACCACCCAGACACTGACCACTCAAACACTGACCACTTAAACACTGACACTTAAACACTGACCACTTAAACACTGACCACCCAAACAAACACTGACCATTTAAACACTGACCACCCAAACAAACACTGACCACTTAAACACTGACCATTTGAACACTGACCACTTAAACACTGACCACCCAAACAAACACTGACCACTTAAACACTGACCACTTAAACACTGACACTTAAACACTGACACTTAAACACTGACCACTTAAACACTGACCACCCAAACAAACACTGACCACTTAAACACTGACCACTTAAACACTGACACTTAAACACTGACACTTAAACACTGACCACTTAAACACTGACCATTTAAACACTGACCATTTAAACACTGACACTTAAACACTGACCATTTAAACACTGACCATTTAAACACTGACCATTTAAACACTGACACTTAAACAGCCACTGACCACCCAGACACTGGGAACCTCAACACTGAGCACCTAAACAAATAATTGAGCACTTAAACAAACACTGAGCATTTAAAAAACCCTTGAGCACCTAAGCAAACATTGAGCACTTAAACCATCATTGATCACCTAAACAACCATTGAACACCCAAACTAAGGCTGGGCACTGAAACACCGAGCACTTAAACAATTATTGAGCACTTAAACAATCGTTGAACACCCAGTGAGCACCTAAACATTGAGCACTTAAACACTGACCACTTAAATATTGACCACTTAAACAATCATTGAGCACCTAAACCAATATTGAACACCCAAACAAACACTGAACACCCAAACAACCACTGAACACCCAAACAAACACTGAGCACCTAAACAAATATTGAACACCCAAACAAACACTGAACACCCAAACAACCACTGAACACCTAAACAAATATTGAACACCCAAACAACCACTGAACACCCAAACAACCACTGAACACCCAAACAAACACTGAGCACCCAAACAAATATTGAACACCCAAACAAACACTGAGCACCCAAACAAACACTGAACACCAAACAAACACTGAACACCCAAACAAACACTGAACACCCAAACACTGAGCACCCAAACAAATATTGAACACCCAAACAAACACTGAGCACCCAAACAAACACTGAACACCAAACAAACACTGAACACCCAAACACTGAACACCCAAACACTGAGCACCCAAACAAATATTGAACACCCAAACAAACACTGAGCACCCAAACAAATATTGAACACCCAAACAAACACTGAACACCCAAACAACCACTGAACACCCAAACAAACACTGAGCACCTAAACAAATATTGAACACCCAAACAAACACTGAACACCCAAACAACCACTGAGCACTTAAACATGGAACACCTAAAGAAACATTGAGCACTTCAATACTGAGCACTTAAAAAAATCCTTTAGCACCTAAACAATCATTGGGCACACAAAAGGTGAGCGCCTAAACATTGAGCACTTAAACAAACATTGAGCACCTAAACTGACACTGAGCACCTATCAAACACTGAGCACTTAAATATTGAGCACTTAAACAATCATTGAACACCCAAACAATCGTTGAGCACTTAAACAAACATTGAGCACCTAAACAATCGTGGAACACCAAAACAGGGAGCACCCAAACATTGAGCACCCAAACATTGAGCACCCAAATATTGAGCACCTATCAAACATTGAGCACCTATCAAACATTGAGCACCCAAACATTGAGCACCTATCAAACATTGAGCACCTATCAAACATTGAGCACCTATCAAACATTGAACACCCAAACATTGAGCACCCAAACATTGAGCACCTATCAAACATTGAGCACCCAAACATTGAGCACCCAAATATTGAGCACCCAAATATTAAGCACTTAAACAAACATTGAGCACCTAAACAATCCTGGAACACCCAAATGTTGAGCACCTAAACATTGAGCAGCTATCAAACATTGCGCACCCATCAAACATTGAGCACCCATCAAACATTGAGCACCCAAACACTGAGCACTTAAACAATCATTGGCCACTTAAAGAATCATTGAACACCCAAACAAACATTGAATACCTAAACAAACACTGAGCGCTTAAAAAAATCCTTGAGCACCTAAACACACATTGAGCACCTAAACATTGAGTACATAAACACTGAGCACCTAAACAAACATCGAGCACCTAAACATTGAGTACATAAACACTGAGCACCTAAACACACATTGAGCATTTAAACATTGTGCACTTAAAGATTGTGAATTTAAACATTGAGACCCTAAACAATCAATGAGCACCTAAACACTTGTACTTAACCTAAACACTGAGTACTTAAACATTGAGTACCTAAGCATTGAGCACCTAAACATTGAGTACATAAACACTGAGCACCTAAACAAACATTGAGCATTTAAACATTGTGCACTTAAAGATTGTGTATTTAAACATTGAGTACCTAAACAATCATTGAGCACCTAAACACTGAGTACTTAAACATTAAATACCTAAACATTGAGTACATAAACACTGAGCACCTAAACAAACACTGAGCACTTAAACATTGTGCACTTAAATATTGTGTATTTAAATATTGAGTACCTAAACAACACTGAGCACCTAAACATTGCAAAGCCCGAGAATTCCTGCATGGCTATCCCCTCCATTTTCCCAAGCAGCCTTCTCTTAATTGTGCTCGTATTTCCTGTCCAGAAATTTAATTTCATGAGTTCTTCAGTCGTGTGTCAACACATCTCAAACTCCTGCAATATTTGTTCTCCCGCTCTGGATAACCTTGTCAATCTTAATTAGAGCTGGGGGAGGCGAACAGAATTGGCTGCGTGGCTGCAGATGAGATTCCCATTGTTCAATCTGCTGCTGGAACAGATTCCAGCCTCCTCCTGCTCACCAGCCTTTGAAGTGCTGCTGCCCACTGTGCAGACATTCGTCTGAGCTCTCAGCCTCATTCATTCATTTCGATTGCAACCCATAAAACACGAAGTAGCACATTTCCCAGATCCTGCCTGCCCTTGACAAATAATTAAAATTGCAATTCCCCGAATTCTCAGAGAGCACCAGCACATCCCAAACTTTCTTCTGCAAAAACACCTCAGGAATGTCATGGGACAGGAGGGACAGGGAGGAGAAAATACAGAGCAACCAGAGAAGGCATTTTCAACCCTCTGCAGAGTTTTGTATTGCTCATTGTCTTTGTTTTCCTGTCATTCAAAGGACGTTCAGAACTCACAATTCAGATTCAAATTCTGTGTTCCAGGAGTGCCAGGCTGTGAAAAACGATGTTTCACCTTTTTATATTAATTTTTAAGTTTAATAAAAATAAAACAAAATAGAATAAAAATAGACAATAAGGAGACAAAAAAGGTAGAAGACAGAAGGGACGTCTGGAATTCCTGAGCTAAAGATTTCTGATAAAGAACAATTGAGCCTTTGAGAGTTCTGAATCTCCAGAAGACAGATTTCCAACATACTTCTAGACTGTGGAGTCCCACAGATAACCTGTATGCTTAGGGAGGACTTGAAACCAAAATGAATATTTGAACCATGCATTAGCTTATTTAAATGTGTAACACCAAGTCTTTCAAATACCAAGGAATTTAGAATGGGCAGGGTGTGTTGCTTTGCACCCTCAGCTGAGAAGCTCCCTTCTTTTGTCTCCTAATTGTCTATTTTTATTCTATTTTATTTTATTTTCCTACAGAGACACCCGAGAGCAGAAGAAACATCTCCAGCTCTGAGAAAAAGGACAAAGAAATTACAATACCAATGAGAGGTGGAGAGGGCCAGAGATGATCAGCATTTGTTAAGGATTGATGGCTGGAAAGGATCTTTTATCTGGGACATTCAGGGTGCTCCAGGAGCTTCCCTTACCCAGGAAATCCTTTCAGGCACGATTTCTCCTGTCAGCCACAGCATCGAGGAACAAAGGAACTTAGAGAAATCCTACACTGATCAGCAAGTCCAGCCCTTTCAACATTCCCCCGACTCTGGGAAGACAAGTCAGGACATGTACACGGAGCCCAAACCCAAGAAGGGTATAAAACCAACAGATTTGGGCTCGGGCACTGGTGAAACCTCGGGGGAACGTGACATGGTAGAGGTCACATTTGGGGTTTTCACCTGGTGGGCACCGTTTCCTTGCTTCACTGGCTCTGCCCATTGCTTTACTTGGCTTTGTCAATTCCTTGTCCAAAACTCTCGCTGGCAATAAATTATTTCAGTTGAGATTGGTTCTTTAAATTTATTATATAATTATATAATAATATAATATAATATAATATAATATAATACAATATCTTCCTCTGGAAGGCAAGCACATATATATTATATATTATATATTATATATTATATATTATATATTATATATTATATATTATATATTATATATTATATATTATATATTATATATTATATATTATTATATTTATATATTAATGTAATATAATATAATGTCTTCCTCTGGAAGGCAAGCACATATATATATATTACATCATATATATAATAGTATATTTTTAATATATAATTATATAATGATATAATTTAAAATTTATAACGTGTACGAATCATATTTGCATAATGTGGCTGGAGCGCTTTCATCTCATTTTCACGAGGTAACTCGGATGAGCGGGAAGCTCCTGCCCCTTGAAAGAAAGAAATTGGTGTTTCAGAAACATTAAGGAATGAACCTGTCTCAGTTCAAGCCTCCCTAAAGGCAGCTCCAAGTGGGGGAATCTGGGCTTACGTAGCAAATGGTGAAGGTTGAATTTCACATGCAGACACCGTGGTACTGGTAATGATTAAGGATTTGCTCTGAGGCCAGGCTCTCCCTATCCCTTTAAACCCAGGACATGAATGGGGAGAAAAAGCACATTTCCTCAACAATTAACCTTTTCCCAGATGGATAAGAGATGGATGAGCTGTTGTCCTTGTAATTCCCAGCCTTCTGTTCAAATCCACCGGGGAAATCTCCGTCTCTGCAGTGAATTATCCCACTTGTGGCAGCTCCGACTGCTGGGATCAGCCACTGCTGTGTCCTGAGGGAACAGCCAGAGCATGGAATCACAAATTCCCGGCTGCTGTGCCTTGGGAGGGACCTCAGAGCCACCCAGTGCCAGCCCTGCCAGGGCAGGGACACTGCCACCGTCCCAGGCTGCTCCCAGCCCCAGAGCCTTGCCCTGGTTTTTCTCTCTTCTTCTCTGGTTTTTAAAAGTTTTTCTAAAGTTCTATTTCAGCTTTCTGTGTTTGCCTTTTGCAATGGAGTTTCTCATGGATTTTCACATAAACAAGCTATTGTTACTGTCACTGTCTAACCATGTTTGCATTCTTCTCATAAGGAGGAGAGAATTGATGGGCTGTTGGGCTGCCCAGTGTGCTTGGAGAGGACAATTTTCCTCCTCCAGTCCATGGTCACTGCTGGAATTCTATCAATGTCCAGGTCTGTAAATGAACTGCCCCTTTTTGCCTTGGACACCTCAGTGTGTGGGTGTCATTCCTTTTGTGTTCTGTGTGACACCAGAGTCCCTGTCCTGGGCTGGCTGGGTTACAGTTTGTGATTCTGTGGGATTGCCAAACCCCGCAGGAGGCAGAGCCCAGCATTGTCTGTGATTGATTTCCTGGCTGTCCTGCCTTCCCCTGGCCACAGAAGCCCAGAACACCCTGGCAGGGTGGCTGCACTTCCAATAATCCCTTCCCACAGCGGCTGGAACACAGAGCTACAGGCAAAGCTGCATTTTGTAGGAACAGGGTGGGATGGTGAGGGGAGATCTCTGGAGTCCAGGCTGGCCTTGGAGCAGGGGTTTATTTATTGCACAGGGCCTGGGGGAAGGGGCCCTGCTGGGAGCTGCAGCTGCAGCTCAGGGCAGAGAGAGAGAGAAGAGCAAGAGAGTGAAGTAAGAGAGCTGAAGAGGAGCAGTAAGAGAGCAAAGTTCCCATTCCAATCCATTAAATCTCCTTCTCTACTGAACATTCTAACTGACACCAACCAATCCAGCACAAGACACAAACCCTACAGCATTTACACACAGCCTGTAAGAATCATTCCATGACCACGCTGTGTTGTATTTTAAACCCTAAAAACGACTCTTTGGGCCCCTCCTGCCAAGCTGGTGGGGTCTGCTCTGAGCCTTGGGCTCTTGGTGAGGAGAAGGGCATTGTTTGATCCAAAGGGGATTGATCACCTTCAGCAGCCACACTGCTGTTCTCCAGTTCTCCAGTAACTGAGGCTTTAGACATGGAAACTTGCTTTCAATTCTATTTCACTTACAGGTTTCATATTCTCCAAACCTAAGCAGTCATGTTTATAAGGCTTTCCTTTTTCATCTTCCCCAAGACATTTTATTATTGCTTCCTCGTGCCAAACATCACCCAAACCAGCAAACACCGATCAGCTGGACGGAGGGAGGTTTGAAGCACAATCCCTCCCCCTTGGGTTTATCTTTTCAGGTAGGCTGCTCATTAAACTCTGCATCAACTGGCAGTTCAGGTGCAAAAAGCTGTGGAATGCCAGATTCTGAAGATTTCCAATAATTTATTTTATTAAGGCACAGAATTACAGAGATTTTTTTCTCTGGTGGGACTGTTTCTTCTTCAGAGAAACTGAGCCCAAGAACACAAGACCAGCCTGGTGGAGCCCCACTGCCTTTCCCAGGCTCAAATTGCTCCAGCCCCCCTCCCTCAGCATTCCCTCACCTGAAAACTGACTCTGGATCTTTCTAATTCTCCTTTAAAAATAATTTTCGCGTGCCAGAAATGATGTGACTTAAGAGCTCTAAAATAAAAACCCAGCAGCCTGCCAAAGTGAGCTGAAGCAGCTCCTTTTTTAGAAGCCAGCACACCTCAGCCAGGTGTGCCATTATTAGCTCTGCCATTAATTATGCCATTTTTAAAATTGAAACCTTCTCCCAACCACCTCGCACGTCTCGGAGATAAAATATTCAAATGCATTCAGTGTCTCTAAAAGGGTAAATTCAGCTGTGAAACAGATTTCCATTTTCCTAATGCTTCCTGGCACTTGCTGCTGTCCAGTTACATTAGTCTGTGAAAACCTTCCCAGATTTATCAGCCCCGAGCCCGTGCCAAGCCAAACTGGAATTTATAACTCTGAGTCAGCCAGTCCCACGCAAAAACCCCCTCAGTAATTTGCAGATAGGAAGTTGATAACGTTTTAAACGCCTGCAATCACAACACTGCACCCAAAAATGTGAGGGATCAAGGAGAAAAAAAAATGATCTGTTCAGGTAAATCCTTGACAAGACTAACAGCTCTGATTTGTTCCCTGCTCGATGCTGACAGGGAAGGCGAGGACATTTCAGACACATTATGCATTTTGACACTAAGTAACTGGCAATTAGCTGAAGTACATAATTGCATCTTAATGCAGCAAAGGAGAAAATAACAAAAAAAAAAAAAAAAAAAAAAAAAAAAAAAAAAAAAAAAAAAGCCTGGGAAAAGGGTTATACAACTGAGGGGTTGATGACAGCTAAAACCAACAACAAACCCAAACAAAATCTGGGAGGAAAGGAAAGCTCCAAACACAGCCCCGAGGCTCTGGGATGACTCACTCCGGGCTGAGAGGGAGGGTGGCTGCCAGCACCTGCATCCTTCTCCAGCCAGGGGCTGCCAGGTGGGCTCAGCACCATCCCTGCAGCTCCAGGTTTGGAACAGCAATTATGGTAATTAATATAATTACAAACAGGGTGCCCAGAGCAGCTGTGGCTGCCCCTGGATCCCTGGCAGTGCCCCAGGCCAGGCTGGACACTGGGGCTGGGAGCAGCCTGGGACAGTGGGAGGTGTCCCTGCCAGGGCAGGGGTGGCTCTGGGTGGGTTTGGGGTCCCTGTGAACCCAGACCAGCCTGGGACAGGGGGAGGTGTCCCTGCAGGGCAGGGGGGGCTCTGGGTGGGATTTGAGGTCCCTCCCAGCCCAAAGCAGCCTGGGGTGCTGGGACTTTCTCAGAAATCAGATTCTGAAGCTCAGCAGTGAAAGAGTTGCCCGGAGAGATCTGTGGAAGGAAAGAGCTGCTGAAGCTCTGGTGGCACAGAGAAATCCAGGATTTGGTGGCAGCAGAAGGAAGCCAGGAACGTTCCCAGAGCTGTGGGTGCACACCCAGAGCCCACAGGGTCACTGCTGGCCCTGCAGGGACCTGGGGCCACCACGGAGGGGCCAAAGGCTCCCAGACCCACCAGGCTGGCTGCAGCCTCTGCCCCTCAGGTGGGAATAGATGCAAATAGACTCCAGCACCGTGTCTCTGATTTCTGGGTAATTACCCCATCCTTGGGAAGGTGCTAATTGGGATGTCCACTCAGCTCTACGCAGGATCCAGGAGGGTGGGAATGAGGAGCCCAGCTCCACATGGGCAGGGACACAGCAGAGCTCCAAAATCATCCCAAAAATCATTTGTGTGCTTGGGAAACACGGGAGCCTCCTGCTGCCAGCTCTGCCAGTGGGAATGGGAATGGGGAGGAGAGGAGAGGAGGGAAGAGGAGGGAAGAGGAGGGAAGAGAAGAGAAGAGAAGAGAAGAGAAGAGAAGAGAAGAGAAGAGAAGAGAAGAGAAGAGAAGAGAAGAGAAGAGAAGAGAAGAGAAGAGAAGAGAAGAGAAGAGAAGAGAAGGGATGGGATGGGGTGGGGTGGGATGGGATGGGATGGGATGGGATGGGATGGGATGGGATGGGATGGGATGGGATGGGATGGGATGGGATGTCCCTGCCATGCAGGGACTCCTGGTGAGCCTCTGCCAGCTCTGGGGTACAAGCAGCAAGAAGAAATGCTGAGGTGAGGTTCCTCCTGTGTCTTCCTTGCATTGCTTGCAGAGGCAGCTGCTGCTTGTTTCTGAGATCCAAACCAGAGTAACGTCTTTAATTGTAAAAGTGATAAAGACAATGAATTATAAATGCTTTTAAAGGAATATATTGACGAATGAGGGGTATGATATAAAATTTAATTAGAATTTTAAGCCTTTAAGGATAAAGTGAATTAACTAAAAGGCTTTATAATGAACTAATATGATACACAAGGCAGAATTTAAATAGATTTTGAAGGTATTGTAGACAGTTCTCGTACGGAAAAGCAGCCATACACGTGTCTAACTTTTTAATTGGTTTGGAACACTGGGAAGGAATCGTTGCTGGCTTCGTTTTATTTGAACATCACTTTTATTTGTGCGTATTTATTCACTGATTCCAATGCATACAGAACACTGGAAATTAGCTAGTAATGCAAATAACTTGATTGGATTAGGAAGAATCATGGAACATCCTGGAGGCACCCACAGGGAGGAGGGGGCCCAAGCCCTGGGCCTGCACAGACCCCCAGCCCGTGGTGACCAAACTGACCCCAGGGTGACCAAACTGACCCCAGGGTGACCAAACTGACCCCAGCCAGGGTGATCAAACTGACCCCAGGGTGCCACCTGCAGTGACCAAACTGACCCCAAGGTGACCAAATTGACCCCAGGGTGCCACCTGTGGTGACCAAACTGGCCCCAAGGTGACCAAACTGACCCCAGGGTGCCACCTGCAGTGACCAAACTGACCCCAAGGTGACCAAACTGACCCCAGGGTGATCAAACTGACCCCAGGGTGCCACCTGCAGTATCCAAACTGACCCCAAGGTGACCAAATTGACCCCAGGGTGCCATCTGCAGTGACCAAACTGACCCCAGGGTGACCAAACTGACCCCAAGGTGACCAAATTGACCCCAGGGTGCCATCTGCAGTGACCAAACTGACCCCAGGGTGACCAAACTGACCCCAAGGTGACCAAATTGACCCCAGGGTGCCATCTGCAGTGACCAAACTGACCCCAGGGTGACCAAACTGACCCCAAGGTGACCAAATTGACCCCAGGGTGCCATCTGCAGTGACCAAACTGACCCCAGGGTGACCAAACTGACCCCAAGGTGACCAAATTGACCCCAGGGTGCCATCTGCAGTATCCAAACTGACCCCAAGGTGACCAAACTGACCCCAGGGTGCCACCTGTGGTGACCAAACTGACCCCAGGGTGACCAAAGTGACCCTAGGGTGCCACCTGTGTCCCCCCAGGCAGGGCCCTGCAGGGGCTGCTCCCAGCTCCAGGGAGAGCTCCAGTGGGAGCACCCAGAGGCAGCAGCTGCCTGTCCCTGTCCCTGTCCCTGTCCCTGTCCCTGTCCCTGTCCCTGTCCCTGTCCCTGCCTGCTCTGCTCCCTCCTCACCCTCCCCTGCCCCTGCCAGCCCCGTGGTCCCCAGGGAGCCCAAAGCCCCCTCCTGGCACAGACATCCCCCCCAGGCTCCTGCTGCTGTGGAGCTGAGCCCACGGGAGAGGTCCAAGTGGGACAGAGGGAGCAGGAGCAGGGCACACCCCTGACACCTGCAGGGGCTGCAGCTCACAGGGCACAGGGACAGACCCTGGCAGTCCCAGCCCACTGCCCCTCAGTGCACAGCACAGAACTCAGCCACCTCCAGGGCTCCTTTGGGAGCCAGGGGAGCACGGGGAGGTGTTCCTGTCTTCTCATGGTTCCTTATGTAACCACACATAAGTGTGATAAAATAAATCTTACCATTGCTTATGTAATCATAAATAATCCCAAATTAACCCCAGTTTAGGAACCCTGACCGTGCTCTTAGGATTACTTATGACAGATCATAAAAGCAGAGGATCACCCAAACTGAAAGGAACCTTCCAGATCCTGGAGCCCAGCTGTGAGAGGCCAGCACCACCTGCACCAATCCACGTCACAGAGCCTCATCTGCTCCTTGTGTGAACACCCCAGAGATGGGCACTCCATCCCTGCCCTGGGCAGCCCCTCCCAACGCCTGGCCAGCCTTCCAGGGAGGAATTATCCCAGCCTGGAGCTCTCCTGGCACAACCACCCCTGGGAGCAGGAGCTCCCAGCCTTCCAGGGAGGAATTATCCCAGCCTGAAGCTCTCCTGGCACAGCCATCCCTGGGAGCAGGGGCTCCCAGCCTTCCAGGGAGGAATTATCCCAGCCTGGAGCTCTCCTGGCACAGCCATCCCTGGGATCACGAGCTCCCAGCCTTCCAGGGAGGAATTATCCCAGCCTGGAGCTCTCCTGGCACAGCCACCCCTGGGAGCAGGAGCTGTGCAGGACCAGAGGATCCTCCTGAGTCTCCTTGGTGCCCCAGCCTGGCCAGGGCTCCAGGGGCAGCCACAGCTTCCCTGGGCACCCTGTGCCACCCTGCCCACCCTGGGGAAGGAGAGGTTCTGAGCAAAGCAACACCAAACCCGGCTCAGCCCCGGGAGGAGCAGGAGAGAAAAGCAGCAGGAGTGTGAAGTGCCCAACAATTATTTGTTGTTCCTCGAAAAAACGCAAGAACAAAGGCTTGTCAGAAAATAATTAGAGAGTGGGTGCGAAACGAAGAAAAGAAAGCAATTTTTTTTTTTCACATAGTGCATAATTAAAGTGTGGAGCTCATTACCCCAGGATGCCGTGGGAGCCAGACACATAAATGGATTTGAAAGGCAATTAGACAAATTAATGGAAGAAAAGTCCATCGGAGCCCATTAAGCACAAAGCCGTGGATGGGAGGCTGTTGACAAACCCAGGAAATGCCAGGGAGAGGAGAGGAGAGGAGAGGAGAGGAGAGGAGAGGAGAGGAGAGGAGAGGAGAGGAGAGGAGAGAAGAGAAGAGAAGAGAAGAGAAGAGAAGAGAAGAGAAGAGAAGAGAAGAGAAGAGAAGAGAAGAGAAGAGAAGAGAAGAGAAGAGAAGAGAAAAGAGAAGAGAAGAGAAAGAAGAGAATTTTGCAAAGTTTTCAATCTCTCCTGATGACGGTGAGAGAGCCCAGCCTCCCTGGCACAGCCCAGACACTGCACACTGTTATTGTCACTTGGGTGAAATAATTCCAGCTTGGGCTGCGTTGCCACGTTTAAAGAACGATGCTGAACCCCAAAGTGTTCTTCTCCTCATTCAGAATTGGTACAGGAATAAAAGAGCAGCGAGTGTCAGTGCTGGGTTCCTGGCACTGCTCTGCCCAGGTGAGCAGAGCTGAGTGCAAACCCTTGCACAGGCACCCGCTGCCAAACCAGCCCGGGCAGGGGAAGCCCAGCTGCACAGCTCTGCCAGCAGCTCTCACTCTGACACATCCACCTTCCATGGGCACCTCCATCACTGTGGGGGACACAGGAACGAGGCAGGGAGTGCATCAAAGAGGCTGCGTGGGGCTCTTGCAAGCAAGAGACCCCTCCTTTATTTTTCTGACTCCTTTTGTACATTTACAGATGTGCCCACCCCAGAGGTGGGACCCTTGGGAACCACTGGTCGTTTTCCAGAGACCATCACCGAAGCCCCTCCTCTGGGAACAGATGTGGGAGCTTCAGTAGTTTACAGAACATGACCTTGTGCATCAACACCGTGCCTGGGAATGGAATTCCCAAAACCAAAACAGGCAGGCAGAAGCATAGCAACACACCTCCGTCTCCATGGGTAAATCCCAGCAGGAGGGGCTGGCTCCGGGACAGGCTGAGCTGGCAGAGGAAGCTGTGCAACCCAGAGCACTGCTCCTGGCAAGCCCTGTGCTCCCACAAAATCCCCACTGAATTCTGTGTATTTGGGTTTATACTCAGCAAGTGAGGCTATTGACAAACCCAGGAAATGTGAGGAGAGGAGAGGAGAGGAGAGGAGAGGAGAGGAGAGGAGAGGAGAGGAGAGGAGAGGAGAGGAGAGGAGAGGAGAGGAGAGGAGAGGAGAGGAGAGGAGAGGAGAGAAGAGAAGAGAAGAGAAGAGAAGAGAAGAGAAGAGAAGAGAAGAGAAGAGAAGAGAAGAGAAGAGAAGAGAAGAGAAGAGAAGAGAAGAGAAGAGAAGAGAAGAGAACTGTGGGACACGATCAATGAGACACAAACTCATGGTTCAGAAGGCTGATGCTCTGAAAAGGGGCTGGTTTATTCTCAGCACCTATTTTTATACCTTTTTACAATGTGCCCACCTAAGAGTTGGGATCCTTTGAGCCATTGGCCACACCAAGGGTCAACAAGCAAAGTCCCTCCTCAGAAGAGGGAAAAGTGAAAAACAAGAGAGTTTACATAAAGTGACTTTGTTTACTGCTTCGATCCCTGGGAAAGAGTTTAAGAAAAATGCAAACATGAGAAACAGTGACTACAGTGTGGGGGGGGTTCATTATTGGTTTCAAAAGCATAATTGCTTCTTCAAAATTATTTTGCAGGCCTGCACAAGTTGGGTCTTGTCCTGGTTTGAGGCAGAAGAACTTCAGTCCACAAAACATAAATACTCCAGCTCTGCACTTCCCACCAGCTCCAAATCCCAGCCCCACTTCCAGCTCTGCACCTCGGAAAGCCACGGCAGGAAAATGCTCTGAGGGGGCATAAAAACACAAATGCAAGCACCAGCTGCATTCTCTAGTTCAAACTAAACAAAAGCTTTTACTTCTGATTGGTTTTTTTTTTTTTGTTCTCACAATGGCACCTCTGATTTTCTAAGCTGTTCCATTGATTTTATGTTATATACACATGTAACTTAATTCTGTAGAGCTTTTCACAGATCTGCCATGGAAAAGCTTTTGACAGGTTGTTTTTTGGTTGGTTTTTTTTTTTTTTGTTGTTGTTGGTGGTTTTTTTGGGGTGGTTTTTTGTGTTTTGTTTTGGTTTGGTTTGGTTTTTTGTTTTGTTTGGTTTTTGTTTGGTTTGTTTGGGTTTTTTTGTTGTTTTTTGGGTTTTTTTGGTTTTTTTTTTCTAACAGCTCTGCCATGCTGATTAGGAATAAACAAATAAAAAATGCTCCCACTAACTTCTGTGTATTTGGGTTTATATTCAGCAAGTGGGGGGGTTCATTATCGGTTTCAAAAGCATAATTGCTTCTTCAAAATTATTTTGCAGGCCTGCACAAGTTGGGTTATGTCCTGGTTTGAAGCAGAAGAACTTCAGTCCATAAAACATAAATACTCCAGTTTTGTAGAATTTCTGCTTCTGGGATGGACATGAGCAGATGCTGCCCCCAAATTTACCAGCATTTGAGCAGGTGAACCCCAGGCCTGTGCCCCTGAGGTGGCTCTGGAGAGGGGCAGAGCTGCAGTCACGACACAGAGCTGGGGCTCTCTCTGCTCCCTCTGCAGCCACGCTCCTGCTGCCACTCCCAAATCAATAATTCACCATCCCCAGGATGCCCAGCACCTGCCCTGGGGCTGAAGGAATTAATCCTGATGGTAATTACCAGGAGCACCCAATGAAATATTAATCCAGCCCTTTCAGGTGTGCCCCCTCAGCCCGCTGCCCGTGCACAAAGGGTGACATTTAGGGAAGGCAATATCCAATGTTCCACAGCAAAATCCTGGGCTGCAGCAACGTGCTGGCTCTGGAGGGTGGTGCTGGCTGCATTACAAGCTCACAATGCAGGGCTCTAAGAGTTATAAGAGATGACATTTCATTCTTGCTCTCTGGAACATTTCTGTTTGAATGGAATCCTTTCCTAAAGAAAAATATCAGAAAAGAGGTGACTCGAGTGACATTTCTGGCACTGCAAAGCTTTGATTCCAAATGCACAGAGCCCGGGGGGCCAACAGGCTGGTTCCCAGCCAGACCTGCAAGAGCTGGGTGAATCATCACCACCTCTGATCTTGGTGCCACTGAACCTGCTCATCCCATGGGTGACCACTTAGGTAGGGAGAAATCAGCAAACCATTTCCAAGGGCTGGCAAAACTCTTTCCAGATTACCAGCAGAAGTTTCAGGCAGTCAATGAGAGCTGAAGTATTCTCCAGATGTGGGAGTGTGACACCCAAACCTGAGCCCTTGTTCGGAGGGAGTCCCCAAAGGAACCCACGGCAGCTCAGCTCGGAGCCAGCACGGCAGGGATGGAACAGCTTGGGCTGACCCTGGGCTTCCAAACCAGAGCTTGGATTGACCCTGGGTTCCAAAACACACCCTGTGCTTCCAAACCAGAGCTTGGATTGACCCTGGGCTTCCAAAACACACCTTGGATTGACCCTGGGCTTCTAAACCAGAGCTTGGATTGACCCTGGGCTTCCAAAACACACCCTGTGCTTCCAAACCAAAGCTTGGGCTGACCCTGGGCTTCCAAAACACAGCTTGTCCTTCCAAAACACACCTTGTCCTGACCCTCTGCTTCCAAACCAGAGCTTGGATTGACCCTGGGCTTCCAAACCAGAGCTTGGGTTGACTCTGCACTTCTAAAAGGGGCTGGAAGTGGCCAGCCTTTCCTGGTGAAATCCACCCCTGGAAGAGGCTGGAGGTGGCCAGCCTTTCCTGGTGAAATCCATCCCTGGAAAGGGCTGGAGGTGGCCAGGGGCTGGAGGTGGCCAGCCTTTCCTGTGAAATCCATCCCTGGAAGGGCTGGAGGTGGCCAGCCTTTCCTGTGAAATCCATCCCTGGAAGGGGCTGGAGGTGGCCAGGGGCTGGAGGTGGCCAGGGGCTGGAGGTGGCCAGCCTTTCCTGTGAAATCCATCCCTGGAAGGGGCTGGAGGTGGCCGGGTGCCTCTGGCTCTCAGCAGAACACAGCCTGAGGAAATCACTGCCCCAGGGCAGCGCTGCTGAGCGCAGGGGCAGCCCAGCCCTGCAGAGCAGAGGCTCCCCAGGGGCGGAAGGATGGCTCTCCAACTCCCTGAGACCGCCAGCAGAGCTCCCAAAAATACCTCAGAACCTCCTGTAAGCAATTTCAGCCCCGAGCCAAGCTCCTGCAAGGCCTGCACCTGCTTGTTGTTCCTCTAAAATGCCACGGGAATTGGCAGCAACGCGAGGGGAATGTGCTGAAATTGTTCCTTAATAGGAGTGAAGTGAGAATTAGAGCGAAAATAACACAAATATTGTGTTTGCAGCCGGGAGAACAAAGCGTTCGCACTTCCAGGCTGATGTCTGAATGTTCTTATTTTTCCAGGGGTAGTTTGCTGCCAATTTCCAAGGAAAAGAGGCAGTGGAGGGGCACGCTCGGGTTTAATAGGAAACAGATTAACACAGGCCATGGTAAAGGGGAAAAAGAAAACACTCTGCCAGCAAACCATTCAGGACCTCGGGGGTAACCCACCCCCAAGACATAAAAATCAAGGTACAAGGGGAGTGTAGTGACAGAACAGCTCTGGGGGTGCTCAGCCCTGGCTGCAGGAATTGTCACATCCCACCCCAGGGCAGCAGGAATTGTCACATCCCCCCTGGACAGCAGGAATTGTCACATCCCACCCTAGGACAGCAGGAATTGTCACATCCCCCCAGGACAGCAGGAATTGTCACATCACCCCAGGACAGCAGGAATTGTCACATCCCACCCCAGAACAGCAGGAATTGTCACATCACCCCCAGGACAGCAGGAATTGTCACATCCCCTGGGAGGGGAAGGGACTCAGAGCTGTCATTCCCAGCACATCCCAGTGACCTGGCAGGGACAGCCCTGTGTCACACACGACACTGAGAAATTACATTTACACACTGAGGTGTCCAAGGCAGAAAGGGGCAGTTCATTTACAGACCTCAGCATTTATAGAATTCCAGCAGTGACCATGGGTTGGAGGAGGAAAATTGTCCTCTGCAACCACACTGGGCAACCCAACAGCCCATCAGCAGCCTCCTCCTTATGAGCAGAATGTAAATATTCTTACACACTGAGATGTTTAAGGCAGAAAAGAGGCAGTTTATTTACAAATGTTAACGTTTATAGAATTCTAGCAGTGACCATGGATTGTTTGGAGGCAGTTTATTTACAAACTTTAACATTTATAGAATTCCAGCAGTGACCATGGATTGGAGGAGGAAAATTGTCCTCTCCAACCACACTGGGCAACCCAACAGTCCATCAACTCTCTCCTCCTCATGAGAAGAATGCAAGCATGGTTATTAGACCATTACAATAACAAGAAAGTTGTTGATGTAAAATCGTGTCTGACTCCATTGCAAAAAGTAAACACAAAAAAACTAAAATAAAACTTTACAAGAACTTCTTAAAAAAACAAATCCAGAAGAGAACAGCAAGACCCCAAACAAGAGCCCTGTCCCCAGGCTGGGGCTGGGGTGGCTGCAGCAGGGACCCCAAATGTGCCTCTGTGGGGACCCCTCAGTGTCCCCTCTGCTCTCCTGGGGCTGACCCCGCTCCCCTCCCCATGGGAGGCAGGGCACTGCCGCTGGCCCCACTGCCTCCTCCTCTAAAAAGCACACACACAGCTGCTAATCAAGAGCTTAGCAGTGGAAATGCCAAGGAACAAATGAAAATTGCTGGGGTTGGCAGAGTCCAGGCACAGGCACCCCCCGGCACAATCTGGTTTCAGGTGCTTGTAACCCCCTCTCAGCTTTTCTCCAAGATTCCCTACAGAATGTTACCCATTTGGAGCAGATTTGCCTTTGTCCATAACCTGAATATATCTCAGGAAATGTCCATTTTTCCTGCAGGTTCCCTCCTGGCACTGGGGTTTATCTCCAGTGCGTCCCTCACCGTCACAGACTCCTTTTAATGTCAATATTCTTCTTTTTTCTGTGGTAAGCATTTGTTTAAAACGCTTGTTCTTGGGATGGCCCCTTCAGCACCAGGCACTGCTCCCGTGGGCAGCTCCAAACAAAGCCAAGCCCATCTCTGAGGAGAGCTGGGGAGGATTACAGGGAACAGCTGAGCGGGCATATGGCATTCCATCCAAACTGACAGCCCTCCAAACTGTTCCTGTAACACTCACTGGTGACTGCTTTATCTGCCTTTGTGTGGGACTGGGAGGAAAAAAAACCATCTTCAAAAATGGAGAATGAACAAACCACCCCCAGTGACTGTTAGCAAAGGCCTCTGTCAATAGTCAATCGGTCCCTGCTGCTGGGATGCTTTGCTGGGCCTGACAACTCCTGCAGGGCTCAGCACAGCCCCGGCAGGGACGGGATGGGGCTGAGATCAGCCTGGGGGCCGGCGGGGCAGCAGAGACAGAGCACGGGACACAGCAAATGTGTGTGTGTGTTCTGTGTCTGCACACACACACAGAGTGCACACACAGTGCACACACACACTGCACACACACAGAGCACGGGGACACAGCAAATGTGTGTGTGTATGTTCTGTGTCACACACACACACACAGAGCACGGGGACACAGCAAATGTGTGTGTGTGTTCTGTGTCACACACACGTGTGTGCAAACACACACACACAGAGCACACACACACACAGAGCACGGGACACAGCGAATGTGTGTGTGTGTTCTGTGTCACACACACACACACAGAGCACACACACAGTGCACACACACAGTGCACACACACACTGCACACACACACAGAGCACACACACACACAGAGCACGGGATACAGCAAATGTGGTGTGTGTGTGTATGTTCTGTGTCTGCACACACACACACACACACACACACGTGTGCACAAACACAGAGTGCACACACACAGACACACACACACACTTCACACACACTGCACACACACACACACAGAGCACACAGGGACACAGCAAATGCAGGGTGTGCATCTCTTCTGTGTCTGCACACACGTGTGTGCAAACACACAGAGTGCACACACACGTGTGCACACACAGTGCACACACATACACACTGCACACACACAGTGCACACACACGGGTGTGCACACACACACACTGCACACACACACACTGCACACACACACAGTGCACACACACGGGTGTGCACACACACACACGCACACACACACTTCCCACAGGCTCTGGCTGGAGTTTGTCATCAAACCCTTCTATGGAAGCCCAAGGAGGGAATATGGAACTGAGATTGGCTCTGCCCAAAGCTCCCCTCTGAGCCTCCCCAGCCATCGATTCGTCTGAAGACCTTTAGAAATTGCCATTTTATAAAACAGTTAATCCTTTTTGGTTTTGCTTTTGTCTCCTGCAAAAACAATTGTTTGAACATTTTAGGTAAAGTCTTTCGTCACGGGCTGGGTTCTTGGTGGATGTTTGCTGAGGCTGGGATGAGATCTGGCATTTGAGGGATGTAGGGACAGGACACAGGGAATGGATCCCACTGCCCAGGGCAGGGCTGGCTGGGATCTTGGGCAGGAATTCCTGGCTGGGAGGGTGGGGTTGCCCAGAGCAGCTGTGGCTGCCCCTGGATCCCTGGCAGTGCCCCAGGCCAGGCTGGACACTGGGGCTGGAGCAGCCTGGGACAGGGGGAGGTGTCCCTGCCAGGGCAGGGGTGGATTTGAGGTCCCTCCCAGCCCAAACCAGTCTGAGATTCCCTGGTTCTTCCAGCACAAGGCAGGTCTTTCCCCAGTTTATATATTTTAATTAAAACTTTTCATTAACCTCTCATCATTATCATTCAGAGGTGACAGTGCAATTCTCCTCACTTTCAGGCTTCATGAGGACTCAAATAATTCATTGAAACTTCTGATTTCTCTCTCCCACGTTCAAACCTACACAACCCCTCAAATATATCCAACTCTTCAAACATCCAAACCCTCAAACACACCCAACCCTTCAAACATCTCCAACCCTTCAAACACATCCAGCCCTTCAAACACCCAACCCCTCAAACATCCAACATCTCAAACACTCAACCCCTCAAACACCCAACCCCTCAAACACCCACCCCTCAAACACCCAACATCTCAAACACTCAACCCCTCAAACACCCAGCCCCTCAAACACCCAACCCCTCAAACACCCAGCCCCTCAAAGCTGAGAAGCCCTGAGGTGTGCAGCTGCCCTGGTGCAGGAGCTGCTGGCCCTGGCCAGGCTGTGCAGCAGGACGTGGTTCCTGTTGCTCTGCACACCCCAGGAGCAGGGCAGCAGAGGCCTTGGTGGGGCCTGGCAGCAGAAGTGACCTCAGGGCTCCCTCCCTGGGCCCTGCAGGCTGTCCTGCCCTCACCAGCCCCCTGAGAAGGGAAGAGTCCCCACGACATTGCAACTGCACGGAGGTGACACGAAAACAAAACCTCCAGGCAGGAGCGGCTGCCTCTTCACATTAAGACTGAAGTAATTCTCAGATCAGGCCCGTGTCTCTCTGTGAGCACTGTCACAGCAATTAGAGGTTTTAAGGAAAGCAAAGTCACAGATAATGTATTGAAATAATAAAGTGACATTTTGATACGCAACCAGCAGACATTAAGGAAATGACAACTGACTCCAGAACGTCCAGAAAGATATTTAAATCAGTAATGCTGAATAAATGGAATGAGCAATTACTGGTGTGTTTGACAAAGCATGATACAACAATATATTAGGCATATATTAGCTCAGCCTTTACTCACTGATCTTTATCTGCTTTTAATTAATGAATTTAATTGACTGTAAGGGAGATTTGAGAGTGGCTTGTTACAAGTCAAGGAGAAAAACCATTTCCTGCATGGAAGAGGAGAAGCAAAGGCAGCCTGCAGTGGGAAGCACTGGGGTGGAGCCACTCCTGGGCTGTGTCTGTGCCCAAGGCTGGGAAGGGACAGGAGAGCCCCCAATAATTGTGATTTTCATTATCCTTTGTGCTCTCTGTGCTCTCCTGTGCACTCCTCTCTTTGCACTTGTCTGTAGTTACTGCTTGTCACGTTTGAGTTTTCTGAAGTTTTTTCTTAGGGACAAAAACTGGTAAACAAAATCATGCTCTCTAAACTCTCTTGTTTTTCACATTTCTTTCCTAAGGAGAGACTTTGCTTGTTGACCCTTGGTGTGACCAATGGTTCAAAGGATCCCACCTCTTAGGTGGGCACATTGTAGAAAAGTATAAAAATAAGTTCTAAAAATAAACCAGCCCCTTGTTTTAGAGCATCAGCCTTCTAAACAAGACTCACGTCTTTCTTTCGTGTCCATCAGCAGCACTTGTCTATGGCAGTCCAAGACATGTGTCATCCCAAAAATGCATCAATAATATTAAATCAGAAAATAAGGGCAAAGTCTCTAAAACTAAGGATTTATGGTGCTATTATGCACATAATCCTTACAGACTGAGCATCGTTGTTATTATTATTTTGGCATTATTTTCAATTGCATTTTAAATAACAAACTGTTTGTAGTTTGCTCTCTTTGCCACACCTGGGGATTGAAATAGATGCTTTAACGATGTGAAATCAGTTGAAATTAGTTCTATTTTCCATATCTGGGGAATAGAAGATAGGCTTAAACTGTTTGAAATGAGCTAAGCCTGGATCTGTCAGATGGAGCTCACTCCCGGAGTTTCTCCCAGTAAATGATATTTGAATGGCTGGTGGCTGTGCCCCTTGCAGAGTGGAAGTCTCTTGTCTCCACCAAGGATGGAACAGCGGGGCCAGAAAGGTGCTCTGGGTGCTGGAGGTGCCGTTCCTGACAAGCCCAGCACAGAAGGGATGAGCCCTCACAGCCCCAAACACGGAGCAGGAGCAGGGATCAGGGGAGCAGCCAGGGCAGGAGTCAGGGAAACCTTCTGGGGAAGGAGTGAAACTCCCAGGGGTGTGCAGGGGATGCATGGAGCTGTCAAAGATCACAGCAACACAGACTCCCACTTCGGAAGGCTGACAATGATTTTGTTTATTTTTGGCAATTTTTCCCTTTTATACCATTCTACAGAGAGCAATTCCATTGGTGACACAGAGACAAACCCCTCCAGTCACATTGGTCAGAGCAGAGGGACAGCAAGGAGCAGTCCCTCCTGGGGAAAGGAATGTGAACAGAGTTACAGCTACAAAAACGTGTCTGTGGTTTGCAGAAAATTCCCTGGGAAAAGAGTTTCAGAAACCCAGAACATCCCAGGCAGGAGCCAGGGCTACAGATGCATTTCCTGGATGCAGAATTCCCTTCATCCCCAAATTTGCCACCACAGAAGCCCAGCAGCTGGAGAGCAGAGCCAGCAGCAGCTTGGCCCCACAGAAGTGCAGCCCCTGACTCCACAAACACCTGAGTAACCTGGTCAGGAACTGCTGATAACTCATTTCTGGCCCCAGAACTCTGGTGGTTTGGGGAAGGGCCTTGGGGTTTTGGCAGGCAGGGAGAGCTGGCAGAGCTCCCTGGGCAGGGAGGGAACACAGCTCAGGAAATGCTCGGGAGAACAAGTCCCTGTCCCTCCTGCATGGGAATGGCTCCCACTGCCCAGGGCAGGGCTGGATGGGATCTTGGGCAGGAATTGTTCCCTGGCAGGGTGGGCAGGGTGGCACAGGGTGCCCAGAGCAGCTGTGGCTGCCCCTGGATCCCTGGCAGTGCCCAAGGCCAGGCTGGACCCTGGGGCTGGAGCAGCCTGGGACAGTGGGAGGTGTCCCTGCCAGGGCAGGGGGGACACTGGGTGGGATTTGAGGTCCCTCCCACCCAAACCATTCTGGGATTCCCTGGTTTTCCAGACTGGAAATATCCCCCCCACACCTCCTGTTTTCCCAGCAACACTGGAGGCTGTTGTTTTTTTTTTCACTGGCCTGTGACAAGCCAGGACTGGACGGCCCCGTTTGTGTTCACACCTTTTGTCAGAAGCCCAAACCTGCCAGAGGGAGGCTGAGGAAGGAACTTTGGGAAGCAGGAGCAGCCCCCTGCGGGCTCTGCCTCTGCTCCTGGACAGCTCCATCAGTAACAGCCCAAGCACAACTCATCAAGCATCCTAACAATGCCATTAGCTGGGCAGCTCCTCTGCACAGCACCAGAGGGGCCCCCAGAACGAGCTGCAATAACAGCTCCAGTTGTATTAAATATTAAAATATTGTTAAATATTAAAACAAAACTTCTGGAAGATAAAAGCCAAGCAAAAGTCGCCACCCATTCTAATATTTTTCATAGCTCTGTCTCAAAGCATTTTGTAGCAGGAATGGCCTGGGCGCTGGGGAAAAACCAAAGGGTAAGAACAGCACTTAATTACAGCATTAAACCATCGAGTTCCTGTTGACTGAGAGAACACAGAACACAATAATTCAGATTTGCTTGACAAATTCATCCTCCTTTTCTCTGTTCCTGACTGTAACACGCACAGGAGGAAGAGGAGGAGTCACCAAAGGGAGCAGCTCCTTTGAAATCCTGCCCCTAACCTGCTCCTGTGCAATGAATTTAATTTTTTTTTTCTCTGTCAGGAAAAAAGCTCCTTTTATTTCTCTCTGTGCAGTGACCCTGATCAAAGCCATTCTACTAGAGGTGGGTGCAAGACAAGAGCAGGGCAAATCCTGTGAAGGCTCTGCCCAAAAGGAAGGCTCTGTGCTCAGGGGCAAGGTCCCCCAGGAGAGCTTTCCTGGGTCACTGCATCCTCTGAGGCTCTCTCAGCACAGGCAGGAGCACCCAGAGCTGGCTCTGCCCTCCCCCAGCAGCCCTGGGATGGGAATGGGAGAGGGAAGAGGGAGGAATTCCAGGCTGCCCCTGGGCTGGAGGTGTGAGGAACACCACCAGGGGAATAAAGGTTGTGTCACAATAGGACACAAATGAAGGACACTCACACACTGAGGTGTCCAAGGCAAAAAGGGGCAGTTCATTTACAGATCTCGACATTTACAGAATTCCAGCAGTGACCGTGGACTGGAGGAGGAAAATTGTCCTCTCCAACCACACTGGGCAACCCAACGGCCCATCAGCAGCCTCCTCCTTATGAGAAGAATGCAAAGATGGTTAGACAGTGACAACAACAAGAAAGTTGTTTATGTGAAAATCTGAGAGACTTCAGTGCAGGAGGTAAATACAGAAGGCTGAAATAGAACTTTAGAAACACTCCTTTAAAAGAGAGAACAGAAAAAACCCAGACAGCAGTCCAGTGTGTTTCTGTTCTCTCTCTTTAAGGAGTGTTTCTAAAGTTCTATTTCAGCCTTCTGTATTTACCTCCTGCAATAGAGTCAGACACGATTTCACATAAACAACTTTCTTGTTGTTGTCACTGTCCTTTCATGTTTGCATTCTTTTCATAAGGAGGAGAGAATTGATGGGCTGTTGGGCTGCCCAGTGTGGTTGGAGAGGACAATTTTCCTCCTCCAGTCCATGGTCACTGCTGGAATTCTATAAATGTCCAGGTCTGTAAATGAACTGCCCCTTTCTGCCTTGGACACCTCAGCGTGTGGGTGTTGTTCATTCATGTTGTGCTGTGACACTGGTCAACCCAACAGCCCATCAACTCTCTCCTCCTTGAGAGGAAATGCAAAACAATTGTTATTGACACGAAAAGTGCGTGAGAAACTCCACCACAGAAAGTAAAACATCAGAAGGCTTTAGAAGAACTTTAGAAAAACTTTAGAAGAACAGGGCGACAAGATTGGGGTACAGGATTTATGGGACCCCTGGGTTTATGGGACACAGGGGGTGAGAGCAGACCCTCCTGCAGGCTGGAGCTGGGAAGCCCTGGGATGGAAACCCTGGGATGGAAGCTCTGGGATGGAAGCTCTGGGATGGAAGCCCTGGGATGGAAGCTCTGGGATTTTCCACGCCAGCCATCAGCCCCTCCTGGCAGCCCCTCACCCCAGCCCGGGCCAGCAGCGAAGGCTTTAATTACAAGCACTGTGCTCTGAAATTGGATAAATGCACCTAATTGGCTTTTTGGTGGTTCGCACAAAGGAGTGGGAAAAGCAAGCAGGATCTCCAGCACCTCTCGAATAATTGTCCCTTCATTCAGGGCCCGGGTAACCATGGCAAATAACTGCTCTGTGCTCAGCCTCCTCACTGCCGAGCCTGAATTACCTCTTCACTAACAACCACTTGGAGAGCAATTAATCCCGCCTGAAAACCCCATTCTTTTCTCCTCAGAAAGCTCAGGGATGTCCATTGACCACATTTTTCATTTTTTTTTTTTTTTTCCCCCAGGAATCTTTTCTTGTTCAGCAAACACCAGTGGTGAGCACTACTCACACACACTGGTATTTATGAACATCGCACCCCTTAACAGGAGGGGAAACCCTGGCAGACACGAGGAGGGGTGGATTTCCACCTGAGGGTGGGCTTGGATGGGATATTGGGCAGGAATTGCTCCTGTGAGGGAGGGGAGGCCCTGGCAGAGCTGCCCCATGGGCACTGGCTTTTATTCCAGGATTTGCTGGCCTCCGTGGTGTGGTGAGGCTCTGGGAGGGAGGAGCTGTGCCTCGCACCTCCTGGGCTCTGTGGTGTCCCCTGAAACCTGATCCTGCTCTCCTTGTGTTATCTCCTCCCTTGACCCAAACCCTAGGACTCCTCCCCTGAATACCCGATAAACCCTGAATACTCCATAAAACCCCCAATATCTGATAAAACCCTGAATATCCTATAAAACCCTGAATGCCCGATAAACCCCAAATACCCGATAAAACCCCAAATATCTGATAAACCCCTGAATATCCTATAAAACCTATAAAAATGTTGACATTATTGACATTTTGGTGAGGGTGGTGGGCATCCCCTCTCCCCCTTTTGGTTACACACTGGGCATTTGCTGACCATTGGCAATACGGATGTGAGCTGGCATTGCACATTTTGGTGAGGGTGGTGGGCAGCCCCTCTCCCCCCTCTCCGCTGCTGGTTCCTGCCCTGCCGCTGTTCCCCTGCAGAATGCTGAGCTGCGCTGCCATGGGAGAGGGGAGCGCTGCCTGCCGGCCCTGGGCTGCTCCCCAGCTCGGCCAGGGCAGGCTGCTGGCCTCAGCTGCTCCAGGAAATTCCTATTCAGCTCACACTCGTCCCTCATCCAGCCCCCACATCCGTGTTTCACAGCCCGGCTGCGTGGCTGGAAAACCAAGGATACGTTTAACTCCCTAAGCCGGGAAAGAGGAATTTTCTTGGGATTTCCTTGTGCCTGTGGCATTTCCCTCCCTTGCTGACAGCTCCTCTCCTTCCCCACTGTACACGGGGTGCCAGGAGCCCAGCGGCCCCACCCCGGAGGCAGCAGTTTGCCTCCAGGGAAACCCAGTTTGGCTTCCCAGTTGCACCCAGGGCACCCTTGAGCTGCTGTGCCGTGTGAGCCCGCTGTGCAATGAGGGTTCAGGTGATCCTCACCTGGATCCACACAGCCCATCCCCACCGAGCCCCCTGGGGAGAGGCCACGGGAGGAGCAGGAGGGGCTGCATCCCCCTGCCCTGCCCACACCCGGAGCCTTTTCCTCTCGGCCTCCCTGCCCTCATTTCTTCTTTCTGTGGAGGCTTTGACAGCATTTGTTTGTTTGTTTGTTTGTTGGCTTTTGTTGGGGGTTTTTGTGTGTTTGTGGGGGTTTCTGTAATACCTCTGTTGGGGTTTTTATGTCATAACCTGGGACCTGTTTTGTCTCCCAGGGAACAACTGCTCTACAGACCAACACCTCTGCCAGCCCCAAACAGCCCTGGGTGGGGAAACTCAGCATGAGAGCAACACCCCGATTTTCAGTTCTCTCCAGCCAGGGAATGAGAGCAACACCCCGATTTTCAGTTCTCTCCAGCCAGGGAATGAGAGCAATACCCTGATTTTCAGTCCTTTCTCTTCAGCCAGAGAGGCTGTTCCCTCTCTTCCCTTTGGGAAGCTCCTGCAGCTGCCCCCAGCCCCCAGAGAAGAGTTCAGCAGTGAACACCGAGGAGCTCCTGCAAAGGCAGAGCACATCCATCCTGTGTGCCTGTTCCTCCCCAGGGGCAGGGCTCTGCCCCAGCCTCTGGGAAACTGGAGGCAGTTCCTCTCTGCCCAGCCTCGGCAGGAACGCAGGAATGAGAGGATTCTCCCTGCATGGAAGCTGTGTCACATTTGCCACCCACCTGCTCTCAGACATCACGGCAGATTTACCAGAGCAAGGCAAGCTCAGCTGTTCCCAGGCACGGGGGAGCCGCAGCTCTCGGCTGCAGAGCTCTCACAGAGCATCCCCGGCTCTGGAGCACACGGTGCCTCCATCCCGAGCTGAGGAGCCCCTGGGATGCTCTTTCCAGGGAATGCCCCCCAGGCACTCACAGGTGACACTGTCAAAGACCACAATGACACAGACTCCGGCTTCAGCAGGCTGACAGTGACTGTATTTATTTCCAGGAATTTCTTCCCTTTTATCCTGTTCTACAGAGAGCAACCCAATGGGTGACACAGAGACAAACCCCTTCGGTCACATTGGTCAGAGCAGAGGGACAGCAAGGAGCAGTCCCTCCTGGGGAAAGGAATGTAAACAGAGTTACAGCTACAAAAACCTGTCTGTGGTTTGCAGAAAATTCCCTGGGAAAAGAGTTTCAGAAACCCAGAACATCCCAGGCAGGAGCCAGGGCTACAGCCAGGAGCCCGCGGATCCCGGGAAGGGAAGGGAAGGGAAGGGAAGGGAAGGGAAGGGAAGGGAAGGGAAGGGAAGGGAAGGGAAGGGAAGGGAAGGGAAGGGAAGGGAAGGGAAGGGAAGGGAAGGGAAGGGAAGGGAAGGGAAGGGAAGGGAAGGGAAGGGAAGGGAAGGGAAGGGAAGGGAAGGGGCTGTGCTTCCCCGGCCAGCGCTAACCCCTGCTCAGCCACTCCCCATTTCCCGGGTAGCAATCCAGGGGAGTCACTGCACCCAACAGGAGGTGACAGCGCTGCCCAGCCTCGGTGCAGTTAAATCCAAGAAAGGCTCCTCTCCCAAGTTTAACACACGAGTCAGCCCCAATCTGCTGCAGCGAGATTGTTCCCACGTGGTATTTCTCTCCTCTCCCTTGAGATAAAGAAAGAATCCCTCACTCAGGAAATTTGGGGCAGCACCCTGAGCTGGGATTCATCCCCAAAGCCAGGATTCACACCAGGCTCCAGTTTGGCCCTGCTAATTTGAACTGATCGAAGCAATACATTGCTTTTTAATTTATCCAATATTACTGGCCTTGCTGTGTTAGCACTGTGTATGTGTGCACACAGACAACAATAATACAATTTCTGTTACTGAGAGGTAAGGAGAGGGACTGAGAAATCGCAGAGAAGGAGAGGAATTTCCCTCTGTTTCTCAGATTTTTGTCAGACACCGTCATGCTCACACCCTGTCCCAACAAGCACACACCTCCTGCTTTCCAGAGACACCCAGACCGAGCCCTGTCCCACGTGTAATTAACGCCACCGCTAATTGCCTGCAAGCAGAGGGAGCTCTGACTCTTCCGAGAGCAGCCTCGGTGCTCAGCTCCTCGGGACCGTGCCCGGCGCTCTCTGCTTTTCCCTCTTTGCCCCAAAATCCGCCCCCGGCAGCGCCCGGGAATTCCCTGCCACGCTCCTTGGAGGAGCCAAACCGGGCAGGAGAAACCATCCTAAAGGAAATCCATAGAAACGATCCTAAAGGAAATCCATAGAAACGATCCTAAAGGAAATACCTGTCCATAGAAACGATCCTAAAGGAAATCCATAGAAACGAGCCTAAAGGAAATACCTGTCCATGGAAACGATCCGAAAGGAAGTCCATAGTAACCATCCTAAAGGAAATACCTGTCCATTATAACAATCCTAAAGGAAATACCTGTCCATAGTAATGATCCTAAAGGAAATACTTGTCCATAGTAATGATCCTAAAGGAAATCCATAGAAACGAGCCTAAAGGAAATCCATAGAAACGATCCTAAAGGAAGTCCATAGTAACCATCCTAAAGGAAATACCTGTCCATTATAACAATCCTAAAGGAAATACCTACCCATAGTAATGATCCTAAAGGAAATCCATAGTAACCATCCTAAAGGAAATCCATAGTAACCATCCTAAAGGAAATCCATAGAAACGATCCTAAAGGAAATCCACAGTAACTATCCTAAAGGAAATCCATAGAAATTATCCTAAAGGAAATACCTGTCCATGGAAACGATCCTAAAGGAAATACCTGCCCATAGTAATGATCCTAAAGGAAATCCATAGAAACGATCCTAAAGGAAATACCTGTCCATGGAAACAATTCTAAAGGAAATATCTGACCAGAAGGAGGGGTCTCTCCCCACAGCTGCAGGAAAGCCCCTTGTTACACACAGAACGCTGCCCCTCCAAAGGGACCAAGTGCCCTTTCTTGCCCAGGGAAAATGCAATGTTTCTTTCTGTGCAGATTTCCAGCAGAAATGGGTCTGAAATCTGCGTCTGAGCCCATTGCCCCAAACGGGAGTGAAGCCAGCATTGCCTCAAGGCCACACACCACTGAGAGGGGCTGAGGCTCAGCCCAGATCCCTCCCCACCACCCCAACCCCACGTCCAGGAAGGGACCCCACAGAAATGAATCCTAAAGTGGGAGCAGCCCCTGCCCAGCCCTGCCCACAGAGACACAGAACTGCCTGGAAATCCTCTTTGCTCTTTCACAGACCGTGTGGTTGAAAAGAATTAACATCACTGCTATAATGTTATGAAGAGAGAACCTCACCCAAATCACAGAACAAAGGCCTGGGACCTTAGGGATCATCTTGTCCCAATCCTCCCATCCTCCATGGAACCCAAACACCGAATCCTTGCACAGCCACTGCAGCCTGGGATGTTGGAGAATCCTCGTTGCAAAACAGATTCTTGCCTTTTGTTGCATAAAGTGCCTGTCCTGAGAAAACCCCACCCTGGCATGGCAGGGACAAATAGCAGGGAGGCCCTGGAGAAAACTCCATCAGTTGTTGATCAGGCCTGGCAGGAGCCCTGACATGTGCCCTTGGTTTGATGCCCTGCTTGCACTGGGGGCACCAATTAGGCACTCGGGCTGTCCAGCAGCTAATGCAGTCAGATTATGAAATGCTCAGAGAGGGGAGGGAATCTTCCTCTGGCAGAGTTTCCTTGGACATGTCACAGGTTGAATGAGGATGGACAGCTGCAGACAGGGTCCAGTTTTAGGGTTGCACCCCAAATAAAGGCAGTGCACTCCAACAGATGGATCTCACCAGGTGGGGCTGGGATTAATCCTTCCCAGGCCAGCCCAGGATTCCCTGATCCCGCAGGGCCACTGCTCACTGCTTCCTGCACACTTCAGCTCTGTTGATTTTGACCTCTGAGCAACCTGTGCTCAAAATCAGAGTTTGCTCTGGTGTCCCAGCTGAGCAGAGCAGGCAGCATTTGCAGTTTGCTGTGGGTTGCACAGCCAGGACAAAGGAGAGGATGAGGAGATTACCAGTGATGATTACAGAGCCCCGTGTAATCAGTGGGATTACAGAGATGAATTGCATTAGAGCCTCAGCAACCCTCCCAAAGTGAGCCACATGCTCCAGGAACAGCTGGGGAACAGGTGGAGGCTCAGGACACGGGCTCTGGAAGCACAGCAATAAATCCTGGAGCCTGCCCGTGTGACACCCTGGCTCCATCAGGCAGGATGGATTGCCCAGCACAAAGTGTAATAAAGAGAGATGCCAAGGCGTGCTCGTGCCTGCCAGTAATAATTTGAAGTTGAAATATAATCACACACAATATATATGATAAATAACGCCAGGCAAGGTCTCCAGCGACAAAGGTAAATAATAAATTTGTGTGGAGGTAAGGATTTACACCGGAGCTGTGAAATGGAACCGGAGAGATACTGTAAATATTGTCCTTTCCAGGTGACGACTTTAATTTCTCAGACAAGCACCTTCAGAGTTTTCCCAAGGATTTCCTGGGCCTGGAACTCGCACGTTGCCCAGCTCCAAAGTTCCCAGACAATATCCACGCTGCCAGCCTGTAGCCCTGAAGGGAGGGATGGGTTTGACAGTGAGAGGGAAAGTAGAAGGTGAATTCTGGAAACTTCTCTGACAGGGCTGTGTCAGAGCTCAGAGGAGGAAACAGCAGGCAGAGGGGCAGAGGCAGCTCCTGCCCAGGGACAGCCCTGCAGCCCTGGTTCATGCCTGAGATGTTTTGGTTTCTCTGAAACTCTTTTCCCAGAGACTTTTCTGTCAGCAAGAGACAGGTTTTTGTGACTGTAACTTCTCCTTGCTGTCCCTCTGCTCAGACCAATGTGACTGGAGGGGTTTGTCTTTGTGTCACCCATTGGGTTGTTCTTTGCTAAACAGTATAAAGCAAAGAAATTCCCAGGTAATAGATCAGAGTCCCTGTCAGCCTGCTGAGTCTGTCACAGTCGATATGGACACTGCACTCGAGGAGCTTCCTTAGCATCATCAGGAGGCTTCAAGTGTCAGCACCTTGATATTCAAAGAGTCTCCCCTGTACCTTTTCTCTGTGTCTCCCAGGAGCAGCTCCACACAGCTCTGGCTCTGTCTCTCCTTCCTGACCCTGTCCCAGCCCCCTCACCCTGTCTGTCCCACCTGCAGCAGCTCACCTTTGCTGGCCCTGGCACCACCTCCTGTCCCTGCTCTGCACAGCCCAGCCAGCAGCCTCCAGCTGACCCTGCCCAGCTCCCTCACTCTGTATCACACCATGGCTGTGAGGGCAGGGCTGGTTCTACCCCAGGATAATTAACACAAATGTAAGATATATGGGGGGAGACTGCCCTCAGCAGCACCTCCTTTGGTCTCCCCACACATAACCCCACCATCGTCCCCTGAGCACCCCCGGGGTGTCTGACAGCTCCCTCCAGCCCTCCTGCCAACATCGTGGGGAAGGGCCAGAGCCCCTGGGGTGGCAGAAACCCCCGGCAGAGAACAGACACAGGGCAGGGAGCAGAGAACAGACACGGACACAGAGCAGGGAACAAACACAGGGCAGGGAGCAGAGAACATGGAACAGAGAACAGACACAGGGCAGGGAGCAGAGAACAGACACAGAGCAGGGAACAAACACAGGGCAGGGAGCAGAGAACATGGGCACAGAGAACATGGGCACAGAGCAGGGAGCAGCTGTCCCAAGGAGGGGACGGGAGCACCGCCTCTGCCTCAGCCCTAACGATGCTCTTCAAAGAAATCCCTCATTAAACCCTCGGCTGATTGAGATCTGGCTAATTGGGTCTGTGGTAAACAGGCGGAGACTGCAGAGGGAGAATATTTCGGCTGAGCAAGTGGCCTAGAAAAACCCAGGGCTCCAGTGGGAAATGAGCTCCGGTGCCTGTTCCAGAAATGGATTTTTTTTTTTGTCCACAACAGGACGGGAGCTGGGCGGTTCAGGGTGTGGGTGATGGTCCTGGGGGGCCCAGGGGAACTTCCCTTGCTGGTAATGCAATACTCCCACATCGTTCCTAAAATGCAGAACTTTGACATCATCAGCTGCAGTTTCCACTTCATCCTCTTGCAGGGACTGATTACATTGAAGGGATTATCTCTGTTCAAAGCAATAAATGGCTGCCAGCTTTGGTTAATGGCCAAGAGGAACCTCGGGCATTTAAATCAATTTCAAAGCTTTTTTATTGCAAATATTCTACCAAGAGCGGATTCCCATTATAAACAAACCAGGGAGCGAGAATAAAGAGAAGTGTTCTCCCCTCCCCCGGGGAAGGGCAATCCAGCACAGCCCCGCTTTTCCCGGCCTGGGAGCTCTTGCTGGTCACGCCGAGGTCTGTGTGTGAGAGCAAGGCATTGAGATAAATAAATAAATGAGTGGTGTGTGGAAAACGAGCAACGCTCCACACCCGAGGCCCGGATTGCAGGGTTACCCACGCAAAACTGCAATTGGAGCTGCCGGCTAATTACCTGATTTGCATGGGCAGATGAACTGAGTGTGATCTGGGGCAGGGAGAGCAGGGCCATCCCAAGGGGCTGGAACATCCCTGCCCGCGGCAGGAGCGGCTCACCCCGGGCTTCCCAAAGCTGCCCAGGAGCTCAGTGCTGGGGAGAGGACCCAGGAGAAAGCAGGGGAGAGCCCACCTTTGTTGCCACGCTTCGTGCCTACCGTGTTTTGGGTTTGGGAAATTCTGTTCCCAGGCACTCTTCTGGTACACAAGGTCACATATTTGTAAACGACCTTGTTTTGCACATTTTTCCCAGAAGAAGAATTTTTGCGTGGTAATCTCTAGAACTGACCAATAGTTCCCAAAAGTCCCACCTCTAAAGCGGGCACATCTGTAAAAGCATAAAAAAAGCCCAAGAAATAAACCGGTGGCTTCTCCTTGGATGAGGAGTCCACGCAGCCTTCTGTCCACTCCCTGCCTCCATTTATTGTGTCCAACAGCAACAAACCTTTCCTGTGGCTGCCAGGGGCCCAGCGCATCCCCGGGCACGGTGGGAATGCTCAGCCACAGCCAGGGCAAGCAGAGGGATGAGGAGATAAGCCCTGCGGTGCCAGGAGGCACAGGGAACCAGGGCTCAGGCTGGGGGTGTTCGCTGGCACCTGATCAACAGCTGGGCTGGAGGATTCTGGAAGTCTTGTCCAGCCTCAGCAGTTCTGTGATTCCCTTGGATGCTGAGGCAGATCCCTGCTGGCCCTGTGGGTATCACACACGTTCCAGAGCGCACTTCCCAACCTCTGGAAACATTCCAAGGGTGTCACAGGCCAGGCTGAGCAGGAGCACGAGTCCCAGAGTCCCAGAGCCAACAACGTTGGAAGGGATCTCATCAAGTCCAGACCTTGGGCACTGCCACACCACTGAGTGCCACTGCCACATCACTGAGTGTCACTGCCAAACCTCAGAGTGTCACTGCCACACCTCAGAGTGCCACTGCCAGACCACAGAGTGCCACTGCCAGACCACTGAGTGCCACTGCCACACCCCCCAGTGCCACTGCCAGACCACAGAGTGCCACTGCCACACCCCCCAGTGCCACTGCCAGACCACAGAGTGCCACTGCCACACCACTGAGTGCCACTGCCACACCTCAGAGTGCCACTGCCACAACGCCCAGTGCCACTGCCACACCGCCCAGTGTCACTGCCACACCGCCCAGTGCCACTGCCACACCTCAGAGTGCCACTGCCACACCTCAGAGTGCCACTGCCACACCGCCCAGTGCCACTGCCACACGTTTTCTGAACCCCTGCAGGGACAGAGACCCCCAGCCCTGCCCTGGGCAGCCCCTTCCAATGGAAGCAGCAATACCTTTATTCCCATTTATTGCTCGGGATTAGTGGTGCACATGTTCCTGCTGAACTTCCAACGAACCAGAGCAGTCCCCCTGGGGAGATCTGCTTCTCTGTTCCATTAGATTTCCTTGATTTAATTCTGTCCCTCTAAACAGATCGCTGTGACAAACACGTGCTCAAACTGCATTCCAAGAGGTTGTTTTTTTTTCCCCCCCACAATTAATTCCCTCTATGACATATAAAAGATAACCAGCACTCTGAAGGGAGCGCTGTTGACCAGAAGCAAATCAAGAGTTACACCTAAAAATACAACAAGGAAAAGATACGTCAGGAGAAGCTCACCAGGACACTCAGGTGATGCTGTGTGAAAACTGACTTCCTGCAAAATGATCTCTTCTGGAGAGCAGAGGCAGAAACTCCTGCCCCAGTGGAATATTCTGTCCCCAGCCCCACTGGGAGGCTGGGACAGGGAGCTGCTGTGTGGGAATGGCCATGGACAGTCCCAGAGGCTGGCAGTGGCCAGGGACCTTTCCTGTGAGTTATTGCTAATGATTTGTTATTTACCAGCCCCACGCACACAGCGTGGAAGGAAAACTCTCTGGTGTGCTGCCTCTGGCCCTGTGGTTCTGCCAGCTGCCCAGGGCCCTCAATTAATCCAATCTGTGCCCTGCTCTGGGTTCCATCCCAGCATTTCCTCCTTGGCCAGCAGGAGAAGGGCTGCCCGAGGAAGAGCTGCCCTGCAATCGATACAGGCTGAGCTGTCAATAAATTCATTTTCTGTCAGCGGGAGCAGCGCTGTGCCCAGCCCCAGGGCTGTGGTGACCAAGCCCTGTCCCTGCCTGGCTGCCAGGATCCTGATGGATGAGGCTTCCAGCCCCCAGCCCCCTCTGCTCTCCAATGCCTTTATTGATCCGGAAAAATTACTCAGCTGAAATTTTCCTGTGCTGCTCTCCAGTCCTGGGGTTTATAGCAGCGAGTACCACAGGACTCCAGCAGAAGTAAATCTTTACAACCAATGCTCTGACAACTGCAGCTTCTCCCAGGGCCTTTGGAGCAATAATTAAACATTCACGGCAAAGAAAAGGAGGGTGAACGTGACCGTGGCACGACGTGAGGGCTGGTTCCTCTCAGCAAACAGGAGAGGCTGGTATTTGTAAAATAATCCAGCTGTGAAAAGTAGCTGGGCAATGACTGAGTGGTAATGACAGAAATGTGATTTCCTGCACCGAGCTGCCCAAGTGCCCCAGGAGTTCTGTCTGCCCAGGAGGGCTCTGAAATGCTTTGCTTTGCTCTGGGGCTGTCAGAGGGATCTGCTCGTGCCCCTCACAAAGCAGCTGAACCCCCCAGTAATTCCCCGACGTGCAATTCATATTTCAGTGCATTAAAAATCTGCACCCGAATGTTTGCAATTCATATTTCAGTGCATTAAAAATCTGCACCCGAATGTTTAGGGCTGAGAAGATTTTCAAGATTTCCTCTGCCATTCATTTGTTGTCCTTTAATGTTAATTTGCATCCCAGTGAAGCTGACAGCTGTCAGGAGGAACAAACCTTTCCATCTGCAGCCATCCCATGAATTTGGAACTGACACTCTTGGACTCAGGAAGAAAAAGCTCTTCAGTTGTGGGGTTGGGGTTTGTTTTTTTTTAGGGAATGCATAATGAGGAAAGAATTCTGGCTGAGCTTTCTCCATTAATGCTGGAGGGGGAAGTGATTGGAATAGGAAATCTTTGCACTGCCCAGGTTTATGGGAACTGCAGAGGGCGGGACCTGGATTCAAAGGACAACATTTTCTAAGTGCATATCAGGAAAACTTTAGGTCACATTGGGGTGAGCAGCCTTTCCACAAACATTTTCCCTTTGGCTGTGGGTCCCTGGGTTGCTGTGATCACAGCAGCCTGCTCCTCACAGCAGAACTGATCCAAACTGATTGTGAATCAATAAAACAGGAAGGTTTTCCACCACAGTGCAGGCACAGCCAATTTCTCACACTTTGTTTCCCAAACTAACATTTTCGTTTGCACCAGTGTTTCATTTTTTAATGGAGTAGGAATAAAACAACTCCATCTTCTCAGAGCACGCTATAAAAGCTGGAGTGAAAAGGAAGGAGGCATCACCCCAAGGAGGAAAAATCTCTTTGGCTCCATTTGCCTCAATCAGAGTGTGTCAGAACGAGTCTGGGGGGTTGGAGGGAACTCAAAGCTGCAAAGCCACCGAGGGCAGTGCTGAGCTGCACTTGGCTGGCAGGGACTGGGTTGGGATTGGAGCTCAGGGCTGGGACTGGGGCCCTGTGGGGCTGGGAGGAAAATCCCCAGCAGGAGCTGCCTGGGCAGATCCACCAGGACCGACAGCTCCGAGCCCAGCCCCTGTGACAGCACCAGAACCTGGGGATCCCAGGCTGGTTTGGGCTGGGAGGGACCTCAAAGCCCCCCAGAGCCACCCCCGCCAGGGCAGGGACACCTCCCACTGTCCCAGGCTGCTCCCAGCCCCAGTGCCCAGCCTGGCCTTGGGCACTGCCAGGGATCCAGGGGCAGCCACAGCTGCTCTGGGCACCCTGTGCCACCCTGCCCACCCTGCCAGGGAGCAATTCCTGCCCCAAATCCCACCCATCCCTGCCCTGGGCAGTGGGAGCCATTCCCTGTGTCCTGTCCCTCCCTCCCCTGTCCCCAGCCCCTCTGCAGCTCTCCTGGAGCAGAGGGGGACAATCCCTCCCTGCCCCCAGGACACGAACCCATCTCATTGCAGCCTCACAGAAACTTCACACTGAAACCTCCACACCAGAGTCAGGGGGGCTCTGCCTTTTCCAGGCAGAGGCTGCTCCCAGGCCAGCCTGCCCCAGCCCTGAGCAGCACAGGGGGAACTGTGAATCCATCAGGGATTCATTCCTGTCCCCCAGCCCTGAGCAGCACAGGGGGAAACTGTGAATCCATCAGGGATTCATTCCTGTCCCCCAGCCCTCAGCAGCACGGGGGGAACTGTGAATCCATCAAGGATTCATTCCTGTCCCCAGCCCCGGCAGCTGCTCCCCTCCTGCAGAGGCAGGTGCTGCTGCAGGAAGGAGATTGCTGCTGAAGGAGCAGGCGTTTTGCTGATAACTCTGCTGGCTACAACACCGCCTCGAAAATGCTTTTAAATTTCCCAAAGTGTTCAGCTGGGAAACAAAGTTCAACAAATGCAAAAAAAACCACCAAACCCTAACAAAACCGTATTTTGAGAAGAAGAGGAGAGAAATAATTTTTTTCTTGCTTGCCTTCATGCCACAATCCACAACCTTTTTTAAAAAAACACTGTGCTTCGTGTAAAGGCCAAAATAAAAGGTGCAGAGAAAAGATGAATTTTAACTCCTCCTAAAATATACAGACATGTTTGTTAGCTGAGCAGAACAATTCCAGAGAGCTGGTCAGGGAGTGCTTTGCAATCCCGAGCTGCAGAGTGAACCCAGCAGATCAGATGCCTGCAGGCAGTGCGTGCAGAGCTCCTGCCCGGCCAGCGGTGTTGGAGGAAGAGCTGATGGAAGCTGTGCTGGGAACCGAGTGCAGCTGCTGCTGTGGAAACCCTGGGGGTTTGGAATGTCCTGCCAGGAGATCGATCCAAGGGTCACCAGGGAAGGGTCAGAGATTGCGCTGGGCAGATTGGAGCTATCAGTGACTAACAGCTCGGGAAAATCAACCAGGAGCCCTGCCCCGGCCCCAGGGCTCCGCTCCCTTTCCCTTTCTCATCCCCTTTTCATCCATTTCTCATCCCTTTCTCATCTTCAGAGCTCCATTCACCCTTCACTCCAGGGTTTGTTCCCACCCCGTGCAAGTCCTGACCCAGGAGGGCTCTGGGCAATATTCTCGTGCCTCCATGGGATGGGTTTGTGCCTCCATGGGATGGGCTTGTGTCTCTATAGGATGGTTTTGTGCCTCCATGGGGTGGGTTTGTGTCTCCATGGGATGGGTTTGTGTCTCCATGGGATGGGTTTGTGTCTCCATGGGATGGTTTTGTGCCTCCATGGGATGGGTTTGTGCCTCCATGGGATGGGTTTGTGCCTCCATAGGATGGGTTTGTGTCTCTATGGGATGGGTTTGTGTCTCCATGGGATGGGTTTGTGTCTCCATGGGATGGTTTTGTGCCTCCATGGGATGGTTTTGTGCCTCCATGGGATGGGTTTGTGCCTCCATAGGATGGGTTTGTGCCTCCATGGGATGGGTTTGTGTCTCCATGGGATGGGTTTGTGTCTCCATAGGATGGGTTTGTGCCTCCATGGGATGGGTTTGTGTCTCTATAGGATGGGTTTGTGCCTCCATGGGATGGTTTTGTGTCTCCATGGGATGGGTTTGTGCCTCCATGGGATGGTTTTGTGTCTCCATGGGATGGGTTTGTGCCTCCATGGGATGGTTTTGTGTCTCTGTGGGATGGGTTTGTGCCTCCATGGGATGGGTTTGTGTCTCCGTGGATGGGTTTGTGCCTCCATGGGATGGGTTTGTGCCTCCATGGATGGGTTTTGTGCCTCCATGGGATGTTTGTGTCTCCATAGGATGGGTTTGTGCCTCCACGGGATGGGTTTGTGTCTCTATGGGATGGCTTTGTGCCTCCATGGGATGGTTCTGTGCCTCTCCGGAGCTCCCACTGCCGGCACCATCCCAGGGCGGGGAGGCTCCCCAAGCCCCTGGGAGCTGCTGGAGCTGTCCCTGGGGCTGTTCCTGGAGCTCCTGGAGCTGTCCCTGGAGCTGTGTCTGGAGCTGTCCCTGGAGCTGTCCCTGGAGCTGTCCCTGGAGCTGTTCCTGGAGCTGTCCCTGGAGCTGTCCCTGGAGCTGTTCCTGGAGCTGTCCCTGGAGCTGTCCCTGGAGCTCCTGGAGCTGTGTCTGGAGCTGTCCCTGGAGCCCCTCTCCTGCCCCCCCTGCCCTGCCCGCAGTTTCTCCTGCAGGGAATCACAGACTCCAGAGGTTTGGGCAAGCCCAGCTGTGCCCGGTGCCACCCCGACCCCCCAGGGCTGCCGAGCAGGTGTTATCAGCAGGAAAAGATATCTCCCACAAAGGAAAGATCCCCAATTACAAACTCCTCTTAGCTTTGCTGTGATGGTTCCAAGCTGAGGAGAGCTCCTGCTGAGAGCAGGAAGATAACACACAGGGATTGCTCTTGTCATCCCTTAATCACGATCAGGCACAGGGAAAAACCTGGATCAAAGCAGGAGGGAGGGAAAACAATACTGGCAATCAGGAAAGGAAAAACAATACCAGGCTCTGGGAAATCTACCAAATGTTCTCCTGAAGGGAAGGGAAAGGAGGCACTGATGGAGTGGGAAAAGGGAGACTCGAGCTGGGAGAGGCAGGGAGCAGAGCTGGAGGGAACCCTGTGTCCCCTAAAAGCAGAAATGCCATCCAGGGGGACCATAAAGATCATTTTGCTCCCAGCCCCTGGCACGGGCAGGGATCCAGCCAGGTTCCCCAGGCAGGCCCTGCACGGGGATGGACACCTGGCTGCAGCTTCCCTTTGGAGCTCTGATGCAGAAGGACTGGGTGCAAACCCCTCAGGTTTCTGTCAGGGAGGTTCCTCCAGTGCTCCCTGTGCTCTGCATCCTCACCCTCATCTTCATCCTCACCCTCACCCTCACCCTCACCCTCACCCTCACCCTCATCCTCATCCTCATCTTCATCCTCATCCTCATCTTCATCCTCACCCTCATCCTCATCCTCATCCTCACCCTCATCCTCATCCTCACCCTCACCCTCATCCTCATCCTCATCTTCATCCTCATCCTCATCCTCACCCTCATCCTCATCCTCATCCTCATCCTCACCCTCATCCTCATCCTCATCCTCACCCTCATCCTCATCCTCACCCTCACCCTCATCCTCATCCTCACCCTCATCCTCATCCTCATCCTCATCCTCATCCTCACCCTCATCCTCATCCTCACCCTCATCCTCATCCTCATCCTCACCCTCATCTTCATCCTCACCCTCACCCTCATCCTCACCCTCACCCTCACCCTCACCCTCACCCTCATCCTCATCCTCATCTTCATCCTCATCCTCATCTTCATCCTCACCCTCATCCTCATCCTCATCCTCATCCTCACCCTCATCCTCATCCTCATCCTCATCCTCACCCTCATCCTCATCCTCATCCTCACCCTCATCCCAGGATCCTCATCTGGATCCCAGGCAGTCCCAGCAGCACGGGTTTCCTCATTAACACTCATTATCACCTGCCTGCCCCCTTCCTCATCACAAGTGTGTGTGACTGAGGGGGCAGAAATTCAATAAAAATAAGAAATGCAAGGGCTGGCAAAGGCCCCGGGGGAGGCCCCAGTGCAGGCCATGCAGGGCTGCAGCCCCTGCTGAGGGTTTGTGTCCCTGCAGGGCTCGGGGGTGTGCAGGGGCAGCTCCTGCGGGGTTCTGGGCTGGCTGCTGGATGCCAGGCCAGGTGCTGAGGTGACATTTCCCTTTGCCCAGGGGCCCTGCTGAGCAGGGAGCTGGGTTTGCAGGGCAGGAGCCCTTGCAGCACTCCCAGCCAGCCCAGGAGCTGTGCCCAGGGAGGATGCTGCTGGCACGGGAGGAGCTGCAGAGAACTGGGGCGTTCTGGAGCATTTCAGAGTCACAGGGAAAGGCCCAGGGCTCCTCAGTGCTCTCTGATTGCCGATAAACTTAGAAGGACCTGAATTATTAAAGCCATAAATTCCTCTCCAGATTCAATTGAGAGGCTCACAAAGGTGATAAAAGTGTCTGGTGCTGCTGCACTGATAAATTCCACAATTAAGCACAGGAGGCCCGGCTCAGGATGGAGCTGCCTGGAAATGGCTCCAAGGAGCAGTTTGGAGGAGCTCCTCAGCAGGATGGGGTGTTGGGCAGGGCTGGGGAGGCACAGCCCCCAGGAGCAGGGAGCCTGCAGCTCATCCTCCTCCTCCTCCTCTCCTCGCTGCTCTGCCCAGCCCCTCCCAGCCCAGGGAGGCTCGTCTCAGTGAGAGCAAAGCTTTGCTCAGCCATGGAGAGCTGTTCTCCCTGCCAGGGCACCCTGAGCTGCAGCAGGCACTGACGGGCACCCTGCACTTCCAAGGGGGAAATCAAACTCCACTCTGCTTTCCCTGCATCCCATGGAGCTTGTTCACACCCTGAGAGGGGTGATTTGATTTCCAAACTTCTCAAAGCAGGGTGGGGTGAGATTCTCTGGAAACCCCATGGGGCCAGCTCCCTGGACACCCAGTTCCAGGACACCCAGCTCCAGGACACCCAGCTCCCTGGACACCCAGCTCCCTGGACACCCAGCCCCAGGACACCCAGCTCCCTGGTCACCCAGTTCCTGGACACCCAGCTCCCCAGGACACCCAGCTCCAGGACACCCAGCTCCAGAGCACCCAGCTCCCTGGACACCCAGCTCCCTGGTCACCCAGTTCCTGGACACCCAGCTCCCCAGGACACCCAGCTCCAGGACACCCAGCTCCAGGACACCCAGCTCCAGGACACCCAGCTCCCCAGGACACCCAGCTCCAGGACACCCAGCTCCAGGGCACCCAGGCCCAGAGCACAGCTAAAGCTGAAGCAGGGCACACACACCTGGGGTTACAATCACACAGGACACAGGACAGGGCTGAATGGGATACCTGGAACTGGGAATTGTTCCCTGGCAGGGTGGGCAGGGTGGCACAGGGTGCCCAGAGCAGCTGTGGCTGCCCCTGGATCCCTGGCAGTGTCCCTGGACACTGGGGCTGGGAGCAGCCTGGGACAGTGGGAGGTGTCCCTGCCAGGGCAGGGGTGGCTCTGGGTGGGCTTTGAGCTCCCTCCCACCCAAACCATCCTGGGATTCTCTGACACTAGCAGGAACAACAAATCTGCCTCTTTTCAGATTCACAAACATCTCTGAGGACTCTCAGCCACGACCCCGGGATTCTGTGCAGATGAAGCAGCTCAGGATGCAGGCAGATTCAAATGCTGCTATTAAAAACACATTACACCAAAATAAACCAGTGAGTGGGTGGAGAATTTGGGATGCCAGAGCCCCGAGCTCAGCGCACATCCATCTCTGCCTGCAGCCTGTCCCACGCTGGCAGCACAGCCTCCATTTCACATTTTACACTTACTCTGCTTCTAAAGCACTGAAATTGCCCTCGCTGCACTGACAGCAGTGGAGCTTTATTAAGTTGCCTCAAAGTCTTGCTCTTCATATTTATTCTCTGGCTGTTGCTCACACAAAGCAATCAGCAGGCTGGGTGAGAGCTTTGGGGAGTGTTTACGGGCACGGCAGCAGCGCCCACCTGAAATGAAAACACACTCACTTCAGATTGCTCAGACTGCCTGGGAGATGAGTGCAGGAAAAGGGGAATGTACAGAGCCTGCTCCTGGCCTTGGATGGAAAGGAGCAGGTGAATCTGTTCTCTAATTCTGATAGAAGTCAGAACTCCCACTTGTGTAGCCAAACTTCACTCCCGTTTGTAGGAAGGAAATGGGAAATTCAGGTGGTGAGGAAAACACGGACACGTTTCAGGGCCAGTCTCACTTTCTCTATACAGCCAGCATTCATGGCCAGACTAAAAATGACACCTGAAGGGCCCAAAGAAACAAACAAAAAAAAAGGATTTAAGGTGTGGCTGCTCAGCAATATTGACTGATTTACCACTGAAATAGCACAGATCAGTCACACAGACAGCTCCCAGAAAGAGAAAAGGTGTCTGTCTGCCTCTGGAGCCAGCCCTGCAGGAAAGCAGGAGCACGGGAGGGAAGGTCAGGGGGGCCAGGGCTGGGACAGCTGCAGCTGGAGGGGCTGTGCAATCATCCCAAAGGACAGCAGGACCCTCCCAGCACAGGGCCTGCTGCTCCCAGTCATGCCCTGAATGAGGGAAAGCTCGGCAGGAAAAGTAAGAGCGACCTCAGATCTCCTTCCCCATTCAAGATCAAACCGAGGTGAAGCACCCTGGAAAGCTGGCCCAGCTCTCTGAAGCCTTCCAGGACTGAACTTCCAGCCTCTTGAATAATTGATTGCTGTGTTTTGGCCGTGGGTTCCAAACCAGTTTTCCTTCCTGCCCTTGATGTGATCCACATTTCCACTGACAGTGGCTGGGAGCAGCAGGCCCTGGCTCTGCTGGCACCAGCTGCAGCTCTGCCCTGCCCGTGGCAAGGTCTGGCCCTTCCCAGCAGGGCTGCAGCACTCTGTTCCTGGTTTTTCTGAAGAAAGCAGGGTGAAGTTCCAGGGTCCTGCTGGGTCCTGTCCAGCTCAGGAGCTGGGATTGTTCCATCATCCCAACTTTGGCATTTTGGTTGTATCCTGCCCATGCACGACGTAGATTGAGCTCCTGGGTATTCCCAGGTGACAGGGGGGAGGGAAAAATTTCATTTTCTTCTTCCTTTAAAGGCTGGAAGCCCTTGGATTTCTAATCTGAGGAACAAAGATTTCCACTGCTTATGAAATCTGATGGCAGAGCCCTGTGCCCTTGGGTTCCTGTGGCACCAAGGTTTCACCATCACAGACCTCAGGGAGGGAGGCTTTGATTGTGGAACGCTGGTTTTATATCTCTGTGATAGAAGTTAATTAATTAATGAGCACAAACACATTGAAGTGTACTTGGTTGACAGCAAGAGGACCATTTCAGACCAGTAAAAGATGAGCCCCCCGTGGTTCTGTGACCAGTACAGGTTTCAGTCACCAAACGGGAAAGCCAAGGTTCCTCACTGCACAGGATCCAGATTGTTGGGGAAGGTGAAAAAGGAAAGCCTTATAAACATGACTTAGGGTTTGAGAATATGAAACCTATGGGTGAAATAGAATTGAAAGCAAGTTTTATGTCTAAAGCCTCAGTTCCTGGACAGCTGGAGAACAGCAGTGTGGCTGCTGCAGGTAATCAATCCCCTTTGGATCAAACAATGCCCTTCTCCTCACCAAGAGCCCAAGGCTCAGAGCAGACCCCACCAGCTTGGCAGGAGGGGTCCAAAGAGTCGTTTTTAGGGTTTAAAATACAACACAGCGTGGTCATGGAATGATTCTTACAGGCTGTGTGTAACTGCTGTAGGATTTGTGTCTTGTGCTGGATTGGTTGGTGTCAGTTAGAATGTTCAGTGTAGAAGGAGATTTAATGGATTGGAATGGGAACTTCACTCTCTTACTGCTCTGACTGCTCTTCAGCCTCTCTCTCTCTCTCGCTCTTCTCTCTCTCCCTGCCCTGAGCTGCAGCTGCAGCTCCCAGCAGGGCCCCTTCCCCCAGGCCCTGTGCAATAAATAAACCCCTGCTCCAAGGGCAGCCTGGACTCCAGAGATCTCCCCTCACCGTCTTCACTGGTTCTCACACAGATCTTGTAAAAGCAAAAGCCTGGCAGTGCCTCCCACCCTTTGCCAGGCAAAGCCCAAAGGGCCCAGCTTTTCCAAGCTCCTGCTTGGTTAAAAACCCGTGACAGCCCTGGAGCTCCAGGGAGCAGAGCCTGGCAGCCCCAGCCCAGCTCTCCTGCCCAGGACCCCTCTCAGCTCCCCAGCCTCCTTCCCTTCCCCTGGGCTGGGGATGGATTTCTGCAGCAGCACCTTCGTGTTCTGCTCTGCTCTCACTCAGGGCACGTTTCCCTGTCCTGGGGAGCAGGGACAGCCCCAAAGAGCTGGAAATTCCCTTTCCTGCAGTGCTGGCAGGGCAGCACCTCACCTCCTGACACCCAGAGCACCAGCTCTGCTCACCTTGCCTTCCTCACCTCCTGAACCCACAACTCCAGCCCTGCTCACCTTGCCTGCCTCACCTCCTGACACCCACAGCTCCAGCCCTGCTCACCTTGCCTGCCTCACCTCCTGACACCCACACCACCAGCTCTGCTCACCTTGCCTTCCTCACCTCCTGACACCCCCAACTCCAGCCCTGCTCACCTTGCCTTCCTCACCTCCTGACACCCAGCACACCAGCCCTGCTCACCTTGCCTGCCTCACCTCCTGACACCCAGCACACCAGCTCTGCTCACCTTGCCTTCCTCACCTCCTGACACCCACAGCTCCAGCTCTGCTCACCTTGCCTTCCTCACCTCCTGACACCCAGCACACCAGCTCTGCTCACCTTGCCTTCCTCACCTCCTGACACCCACAATTCCAGCCGTGCTCACCTTGCCTTCCTCACCTCCTGACACCCCCAACTCCAGCCCTGCTCACCTTGCCTGCCTCAGCTCCTGACACCCACAACTCCAGCCCTGCTCACCTTGCCTGCCTCAGCTCCTGACACCCCCAACTCCAGCCCTGCTCACCTTGCCTGCCTCACCTCCTGACACCCAGCACACCAGCCCTGCTCACCTTGCCTTCCAACAGCTTCCAGGGAAGGGATTTTTTTCAAATGACAGCTGTTCTACCACTAAGTGCATTTCTCGTGCTGTGAAGAAGCCCAGGTGTCTCCCAGAACTTTTATGATCAAGGTTAGGAAATTATTTTCCCATTTGCTACCCAGCAAAATCATTCAGTTCCTCAGAATCCTTGGAGGAGCCACCTCAAAGGAGCAAGAGAAGCTTTCAGAAGAGGCAAGAGAAGACAAATTGCACAGGCATGCTTTGAAGATGTATTACATTCCGTGTGCCTTTAATTACTCACACCCATCATCTCTTTTAATCAAGGGTCAGCCGCTTTGTTTGTCGAGAACAGTGGTTTAAATCATTTCCAATGCAAGATGCAATAATTACACTTTCTGCTAATGAGCCCTTGTGCGGATTATTTGTCATCGCCTCTAACGAGGAGGCTTCGCTTTTCTGGGCAAATGCTGCACAACCCACCCGGGCTGCTGGAGCAGGAGCTCTCCCTGGCACAAGGACACCCCGGGACAGCCCCAGGACACCCCAGAACACTCTGGGGATACCCCTGGGACTCCCCCAGGACACTCCAGGACTCCCCAGGACACTCCCAGGACACCCCAGAGCGGTGCACCTGCATTTCCATCATCCCATGGTGAGATGGATCACATCCCCTGGCAGTGGTGGGGGCAGGCAGCTTCTACCTGGGTAAAACTCAGACACAGGGACAGGAAAGCTGCCAGCTTCACCTGATTTTCTGGGAGGAAGACTGGATCCCTTCTGACCCACTGGACCCTTTCCCACCACCACTGGACCCTTTTGCTACAAGATCACCTTCACCTCACCAGAACCACCTCTGCCACTCCAGCAGGACTCACTTTGGGGCTGCTCCCAACCCCCTGACCAACAGGGTGTCTGTTGCTGTTGGACACGAAGGAAAGACACGGACTCGTGATTTCAGCAGGCTGATGCTCCAAAAAAGGGGCTGGTTCATTCTCAGCACCTGTTTTTATACCTTTTTACAACGTGCCCACCTAAGAGGTGGGATCCTTTGAACCATTGGTCACACCAAGGGTCAACGAGCAAAGTCCCTCCTTAGGAGAGAAATGTGAAAAACAAGAGAGTTTACAGACTGTGACCTTGTTTAGCAGTGTTGGTCCCTGGGAAAGAACTTCAGAAAACCCAAACATGACAGGCAGTGACTACAGGTGTCAGGTTGTAGCTCTGACTCTGTCAGGGTTCTCCAAAATTGTTGTTTATTTGTTTGCTGGTTTGGTTGGGTGGTTTTGTTTTTCTGCTACATTTGTATTGTCAATATTCCCAGTAAAGAACTGTTATTCCGATTCCCAAATCAATGCCTGAAAGCCCTTGATTGCAAAATTATAATTTGGAGGGGGTGAGGGGTTTACATTCCCCATCCCAAGGGAAACCCCAGCTTTCCCTGGCTGAGACCTTTCCAGACCAAGACACCAGGGCTTCTCACCCTCCCCACACCCGCCCGCCCCGGGCTCGGGGAGGCTCTGCTGCACACGTTTCTCTGGGAGATATTTCCTTTAATAAGATAAAGTGCTGGAAGTCAGCTGATTTTAGTCTGAGCAGAAAGCTGCAATTTGCACATTGAAAATAATCATTAAAAGCGTATTTTTATCCCCCTGCACGTCCCCACACAGATCCCTGGGTGTCTCGCTCCCAGCCAGCAGAAAACACATCTCAACGTGTTGCAAAATCCCGAATTTCCGTGGGGTGAAGCAGCCTGACAGCACGAGCAGCACAGAGGCAGGTTTGTGTACTCTGCACACAACATTCCGTTTCCACACCTCAGGCTGCAGCAGCAAACCCCAGAAATATCCATTTCTACCCTCCAGAGCTGGAGCTGTGCTTCCCTGAGGCCCACACCCTTCAGCACAAGTGTCTTGGGTTGTGGAGCCAGGGGTGTGTATTCTATTTGCAGTTGTTAAAAGCAGTTGTGGAGATGGTTTTTTTATTTTTTTTTTTTTTTTATCTCTTGTAACTCAGGGTGGGGGGGCCGGGAGAGGGCTGGGTGCCTTCTGACCATGGGCCATTGACACCTTCCCGGGCTGTATCCTCCCCAGAGGGTGCAGCCCCATTCCATCCTCCCGTGGTGAGATGGATCACATCCCCCTGGCAGTGGTGGGGGCAGGCAGTTTCTGCCTGGATAAAACTCAGACACAGGGACACGAAGGCATCCAGCTTCACCTGATTTTCTGAAAAGAAGACCAGACCCCATCTCACCATCACCAGATCCTCTCCTCACCACCCCTGGACCCTCTTGCTACAGGATCATCTCTGCCCCACCAGAACCACCTCTGCCACTCCAGGAGGACTCACTGTGGGGCTGCTCCCAACCCCCTGACCAACAGGGTGTCAGGTTGGAGCTCTGACTCTGTCAGGGTTCTCCAAAATTGTTGTTTGTTTGTTTGCTGGTTTGGTTGGGTGGTTTTGTTTTTCTACTGCATTTGTATTGTAAATATTCCCAGTAAAGAACTGTTATTCCTATTCCCAAATCTTTGCCTGGAAGCCCTTAATTGCAAATTTATAATTTGGCGGGGGTGAGGGGTTTCCATTCCCCATTCCAAGGGAAACTCCAGCTTTCCCTGGCAGACACCTGTCTGTCCAAACCAAGACAACACAGCACAGCCAGACCCTCACCCAGGGCACGAGGCTTTGCTGGAACCCATCAGCCCCGAGCTGGAGCAGAGCTGCTCTTTCAGCAGTGCATCTCTCCATCAAAGTGTCTGGGAAAATCCACGTGGATTTATCATTTCTACCTTTCATAGATCATAGAAACGTGAAATATCGCGCTGTTTTTCATCACCACAGGTTTGGATGAGCACCCAGCACCCATCTGGCTGCCACAGGCACTCCCCTGCTCCTCACAGGATCCCTGGGGTTGGAAAAGCCCCCCCAGAACCTGGAGTGCCAGCTGTGTCCTGTCCCCTCCCTGTCCCCAGCGCAGAGCCCGGTGCCTCACAGCACTTCCACACCTGATGCTGGAGTCTGGCACTGCTGGAGCTGACAGGAAACAACATTTGCATTTCAGTCATTGCTTCTGACTGACAGCAGGGGCTGGGGGGAGAGCAGCAGCAGAGAGGTTCAGCACTGCTCCCAAAAACCAACCTCTGCTCCTGGCAGGCCTGGGGAGGGGAAAGGCACCTGCAAGGTGAGAATGGAGCCAGAATCCCAGGAGCAGCCAGGCTGGGAAAGCCCTGCAGGGTCACCGAGCCCCAGCTGTGCCCTGTGCCCACCCAGAGCCCTGAGTGCCACCTCCAGCCCTGCCCTGGGCACCTCCAGGGATGGGCATCCAACCCTCCCTGGGCAGTGCCAGTGCCTGAGCATCCTTTCCATGGGGAAATTTTATCCTTAAAATATCAGGAATGCCAATATTAGCCTGGTTCTCAAGGCAAGCTGAGAACCACCCTGAGCTGCTGCCCACCCTGAGCCTGCCCTGGCCCAGCCTGGGGCTGTTCCCTCTCCTCCTGTCCCTGTTCCCTGGGAGCAGATCCCAAATCCCCCCCTGGCTGTCCCCTCCTGGCAGGAGCTGTGCAGAGCCAGCCAATGGTTGCTGGAACAAGTGTGAATCGCTCAGCCTCGCCCTCCCCTGAAAACCAACAATAAAACTTTGTGCGCCTACAAGTTCCTCTGCATTGTTGGAGGACTTGTCTCGCATCTCATTAGTAGCTTGCCTTCATCCTGCAACTTTAATTAGCAGCTCCAGTGTGGGATTTACCTACGACTGCCATGGGTGAGGAGTGCGAGCTAATGAATTATTCAAAGTAAATTAAGAGACCGAGGGAGTTCTCTTCCCGTCTCACAGTAATTCACAGTTCATTAGCAGGGATTTTCACCTGTGACAGTCACAGGTACCTGGCAGGCTCAATTCCTGTGCTCACCTGAGATGGATCCTGCCTCTGTCCGTGGGAATGTCAAAGCCCGAGTTTTACCGGGAGAGGTTTCACGAACAGTGACAGTCGGTAAATTGGATTCCCCAAGATGTGGGATATCTTAACCCCAGGCAGGCAGACTCCCATCACCCTGGGAAAACCCCGGGGAGCCTGGCAGGACCCACAGGGATCTGTCACCCAGCCCGGACCTGTTGGAGAGGAGGAAGCAGAAGGACCCTGCAGAGATGGTTTATTAGGGAAAGATTCTAAGAGTATGAAACCTCCAAAAGAGATGGAATTGAAAGCAAAATTTGAACTGTAAGGTGCTGGGCAGGAAGAGAGCGATTAAACCAGCTGAAAGACTGGGCTGGGTGATTCAGTGACACCCCTGCCAAGACAAAAGGATGAATAAAGGGTTGGACCTTCTCAGGTACCAGGGAAAAGGTGGTTTTTCAGGTTTTTAGTATGTAGATTCGTATGGTAATATAGTAGTCCCTACAGGCTGTATGTAAATTCTGTAGGGTTTGTATCTTGAGGTGATTGGTTGATGCTCATTAGAATATTCACGATAGAAAGGGTTCAAATGGAATGTAACAGGGAACTCGGGCTCTGGCTCCCCTGGATCCCTGTCCCTTCAGACCTTTGGACTCTTCCCCAGTCAGGCTGCCTTCCCACCACCAATAAACCACGACCAATAAACCACGTGTCCCAAAGAGCATCCTGCTCTGCAGATCATCTCTCTCATCAGACACAACCAGCACGTTCCCAATATCCGGACCCTCTGGGCATTGTCTGAAACCTCCCGAAAACTTCCAGCAGCTGCAAAAACCCGGAGACAGCTCATGCAGCTCCAGCAGCTCCCCCTGGCCAGGCTGCCCCGAGCCCCCCCAGCCTGCCAGGGATGGGGATCCAACCCTCCCTGGGCAGTGCCAGTCCCTGAGCCCCCTTTCCATGGAGAAATTCCTGCTGCTGCCCACCCTGAGCCTGCCCTGGCCCAGCCTGGGCTGTTCCCTCTGCTCCTGTCCCTGTGCCCCGGGGGCAGAGCCCGACCCCGCAGCCACCGCTGCTCTGGCACTCGCTGCTCGGACCTTGAACGCCGTTTATTGCTCCAGCTGTACCCGTTTGTCCCTCTGGACATTTCCCGGTGCCTGCTGGATGAGCTCCGGGGGTAGCTCGGGGAGCTCCGGGCAGTGAATCAGCCCTGGTGAGAGCAGCAGCATCGGCCCGGGCTCCCCAAGGACAGCGGGGATATCGACCCGCTCCGCTCCGCTCCTCTCCCCGCTAATTGCCCCCCGTGCAGTCCCCTGCAATTAGCGGGGACCCGGCTCCTCCACAGCGAGGCAGGAGAGTCAGCACGGGCACAGAGCATGGCTCTGCTGCTGCTGCTGCTGTGTCCTGGGTTATGGAAAACAAAAATGTGTATTCCGTTTTCATCTCCTGAAAGCACTGCTCTTCTTTACTCTGGAGGAGGAGGGCGGTGCCTTTTGTCAATGGGCCAACTGTGGGGCTTTGTTTCTTATCTGCTCTTCCCTCCAAGGGGATATTTTCTGCTAATGGGCCATGAACACCTCCCCAAACTGACACATCCCCAAACTGTGCCCTCCCCAAAGCAGCATCCACATTCCATCATCCCAGTGGGAGATGCTGCACCCAGTGCGGGGAGCCAACCATTCCTACCTGGATAAAACTGGGACACAGGAAGGAGAAGGGATCCAGCTTCACCTGATTCCAGGAGGAAGACTGGACCCTTCTCACCATCCCTGGACCCTTCTCACCATCCCTGGACCCTTCTCACCACCCCTGGACCCTTGTTCTACTGGACCATTCTCTACTCCACCAGCACCACCTCTGCCACTCCAGGAGGACTCACTTTGGGGCTGCTCCCAACCCCCTGACCAACAGGGTGTCAGGTTGGAGCTCTGACTCTGTCAGGCTTCTCCAAAATTGTTTGTTTGTTTGTTTGCTTGGTTTTGTTGGGTGGTTTTGTTTCCTACCACATTTGTATTGTTAATATTCCCAGTAAAGAACTGTTATTCCTATTCCCAAATCTTTGCCTGAAAGCCCTTGATTGCAGAATTATAATTCAGGAGGGGGTGAGGGGTTTGCATTCCCCATTCCAAGGGAAACCCCACCTTTCCCTGGCATGTACCTGTCTGTCCAAACCAAGGCATGCTGCCAGGAACCGCTGCTCCTCCAAACTCCTGACTTCCACCATCTGGAGAGAAAACTGCCCGTCCAACGGAGCTGATCACTCACAGCAGGGATTTCTGGGGACAGGGGAGTGAATGGTTCCCCAAATAATGTGGGGGCAGGCAGGGCAGAGCTCGGGGCTGGCAGGGGCTCCGCTGCCCTCTGCAGCCCTGTGCCCCCGGGGTGACAGCCACAGGGCAAGGCCAGGCACCCCTGGGACAGCTTCTGCATTTGTTTGTTTTTCTCCAGACCTGCAGCCTTACATTAGAATATTCCCAGTCACATTCCTACACAAGACAGCTGTCAATTGGGTCACTGAAGAAATCAGAGTTTTGGCGTTAAAATCAAATAACTATTTAATGGATTTTAAAGAGCAGGATTAATTGCGCAGAGACGCCCATTAACACTCGGAATCAAAGGTCTGCATCCAGGAAATTCTCAGAAATGCCCGTGGTTGCTCTCTGCTGTGGCACCCACAGTGCTGGTGGGGGCAGCTGGGCTTCAGCAGAGCCCTGCACCCCTCTGGCCCGGGGAAAAAAAAAGGAAAAAAAAAAGGAAGAAAAAAGAAAAAAAAAAAAAAAAGGAAAAAAAAAAAAAAAAAGAAAAAAAAAGGAATTTCTCCCTTCCCTCTGTCCAAGAAACCCCTTCCTGACCTGACTCAGCTCAGCCAAGGGCCTGGAGGTACCTCCTGCAGAGGCCCCAGCCCGAGAGCAGAGGATCCCTGCACTGCTCTGCTGCTGATCCCAGCAGGGAAGTGCTCTGAGCCCCTCCCTTCACAGCTAACGGGCAATTGTGCAGTTCCAGCTTTTAGTCATTAGCTTGCACGATGGGGTTTGTGCCAAGATTGGATTTTTGGAGTTTTCTGACATTCAAACACTCCCCAGCACAGTGAGGGTGCCTAACGCCCTTCTGCCAAGCTAATTAGCCGCAGCTCCTGAGGCTTCTCCCCGTAAACAGTTTTTATTTCCTGCACAATGTTTTCCTCCCTGCCCTGCCCCTCTCTGCTCTGCCAGCAGCTTTGGGAAAGCAGGTCCCAGCACGAATCCATGGGAGCAAAGCCTTTGGGTTCTCCCAGCTGTGCCCAGCTGTGCACACCTCTGGATCCCAGCCCCGGGGGCCCAACAAAAAATCTGATTTTAGAATGGACCCAGCTTATTGGGATCTCCCTTTGAGCTGCTTGCCTCTTCCTCGTCTCCTCTTCAGGAGGAATTCCCCCAGAGAAAGGGGGTTTGGAGTGCCTGTTATAAATGCACATTTTGGAGTTGGGCTTTTGGCAAATATTGGAATGGATGTTATGCATATAATGTAAGAAGGTTGTGCTGTATTTCCTTTTATTTGTGGAATTTAAAAATGTAATGACGGTGTATTTCTTAATGGTAGCAACGTGGAGATGGTTTGTAGGTTTGTTGTTTTTTTTTTTGTAACCTCTATAAAGATAAAAACCAGAAGACACATCTGCACTCCTGTGGAAGATACAGAACAGTGAACTTCTATGGTCAAGAAGGATTTATGACACCTAACCCAGCTAGAAGGTGCCATGCACAGATAAAGGAACTGCAAATTTCAGGGACCCTTGAAACAGGTAAAGAAAACAGATGTTTAAATATGCATTAGTCTCTTTTTGAATATGTAACACCAAGACTGATAAATACCAAAGAATTTAGAATGGGGGGAGTGTGTTGCTCTACACCCTCAGCTGAGCAAGCTTTTTTGTCTCCTTAATTGTCTATTTTTATTCTATTTTATTTTATTTTTATTAAACTTATAAATTAATATGAAAAGGTGAAACGTCATTTTTCACAGTGGGGGTGCCCAAGGAAGGATCCTTCACTGGGGGCTGGCAGAAAGGAGACAGGAAGGGATTTCATTTCCTTGCAGTGGAACCTTTGAGCTCCTTGGTGGGCATCTGCAAGGGAACATTTCAGTTTGCAAAGCTGAACTAGAAAATGTTCTCTGTGCCACCCTCACGGAGACTGCAAGTGAAGCACCCAAGAGCAGAGAGAGAGGAAATGAGGGAGTAACCGAGGGCATCCAGAAGGATCCAGAACCTGCCTGCAGGCCAAGAGTGTGGGAAAACAGAAATATTCAAAAGGGAACAAAAAAAAAAAAAAATCGAAAAGAGAGATGAGCTTTACCTAAAAAATGCATTCACAGCCGTATTCACGGAACCACCCTTCGAGAACAGATGGTCGATAACCTAAATAATTTTTAGTTTAGGCTCCAGTTTTTGCAAGAAACCTGAAATATTCTGTTTCTGTACAAGTCTTGCCCTGGGAAGAGAAGCTGATTAAATCAGTGTGGAAATAAATAATTTTCAGAGGCTCCTGGCTGGAGCTGGCAGCAAGGTGAGGCCCCAGCTCCAGCAGCAGGGAGAGCCAAGAGCTGTGGCCCATTTCTGTACCAGAGCTGCTGCAGCAGGGGAGAGCCAGAGCAGCTCAGGCTCCCTGCCCCTAAAAATATCCCTTCCTGGGAAAATGGGGCACCTGTGGAAGAGGCACCCTCAAATGTTGCCTTTTTGGGGCCCCAAGCCCACAGGCTGGGAATAGACACGGCAGCATGGAGCTGAGTTCTGCTGAAGCCCCAGATGGTCATCAAACCACCCAAACCTTCATCTCCTCCTGCACCATACCACCCAAACCTTCATCTCCTACTGCACCACCCAAACCTCCATCTCCTCCTGCACCACACCACCCAAACCTTCATCTCCTCCTGCACCATACCACCCAAACCTTCATCTCCTCCTGCATCAAACCACCCAAACCTCCATCTCCTGCTGCACCACCCAAACCTTCATCTCCTGCATCAAACCACCCAAACCTTCATCTCCTCCTGCATCAAACCACCCAAACCTTCATCTCCTGCATCAAACCACCCAAACCTTCATCTCCTCCTGCACCACACCACCCAAACCTTCATCTCCTCCTGCATCAAACCACCCAAACCTTCATCTCCTGCATCAAACCACCCAAACCTTCATCTCCTCCTGCACCACACCACCCAAACCTTCATCTTCTCCTGCATCAAACCACCCAAACCTCCATCTCCTGCATCAAACCACCCAAACCTCCATCTCCTGCTGCACCACACCACCCAAACCTTCATCTCCTCCTGCATCACACCACCCAAACCTTCATCTCCTCCTGCATCACACCACCCAAACCTTCATCTCCTCCTGCATCACACCACCCAAACCTTCATCTCCTCCTGCATCAAACTACCCAAACCTTCATCTCCTCCTGCATCAAACTACCCAAACCTTCATCTCCTCCTGCATCACACCACCCAAATCTTCATCTCCTCCTGCATCACACCACCCAAACCTCCATCTCCTCCTGCATCAAACCACCCAAACCTTCATCTCCTCCTGCATCAAACCACCCAAACCTTCATCTCCTGCTGCACCACACCACCCAAACCTTCATCTTCTCCTGCACCACACCACCAGCTCCAACAGACCTTCATCTGGAGCAGAGGCTTTTGTGATTTGGAACCACTTCCAGGCCATTTTTCAGCGTGGGTCTGAACTTACACCGAGGAAGATGATGAAGTTACCTCCCTTCTTGAATAATCAAGCCAGGCCAGGAATGTAAAATTAATGGCATGGAATGAAAATGTTGGGCAGTTTCAAAATAAATTAAGTGTGGAAGCAGGTTACGTTTAATCAAGCTGTCATGCAAATTAGCAGCCTCACTCAGCGAGGACTATTTAAAGATCTTCTTAGCTGGTGAAAATGTTTTTGGAAGCACTACAGGAACAGTCTCTGTTTTGTTTGAGGCACAGGATGGTTCCAAAGCTCCCCCAGAACGGGGTCAGAGTGTCCATCCCACGGAGCTTTGCTGGGGGGGAAGCAGCACGGCAGGGGCTGGGGGCAGCCTGAGCCAGTCACCCCAGAAAAGCAGGGAATCTGGGGGGCTGCACCCAGCTGCCAGGACAAAAACCTGCAACCCCAAACAAAACAAAACAAAAGGAAAAAAAGGAAAAGCAAACAAAGCGATGGGAAACGCCAAACCGAAACAAACCCGAAAGCAGCACAAACAAACCAACAAAACAATGGCATCAACACAGAACTCCTGCAGGGACAAACCCACAGGCTCCCAGGCTGGTTGGGGTGGGCAGGGAATTCAAAGCTCAGCTCCTTCCAAACCCTCAGCCCTGGCAGGGGCAGCTCCCACCAGCCCAGGCTGCTCCAGGGACACTCCAGGGACACTCCAGGGATCATCTCTGCCCCACCAGAACCACCTCTGCCACTCCAGGAGGACTCACTGTGGGGCTGCTCCCAACCCCCTGACCAACAGGGTGTCAGGTTGGAGCTCTGACTCTGTCAGGGTTCTCCAGGATTGCTGTTTGTTTGTTTGCTGGTTTGGTTGGGTGGTTTTGTTTTCTACTACATTTGTATTGTTAATATTCCCAGTAAAGAACTGTTATTCCCATTCCCAAATCTTTGCCTGGAAGCCCTTGATTGCAAAATGATAATTTGGCAGGGGTGACAGGGCAGCCACAGCTGCTCTGGGAACCCAGCCCAGCCCCTCCCCACCCTCCCAGGGAGGGATTGCTCCTCCACAGCCAAACCCTTTCCCAGCAGAAGGGCCTTGGGTCTTGTGACTTATCTTTTTTAATGAGTTTATGAGGTCTGAATTTGACCTGAATTTGTGAATAATGTGTTTTCTCCCCAAATCTGGGAGTGGTTCCTGTCGGGTTTTGCCCCAGTGACACGTCTGTGACTCTGTCATCAGTGCTGGCTGGAAAACGCCTGTGCCTGGGGAGGAGGGGAGAGCTCCTGGGAGCTTCAGACAGGCAGTGCAATGCCTCCTTGGGACTATTCCAGCTCCATGGGAATATCCCAGCTCCCTGGGGCTATTCCAGTTCCCTGGGACTATTCCAGTTCCATGGGACTATTCCAGTTCCATGGGAATATTCCAGCTCCATGGGAATATTTCAGTTCTATGGGAATATTCCAGGTTCCATAGGAATATACCAGGTTCCCTGGGGCTATTCCAGCTCCATGGGTATATTCCAGTTCCATGGGACTATTCTAGCTCCATGGGGCTATTCCAGGTTCCATAAGAATATTCCAGTTCCACGGGGCTATTCCAGTTCCATGGGACTATTCTAGCTCCATGGGGCTATTCCAGGTTCCATAAGAATATTCCAGTTCCACGGGGCTATTCCAGTTCCCTGGGGCTATTCCAGTTCCCTGGGGCTATTCCAGCTCCATGGGGCTATTCCAGTTCCATAGGAATATTCCAGTTCCCTGGGGCTATTCCAGCTCTGTGGGAATATTCCAGTTCCCTGGGAATATTCCAGCTCCATGGGACTATTCCAGCTCCATGGGCAGTTTCATGGGGTTATTCCAGTTCCATAGGAATATTCCTGTTCCCTGGGGCTATTCCAGGTCCTCATGCAGGTTTGATGACCCCAGCACAGCCCAGGTGGGGACAGAGGCAGTGTCCAGCTCGGGGCCCTGGGCTCTCTGGACACCGATCCTGGTGAGCTGGGAGCTCAGTCACCAGCACCCCCCCTGTCCCTGTGGCCACCTGCACCCCCTGTCCCTGTGGCCTCCTGCACTCCCCTGTCCCTGTGGTCACCTGTCCCTCCCTGTCCCTGTGGCCTCCTATCCCTCTTGTCCCTGTGACCTCCTGCACCCCCCTGTCCCTGTGGCCTCCTGTCCCTCCCTGCCAGCTCTGCCAGCCCCGGGGGGCTGCAGGGAGGCTCTCCCTGCCCCCAGAGCAGCTCCCAGCTGGGATCAGGCCCTGAGGGCTGCCCCTGTGCTGGGGGCTCCATCCCAGGAGTGCTGCAGCCCCCCCGGCCCTGCTGCCCCCTGCTCTCCCCCACAGCAGCCCAGAGAAGGGAAGAGCAGAGGAGGTGATTTCCTGGAACCACATTTATTTTTAATCCCCGTGTGATGGTTCTGGGCTGGCTGCCGTGAGAAGCCTGGTTGCTGTGAATTTCCTCCACTTTTTGGATTCTGTGGCTCCTCCTGTTTTGTACACATCCAAATCCATTTTCCTTTTACAAGATTAGCTGAGCCAGGGCTCACGAGGAGCATTGTTTGGAGGCATTAATGCAAATAAAGAAGTGGAATAGAAGGTTAAGAATGACTCAGTGCATTTCTTTGTCTCTCTCAGCTGGGGTGGTGGTGAGGGGCAGAGGCAGGCCAGGGGCCAAGAACCCAGGGCTGACTGTGGGAAGGGGACACTCAGGAGCTGTCCATGGAGCCCCGAGGTGTTTGGGTGGTGGGTCTGGCCAGCACAGCTCCAAAAAATCCTGGTTTGAACCCAGCACCCCTGAGTACAGCCCAGGGTGAATATCCTGAGTGCTTGGAGCTGTCAGAAACCAAACCCACCCCAAAAACAAACCAAAGCTGGAGGAGGCCACCAAACCTGAGTGTGAGTGAAACCCAGAGGAGCAGAGAGCAGCTCCTCTCTGGGGTGAAGGATTTCATCCTGGACACCCTGATGTCCCAGCTCCGTGTGCCCTCCTTCAGCCCCCATCCATCCCCCTGGACTCGGGGTGGCCTGGGATGCTCTCTGCACACCCTGGGCACCTGCACAACCTGTACACTGTACACACTCATCATACCCATCACACCCTGCACACCCTGTACACCCTGCACACCCTGTACACCCTGTACACCCAGCACACCTGCACACTGTACACACTCATCATACCCATCACACCCTGCACAACCTGCACACCCTGCACACCTGCACACCCAGCACACTCAACATACCTGCACACCCTGCACACCTGCACACCCTGCACACCCTGCACACTGTTACACACCCAGCACACCCTGCACACCCAGCACACCCTGCACACCCTGCACACCCTGCACACTGTTACACACCCAGCACACCCTGCACACCCAGCACACCCTGCACACCCTGCACACTGTTACACACCCACACACCCAGCACACCCTGCACACCCTGCACACCCTGCACACTGTTACACACCCACACACCCAGCACACCCTGCACACCCTGCACACACAGCACACTGTTACACACCCAGCACTGGCCCTCCCCTCTCCCAGGACAAGCAGCCAAACCCCCCCTGCTCCTGCCCCTCCCCTCACCGCTGGGCTGCAGGAGGCATTCTCACGTTCGCACATTCGCGCATTCTCACATTCTCACATTTTCACATTCTCACATTTTCACTCCTCAGCCCCGCGTGTCCCCCAGCCCGGGGCCACCCCAGCTCAGTCCCCCCAGATGACCTCATTATCCACATTGAACTCGCTGGCTGTGCTTTGTGCTGGGCGCTTGCACCTTCACACGGCCAGGAACGGAGCATCCAGGGGCTTTCTGCAGCTTCAAAAAACACCACAAACCCAACGCCGTAATTAAATTAATTTGAAACTAATTTCTGACCGCGTGCAGGACTCGATTAAAAAAAAAAAAAAAAAGTAATAAAAGGAGCTGTGACAAAAGGTATATTTTGTTCTCTCTTCCCCTGCTCTTTAATAGCCTCTGAATGAAAAGTCTAGTACAATTTTCTAGTCCACTTGTTCCAGCCAGGGGGAAAACTGCTCCTTATAATGAGGCCACTTTCATAACAGCTCTGCTGCTGCTGCCCCTCCTCCCGGGGCTGTGGCCGTGGCTCTGCACCTGGGACCTGCTGCTGCCTCCCCTCAGCACCCCCTGCCCTTCCCCTGGGCTTCCCTCCCCCTCCCCACCTGCCCCCAGCCCATGGACGGAACAGCACAGCCTGCAGAGGAACTGCAGAGGAACATCAGGGACATCTGGGGTGGGAAGGACTCTGAGCAGCCAACCATGACCCTGCTGAGCCCAGCACAGCCCAGCAGTGAGGACTGCACTCTCTGCTGCACCCACACCCTCCTGGAAGCCACCTGAGCCCTGTGAGCCCAGCTCAGGGGCAGGGGAAGGACACCCAGCCAGGATGGAGCAGTGCCACAGACCCAGGAGATGCACATGGGCACCAGGATCTCAGTGGAGATGCTCATGGACACCAGAGATCTGAGTGGAGATGCTCATGGACACCAGAGATCTGAGTGGAGATGCTCATGGGCACCAGGATCTCAATGGAGATGCTCATGGGCACCAGGATCTCAGTGGAGATGCTCATGGACACCAGGATCTCAGTGGAGATGCCCTATTCCCACTGGGACTAGGGACAGAGCCCTGGCCCCATTGCCATTGGGATCAGGGACAGGCAGCTCTCAGTGCCCCATTCCCACTGGGATCAGAGACACAGCCCTGGCCCCATTGCCATTGGGATCAGGGGCACAGCCCCAGCACAGCCCCATTGCCATTGGGATCAGGGCACAGCCCTGGCCCCATGCTCAGCCCCACGGGTGCCTGGCCCATGGGGCAGAGCCCCCAGCCCCCCAGGTGCTTCCCCTGGGACATCAGCTGCTCTCACAGGAGCACCGTGACAGGAGAGCCACCGAGCCCCTGTTTGCTCCTCAGCAGAGCAGCCCTTTGGAACAAATCCCAGCTCTCATCCCTTACTGACTCCTTGTTCTGTTAGCTCCTCTGCAGAGCAGCTGAAACATTCACCATCGTTTAAAATGATAAATTATTTTAATTTGCGCTGGATTTATTTATTATTGCCGCACAGACAAGAGGCAAGTGCCATAATGTGCTTGTCTAATAATTGGCAGGGGCTGGGAAGGGAAATCCTTATGCAAACAACAACTTCATTTTCTGGGGGTGTGCACAGGAGCCTGCACGTCCCAGGGTCGCATTTCAGGAATGAAACTCCACGGAGCCAAAGGATTCCTGAGCCCAAATTGCACCAGCATATCCAGAGTGTGCAAGTCAGGAAGTGAACCGTTTGAAATCATAAAGGAAAGAAGGGAACTTTTATATTTATTGCTCTCTGCACAGAGCCTATGCTCACAGCCACAGCAGGCTCTGGGGGGCTGGAATGCCGGGATCAGTGTCCCAGAATTCCAATTGCTGCACAAACTCTCTGTCCACCCGCTCCATTCCTGCTTCAGAACTTCCTTTCCACGTGCTCAGTCCCCAGTGACACAAAGGACAGTGGATGGGTGCCTGACAGACGTGCCACGGGTTTCCCAGGCAGAGGCTGCCTGCCATAAAGGAATAAAGGATGGCTCTCCTTGGAAAAGGAGGCAAAACTCCCAAATCCCAATCTCCAGAAGTCACTGGCCACTCAGTCATTAAAGTATTAATTAGGCACCCACATCCTGCCGAGGGGCTGGCCAGCTCTGGATGCCAGGTTTGCCTGGCAGAGGTGCTGCAGCCCCCCGGGCTCCCCAGCTGAGGGGCTGGGTGCTCTCAGCACCACTGCCCTGGGCACCCATGGGATTCCAGAGCTCAGGAAGCACTGGCAGGGAGCTCCATGGTGCTGACCACAACTGTTGTAATTGCTGTAATTTGCTTTGGAGCCCCTGGAGTGTGAGGAGGCTGAAGCAGGAGCTGGTCCCAGGCAGGTTTTGTCTGGCCAGGCTCACCCTGACCCATGGCAGGGCCCTGCAGGGAACAGGGAAGGGCAGCCTGGAAATGGGGATGTCTGACAGCCAGAGGGGAACAGGGAACAGGGAAGGGCAGCCTGGAAATAGGGGTGTTTGACAGTCAGAGGAGCTGCTGGGCTGGGTTTGGCTGCTGCTCCCCACTTCTGCCAGAGCAGGGCTCAGCCCACAGCTGGGCCCCTGCAGGGCCCTGCCCCAGAAAGCCCAGGCTGGGTGGGCATCTCCCCCTGAGGCAGCAGCATCCCCGGGGCAGGGCTCTGTGCAGAGCAGGGGGCTCCCGGTGTTCCGGCTGCAGGGGAGGGGACAGCTCCAGCTGGACACGTCGTGCTCATGGCAGGGAGAGCTGAGATCCCTGGGAGCTCCAGGGAGCCTCCCAGAGAGAGCCCTGGGCCAGCAGCCAGGCTGCAGGGACAGCCAGCCCTGGCACTGCCCACGGGCACACGGCCACTGTGGGGCACAGCTCACACTGCCTGCCTGGGGACACTGGGGACACAGGGTCACACTGCCTGGGGACACTGGGGGCACAGGGTCACACTGCCTGCCTGGGGACACTGGGGACACAGGGTCACACTGCCTGGGGACACTGGGGACACAGGGTCACACTGCCTGGGGACACTGTGGGGCACAGCTCACACTGCCTGCCTGGGGACACTGGGGACACAGGGTCACACTGCCTGTGAGGTCACACTGCCTGCCTGGGGACACTGGGGACACAGGGCCACACTGCATGGGGACACTGGGGGCACAGGGTCACACTGCCTGCAGAGTCACACTGCCTGCACGGGGACACTGGGCACACTGGGTCACGCTCCTTGCAGGGTCCCTCTCTGGGGGGACACAAGGTCACACTCCCCGTGTTTGGGGCACTGGTGCTCCCAGCAGCTGCTCCTCCCGCACTCAGACAGGAACTCTTTGCACGGGCAGGGGAACTCAGGAAAGGAGGAAGGGGGGGATGAAGGAGCAGGCACGAGCGAGGCGGGTCATTTGGGATCAGCTGCTTCCCGCGGCCCCAAACCTCTGCAGAGCAGCAGCCCCAGCCCCGGGCAGCGCCGGGCACAGCCGGGCACAGCCCCTGCAGCCTCCCCGGGGCTCGGCCCGGCTCTCCGGGGCACGGAGCCGCAACTCTCCGAGGTGCAGGAAAGCAGCCAGGCTGCACGGAAAGTGTTTCCAATCCACAGACAAGGCAAAGAGCCCTCCTGCTCTAGGGCCAGAGCATCCTGCTACAGCCTCCCTCGGGGGAGCACTGCCTGCCCCGGCCCCGGCCCCGCCGAGGGCTCTGTGCTCAGACACGGGGCTGCACCTCCCTGACCCGCTGCCCACAACCCGGTTCGGCAGAGCCCAGCCCGGTTCAGCGGGAACCCAGCCCGGTTCGGCTGGAACCGGCCCGGTTCGGCAGCGCCCAGCCCGGTTCGACAGGAGCCCAGCCCGGTTCGGCACAGCCCAGCCCGGTTCGGCACAGCCCAGCCCGGTATCACAGTGCCCGGACCCCTCAGCTCCCTCCGCCCCTGCTCCCCCCGCAGCAGCTCCGGCCCCGGGTTTGATCCCTGGCCGGGGAACCCCGGCACTGAACGGGCTCAGAGCTCAGCCCCGGGCTGCCCTGGAACCGCCCGCTGCTGAGAACATCTCCTGCTTTTTAAACACCCCAAACTCCCCAAAACCACACACTGCTGGGAACATCTCCTGCTTTTTAAACACCCAAACTCCCCAAAACCACACACTGCTGGGAACATCTCCTTCCTTCTAAATACCCCAAACTCCCCAAAACCACACACTGCTGAGAACATCTCCTTCCTTCTAAATACCCCAAACTCCCCAAAATCACACACTGCTGGGAACATCTCCTTCCTTCTAAATACCCCAAACTCCCCAAAATCACACACTGCTGGGAACATCTCCTTCCTTTTAAACACCCCAAAACCACACACTGCTGGGAACATCTTCCTTTTAAACACCCAAACTCCCCTACAACCACAGGCGGCTGAGAGCATCTCCCGCTTTTTAAACCCCGTGACAGCCTCTAAAGCCCAATTTGCTGCGACAAAGGGACGCTAAAGGTGCTCTCACTCAGACTTGTTTTCATTACCCGGGAGCTTGGAGAGAAACAAAACGCAGGATGAAAAACGTTCACGTGCCAGAAAACCCCTTTTGATCACCCTCAGCCTCGCACATCCCCATCTCCGGGGCAGTTTGGGTTCCCATCCACAGGTGGGTCTGGGTTCCCATCTCTGGGGGGTTTGGGTTCCCATCTCCAGGGGGTTTGGGTTCCCATTTTCAGGGGGGTCTGGGTTCACATCTCCACAGGGTTTGGGTTCCCATCTCCGGGGGGTCTGGGTTCCCATCTCTGGAGGGTCTGTGTTCCCATCTCTGGAGGATTTGGGTTCCCATCCCCAGGGGTCTGGGTTCCCATCTCCAGGGGGTTTGGGTTCCCATTTTCAGGGGGTCTGGGTTCCCATCTCCGGGGGTCTGCAGGCACTGCTGCCCCGTCCCCGTTCGTTCCCCGGGCTGTGTGCGAGCCCCGGGCACACCCCGGGCAGTGCCCGGAGCAGCCCCAGCACGGGAAAAGGGCAATTCCTGCCTTTCCCCAGCAGCAGAAACGCCTCCTGCTGCCGTCCCGAGCCGAGCTCGGCCCGTCCTCCCCACATCCCCGGCCACACCCTGGGCAGGGGGGAGCAGCCCCTGCCGGGAGGAGGCGGCCTCGGTCCTCCCTGAGGGTCCGGGGCTGCTCCCGGGGCAGGGAGGGACACGGGAGGGACACGGGAGGGAAACGGGAGGGACACGGGAGGGACACGGGAGGGGCAATGGAGGGGACACGGGAGGGGCAATGGAGGGGACACGGGAGGGGCACGGGAGGGAAACGGGAGGGAAACAGGAGGTGGGAGCGGCTGCCCCCTCAGGGCTCTGCATTTGTCACCTCTCCTAAGCGCTCCTGTCCCGAGGGTGCCCCTGTGCTGCCGGCAGAGGGGTGTGCTGGGTGACCCCTCTGCTGAGGGGATCCTGCCGGGGGCCAGGGGACACGCCCGGCTCTGCACACACAGCCCGGCTCTGCACACACAGCCCGGCTCTGCACACACAGCCTGGCTCTGCACACACAGCCCGGCTCTGCTCACACAGCCCGGCTCCTGAACCCCCAGCCCGGCTCCTGAACCCCCAGCCCGGCTCCTGAACCCCCAGCCCGGCTCCTGAACCCCCAGCCCGGCTCTGCACACACAGCTCGGCTCTGCACACCCAGCCCGGCTCTGCACACACAGCCCGGCTCCTGAACCCCCAGCCCGGCTCTGCACACACAGCCCGGCTCTGCTCACACAGCCCGGCTCCTGAACCCCCAGCCCGGCTCTGCACACACAGCCCGGCTCTGCACACCCAGCCCGGCTCTGCACACACAGTTCAGCCCGGCTCCTGAACCCCCAGCCCGGCTCCTGACCCCCCAGCACCCCACAGCACAGCAATCCGTCCTGCCAATGAAACCGTGCTTTCCGAACTTGCTCTCTGCTTCCTCCTGTGTCCTCATAAAATCTCAACCGGGAAGAATACAGAGGGGATGCAGGATGGATCTCTACTGCTGAAAATCAGCGGCTTCCCAAAATCATCCTGCCATGCAAAGCAAGCGTGCTACTGCCAGCATTTCCTGTAACTGCAGCAAACAAACAGCGCCGGGCCCGCGGGGATCTGTCACCCGCTGAACCCAAACCGAGGGGCCGGGCTGCAGTGCCTGGAACAGCTCACCACAGCCCGAGCTCCTCAGCTGAGCAGGGATGTCCTGGAAAGGCCCCGTGCTGAGGAGCTCCTGCACCGGAACAGGCGCCCGGTGACATTCCTGGCAAAGGCTCTCTTCCGTCAGTGCCTCGGGAGGGGATGGGTGGGCTCGGGGACTGCTGCTGTGGGGGTGCTGGGCACCAGGGGACAGTCCCTGTGCCACCTGAACACCAGGGGACAGTCCCTGTGCCACCCGGGCACCACGGGACAGTCTCTGTGCCACCTGAACACCAGGGGACAGTCCCAGCAGCGCACCAGGGGACAGTCCCAGTCCCCCCCCGCAGGGGCTGGCACAGGGCGGGCAGGGCCCCCATGGCTGGGGTGAGGGGTGGGTGCGGCTGAGCAGCAGCGGGAGCCGAGAGCGCTCCGGGAGCGCCGGGGCACGGGGGGAACGATGCTCACCATGCGCTCCTGCGGCACCGGGAGAGCTCCGTGTGTGACCGGGAGAGCTCCGTGTGTGACAGGGACAGCTCCGTGTGTGCCCGGGATAGCTCCGTGTGTGACAGGGACAGCTCCGTGTGTGCCCGGGACAGCTCCGTGTGTGCCCGGGACAGCTCCGTGTGTGCCCGGGACAGCTCCGTGTGTGACAGGGACAGCTCCGTGTGTGCCCGGGACAGCTCCGTGTGTGACCAGGAGAGCTCCGTGTGTGCCCGGGACAGCTCCGTGTGTGCCCGGGACAGCTCCGTGTGTGACAGGGACAGCTCCGTGTGTGACAGGGACAGCTCCGTGTGTGCCCGGGAGAGCTCCGTGTGTGACCGAGAGAGCTCCGTGTGTGACCGAGGGAGCTCCGTGTGTGCCCGGGACAGCTCCGTGTGTGACCGGGTCAGCTCCGTGTGTGACCGGGAGAGCTCCGTGTGTGACCGGGACAGCTCCGTGTGTGACCGGGACAGCTCCGTGTGTGACCGGGACAGCTCCGTGTGTGACCGGGACAGCTCCGTGTGTGACCGGGACAGATCCGTGTGTGACCGGAGAGCTCCGTGTGTGCCCGGGAGAGCTCCGTGTGTGACAGGGACGGCTCCGTGTGTGCCCGGGAGAGCTCCGTGTGTGACAGGGACGGCTCCGTGTGTGACCGGGACAGCTCCGTGTGTGACCCACGGCGGGCCGGTTCGGCTGAGAGGTGAACTCAGCGTGTGAAAGGAGGGGGCTGGACTGAGCTCCTCGTTCTGCTTTGTGTTTGCACACAGAGACTTTCCCTGGGACAGCTCGGCAGCCCAGGGAGCCTTCACTCCTCATCCTCAGGGCAGACGGTGACCCCTCGGTGTGAGAGCCGGGCCCCGGCCCGCCCCGAGCCGCACCCACGGGAGGGGCTCGGTGCCCTCTGCCCCGGCGGGTCCGCGCAGCACGGGATCCGGCGGTGAAAGCTTGTGCTCAGTCCGGCCCCTCAATCCCCTCTGCTGGCCCCGCTCAGGGCGGATGTGCCCAGCTGCGGCCGGAGCCCAGCCGGGGCACCCCGGCACGGCTCCAGCTCAGCCCGCAGCCCAGGAGCCCCCCAGCTCCGGGAACACCGGCTCGGAGCCGCGGCAGTGCCCGTGCTCAGCCCCCAGCCCAGGAGCCCCCCAGCTCCGGGAACATCAGCTCGGAGCCGCGGCAGTGCCCGTGCTCAGCCCCCAGCCCAGGGCCGGCTGCTCCCGCACGGGGCACACACGGCCCGGGGGTTGTGCAGCCCTCGCTGGCTCAGCAGCCTGAGCCCAGAGCGGGCACGGGAATCAACAGGCGCTGGACGTCCTGCCGGGAGAGGCCGGGAGCTGCAGGGGCTGCGCTGGGATGGCCCCGGAGCTGGGAGAACAAACTCCCTTTCCAGCCCCCGAGCGGCTTTGTCCAGCTCGCTGGAGTTCGCGTTTCAACCAAGAGCCGGTTTCCAGCGCTCGCAGCACCTGCAGCGATGGATCAGCGTGTGTCGGGTGTGTGCAGGCAGGGACAGCCCGGAGGAGCAGAGCTGATGGGCAGCCAGAGACCCGGGGGGGAGAGCCTGGGGCTGCTGCTCGCTCCTCCTGCCGCTGGGAGCCTGCATTTCCCCTGCCGAGCTGCCGGCCCGGAGCAGAGGAACCCCGGGCTGAGGAGGGAGCTGCTCAGAGGGCACGGGGAATGGCAGGAGCTGCTCAGAGGGCACAGGGAATGGCAGGAGGTGTTCAGAAGGCACAGGGAATGGCAGGAGGTGTTCAGGGGGCACAGGGAATGGCAGGAGATGTTCAGAGGGAATGGCAGGAGCTGTTCAGAGGGCACAGGGAATGGCAGGAGGTGTTCAGAGGGCACGGGGATGGCAGGATCCGTTCAGAGGGCACAGGGAATGGCAGGAGCTGTTCAGAGGGCACAGGGAATGGCAGGAGGTGCTCAGAGGGCACAGGGATGGCAGGAGCTGTTCAGAGGGCACAGGGATGGCAGGAGCTGTTCAGAAGGCACAGGGATGGCAGGAGCTGTTCAGAAGGCACAGGGATGGCAGGAGCTGTTCAGAGGGCACAGAGGTGTTCAGAGGGCACAGGGAATGGCAGGAGCTGCTCAGGGGGCACAGGGAATGGCAGGAGGTGCTCAGAGGGCACAGGAATGGCAGGAGCTGTTCAGGGGGCACAGGGAATGGCAGGAGGTGCTCAGAGGGCACAGGGAATGGCAGGAGATGCTCAGAAGGTACAGGGAATGGCAGGAGCTGTTCAGAGCCACGAGGGATCAGAGCCAGGCGCAGCACACAACATTCCAGCATCCCCTGGCTCCATCCCGGGGCTCGGCAGCGCTGCCAACGCCTCCCGGAGCAGCCTCTCTCCACAAAACACACGCCGGCCCTCCCGGGGAGACCCGGGCCGCGTTTCCAGGCCAGAGCTCCCGTTTCCCTCCTGTAAGCCGGGCACGGCAGCAGCACGGAGCTGCAGACAGCCCGCGGCCCGGAGCCGGGGTGCGCTGCGGCCGAACCCCGCCGGGAGCCGACCTCGGGGGCACTCACAGCGCTCCCCGGGGAGCTGCCGGTGCGCACATTCCCGGGCTGATAGCGGCAGCTGGCTCCGGCCTTACAGCCTGCCAACCCGCCAGGTTACTTTCTCTGCAGCGCTACAAATAAAGCACTTTTAATTGCGACTTCCTTCGGTTCAGCATTTGCGCCACGGAAAGCACGAGGACCTGAGCACGTCTCCAAACACAGAGGATAATTGAGGTGCACATAAAACCCACTTGTCAGCTGCCCTACATAGACATCTACTGTATTTGCAGCAGCTACTGCAACAGGAGCAGCCTAGAAGCGCTCCCAGAGCCCTGCTGCAAACGCCTCGCGCAGCGTTTTGCAGCAGCTGGGGCATTAAAAACGCTCCCGGATAAAATGCATCGTAAGCCGGAGACTTCCGTGACAGCCCGACCCAAAAATAATGCGGCCGGAGAGTTCCCAGCCGAGAGGTGCTGCTGCTGCTGGGACCGGGGATCTCTCAGGGCAGCAGCCGCAGCCCGGAGCGGGCGAGAACGGGGCTGAGCTGCAGCAGGAGCACAGCTCGGGGGGGAGAACTTGCACCGGGGGCCGGGGGGATCGCTCGATCCAGGCAGGGGATTGCTGCGCACAGCCAGGGAAGGGGAGGCTGGGGAGGGCTGTGGTGCCTGGCTGCCGGAAAACAGCTCCCGCTCCAGTCCCAGCCCGGGAGCTGCGGGAGCACGGGCTGCCTCGGGAGCGGCAGCAGCCGAGCCACGGCAAGCACAGAATCTCCCCGCGGCACGCAGCCAGCCTTCCAATCGTTGAGCAATACCCAACTACGCATCCAAATAAATAATACCGACGGTAACGCTCCCGGCAGGGCTTCACCGTCCTCTCGCTGCCACAGCCCCGCGCTGCCGGCTCTGCAGAGCCCCCGGACTGCCGCCCGAAGCCAAAACGGCATCGTTTTCACCCCAACACAAGCCATTTCTAAACTTCCAGCAACAGCCAGGGCTTCTCAAATAGAGTTAAAAAAAAAGGCAAAGCGCGGAACAGAACCACCCCGGGAGCGGCCCGCGGCTGCCGGGCTGCGGTGCCGGGTGGCGCCGGGGACACGTCCCCGCATCACCGGGGCACCCCCGCCAGCAGCGCCGGGGCCGAGCGCGGCCGCAGCATCCCCGCCGGGGGCTCCGGCGGAGCCTCGGGGCTGCCGCAGCAGCGGCGCCGCTCGGCGCTCGCATCCCTCCCGCCCGCGACCGCCTCCTACCTCAGCACGGCCATGTCCCCCTTCCTGACCACCAGATTGTCCACGGCGGAGCCCGGGAAGTCTCCGCCCGGCGCGGCGAATCTCCCGCGAGGAAGGAACCAGCAAAGGCCGAGGAAAACGATCGCCAGCCACTGGTGGGAGCCCCCGGCGCTCCGCACCAGCGGCACCATCTCCGCTCCGCGCCGGCCCCGGCGGCGGAGAGCGAGCGAGCGCTGCGGCTCCCGGGAGCGGCGGCCGCGGCTGGGCGGGCGGGGAGCGGCGGAGCGCGGCTGCTCCCGGGCGGCCCCGCAGCATCCAGCGCGGAGGGCAGCGCGCCCGCTCTGCCCCGCTCCGCTCCGCTCGGCTCGGCTCGGCTCCGCTCGGCTCCGCTCGGCTCGGCTCCGCTCGGCACGGCTCGGCTCGGCTCGGCTCGGCTCGGCTCTGCGCGGCGGCTCCGCGGCGGGCGGTCCCCGCTGCCAGCCCGTTGCCACGCAGCCGTCGCCTTGGCAACCGGCCCGGCGGCGGAGGGATGCTCGGCCCTCCTGTGCCGGCCTTCCCGCTCCGCCCTCCCCGGCAGCCCGGCCCGCGGGCCCCCCCGGCCGCCTCTGCCCGCGGGCACCCCCAGCACCGCACCCCCCGAGCCCCGCACCCCCAGCACCGCACCCCCCGAGCCCCGCACCCCTCGAGCCCCGCACCCCCCGAGCCCCGCACCCCCTGAGCCCCCCGCACCCCCTGAGTCCCGCACCCCCCGAGCCCCGCACCCCCCGCCCCGCGCCCCCCGAGCCCCCCGCACCCCCTAAGCCCCGCATCCCCTGAGCCCCCCACCCTCTGAGCCCCCCACACCCCCAGCCCCGCATCCCCCGCCCCGCACCCCCAGACCCGCACCCCTAGCCCTGCACCCCCCTAACCCCCGGCACCCCCGAGCCCCCCGCACCCCCCCGGGCCGTGCCGCGCCCCCCGAGCCCACCGCGCCCCCGGTCCCGCTGCCCCCCAGCACACGCAGTGCAAATGCAAATGCAGCACTTTGCCAAAAGCCAGCGCCGGGCGCGGCCCGAGCTGAGGCAGCAGCAGCTGGGAACGGCACCAGCAGCTCCAGGCACGGGGCCCCGGGACCTGCTGGGAGCTCCAGACCTTTCTGGAACAGAGGTTTGCCCACTCTGGGATTTCCGTTTCCTAACGTTCTACCTAGGAAAAAAAAAAGGCCTCTAGGCTAGAGACCTTCACCAAGGAGCAAATAAACCACTGCCAGGCTGTCTCCCCAAATTCTGCCAGGAAAGCCAGAGACCCTGACCACGGAGAAAGAGAAACCACTGACAGATTAATTCCTAAAATGCCCCCAAGATATTCGGATGTCTTCACCAAGGAGCTAAAACCCACTGATCTGCCATTTCCCAGAATTCTGCCAGGGCCTCTAGAGACCTTTGCCAAGGACCTAAAACCCACTGAAAGATCCTTCCGGGGTGTTCAGAAGCCCTCGCCAAGGAGCAGAAATGCACTGACAGATTATTTCCCAAAATCCCAGCAGGACAGCCGGAGACCTTCGCAGTGAGGAGCACTAAAGCCCCAACATCCCCCCAGGAGTGCAGCAGGGCCCCCGGGGAGCCTGCCTGGCAGATGCCACCGGTGCACCAGGAGCCTTTCACCCGGGAGCATAAACCCGCTGGCAGATTATCTCCCCAAATTCTACTGGGACACCTGGGGACGGTCAAAAGAGCGAGAAATCCCCTGGCAGCTGAACTCCCTGCAGACAGCCAGCAGCGAGCAGCCTCCCTTCCCCCGGGGTCTTCTCCGACACACACCCAACCCCCGCCAGGCTGCGGCAAACGCACAGAGCCGGGAGCTCTGTTTGCTGCCTTTGTTTACCCGGAGTCCCCCTTCCCAGGCTAAACATTCCAAGTTAAACATCCCAGGCTGAACATCCCAGGCTGAGCATTCCAGGCTGAGCATCCCAGGTTTGAACATCCCAGGCTGAACATCCCAGGCTGAACATCCCAGGTTCAACATCCCAGGTTTGAACATCCCGGGTTAAACATCCCAGGTTAAACATCCCAGGCTGAACATCCCAGCCTGAACATCCCAGGTTAAACACCCCAGGTTTGAACATCCCAGGTTTGAACATCCCAGGCAGAACATCCCAGGCTGAACCCTCCCAGCTCCAGCGTTCAGCCCCAGACCCCCGGCTGTGCTTTGCTGGCTCAGCCCGGCTCCCTGCGGGGTTCCTCCCCTCCTCCGGCTCCAGAGGAGTTGCGCAAGGGTCGCTGTGGAACAGGAGCTGCAGGAGCGCTGCACCGGGGCTGTTCCCGACTCGCCCAGAGTGAGTCAGGCACATCTGGCCCACACCGTGTCCCAGCTGTCCCTCCCCTGTCCGTGTGGCATCTCCCTGTCACCCAGCCCCTGCCAGGGCGCCCCCGCCCCCACCCACGGTTTGCACCCCGCGCTTTGCGAGCAGAACGTTCTAATTAAACCCTGCGATCATGGGGATGCCTCTGCCGCTCGCCGTTTCGGCAAACCCAGCCAGATCCCCGCTCCTGGGAGCTTCTCCCTTCATTAGCGCATCCCATCCGACCTTTCCAGCCGCCAGGAGAAACCCGGGTGTGCACAACAGGGAATTCATCCCCTCCTCGCGTGGCACAGGGTGCTGCAGAGCTCCTTGGGAAGGAGGGAGAGGGGAGAGCGGGCTGGGCTCCCCCGGGCTGCCCCCCAGCAGCGGGCACAGCCCCTCTCTGGCTGCACAGCCTGAGCTGAGCACCAGCCTTGTAAAGGATCCTGTAAATCTCTATCAGCAGCAGCAAAGATGAAGCTCTTTATTTTGTTTTGTTCGTTTTTAGATTGGTATCTTCTCTTTCCTGTTATCTGCAGATCAATGGGAAAAGGAGCAGGGCAGGGGCCAGGAGCAGTGGTGCCAGTCAGGGCTGGTCTGGAGGCTGAATCCTTTCATCTGAACCTGCCCCACCTCCTCCCTGAGCCCAGCAAGAATTTTAGGGGGAAAAAAGAGAGGAACAAAAGAGGACGAATCTCACCCCGGACGTGTGCACACACAGAAGAATTTCATAGAATGCCTGAGGCTGGGAAAGCCCTCCCAGGCCGTGGAGCCCAGCCTGTGCCCAAGGGCCCGGCAGTGCCAGCACAGGGGACAGTCCCAGGGCTGTCACTGGCCTGTGGCCATCAGGGCTGGCAAGTGGAGGGCGGGCAGGAGCCTCTCCCATCAGGCCCCTGCAGCTCCCCCCGCCTGCCTTTGGCTGCTTTGGTGCCAGCCCCCCAAACCCAGCCCTGCTAGCGCCATATGATAATTCCCTGAAACTCAGCTGCATATGTTTGTTTAGAACCACTTCAAAAAGCTAAATTTAGTTGTTGTTTGCAAGTATTCGTTCAACAGTTTGCACAAATACTCAAGACTGATTCCCAGACTTCACACTTGGCTTTTTGCTTCCATTCCTTCTGTGTGTTTAACTCTCCTGCACCCGCTCCCTCCCCCTGGCGACACAGGAGGGAGGTGGGGCGGCTGAAATAAGCTCTGGGAGGAGCTGGGGCTGTGCCCCACAGCGGGCACCCACCGGGGACACAGCACAGGCCACGGGGCAGCAGAGCTGCTCACGGAGCCCTTCCCAGCTGGGCCCAGCTCAGAGCGCTGGGACAGTGTCCATCCCTCCAGGACAGTGTCCATCCCACCAGGACAGTGTCCATCCTGCCAGGACAGTGTCCATCCCTCCAGGACAGTGTCCATCCCTCCAGGACAGTGTCCATCCCAGGGTGACAGTGTCCATCCCGCCAGGACAGTGTCCATCCCTCCAGGACAGTGTCCATCCCAGGACAGTGTCCATCCTGCCAGGACAGTGTCCATCCCAGCAGGACAGTGTCCATCCCACCAGGACAGTGTCCATCCCCCCAGGACATTGTCCATCCCCCCAGGACAGTGTCCATCTCGCCAGGACAGTGTCCATCCTGTGTCCATCCCAGGGTGTCCCCCAGGTCCCCCTGACCCCTGGCAGTGCCCCAGGCCAGGCTGGACACTGGGAGCAGCCCAGGCAGTGGGAGGTGTCCCTGCCAGGGCAAGGGTGGCACAGGACAAGGAGGGGACACAGCAACAACAACAACAATCCCCAAACCCCACCCACACTGCAGTGAAGTTTAAAAGCCGTGGTTTATGTCCAAATTCACAGCAACTTTGGAAGGTTTCAATATTTCCACAACGGCCAGCAGAACCAGAGAGGAAATCAATAAAGTGCTCCTGGAGGTAAAACTAGTTGTAAAGTATTATTTTAATATCTTTGAGGAAGGAAAAAAAAAAAAAAAAAAGAAAAAAAAGGCAATCATTCCAATTAGCCTAGGAATTCTCAGGTAATAACCTCTAATGCAGCTGCATTTTGCTTTTTCTCCTGTAGCAAAAACAGCACAGGAACGAGGACAGACAGCACTCTCCTCCCGTGCTGCAGCACAGACCCTGCCGAGGGGCACCTTCAGCCTTCTCCAAAAAAGCCTCGAGCTGCCCAAAACGGAACCGACCAGCCCAGGGCAGCCTGATCATTTCTCAGCTTCGGTTTCCAGTGGGCAGCTCCTGGTGGTTCTGCCCAAGCTGTGGGAAAGAGCTGGGGCAGCCCGAGCCCGGCAGCGCACCGGGCAGGGCTGGGGAGGCGCTCCCTGAGAATTCCTCGGGAAAGGGGCGGGAGGCGCAGGTAAGGCAAGGGATGAACCTCGGAAAACACAGAGCCAGCACCCCGACACCTCAAAGGGAAAGCTTGTGTCTGTCTCGTTTCTATTATTCCTTCTTATTATTTAAATCTCTTGCATATGAATTTAAAAAAAAAAAAAAAAAAAAAAAAAAAAAAAAAAAAAAAAGTGATTTTTTCAAGCGTTGGAGTCAGAGAAATTTCCTCTGAGGTGTCTCTGTCAGCAGTGACTCCAGCGCCGCTGACACGGAGGTGGGGTTTCTGTTCACAGCACCGAGAGCAGATGCCCGAATCTCCAAAACCCGCGCTCTCCGTGCTCTGCACCGCCCGCGGCCCCGGCGCGCCCAGCAGCGTGCGGTGAGACGGGGAATCGCTGCTCAGCCCGGAGAGCCCTGCTGCGCCCCCGGCCCGGCCCGGCCCGGCCCGGCCCGCTGCCTCCTGTGCCCGTGTCCCCGTGTTCCCGTGTCCCCTTTTCCCTGTGTCCCCCTGTCCCTGTGTCCCTGTGCCCCCGTGTCCCTGTGTCCCCCTGTCCCTGTGTCCCTGTGTCCCTGTGTCCCCGTGTCCCTGTGCCCCCGTGTCCCCGTGTCCCTGTGCCCCCGTGTCCCCGTGTCCCCCTGTCCCTGTGTCCCCGTGTCCCTGTGTCCCCAATGTCCCCAATGTCCCCGTGTCCCCCTGTCCCTGTGTCACTGTGTCCCCGTGTCCCCCTGTCCCTGTGTCCCTGTGTCCCTGTGTCCCCCTGTCCCTGTGTCCCTGTGCCCCCGTGTCCCTGTGTCCCCCTGTCCCTGTGTCCCTGTGTCCCCGTGTCCCCGTGTCCCCGTGTCCCCGTGTCCCCAATGTCCCCATGTCCCCGTGTCCCCGTGTCCCCGTGTCCCCGTGTCCCTGTGTCCCCCTGTCCCTGTGTCCCTGTGTCCCCCTGTCCCCGTGTCCCCGTGTCCCTGTGTCCCCAATGTCCCCAATGTCCCCATGTCCCCGTGTCCCCTTTTGAACCCCTGCAGGGGCAGGGGTTACCCCGGGCACGCTGCTCCTCCTGAGCAGGAGGGCTCAGCACCTCGGCAGAAAACAAACCCCACAAAAAAACCCCACAAATCAACCCCACAGACAAACCCCACAGACAAACCCCACAAACCAACCCCACAGACAAACCCCCCAGACAAACCCCCACACAAACCCACAGACCAACCCCACAGACAAACCCCACAAACAAACCCCACAAATAAACCCCACAGACCAACCCCACAGACAAACCCCCAAGACAAACCCCCCAGAGCCTCACCGAGGTGGGGAAAAAGCCCCCCAGGATGGGAGCCCAGCCCGGGGCTGGTGCTCAGGCTGTCTCTGCCCGCAGTGCCACCCCCAGGTGCTCCCTGGGCACCTCCCAGGGCAGCCAGTGCTGGGCAGCCCCAGCCAACGTTAACAGCCCCTCCCATGGGGAAACGGGCAGGGATTGTCCCGTTAGCCCCGGCAGGGCCCCGGGAGCACCCCCGACAGCAGCTCCCGAGCCGGGGCAGCAGCACCGACACGGGACATCCCCCGAGCCCAGCCCTGTCCCGACAGCAGCTCAGGGGGCTCCGGGGACAGCAGCACCGACACGGAGCATCCCCCGAGCCCAGCCCTGCCCCGACAGCAGCTCAGGGAGCTCTGGGGACAGCAGCACTGACCCGGGACATCCCCCGAGCCCAGCCCTGCCCCGACAGCAGCTCAGGGGGCTCCGGGGACAGCAGCACCGACACGGAGCATCTCTGGAGCCCAGCCCAGCCCTGCCCCGACAGCAGCTCAGGAAGCTCCGGGGACAGCAGCACTGACACGGAGCATCCCCCGAGCCCAGCCCTGCCCCGACAGCAGCTCAGGGGGCTCCGGGGGCAGCAGCACCGACACGGGACATCCCCCGAGCCCAGCCCTGCCCCGACAGCAGCTCAGGAAGCTCCGGGGGCAGCAGCACCGACACGGAGCATCCCCCGAGCACGGCCCTGCCCCGACACAGCTCAGGGGGCTCCGGGGACAGCAGCACTGACACGGGACATCCCCCGAGCCCAGCCCTGCCCCGACAGCAGCTCAGGGGGCTCCGGGGGCAGCAGCACCGACACGGGACATCCCCCGAGCCCGGCCCTGCCCCGACAGCAGCTCAGGGGGCTCCGGGGGCAGCAGCACCGACACGGAGCATCCCCCGAGCACGGCCCTATCCCGACAGCAGCTCAGGGAGCTCCGGGGACAGCAGCACTGACACGGGACATCCCCCGAGCCCGGCAGGGCCCCGACAGCAGCTCAGGGGGCTCCGGGGACAGCAGCACTGACACGGGACATCCCCCGAGCCCAGCCCGGACAGCAGCTCAGGGGGCTCCGGGGACAGCAGCCCCGGGCAGGGCAGTCCCGCACCCAGCACAGGGCTGACAGCAAAACCCCTCCTGTGCGTGGGTGAAGGAAAACATTTTCCTCACCATCTGGAGCAGGACGGAAATAATTGCCCAAGGGCGGCGGCAGCTCGCTAATGCCGGTGCCAAGGCAGGGACGGGGCTGGCAGCTCCCCCAGCCCAGCGCTCGCTGTTTTGGGAGTTTGGGAGCAGCCGGGGGAGCTGCAGGCTGAGGAGCTCTGCAGAGCCACAGGGTCCCCTCTCGCAGGGGAGCCCTCGGGTGTTCCACTGCTCAGGAGGCTCTGACTTGTCGCTGTTGGACACGAAGGAAAGACACGGACTCGTGATTCAGAAGGCTGATGCTCTGAAAAGAGGCTGGTTTATTCTCAGCACCTGTTTTTATACCTTTTTACAATGTGCCCACCTAAGAGGTGGGATCCTTTGAACCACTGGTCACGCCAAGAGTCAACAAGCAAAGTCCCTCCTTAGGAGAGAAATGTGAAAAACAAGAGAGTTTACAGAGTGTGACCTTGTTTAGCAGTTTTGGTCCCTGGGAAAGAACTTCAGAAAACCCAAACATGACAGGCAGTGACTACACTGACTCACATAGGGAGGGATGAGTTTGCTGAGCAAAGAATCACAGAGTTGTTTCTCCTGGAAAAGCCCTGCAGGGTCACCGAGCCCCAGCTGTGCCCTGTGCCCACCCAGAGCCCTGAGTGCCACCTCCAGCCCTGCCCTGGGCACCTCCAGGGATGGGCATCCAACCCTCCCTGGGCAGTGCCAAGGCCTGAGCACCCTTTCCATGGGGAAATTCCTGCTGGTTCTGCATGAATTCTGCATGTGGAGTTCTGCGTGTGGAGTGAGTTTTTGAAGCAGGGGTGAGGGATTTTTGCTGTTTATTTTTGGGATGCAGCACAGTGGTTGGAGGGTACGAAGATCGCTGATCACAGCACATCAAACAGACCCAGCTGATAAATTGATTAATGTGCTGACTCCATATTATCCCATTCTGTTTTCTGTTTGATTTACATCTATAATTTACTTACTCATTTAATCTCATTAATAAAATATCAGATGGGGAGGCTGTGTGGACTGCATGTTTTCTCCTAGGGTGCTGAGATTAAAAACCTGAGGACTCTCCAGACGGTGCCTTTGTAACTCCCAGAGCGATGCTACAAAGCCATGCCTTGTAGCACTTCCACAAGTGCTGCTGGAATCTGGCACTGCTGGAGCTGACAGGAAACAACATTTGCATTTCAGTCATTGCTTCTGACTGACAGCAGGGGCTGGGGGGAGAGCAGCAGCAGAGAGGTTCAGCACTGCTCCCAAAAACCAACCTCTGCTCCTGGCAGGGCTGGGGAGGGGAAAGGCACCTGCAAGGTGAGAATGGAGCCAGAATCCCAGGAGCAGTCAGGCTGGGAAAGCCCTGCAGGGTCAGAAGGAGAGGACACAGCCTCAAGCTGCACCAAGGGAAATCCAGGTTGGATATCAGGGAAAAGTTTTTCACAGGAAGAGTGATAAAGTATTGGAATGGCCTGCCCAGGGAGGTGGTGGAGTCACCATCCCTGGGTGTGTTTAACAAAAGCCTGGATGTGGCACTGGGTGCCATGGTCTGGTTGAGGTGTTAGAGCTGGGTTGGACTGGATGATCTTGGGGGTCTCTGCCAACTTAGAAATCCTGTGATTCTGTGATTCTGTGATTCTGTGATTCTGTGATGTGTCACCCACACTGCCCAGAGGTGACACCCACACTGCCCCGAGGCTCTGTGCACCCCGATCCCAGGGGGGTTTATTGGTGACAGGGCCACAGGCAGCCCCTGGCAGAGCCACAGGTCCTGGCAGGTGCCAAGGAACAGCCTGGCAGGCAGGACAGGGGTCGTGCCCAGCCCTGGTTTTGCTGCCATGGCCAGGGCTGCCCACAGCAGGGCAGATCCCCCAGGCTGCAGCAGTCAGATATCACCCAGAGCATCCAGGGGCCCCTGCAGGGCAGGGAGAGCCGGGGGAGCTCTGGGGACACAGGCCAGCCGGGCAGGGAGCTGTTCTGCCCTCTCTGAAGGGGCTGCTGTCACAGCCACCCCTCAATGCCAGCCTCCCAGCCCGGGGAGGAGATGCTCATCCCCGGGGAGCCCCTCCTGGCAAACCCCACTGAGAGATGCAGGAGCTCCCCAGCCCCTCTGGGATCCAGGGAAAGGCAGGATTGCCCTGGGCTGGGTCACAGGCTGGGCTCCGTGCCCCTGGAGGGCTTTTCCCACCCCGTGATTGTCACCAGGGTCACTTTGGGCTTGCTGCAGGACACCAGCCCCGGCTGGTGGCTGTCCCTGCAGGAGCCTCTGCACGTCCCCTCCCTGCCTCTCCTCACCAGCAGCAGACACAGAGCAAGAACAACGTTTGCCATTTGCATTCTGCTAACAACTCACTCAAAATAAGCAGATCAATCACATATAATTAAGTTGTCAACCCTTAATATAGGGTGCTGCACTGCTTTAAAAAAAAAAGCAAACATAAATACCAAAGCAAAGCAACAGGAAACAAGAGGAGAAGGTCTCACTGATGTTTATGGCCAGCAAAACCCAGACCTCTGCTTTCCCCCATTAATTCCGGTTAAAAGCTGGAATTCAGCTGTTTAATATTTCAGCTGGATAAATCCCAACCCCACTGGAGGCATTTCAGTCTGCCACATTGTCCTAGGTTCCAATGTAAAATGGTGCCCAAGGTCTGTATCCCCAATCTCTCTTCCGAGGAGGGCAGAGGGTATGTTGGAGAGGAGGAAGCAGGAGGACCCTGCAGAGATGGTTTATTAGTGAAAGATTCTAAGAGTATGAAACCTCCAAAAGAGATGGAATTGAAAGCAAAATTTGAACTGTAAGGTGCTGGGCAGGAAGAGAGCGATTAAACCAGCTGAAAGACTGGGCTGGGTGATTCAGTGACACCCCTGCCAGGACAAAAGGATGAATAAAGGGTTGGACCTTCTCAGGTAGCAGGGAAAAGGTGGTTTTTCAGGTTTTTAGTATGTAGATTAGTATGGTAATATAGCAGTCCCTACAGGCTGTATGTAAATCCTGTAGGGTTTGTACCTTGAGGTGATTGGTTGATGCTCATTAGAATATTCACGATAGAAAGGTTCAAATGGAATGTAACAGGTAACTCGGGCTCTGGCTCCCCTGGATCCCTGTCCCTTTAGACCTTTGGACTCTTCCCCAGTCAGGCTGCCTTCCCACACCAATAAACCACGTGTCCCAAAGAGCATCCTGCTCTGCAGATCATCTCTCTCATCGGACACCACCAGCGCGTTCCCAATAAGGGTGAAGGGATGGGAGCGATTTCCAGCAGCACAGGGCAGCTGCAGCACGCAGCAGAGGTGGCCTGGCCTTTCAGGGACGGTGACTTCCAACAAAAACTGGCACTTGAAGGAAGGTCATTCCAAATTTTAGTGCCACGGGCAGACAAAAATAAATGTAATAATTTCATAATTTCAGTAAAGCAATGTCTGGAGCAGCTGGGACAGGGGGGGCACACCCTGGGTGTCACCCTGGGGTGACAGTGGGACCCTGGCCAGGGACACAGAGCCCCAGTAATGTCTGGAGCAGCTGGGATAGGGGGCTCTGGGTGTCACTCTGGGGTGACAGTGGGACCCTGGCCAGGGACACAGAGCCCCAGTAATGCCTGGAGCTGCTGGGACAGGCTCTGGGTGTCACCCTGGGTGTCACCCTGGGGTGACAATGGGACCCTGGACAGGGACACAGAGCCCCAGCAATGTCTGGAGCAGCTGGGATAGGGGGCTCTGGGTGTCACTCTGGGGTGACAGTGGGACCCTGGCCAGGGCAGTGCCACCCCAGTGCCCAACTCCACTTGCTGTGGGTTATCAGCTCCCAGCATGAGCACAGGTTTATTTATTTTATTTTATTTTGTTCAGCACCTGAATGAGGGGTTTTTGGCTGCAGCCTCATTTACTGGGCTGCATTATGAACCTGTGAAAAGGGTTTTCTTCCACACAGCCAACATTATCTTCTGCTGCCTTTATGCTCCAGCAGCCCTTTTTCTTGTCTTGCTTCAGGTGTCCAAAGAGAATAAAGACCCACTTTAAAAAAAAAAAAAAAAAATGGTTGCTGAAATTATCCTCTGACTTTGATTAGCCTGGGGCTGACACCAAGGAAAGGTTTTGCTGCTGCAGAAGAGGTGAAGCTGTTTCCTGCCTCAGGAGCTCAGCAGCCACCCCTGTGAGCATCCCCCGGGGGCACCCCCAGGAAAACCCCCAGCTCAGGCTGCAGGGATCCATCCCCAGAGGGGCCACGGGGGCTGCCCCTGCCTCTCTCAGGTTCACAGCAAATGAAGGTTTCCCCAGGTCCCACAAGGCAGGAGTGTTTGACAGCTGAAGCTCCACATGGGTTGTTCTCCCCCCTCCAGCTCGGGGAAGGTTTTGATCTTTGACATCGACAGACGCTTCAAACACGATTAAGTGGCAAAAAATAAACCCAGCCTTTATTAAGCTAAATGACAAGTTATTTCCTTTCTTTTGATGGAGAGCTCACACAGGGGAAAAAAAAAAAACCCTTATACAAAAAGAGAAAAGTAATAAAGAACCTGATCCAGTGATTTTGGTTGTTTCAGGAGGAGCTGGGGAAGGATGGGGTGACTCTTCAGCTCTGAGCCGTCTCACTCAGGAGGTGTCCCAGGGAGGGGAAACCAAAACCTGGGGAACCAAACCCATGTTCAGCTCAGCACTTTGACTGATGGTATCTTCCTTGCAGGAATATCCAATAGATAGAGTGGAAAGGACCTGTAATTATGTATTTTTTTGTAATTATACCTGAAATACGGATCTGTGCTTTTATCTCTGAGCCCCCCAGATAATCCCTGGGGATTGCTGGCTACACTCTAACACAGGTTTGGCTGCTTTGGGCAAAGCCTGCCTGTATTTGAGTGCTGGCACCAGTAACCCCACAGGGATCACATTCCTCTGGGGAATGCAGGAATCTTTGCAGAAACCCTGCAAAGGGGGAAATTTCTGCAGTTCTGTGAATTCTGCAGGGAGAACAACGGAGAGGAGATTGAAAAGAACCATTGATAACACAGAGATAAATAAAACCAGATCCCAGCAGTGTCACAGAATCATTGATAACACAGAGATAAATAAAACCAGATCCCAGCATTGTCACAGAACCATTGATAACACACAGATAAATAAAACCAGATCCCAGCAGTGTCACAGAACCATTGATAACACACAGATAAATGCAATCAGATCCCAGCAGTGTCACAGAACACAGAAAGCCAACTCTAAAATGTGCATTTATAACATAGTGAATGATGTTTTAATGGTTGGGTTTGCTGGGACAGAGGTGCTGCTGGCACTGCAGCTTTACAGGAGATGAAAAGTGTTTAATGGCTGAGTTTGCTGGGACAGGAGGGTGTCACTGGCACTGCAGCTTTAAAGGGGATGAAAAGTGTCTGATGGTTGGGTTTGCTGGGACAGGAGGGTCTGGCCACTGTCTCTGCCCCTGGGGACATTTGTGACACCCAGAGCACAGAGCCCCAGAGGGGCTGGGGGTGAGAGGGACCTGCCCATGGCAGCAGGGGGGAGCCAGGGGGGCTTTAAGGTCACAGAGAACCCAGGGGGGTCTGTCAGAGGCCCTGGGGTGGGAGTGGTTTTGGGGACCCCTGGGCAGGGCTGGGTTTGGGACCCCTCCCCCAGCAGCAGCGTTTTTCCCAAGCCTGCTCTGGGGATGGCAAAGTGCTTACCCTGACCAAATTCAGCTGCAGAGTCTGGGTCAGCTGAAACTCAAACTCTTCCCAAAGCACAGCTCTGAGTCATCGAATCCATCACCTTATTAAAAACACATCCAACTGACAGAGTTTTCAGCAAGCAGGTGGAGTTCTTTCTAGCAAGCCAAGTTTGATTTTTTTTTTTTTTTAAATTGGCAATCACACTGTAAGCTGCTTATTTCTGCTACAGACATCATTTCTTTGTCTGCACGCCTGTTAGTGACTGGCAAGAGGCTTTTCCTTTAAATGATTTTGCTGGAAGTGCGCTGTGAATAATTGATTGGCTGTAGCCGGATCGACTCCAGCCTCGCTCCTGCTACCTGCTTAAAATATTCCCAACCCCACAAACATTTGCTAGCCAGAGGCAATGCAATATGTGCAGATCCCGTTTTGCCTGCAGCCATAACACTGTAACCAGACAGTTAAAAGACATTTTAGGGGGGAAAAAAGCCCCTCCTAATCAGCAGCTGTGTTCCTACCTGCTAGAAATGGATGGTTTTGCATCTCCAAAAATCATCTCTGCTTTGTTTTTCCTTCAGGACTGACACAAAGAGCTGTGACACGGCGTCAAGAGTTGACAACAGGCTTTTCTGGGGAGCCTTTGATCATTGAAAGCCCCGGGAGTTGTTGCACTCCCCCTGTGACATTTATCTGTCAGCTCCCTCCCAGCGGATGAACTCCGGTGGGAAGGAGCTCAGCGGATCGGGCCATGCCCTCCTGTCAGCAGCCTCGATCCAGGATCCTTGGGGAGAGTCCTGAGCCCTTGGATTCACCCATTCCCACCTGGGCACTCCCCAGAGCAGCTGGGGCTGCCCCTGGAGCCCTGGAATGTCCCAGGCCAGGCTGGGCACTGGGGCTGGAGCAGCCCGGGGCAGTGGGAGGTGTCCCTGCCAGGGCAGGGGGGACACTGGGGGGGATTTGGGGTCCCTCCCAGCTCAACCATCCCACAGTTAGCATGGAAACATCAGCACAGGATGGTTTGTGTGCAGGGGCTTCACTGAGAGCTCTGGGAATCGGGGGCACAGACCCAGATCTGACTCCAACACTGATTAGCAATGAACATGTTTTATACCCTTTTGTTATATAATTATATACTCATTATTTATATAACTATATATTAATCATTTATATAACGGTATAATATTTATTTTTATAACTGTATCACGTTTATTTATATAACTTTATATTAATTATCTATATAACTGCATAATAATTATTTATATAACTGTATAATATTTATTTATGTAACTACATATTAATTATTTATATAACTGTATAATAATTATTTATATAACTGTATAATTATTTATATAACTGTATAATAATTATTTATATAACTATATACTAATTATTTATATAACTATATATTAATCATTTATATAACTGTATAATAATTATTTATATAACTTTATGCTAATTATTTCTATAACTATATACTAATTATTTATATAACTGTATAATAATTATTTATATAACCATATATTAGTGATTAACCCCACGTTGTTCTATTGCATACATTGATCCCACCCAAGCACGAATCCTTGTGATCGTGGTCGAGCAGTGATCATCCTCAGTTCCTGACCACCCTTTCATTTAACAGCCACATGATGATCACTCTTCCCTGTTCTGTTACCTGGGCAGTCTCACACCTGGTTTGGGGAAGACAACAGCCATGGCCAGAGCAAAGCTAAAGTTCTGTTCCCTGCAGGTCCAGGCCTCTTCTTCCTCACCACCACCACCACCCCCAGCCACCCTGTCCTGGGTTGTGGAGCCAGGGGTTGTATATTCTATTCTCATCTGTTAAAAGCAGTTGGGGAGTGTTGGAGAGGATGAAGTAGCTCGGCCCTGCAGAGATGATTTATTAGTAAAAGATTCTAAGAGTATGAAACCTATGAGAGGAATAGAATTGAAAGCAAAGTTTGAACTGTAAGAGCTGTTCCCATTCCAAGGGAAACTCCAGCTTTGTCTGGCAGAGACCTGTCTGTCCAAACCAAGACACACCCATTTGCAGTTTTTCAGAAATCATTTCAACCCTGCACTGTCACCACGACTCTGATGGGTGGGGGAAGAGATGGGGGAAATCCAATTCCAGCTCCATTCCCCAGCCAAACACAAACACCCAGCAGCAAACCACGGGAAAGGTTACCAGAGCTCCATCCAGAGCCTTTCAAATGCATCTTGGCTGAAGAGCTGCTCCAAGAGCAGCAGAAAGCAGCAGCAGCAGCACAGGTGCAGCAAATGTGGAACAACCATCCAAAAACCTGAGCCCTGTGCTCCTGGGGAGCAAACAGCCACAGTAACTCAGTGCCAGAAGCTTTTCAGGAGGAACAGCCAAGCAACCAGGGAGATAAAACCCCAGGATTGTCATTTTCCTGCTTCCTGCAAAGAGCTCGGACAGCCTGCATGGAAAATGGTCTTTCCCTCTAACCCTGGCTCCACCATTTAAGCTATTCTTGATTCCAGCAGGCTTGCTGGGGGTCCTCAGCTCCTTCTGAGCCTTCAGCAGGTGCTTCAGCCTCATCTCTTCAAAACACAACCTGAGTCCTGCAAAACCCCCTGGCCCTTTAGAACAGGAGATTAGAAATTGTCCCTGCTTCCAGAAAATCCCCCACATTCCCATTCCTTGTGCCACCAGGAACAGAAAATCCCCCACATTCCCATTCCTTGTGCCACCAGGAACAGAAAATCTCCCACATTCCCATTCCTTGTGCCACCAGGAACAGAAAATCTCCCACATTCCCATTCCTTGTGCCACCAGGAACAGAAAATCTCCCACATTCCCATCCTTTCTCAGGTGACTGCCTCTGCTCAGCTCTGAAATTCAGGAGCCAGGGCTGGTCCCACTGCAGGATGGAAACAAATGTGATAATCCAAATAAATCACTTAATGAGATGGAACAAAGACTCAGCGAAGGCTTTCAATTAAATACCATTTAATTATTTTAATTAGGGAGGAAAAAGAAACCAAATCCCTCGGAAAAGAAATGGCTGTGTCCCTCCCTGGTGCCTGCAGCACCTGCAGAGCTGCTGCTGCTGCTGCTGCTGAGCTCAGCAGGTTGGTCCCAGGGCAGCCCTGCCTCGCTGGCAGCCTCTGGGGCTGGCTTCACACACATTTCATCCCAATGTTCATCACTTCCCAACAAAAACCACCGAGCCTCCCAGGCAGCCTGGCACAGACCCTGAGCAGGTCACTCCCGTGGGCTCCAGGAGGGGTTACCCACCCAAAGCAGCCCAAGCAAAGATCCCAAAGAACAGAACCCGGGGCTTGGGCTGCCAGGAATGGCCACAGCAGATAAATGACAGCAGCTGAGCAGGTGAAATTGGGGCAGCACTTTGAGCTGGGGCCACAGCCCCGGGGCAGAGCAGGAACACAGTGCTGGCTCTCACCTTCACCCCTCACATCCAACCTGTGCCTGTCCCTGTGCCAGTCCCTGTGCCAGTCCCTGTGCCAGCCCCTGTGCCTGTCCCTGTGCCAGTCCCTGTGCCAGTCCCTGTGCCTGTCCCTGTGCCAGTCCCTGTGCCAGCCCCTGTGCCAATCCCTGTGCCTGTCCCTGTGCCAGCCCCTGTGCCAGCCCCTGTGCCAGTCCCTGTGCCAGCCCCTGTGCCAATCCCTGTGCCTGTCCCTGTGCCTGTCCCTGTGCCAGTCCCTGTGCCAGCCCCTGTGCCAGTCCCTGTGCCTGTCCCTGTGCCAGTCCCTGTGCCAGCCCCTGTGCCAATCCCTGTGCCTGTCCCTGTGCCAGCCCCTGTGCCAGCCCCTGTGCCAGTCCCTGTGCCAGCCCCTGTGCCAATCCCTGTGCCTGTCCCTGTGCCTGTCCCTGTGGCAGCCCCTGTGCCAATCCCTGTGCCAGTCCCTGTGCCAATCCCTGTGCCTGTCCCTGTGCCAGCCCCTGTGCCAGCCCCTGTGCCAGTCCCTGTGCCTGTCCCTGTGCCTGTCCCTGTGCCAGGCCCTGTGCCAGGCCCTGTGCCTGTCCCTGTGCCTGTCCCTGTGCCAGCCCCTGTGCCAATCCCTGTGCCAGCCCCTGTGCCTGTCCCTGTGCCAGCCCCTGTGCCACCCCCTGTGCCAGCCCCTGTGCCAGCCCTTGTGCCTGTCCCTGTGCCAGTCCCTGTGCCAGCTCCTGTGCCTGTCCCTGTGCCAGTCCCTGTGCCAGCCCTTGTGCCTGTCCCTGTGCCTGTCCCTGTGCCAGCCCCTGTGCCAATCCCTGTGCCAGCCCCTGTGCCAGTCCCTGTGCCTGTCCCTGTGCCTGTCCCTGTGCCAGTCCCTGTGCCTGTCCCTGTGCCAGTCCCTGTGCCAGTCCCTGTGCCAGGGACTCCTCCCCAGCTGGGCTGGGCTGGGCAGGGCTCTCAGGGACACCCCTGGGCAGGAGCTGCATGGGCAGGGGGTGATGTCCTCACCTTACCCAGAGCAAACCCTGGGGGCACAGTGCACACCTGGGCTGGAGGCTGAACAGGGCACAGCCCTGCAGAGGGGACAGCCCTGGAGGGGACACAGAGAGGGCACAGCCCTGGAGGGGACACAGCCTTGGAGAGGGGACACAGCCCTGAAGGGGACAAGGACACAGCCCTGGACAGGACACAGCCCTGGAGGGGACACAGCCCTGGAGGGGACACAGCCCTGGAGGGGACAAGGACACAGCCCTGGACAGGACACAGCCCTGGAGGGGACGGGGACACAGCCCTGGACAAGACACAGCCTTGGAGAGGATACAACCCTGGAGGGGACAAGGACACAGCCCTGGAGGGGGCACAGCCAAGTGCACCACGAGCTTCAGCTCCTGCTTGGCAACCAAAGCAGCTGAAAAGGAGCAATTCCTCACACACCAGAAGTTATTTCTTCTCCTCTTTGGGGGAGTTACACACAATTTCAGGAAAATGCAAGATACTCCCCTTTCCTATTAGCCTGTTTGCAATATTAACTTCATTCTCCCTCCTGTAAAACCAAAAGCTTTTAACCAGAGTGTTGAGCATCAGGAGAATCAGCTGAGCATCCTCCAGAATTTTTAGGGAAAACACATCTAAAAGCAGCAAACTGGGGGAAAAAAACCCCACCACCTAGAAACAGATAAGTATTATTTATTTCCTAAAATTGGTTTAAAGAGAAAAAAAGATTTTATCTGGATCACCAATTGCAATTTAGCCTTAGACAGCTAAAGTAGGCTTTTAGTTCTCAGCAGCTTCGGAGGGAACAGCTCCAGCAGCCTGGAATGGATTTGAACAAACCCATGTGAATGATGAACATGTGAGTAAGGGAGAGCCTGCAGTCATCACCCAGGAGATAAAACAGAGGTGCTGCAGAGGACACGGAATGGGCTGCAGTCAGGGGAACACAGTAAAATCACCCTGAGGCCCCACCTGAATTTGGCACATTTCCACCAGCTGTTGGAGCAGGGTGAGCCAACCCCACTGCAGGCACAGGTGGGACCCCCCAGGTGAAGACAACAAACCTGGGGACACCTGTAGAGCTCTCACTGCTTCTGGTTTTCCTCGCAATGAAATGGAATTTCTTTTTTTAACCTGAAGGTTTATGACAAGCACAGATGGGCTATTCCATGGGAAAAGCAACTGGGATTTTATCAGCCCAGGAGGTGAAGTGGAGATCATGGATGCAAATCCAGGCACAGCCAGCAGCCCTGCCCTGGGGAAGCAGAGAGGGCTCAGGGGCTGAAATCCAGCAGGGCTGCTCAAAGCTCTGTGGAGCTGGGGAAATCCTTTGTCCAGGAGAAATCCAGTCCTGAGCCAGTGCCCAGCCCAGGCGTGTCCAGGGCAGAGGGGATGCAGAGGGAACACCTGAGCCCTGTGCCTCACACCTGAGCCCTGTGCCTCACACCTGAGCCCTGTGCCTCACACCTGCCTGGGTGTGCCTCACACCTGAGCCCCGTGCCTCCCACCTGCCCGGGCTGCAGCTCTGCCACCTGTGCCACTGCCCGGGCTGGGACAGCAGTGACCGCCAGGACAGCAGTGACCACTGGGACAGCTCTGCCACCTGTGCCACTGCCCAGAGCCGGGACAGCAGTGACCACCAGCCCCATGGAGAGCAGCCACCACAGCACTCCTCCCCTTCCAACCCCAGCCCAGAATCTGTGCTTCCCAGCAGCGTTCAACGCTACAAAAAGATGGTGAAAGGTTGGCTCACTCTGAAGATCAAGTCTCCTGTAACTTTCAGAAACTCTTCCCAAGATTCCAGCCTGTAAACCAACTGAGCAGATGAGGGGAAAACCTCCACACAAAAGAACAGAGGTGTCACCACCCAGGAACCAGTCAGACTCCCCAGCCTCAGCAGCTGTGCCCAGGGAGGGCCGGGAGGAGGATCCGTGCCTGCCCATCAGCTCGGCTTGTGCCACTGAGCCCTCAACACAACATTCCTGTGCCTGCTTTCCCTCCTGCAGCCTTTGTGATGGCCCTTCCTGCACCAGGGAATTCCTGCACCTGATGGAAACACTCACCCCACCCTGGCATCCAGGTTTTTGTTACTGGCTTCAAGCACAGACCTTCACCGATTTTTCCTTAAGGCAAAGCGGGAAGGAGTCGTTCTCTTGGCCAAAGCGATGACTTGAAAACACACAGACATCTTCTGTGGAATGTGTGCAAGGAAGAGCTCTCTGCCTGTGACACATTCTCATCTCTCCACATGATTTTGACACTCTGATTCCTGAGTGTAACAGTCTGAAGGCATAGATGTGAAGCGGAGCTATAATTAGCACGTAATTTGCTCTAAACTTCCTGTTCTGAAATAATGAGATAGAGAGCTGAAAAAAACCTGCTGGACTGGGAGGAAGGGGAGCCAAGAGCTCCTGGACAGGAGCAGGTGTCCTCCAGCACTCACGGAGCAGGGATTTGGGAACTCATGGTGTGCCACACACAGGGACCCCTCTGTCCCTGTCACACCATCCCAGTGTCCTGGGTGTCACACACAGGGACCCCTCTGTCCCTGTCACACCAGCCCAGTGTCCTGGGTGTCACACACAGGGACCCCTCTGTCCCTGTCACACCAGCCCAGTGTCCTGGGTGTCACACACAGGGACCCCTCTGTCCCTGTCACACCAGCCCAGTGGCACTGGGTGTCCCACACAGGGACCCCTCTGTCCCTGTCACACCAGCCCAGTGTCACTGGGTGTCACACACAGGGGTAACCCAGGGAGCAGAGCCCGGGGGGCTCTCCTGAGCTCCCCTCCCCAGCCCAGAGCACACCCAGCCCAGAGCACACCCAGCCCAGAGCACACCCAGCCCGGAGCACACCCATTCCTGGGCACACCCAGCCCGGGGCACACCCAGCTCAGAGCACACCCAGCCCAGAGCACACCCAGCCCGGAGCACACCCAGCCCTGGGCACACCCACCCCGGGGCCCACCCAGCCCAGAGCACACCCATCCCAGAGCACACCCAGCCCGGGGCACACCCATCCCAGAGCACACCCAGCCCGGGGCACACCCATCCCAGAGCACACCCAGCCTGGGGCACACCCAGCTCAGAGCACACCCAGCCCTGGGCACACCCAGCCCAGGGCACACCCAGCACGGGGCACACCCAGCCCGGGGCACACCCAGCCCGGGGCACACCCAGCCCAAAGCACACCCAGCCCAAAGCACACCCAGCCCAGAGCACACCCAGCTCAGAGCACACCCAGCTCAGAGCACACCCAGCCCAAAGCACACCCAGCCCAGAGCACACCCAGCCCGGGGCACAGCTCTCTGGCGGTGCTGGGAAGGCTGCTGACAGCTCAGCCGGCTCTAAAAGCACTCTCCGTGCTGGATAATGGCCTGCTGAAATCCCCAGGCTTTTGACTCAGACCAGTTGTTTACATCTAAATTACTTTTCCTCATTAAGCTCAAAACTTTAATTCCCAAAACATCCAACTTGTGTTGTTCAAAACAATGACAAGTCTTTTTTTATTGGCTTTGTTCCTGCAATTATTAGATTGAGGATGTCATTAGGAATTTGTCAGGACGTTTTTTGCAGCTGGAGCTTGGTAGTTATGCACCGACCAGATTTTCACATCAATTCTGAAAGGAAAGGAAAATGCACTCAGCATTTGATGGCCCTGGAGCAGCCCGGTGCCTCTTACTGAAATTGCTGCTCGTTCTGGGTGCAGGAGGTGCAGGAGGAGCTGGTGCCACCCTGGGGCTCTGGGCTCTGCTCTCCCTCCCCGCTCCTCAGCACAGGGGGCACAGCCCTGATCCTCCCCTGCTGACAGCAGCTGGGGTTTGCCCCTGCCGAGCACCACGGGACCATTTCCCATCAAACAAGGGTGGGAAGGGACCTCAAACCCACCCAGAGCCCCCCCCTGCCCTGGCAGGGACACCTCCCACTGTCCCAGGCTGCTCCAGCCCCAGTGTCCAACCTGGCCTTGGGCACTGCCAGGGATCCAGGGGCAGCCACAGCTGCTCTGGGCACCCTGTGCCACCCTGCCCACCCTGCCAGGGAACAATTCCTGCCCCAAATCCCACCCAGCCCTGCTCTGGGCAGTGGGATCCACTCCCCCTTGTCTCTGCATCTCCCCAAACACACTCCAGGGCTGTACAGGCAAAGCTGTGCTCAACTACTCCTGTAAAACCAAATAAAAGCACACGTGAGGCAGGAAGCAGCAGGAGCTGCCTGGTGCCTTGTCTCTAAGTGCAGGAATCCTTGTTCAATATTTATATGGGAATTCCCAGGTGCCTGAGGAGCTCCAGGGCCATGATTTTAATGCACACAAACACGGGGTGTACATCAGACACACACACAGCCCTTTGAAAGCCGAGCTCCTGCACTGCTTCCTCTGCTGCAGAGTTACCCTGGTGAGAAGGTTTGGGGTGCCCGGTTAGAGCCCAGCCCCGAGAGGCTCGGGGGCTGCCAGGAGCACACAGCCCCCAACCCCGGCGGCCAGGAAAGCTCCTCCTGCCTCTCCCCCTGCCCCGGGAGGCACAGCAGAGCCACAGCAGGGCAGGGCTCCTCCTGCACAGGGGAGAGAGAAACCGGGGCACAGAGCTCCTGCTGCAGGTGAGGGGCAGCGACAGAACAGGGACAGAGCAGGGACAGGGACAGGGACAGCACAGGGACAGGGACAGCACAGGGACAGAGCAGGACAGGGACAGGGACAGGGACAGGGACAGGGACAGCACAGGGACAGGGACACGGACAGGGACAGGGACAGGGACAGGGACAGGGACAGGGACAGGGACAGGGACAGGGCTGGGACAGGGACAGGGACAGCACAGGGACAGGGACAGCACAGGGACAGGGACAAGGCTGGGACAGGGACAGGGACAGGGACAGGGACAGCACAGGGACAGGGACAGCACAGGGACAGGGACAGCACAGGGACAGGGACAAGGCTGGGACAGGGACAGGGACAGGGACAGGGACAGGGACAGGGACAGGGACAGCACAGGGACAGGGACAGCACAGGGACAGGGACAAGGCAGGGACAGGGACAGGGACAGGGACAGGGACAGGGACAGGGACAGCGCAGGGACAGCCCCGGGGAGGGACAGAGACAGGAACAGTCCCGGGCAGGGACAGCCCGGGCAGGGACAGGGACAGCACAGCACAGGGACAGCCCCAGGGCAGGGACAGAGACAGGGACAGCCCGGGCAGGGACAGCCCCCGGACAGGGACAGGGACAGCACAGGACAGGGAGAGCCCCAAGGCAGGGCAGGGTGCCCGGGAGCTCTGGTGACACCGTCCCCCATCCCTCACCGACTGTTTCCCTGCCAGGGCCTCCCAGCCAAATCAAGAGATTGCTCTCCAAAGACAGGCAGCTGCGTAAATGTCAAGAGCTCCAAAAGTAAATTATAGTGCAAACAGGTTTGATATTTCTATGAAATGAAAGTTAAGCACATTTCTTTTTTTAAAATACAGATTTTTATTTAAAGCAAGAGAAAACCTTCCACTGTGACCTTTACGAGGCCGCAAACAGTGACAAATTTGGTCATTACAAATAACCTTTACCTGGCAAGGGCCTCACCAACGGGGGCTTCCTTGCAGTCAGAGATGTAAATTAATTTCCGACCTACAAAACAATAAATAGGAATCTCTTAAGATCCCGGTCCCAGAGCAAAATATGAATGATGAAAGCCAACCAAAAGGCACCTTGGTGGCAGGGGTTGTTTTGAGCGCAGCGTTCCGAGTCCATCTCTCCTCCACTCTCCCAGCAGTGAATAAACATTCCAGGATTTGCCTTGCTATTTGTCTGCGTGATTAACCCGACGGTGGGGATGAGATCATTAACCTGTGATTGCTCCCCTGTTCACAGCTCTCTCATCAGGCCTGTGGTGCCTCATTAGGCAAACTAAAAATACCCCAACTTCTCGTTTTTCCTTCGTCTTTACACCGACAGACCCTGTCCCGTGGGTGTGAACCAGAGAGACCAGCCAGGGGTCACTGGGTGGGACCTGAGGTTCCCCACAGCACCTCTGTCACTGCTGGACACCAAAGAATGACACAAGTCCATTCAGAAGGCTGGGGCTCCTAGCAGGAATCTCGGTTTATTCTCCAAACCCATTTTATACCTTTCCACAACGCACCCACCTCAGAGGTGGGGACCCCTGGACCCACTGGTCACTCGAAGAGGCCGTCAAGCAAAGTCCCTGCTTTGGGACAGCATGTAGAAAAATATCTCAGTTTACAATAGCATGACCTTGTTTAGCAGTTCTCTTCCTGGGAACAGAATTTCCTGAAACCAAAACACGACAGGCACGAACTGTGGCTACACACGTTCCCTGATGTGCCAGCAGCCTGGCAAGGGGCTGCTTGAAGCTCTGCTCCCAGCCTCCCAGCTGAGCTTCCTTGGTGTTTCCTGGAGCTTGTTCCCCGTCCAGTGGGAGAGAGGGAAAGCTGTACCCACCCAGCTTTCCCTCTCCTTTTCCCCTCCCCGCTATTTTTGCTTTTGTGAGAGAAGGCAGATTAAAGTTCTGGGGAAAGGATGTTGCTGGGACACCGCTGAGCTGTGCCCAAAAAAAGGGAGAGATTCATATAAATCATTAATGATGAATGTATTGTACCTCAGCAGAGCAATTAAAGTGGAGAGATTTCGGTGTTTCTGAACATCCTGACGGGGATGTAAAAGCGTGAGCAGCGAATTCCTGCTGCTGCTGAGCAGGGGGAGCAGGCAGAGGGTTTGGCTGAGGAAAGGGGAGTAGGAAAGCCAGGGATGCATTTGGAGCTTCCCAGGTGTGGCACAGCCAGGGCTGGGGGCTCGGCCACCCGCGGGTGCTGCCAAAATCCCCTCTGTGCCAGTGCTTGGCACACAGGGTGCTTGGCCTCCAGCTCGGGGGAACACAGGGGGAAATGAAAGAAACAAAACAAACAAAAAAACAAACAACCCAAAAAACAAACAAACAAAAACCCAAAAAAACCAAAAACCAAAAAAAAACCCACCACAAAACAACCAAAACTGAAAAGCAAAAACCAAAAAAACACCCAAACCAAACCAAACCAAAAAACCCCAAAAAACCAAAAAAAACCCACCACAAAACAACCAAAACCGAAAACCAAAAACAAAAAAAAACCCAACCCAAACCAAACCAAAAAAAACCCCAAAAAACCAAACCAAAAAAAAACCAAAAAACCCCACAAAACCCCAAAACCAAACCAAACAAAAAACCAACAACAACAAAAAAACCACAAAACAACCAAAACCCAAAACTCAAACAAAACAAAAAAAAAAAAAAAAAGAAGGCAATAAAGTGTGGGTTCGATTCACTGCAGAACACTGTGGCCCGCTGGGGACAGCTGCCAGCCCCAGCAGCACCTGACACAGTCACACTCTGACCTTTCCCTGCCCTGCTGGTGACGATTTAATCACCCACGTTTTCAAACTCCGTCTGCAAATTTTAATTGCTAAAATCCCTCTTTGAAGAATATTTTTCAGTATCAGGAATGTAAATAGCGACGGGGCTGGCCAGGAATGACATGAATAATTCAGCCTTACAGTCTGCACGTGTTACACTCGGCAGTGAGTGAGTGATTCACTCCTCCTGCGTGCTCAGTCACCGCGGAGTGCAGGCACGGAAATAGGGGGAGACCAGGAACTAGCCGGAGTTATTTAATGTTGTCACAACACGGGAATTCTTTGGGTTGTGTTTTAGGGATGACTCACCTGAGATCGCCAAAATCTGTCTTGGTTTGGACAGACAGGTGTCAGCCAGGGAAAGCTGGAGTTTCCCTTGGAATGGAGAATGTAAACCCCTCACCCCCTCCAAATTATAATTTTGAAATCAAGGGCTTTCAGGCAAAGATTTGGGAATAGGAATAACAGTTCTTTACTGGGAATGTTAACAATACAAATGGAGTAGAAAACAAAACGGAATGGATCCCTGATTCCAGCCCAGCAGGGAATGGATGCCTAATTCCAGCCCAGAGTGGATCCCTGACTCCAGCCCAGAGTGGATCCCTAATTCCAGCCTGGAAGATTCCAGCCAGGAGTGGATCTCCAATCCCAGCCCAGCCCAGAGTGGATCCCTAACTCCAGCCTGCAGTGGATCCCTGACTCCAGCACAGAGTGGATCCCTAATTCCAGCCCAGCAGGGACTGGATCCCTAATTCCAGCCCTGAGTGGATCCCTGACTCCAGCACAGAGTGGATCCCTGACTCCAGCCGCAGTGGATCCCTGACTCCAGCCCAGAGTGGATCCCTGACTCCAGCCCTGAGTGGATCCCTAATTCCAGCCCGAGTGGATCCCTGACTCCAGCCCTCGGTGGATCCCTGACTCCAGCCCGAGTGGATCCCTGACTCCAGCCCAGCCCGGGGTGGATCCCTGACTCCAGCCCGAGTGGATCCCCCAGCCCGAGTGGATCCCCAGCCCTGTGCCGTGCCCCTCTCTGGGGGTGCGGGTTTGGTCCGAGCCCCGCGCGGTGCCCCGGGCAGGGCCAGCAGGGGAACAAACGCTGCGAGAGCGATCGGGGGCGCTGGGAACGAGCCCTTCCCCTGCTCCATCCGCACGGGAATCGCTCCTCCGGGGCCGGGCTGGGGCAGCCCGGGCTGGGGCAGCTCACCCTGAGCATTCATACCCACAGCTAACACCGAAACCTTTCCTTTACCGCTCCCGCTTCACTTCCTTGCGGCTGCTGGAGAAGCAGGCCTATTAGAATATTAATTTTCCGCTTTACTGGAATGATTTCAGAGCCAAGCGCCGGCGGAACGCCGAATGCAAATGGGAGCGGAGAGGGTGGGACGCTCGCTAATCCCCTTCAACGCCCTGGAAAAAAAAAAAAGCTCCCTTCATTTGCATTTTCCTTTTTGGAGTCTTCTTCAGATGTTTAACACCTGCTTTGGAGAGGGTTTAGGCAGATTTGCGGGAGATGTGCAGCGCAGAGCCCGGGCTGATCCTGCCCACCAGCAGTGGCTCCCGTGGGAGCGACAGCAAAGGGTTAAATTTTAGTAGCACAGCGATAAAATGTTTATAAAATCATGGGAATAGATTCAGGGAGGGGGGAAAGAAAAGTTGGGCCTGGGGAGGCCTGGGAAAGGGAACCGGGCCTGGGGAACAAATGTTCAACTCTGTTTGTACCAGGTCAGGTACAACTGCACCTGCATGATCCTCATGCGATAAATGACAAATGATAAATGATAAATGATAAATGATAAATGGTAAATGGTAAATGGTAAATGGTAAATGATAAACGGTAAATGATAAATGGTAAATGGTAAATGATAAATGATAAATGATAAATGATAGATGATAAATGGTAAATGGTAAATGGTAAATGGTATGATTGTTAAATGTAGTAATTGTGGGTAATTGAATGTGATTATTGTTTATTTGTAATAAGAATCATGAGAAGCGATGTTGTGGGTCTGATGGAAACGACAAGAATTCATGTTTGGATGGGATCAATGTGTGCAATAGGACAATGTGGGTTTAATAATCAATATAGAGTTATAGAACAAAAGGGTATAAAACATGTCCATCTCAAATCCAACGTGGGAGTCAGGTTCGGGTCTGTGCCCCCGATTCCCAGAGCTCTTCAATAAAGCACACAAACCATCCCCTGCTGATGTTCCAACGCTGGCAGAGGGGCTCAGGGGCTCGGGGGCAGAACCAGGCTGAACTGGGCATTTCCTGCTGAACTCGCACCTTTCCCTACAACAAAAAAAAAAAAACCACAAAAAAACCCCACAAAAAAAACCCACACAAAAAACCCCCCCCCAAAAAAAAACCAAACAAAAAACCCAAAAAAACAAAAACCAAAAAAAAAAACCAACCCCCCCCAAAAAAAAACAACAAAAAAAACCCCAAAAAAAACAAACAAAAAAACAAGGCAAGCAGGGAGGAGAGGAATGTCCCAGGAATGTCCCCAGAAGACCTTCCCGATGAAGGCAGTAATGCTATGTGGGTAGCAATAAGGTTTAATTTTAATTAGCTGCTCACATTTGGGGAGGGCAGCTGGGGGTTTGTCCGTGCTGCTATTGGCAGTCGGCTCGTTTTGTGGAATTTAACATTGGATCAGTGGCTTTCGGCAGCTGGGGAGAAGGGTCTGGGCACTGCTGGAGGTAAAAAATGCCATCTCTCTCTGCAATAAATCCAACCCAACCGTTATTAAATCTTTTGGTAAATACCTTGAAGAAATTAGGTCTCCCGGTGTTTGTGCTCGTGGATCAAGGAGAGGACAGAGTCAGATGGTTTCCAGGTAAGCAAACAGGGAGGGTTTGTGTCAGGGCATGGACGGGGTGAACAAATAAATAAACCAGCACCGGCAGGAGCCAGGGCCACACGGCTGCTGCCAGGAGCGGGAAGGCAGGAGGTGCTCGGGGCAAACACCTTGTGCACGGCGTGAAAACACCAACCGGAGAGTCAGCAGCACCTCCCCGGGGGCTGGAGCACAGCACTGCACGGCAGGGGAGGAGCCCTCGCTGGGGACAGCGCTGGCACTGCCTCAGTGGGACACAACGGGGACAGCGCTGTCACTGCCTCACTGGGACACAACGGGGACAGAGCTGGCACTGCCACACTGGGACACAACAGGGACAGGGCTGGCACTGCCTCACTGGGACACAACAGGGACAGCGCTGGCACTGCCTCACTGGGACACAGCGGGGACAGGGCTGTCCCCTCCTCACTGGGACACAACGGGGACAGGGCTGTCCCCTCCTCACTGGGACACAACGGGGACAGGGATGGCACTGCCTCACTGGGACACAACGGGGACAGGGCTGTCACTGCCTCACTGGGACACAACGGGGACAGGGCTGTCCCCTCCTCACTGGGACACAACGGGGACAGGGCTGTCCCCTCCTCACTGGGACACAACGGGGACAGGGATGGCACTGCCTCACTGGGACACAACGGGGACAGAGATGGCACTGCCACACTGGGACACAACGGGGACAGGGCTGGCACTGCCTCACTGGGACACAACGGGGACAGGGCTGTCACTGCCACACTGGGACACAACGGGGACAGGGCTGTCCCCTCCTCACTGGGACACAACGGGGACAGGGCTGGCACTGCCTCACTGGGACACAACGGGGACAGGGCTGTCACTGCCACACTGGGACACAACAGGGACAGGGCTGTCACTGCCTCACTGGGACACAACGGGGACAGAGCTGTCACTGCCACACTGGGACACAGCAGGGACAGAGATGGCACTGCCACACTGGGACACAACAGGGACAGGGCTGTCCCCTCCTCACTGGGACACAGGGGAACACCTTTGTTCCCCCCCTCAGTGGGACACAACAGGGACAGCTCTGATGGGACCCCCATGGATGGGTTCCCCATGGATGGGATGCCCATGGATGGGACCCCCATGGATGGATTCCCCATGGATGGGTTCCCCATGGATGGGATGCCCATGGATGGCACCCCCACGGATGGGACCCCCATGGATGGGACCCCCATGGATGGGATGCCCATGGATGGCACCCCCACGGATGGGACCCCCATGGATAGGACCCCCATGGATGGGACCCCCATGGATGGGATCCCCATGGATGGCACCCCCATGGATGGGTTCCCCATGGATGGCACCCCCATGGATGGGTTCCCCATGGATGGCACCCCCGAGCACAGCCTCGTCCCAGCTCTCAGGTGGCCGTGCTGCCCTTGTCTCCAGGGCAGACAGCAACGTGCAGAGTTTGTACCTCCCCGAGGTTTGTTGCCTGCACCGTTGTGTTGTATCCCTCTGGGGAATGGGTTTTTTTCCCCAAAACCCCCCTCAGAGCCTGTAACCCTTCATCCAACCCTACCTTCCCCTTATCTCTGACCCATGGCTCTGTGCCAGCTATCCCATCCCGAGACAGAGACCAGATAAAAACCCCTGCTCCTCCTTGTTCTGCCTCTTTTCCCTCTGCGACCCCTTCGAGAATAAAGCCTTGGAATAATCCTGAGGTAAGGAGCCTCTTTTGGACATCTTTCCCTACCTTTGAAGTCTGCTCCCCCAGAGCTCCCCAAAATCTGAGCAGGTACAGCGGCCGGGGGGGCGGGCAGGGGGGTGGTACTTCACCGGGGAAGGTCTGGGGAGGGCGTTAATCGCCCCTCCCGGCATCAGCTCCCTCAGGCTGCTCCTCGGTGCGCTCTGAGCTGACCGCGGTGCTGCCCGAGGGTCCCGCACCTGCCCCGGGGGCTCGGAGACACCGCCTGCTGCTGCTGCTGCTGCTGCTACAGCAGCGCATCTGAAATTCTGATACCTGCTTTAAAGGGGCCGACACCGCCAGCTGACAAATGATAAGTGGCCCTTTTGCATTCCGTTCCATTCTCACCCATTTTTCATGCCTTAGCAAGGTGAAGCTTTCCAATCAAGGAGCGGCGGCGTGGGCAAGTGCAGATAATATATTTTGATGGAGGTCTGTAATGAATATGGTATTTATGAAGACGCAGGTCATTAAAAGAAACCTTGCACGGTTGTTGCACATTATTTTATTGATTTTTGCAGACGCACAGATCAAGGCGAGGATCATACTTTACAAGAAACGTTTCAATTCCCGATCTTTAATTTGATAAGGCATCGCGGTGTTTGTTGATTTGTGCCGTCGAGGGTTGCCGGGTTCATCGCCTCTGTGCACGCCGTGAATTCCAAACTGAGGGTGTGCTCCGCGGAGAGGGCTGCTGGGGGTTTGGAGGGCAGAGGGAGGGCACTGCTGCTCCTCCCCATCCTTTATCGGGGTGAGCCGGGCGGGGTGAGCTGAGCCCGCTGCGAGTAATGCCCGGGCAGCAGCGCTGAGAGCTGCGAGCTGCCTGGGGCCGGGATACACCGGGAGATCCCTGTGCCCTGCTCCGGGCAGGAGCTGCCTGGGGCCGGGATCACCCGTGCCTGTGCCGGGGCAGGAGCTGCCTGGGGCCGGGATCACCCGTGCCTGTGCCGGGGCAGGAGCTGCCTGGGGCTAGGATACACCGGGAGATCCCTGTGCCTGCTCCGGGACAGGAGCTGCCTGGGGCCAGGGCCCAGCTGGGGCTGCCTCCAGCTGCTGCACAGCTGGGCAAACCCTCTGCTTGGGCCCTCCACCCCCGGAGATCGGCCCCCTTAGCAGGAAACCAGACGGTGCTGGTGCTCCTCACCATCAGGCACTGCGTGTCTGGGGGGCTCTCAATGGTTTTGGTCATTGATACTGGTACAGCATCAATCAGATTTTGGTCATTGATACTGGTTCAGCATCAATCAGATCAGATACTGGTTTTGGTTGGCATCTGCAGCACAGCCCTCCCGCTTCTGTCTCCCTTCCTGTAGAACGTACCTGTGCTGATGGCACACAGCAGAACGTGCAATTCTCCTCATTTAAAAAGACAGAAGAAGTCGAACCTACCGAGGGGACTGTGTGAGGCGGGGAGGTGCACACACAGCTGCGGTGAATGTCCTTCCTTCCCTCCTGCAGGTGCTCATCCCCTGCAGAGGAAACAGCCATTCAGGAGGTGCCTTTGTGCCCCTGGTGCTCCCTGGGACAGCAGGAGGGGCCGGTGACACTTTTCTGGGGGACACAAAGGAGAGAGGGAGGAAGAGGGGACACCAGCAGTGACACTGAGCCCGGGACAAAGGCCACACCGGCCAGTCCTGCTGCCTGCCCAGCCATGGGGTCAGGGAAGGAGCCCAGAGGTCAGCAGTGGCCAGCAGTGGCCAGCAGTGGCCAGCAGCGGTCAGCAGTGGTCAGCAGTGGCCAGCAGCGGTCAGCAGTGGTCAGCAGTGGCCAGCAGTGGTCAGCAGTGGTCAGCAGTGGTCAGCAGTGGCCGGCAGTGGCCAGCAGTGGCCGGCAGTGGCTGGCAGTGGCCAGCAGTGGTCAGCAGTGGTCAGCAGTGGCCGGCAGTGGTCAGCAATGGCCAGCAGTGGTCAGCAGTGGCCAGCAGTGGCCGGCAGTGGCCAGCAGTGGCCAGCAGTGGCCAGCAGTGGCCGGCAGTGGCAGCAATGCTGCCTGGCTGGTGCTTTAGGTGCACAGCTGGGGTTGGGGCCCTTTCAGGGCTGGAGAAAAGGCAGTGGTGAGGCAGAGCCTGCAAACAGGGATGGGTAAACAATAGATTATTGTTTGCTGTATCTGATCAGGAAAGTCTGGGCAGCACAGAACCCGAAATCCATGGCAGCTCAGACTGGGGGCATCCCCACGGTGCAAGGCCCCAGCTGCCCCGCTGGCACCCCGAGAAGGGCCGGGCCGTTCCAGCCTGCAGAGCTCTCAGGGGTTGTGCCGGAGCCAGAGCCCTGTCCATGGTCCTGCAGCCGGGGCGCTCCCAGGGGAGCCCTGTGGGGCTGGGGGCGGTGGGAGCCGCTCCGGCGGGGTGTGCCCACCCCGGGGTGCCCGGCACCACCCCAGCCCCGGGGGCTGCCCCCGGCCAGCAGCTCCCCATGGATGGGCCCATCAGCAGGGCACGGACCGAGCCTTCAGCAGATGGGATCCATATGGATGGGGCCGTGCCTCCACTCCTGCCGGATGCTGGTGCCTTCCCAGCAGCGTTAATGTAATTCCCAATGAATTTTCATGAGACAGGAACCTTTCCCACTCCCTGTCACACTCAAGCGGAATTCCTTTGGGTCCGCAATGTCTGCATTAAACACCAGGTGACTGCCTGATTCTCAAGAGTATTTTATGATAAATAAATTCTCCTTTTGTCTTGGGAGCCATTATCCTCTCGCTGCCTGGGAAGGGTCTATTATTTGGTCTGCGCTGCTGACATCCTGCTTTTTAAGAACAATGTAGATTATTATCCCTAAGTGGAGGAATCACAGTGCTTTATGGAAACCCAGGTCTCTTCCTGAACTTGAGATCCGTTGCCCCAAATCTGCAGTTTCCAGATTCCCCCTCCCGTCCTGTGCTCTTTCCTGCAGCAGCTCCCACTCGCAGCCCCCGAGCCCCAACACCTCCATCCAGCTGCTCTCGTTTCCTCACTCTGAATAAAAATCCACTTTGGGGGGTTTGCCAGTGTTTTAAATCGTCTTCCCTTTGTTGTGCTCGCTTTACAGACTCTGGGATGCTCCCAGGACGTGTGTGATGTGCAGGGTGGGGATGGGGTACCCAGGGATGGGGTCCCAGGGATGGGGTCCCAGGGATGGGGTGCCCAGGGATGGGGTATCCAAGGGTGGGGTATCCAGGGATGGGATACCCAGGGATGAGGTACCCAGGGAAGGAGTGCCCAGGGGTGGGGTGCCTAGGAAGGGGTGCCCAAGGGTGGAGTGCTGAGAGGTGGGGTGCCCAGGGATGGGGTACCCAGGGAAGGGGTGCCCAGGGGTGGGGTGCCTGCTCAGCGGCAGGCTCTGTTCTAATGGCTCCACTGTGCAAGAAAGCACAAGAGGGAGAAGCTGTCTGAGCCCTTCAGTGGAGCATGGGATAAAAAGCTCAAAGGACCCAGCTGGGAACAGCCCTGCCACGGCGTGCTGCCTGCCAGCCTCAGCCAGAGTGAATGAGACGGAGCTTGTGACCAAAAAGTGAGAAATTGTATTGTCAAGGTAGCAAATGCCTCAGTGGTATTTGCAATTGCACCTGCTGGAGTTGCAGACAGTGCTGGGAGAGAAGAAGTGTCCCTGGGAGAGGGGCTGGGCCTGGCAGGCAGTGCCCACGGGCACAGCAGAGCCTTGGGCTGGGCTTTGCCCTCAGGGCACAGCCCACAAAACCAGGATTAGTGTCTTGGAGTGTGAGCTTGACCTTGCCCAAGGAGCTGGTCAAGGTGTGACCGTGGCTGAAGGCTCGAGGGCAGCAGCAGCAGTGGGGGCTGTTACCAAAAATACCCCAAAGCACTGGCAGCTCCCCCTTCCTTCCTTCCTTCCTTCCTTCCTTCCTTCCTTCCTTCCTTCCTTCCTTCCTTCCTTCCTTCCTTCCTTCCTTCCTTCCCTCCTTCCCTCCTTCCCTCCTTCATTCCCTCCCCAGGTGCTCCCTGACAGAGGTGACAGGAAGAAGAAAAGGACTTGGCTATTTGCTCTTTTGTGTTACAAATGCCTTGACCTCCATGATCAGTCTGCTCAGGTGACGAAGTTCTGCTGGAAGTTTGAATGCCGAATCAATGATTTTTTTTTATTATTATTATTTTTTTCCCCCAATCAAGCAAATCTGGGCAGTGGCAGGGAAACACCTCCCTGCTGTGTCTCTGGATCCTCAGGTACAGCTCCTGAGCCCCCCTTCCCACCTGCCCAGGGGCTGGGGAGGGGGCTGCTCACACCCAGGCTTGTCTGCATCCATCTCATTTCTCCTCTGCTTACATCAGGTGGAGCCAGGAAGGTGCCACAAGGCTGGGGAGAAGCTGCTGTAACTGATTTCCAGGATGCTGGGTGGTTCAGCAGAAGCTCTGCAACTGCATTTTAAGGAGGCTGTAGAGTGGGAGAAGGGGCCTGGAGGCAGAAAAGCAATCTAATCAAGGTGCACAACAGGAACGTTAATTAAGGCACCCTGGACCTGGTGGCCTTCTAGGATGGAATGAGTCCAGCAGCAGATGAGGAGAGAGCTCCAGATATCATCTCTGCACTTCTTCAGGGCTCTAACACCATCCTGCTCAGTTCCCTGCCCTGTAAATTGCAGAGAGATGGATTTGGTGGTTGGGCTGTTCGTGGGTAAGGAATTGCTTGGACAGTCACAGCCAGAGTGTCATGGGGACATCCAGAGGGTGATGGGCACATCCAGAGGGTCATGGGCACATCCAGAGGGCCATAGGGACATCCAGAGAGCCGTGGCAGCAGCTCAGGACCCTGGTGTGCCCTGGTGTGACAGACACACCTGGTGTGACAGACACACCTGGTGCCTCCCAGGGTCCCTGCTGGGGTCGGTGCTCGGTGCCTCCACCCGTGCCACAAACAGTGGGACCAGTGACATCTGCAGGTGACACCGAGCTGAGGGTGCAGCTGACACTGCTGAAGGTCGGGGGTGTCCAGAGGGGCCAGGGGAGCTCAAGGGGTGGGCCCAGGGGAACCCCCTGGGGTTGAATGCAGAACATTCGAGGTGCTGCACCTGGGTCACAGCACCCCTGGGCCCTGGACGGGGTGAGGGGGTGGAGAGCAGCCCTGGGAGCAGGAACTGGGGTGCTGTGGGTGGAGGGACACCGGAGAGGATCCTCATGGCCCAACATTTCCCAACTGGACAGCCCAAAGTGGACATTCCCAAACTGTTGCAGCCTGACCTCGCTCCACCGCTGAGCCCCAGACAGTGGGACAGAGGGGCTTCCTCAGCTGGGGCTGCTCCTCCTCCAGCTGAGCCCAAACTGGCAAAACCCCCCAGTGCAGGGCTGGAAACTGGCTTCTTATTGATCTGGTTTGGACAATTTACTCATCTGCTGCTTTTTATTTTTTTAACAGGCGCCCTTGAAACCAGCCTCACCATAGCAACACACTTCATTAAAGCACATTGTAAATCAACCTCATCTGGCAGGAGTGGATGCACAGAGCTGCTCCTGGAGCTGCAGCAGGAGCTCACCCGGCCTCAGCTCACCAGGCCACGGCGGGGGCAGCGGATTCTGGATCTGCTCCGAGGCAGCACAGGGAGGGATGCGGCTGCTGCTGGGGGCTGGCTCAGGCAGTGCAGGGCTCACAGAGGAGGTGCAGGGGGCTGCACGGCTGGGGCTGTCCCCTGTCCCTGTCCCCTGCCCCCTGTCCCCTGTCCCCTGTCCCCTATCCCCTGTCCTCTGTCCCCTGTCCCCTGTCCCCTATCCCCTGTCCTCTGTCCCTGTCCCTATCCCCTATCCCCTATCCCCTGTCCCCTGTCCCCTATCCCCTGTCCTCTGTCCCTGTCCCTGTCCCCTATCCCCTGTCCCCTGTCCCCTATCCCCTGTCCTCTGTCCCTGTCCCCTATCCCCTATCCCCTGTCCCCTGTCCCCTATCCCCTGTCCCCTGTCCCCTGTCCCCTGTCCCTATCCCCTATCCCCTATCCCCTGTCCCCTGTCCCCTATCCCCTGTCCCCTGTCCCCTGTCCCCTGTCCCTATCCCCTATCCCCTGTCCCCTATCCCCTGTCCTCTGTCCCTGTCCCCTGTCCCCTGTCCTCTGTCCCTGTCCCCTGTCCCTATCCCCTGTCCCTATCCCCTGTCCCCTGTCCCCTATCCCCTGTCCTCTGTCCCTGTCCCCATCCCCTATCCCCTGTCCCCTGTCGCTGTCCCCTGTCCCTGTCCCTGTCCCATCCCCTATCCCCTGTCCCCTGTCCCCTGTCCCTGTCCCTGTCCCATCCCCTATCCCCTGTCCCCTGTCCCCTGTCCCCTGTCCCCTGCCCCCTGCTCCACAGCCACCCTGGGCAGGCAGAGCTCTGCCTGGAGGAGCCTCCTCTAGATAACAGCACGCTTCCCTGCCTGTGAATGTGGCACCTGGGGGGATTCTTCGGGGATTTTCCACAAAAGGGAGGCGGAGAGATGCCGTGGAAGCCACGGGTCCGTGCACAAGGAGGGAGAGGCTCCTCGCTCTCCAAGGGAGAGAGTTCCCAGGGCAGGGGATGTGAGAGGAGCCCGGCAGCTCTGCCAGACAACAATTCCAGCTGGAAAACACACCGGGAAAGCTTCTCCCTGCTCCTCCCTGGGAGCCGCAGGGTCCCCAGCTGTGACCCCCAGACCTGGCAGCCGGCTCTGCCCCCCTCTGAGGGCTCACACGGTCAGGGGCTCAGTCTCTGATGGTTTTTGAATTTCTGCTTCCAAGAGCAGCTCCAAAATCACTCCTCACCCTCACAATAAAAGCAGCACATTCTCACATGCTCACAAAGATTAATTTACCGCCTTGCTACATTTTTCCCTAATAGGTTCTGGAATTTCCCTGGTCATTTTACGGGCATTTTCACAATTCATTTTATGGGCTTTCTTCACAAGCCTTTCTCTGCTTTGAAGAACAAATAAAACTTTTTTTTTTTTTTTAATCTTTCATTTCTGTGGCCCCAGCCTCCCGACCGGAATGCAAAACCGAGCTCTGCTGCCCCAGCTCTGGAGATGCCGGGGTTGGCTCTGCTGCCCCAGCTCTGGAGATGCCGGGGTTGGCTCTGCTGCCCCAGCTCCGGAGATGCCGGGGTTGGCTCTGCTGCCCCAGCTCCGGAGATGCCGGGGTTGGCTCTGCTGCCCCAGCCGCTGTCCCGGCACAGCAGCGCTCGGATCCCGTCCCCGCGGTCACTGCCCGGCTGTGACACTCGGGGACGCGGGGCAGGGGTGGCACTGCCGCGGGAGCGCTCCCCCTGGCTGGCCTGGAAGCTCTGCTCCCAGTTAAGGATCCCCTGGTATTTTATGGCCTCTCTTTGTGAGGCTGATCAGCCTGAGGATTTGTGTTTCAAGGGCTGGAAATTACATTTTGTTGCTTTGGCCTTTTCTCCTGTCTTTCCGGGGGAGAAAAAAAAAAAAAGAGTTGACATGATTAATCTTCAGCTGAAAATTGAACTTTTACTTCAGAGAGCCTCAAAATAAAGTGTTAAAACATCGTATTGCAGATTTCCAATGGAATATCTACCCATGGAAGTGTTAAGAGAGAAACAGTAAGAACAGAAAACCTCAGACATCCGTAATTTGCATGTATTTAAAAAATAAGTAATTAAACATTATTTACTACCTGGCAGTGCCCAAACCCACATTTCCACATATATTTTGGTAAAACTACGATTTTTAAAATCTAATATTTATCATATTTTCTAACTGTGACTTGAAGGATTATATGAAAATTGAGCGTTTTTTGTTCCAGGCTCAGAGCCATTTACAGAGGATTTTACGAAGTTTATTTTTCTCCTAATCTGTTGCCAAATTTCTTGCATACCAGAGCAGAACATCACCTTCAAAAGAGTTCCCTCCCCCCCAAATAATTGAAACGTTTAAGAAAAGGTTCAGACGTCATAGGAATGAAAGCTTTAAACAGGGACATCTCCAGAAGAGTTGGATCAAATTGTTCTGTTAATAGGATTTTTTAAAGTAATTAGATCACAAAGCTGCTTTTGTCTTTCCTCATTCAGAGCATGGTGTGACAGCGCCGAGCAAATTATTGTGAAAATAATAACTTGTTTATTTTAATCAGATATTGCCATTGGAATGCTTTATCTGCCACCGTACAATTTTCAGCCGGATTCACACTGCAGAATTGTCTCACTCGATTCTTATCACCTCTGATTAATCTAATTTCCTGGGCATTTCACTTGAAACTCCTTCCTTGCCTTCTGATCAGCCGAAATTGGGAGTTTGCTTTGATATTGAGCTGCAGAGAAAGCCCAGCCCGGGGCGGGATGCTCTGCTGGGGTGGGGCGGGGATTGCTGCGGGAGCCCCACCCGGAGCAAACCTGCTCCTTTTGGGCACCTGCCTGTCCCTGCTCACCTCGGCCTTGTGTCCCCAGGAGCATTCTGGCTGCTGGGAGGATTCCTGGGTGCCCTGCAAGGCTCCCCAGCCTGGGCAAACATTCCAGGTGTTTGCTGAGGGGTGAGCACCTGCGAGGGGCAAAGGGGACTTGGCCACGGGCTGGTGTACAGGTGGCAGGAGCAGCAGGTCCCTGCCTCTGTGCTTCCCCCAGCCTGGGGGGTGGGCAGGGAGCTGCAGAGACCACCTTGGGCAGGGCTGGGAAACAGGATCAGGTTCAGAGAGCTCTGGAGCAAACAGGAGGGGTGCTCAGCTCTGAGAGCAAAGGGGAAAACCCGCGTTAGGCTGAAGTGAAACAGGTCTGCTCCACTTTGGGTGAATTCAGAAGGCTTTGTATTATTTACTGTTCCATTCAATCATTTTCTCTTCATTTCACAGCAGAAACAGCTGGGTGATGAACAGGAAAGATCCCCTTGTGACCCAAACCCTGGGGGGTGACTGAGGGCAGGCAGTGCCCTGCTGCTGCTGCAGCCGAGAGCTCCTCACACCTCACCCGGGAGCAGCCCTGAGAAAACCCTGGGATGTTTGCACTGAAACACCTCCAGCCTCACCCACGGCAGGGACACCTCCCTCCAGCCCCTGCCAGCCTGGCCTGGGGCACTGCCAGGGCTCCAGGGGCAGCCCCAGCTCCTCTGGGCAGCTCTGCCAGGGCTGCAGAGCCCCTGCCAGGCCACAGGCAGTGCCTGAGTGGGCACTGGAGAAACTTATTACTGTTTTTATTTTCATTTTTTATTTTTATTTTTGGGGGGGTTGTTTGTTTTTATTTTTGTTTTTATTTTTTGTTTTTGGTTTTGGTTTTAGTTTGGTTTTGGTTTTTAGTTTTAGTTTTAGTTTTGTTTTTGTTTGTTTTTAGTTTTAGTTTTAGTTTTGTTTGTTTGTTTGTTTGTTTTTGGTTTTAGTTTTAGTTTTGTTTTTGTTTTGTTTTTGTTTTTTGCTGAGCAAGGGTGCAGTTCATGTTTAGGTGACTTGCCAGCACAAGGCCCCTGCTGCAGTAACTCAGCCACACCTGATGGCCAGGTAAGGATGAGGGAGAGGAGGAGGAGGAGGAGGAGGAGGAGGAGATGGCCTTTCCGTGCCCCCTGTGTGATGCCAGGAACTCTGCACACAAGCCTGGGTATCTCACGAGCACAGCAGCCCTGGGATGATAAAGCAGCTCGCAGGAGCCCTTGGAGTTGCTGTGTTGGTGTAAATCTCCAGCCTCAGCTTTATTAGCCCTGGGAGATTTATGGGGGCTGGAAGGCCTCCTGGGCTGTGACACGCTGATGGCAGCATTGGGACAATATTGTAAAGCTGCTGTACAGTACAAACCGTGCCTTGTTATCACACAATCACCATAAACCTGCTCCTCTTTGCAAACTGGCTTTAGGAGGTGGTGATTCCCTGTTCCCCCTTTTCTGCTGGAGTATCTCCGTGTAAATCTGACTGGTTGCATCTCTGGGAAGCAAACAGCTCCAGAAAGCTGCTGGGGGAGGAGGGGTTGGTTTATTTACCATTTGCATGCAAAGCTCTGTGCAGTGAGCTGGGGGAAAGCGAGGCAGGGGCTGTCCCCTGCAGGGGGGACAGGGCTGCTCTGCCCGGGGCTGCAGCCAGGGCACGGCCAGGAGCACTGGGACACCAGAGGGAGCCTGGGGGCTGTGGGGCAGCGGGACAGGGACAGGGACAGCACAGGGACAGGGACAGGGACAGGGACAGGGACAGGGACAGGGACAGGGCAGGGACAGGGACAGGGACAGGGACAGGGACAGCACAGGGACAGGGACAGGGATGGGACAGGGCTCTGCAGGGACAGGGCTCTGCAGGGACAGGGACAGCCCCACCTGCACCTCCAGCTCACCTGCTGCAGGTGCTCACTGCCCCAGGCTGTGCCCTGCTCACACCCAGCCAGCAGGGAACCCATCAAACTGCTCATGTTGGGACATCAAACTGTTCATATTGGAACCATCAAATTGTTCATGTTGGGGACATCAAACTGTTCATGATGGAACTACCCCCAGACATCCCCACAGGGCCACCAGTGACCCCTGAACCTGGAGGAGAGGAGAGGAGAGGAGAGGAGAGGAGAGGAGAGGAGAGGAGAGGAGAGGAGAGGAGAGGAGAGGAGAGGAGAGGAGAGGAGAGGAGAGGAGAGGAGAGGAGAGGAGAGGAGAGGAGGGCACTCAGGGCTCTGCTTTAAACCACAAGCCCCACACTTCCCGTGATTTCCATTTGGCTGCAGAAGAAAGGCAGATGGTCACATTGTCTGCCTTACCCAGAGCAAGGCTCCTGTTTATGCAAACCTTTGAAGATTTGGCAACGTGCAAATCCCAGGCTGGGGCAGCCCAGAACCACATTTGTGCAAAGGGCTCTGTGAAACGAAACAAAATCATACAAGCTGTGGGCATTAACTGTCAACATGGAAACAACCCCCCAGCCCCTGGCACATATGCTGGGGATTTTCGAGGATGGGGCGAGCGAGATTCGAAGGGAAAAGCTGCAGCTGCCCCAAGATCCCCCCCCAGCCTGCCCAATTAATATTCTTTCTCATTAAAACTGCCATTAACCTGCTTGTTAAATCACCATGTTTATTAATAAAAAACCGAAAACACGCACATACCCTGTAATGACAGAGCATCAAACAGGGAAAAAAAATAAATGCTAATTTCGAGTGGAGGCATGAAGAGGTCAGCAGTATTTTATCCTGTTATTACTGCCTCCTCCATATGGTTCTATTTTCCATTTTGCTTTTTTCTGTGACGAGAGGTGAGGACCCAGGAATGCATGAACACGATTAATTATTTGCAGAAAAATAACTTCTCAAACTTTTGCATTTTAAATGGAAAGGGGGGAAAAAATAAAAAAACCCACTGGTTGTGAGAGGCGCTGGGGAGCGGGCAGGGAACCAGTAGAGGTGGGGACAGACAGGGCAGAGCAGTGGGGTTTGTTCCTGCCTGTCCCCCTGACAGCACGGGGAGGAGCTGGGATGGAGCTCCAGCAGCACAGCCACGGGAGCACGGAGTGCCTGAGCTGAACCCACAGGGATCACTCTGGAGCTGCACAGAACCAGCCCCTGGGATCCCTCCCCGTGCCAAGGCAGGAGTTCAGGGCTTTGGGCTCCAGGAATGAACCCTCTGGGACTGCCCAGCGCCTGCCACCCCCACGGCTGGCACTGAAACCCATCATCACGGGAAGCACAGGCTGGGCATCAGGGAAAAGTGTTCCACAGGAAGAGTGATAAGGTTCTGGCACAGCCTGCCCGGGGAGGTGGTGGAGTCACCATCCCTGGGTGTGTTTAACAAAAGCCTGGATGTGGCACTGGGTGCCATGGTCTGGTTGTGGTGTTAGAGCTGGGTTGGACTGGATGATCTTGGGGGTCTCTTCCAACCTCGAAATTCTGTGAAATTCTGTGAAATTGTGTGCAGGTGCTTTATTGAAGAGCTCTGGGAATCAGGGGCACAGACCCAAACCTGACTCCCACATTGGATTCCAGATGAACATGTTATACACCCTTCCACTTATATAACTCTATATTAATTATTAAATCCACATTGTTCTGTTGCACACATTGATCCCATCCAAGCATGAATTCTTGTGTGGGAGAGCTGGTCAGTGCCAGAGCTGGTCAGTGGCAGAGCTGGTCAGTGGCAGAGCTGGTCAGTGGCAGGGCTGGTCAGTGCCAGAGCTGGTCAGTACCAGAGCTGGTCAGTGGCAGAGCTGGTCAGTGGCAGGGCTGGTCTGTGGCAGAGCTGGTCAGTGGCAGGGCTGGTCAGTGGCAGGGCTGGTCAGTGCCAGAGCTGGTCAATGGCAGAGCTGGTCAGTGCCAGGACTGGTCAGTGCCAGAGCTGGTCAATGGCAGAGCTGGTCAGTGGCAGGGCTGGTCAGTGGCAGGGCTGGTCAGTGCCAGGGCTGGTCAGTGGCAGAGCTGGTCAGTGGCAGAGCTGGTCAGTGGCAGGGCTGGTCAGTGGCAGAGCTGGTCAGTGGCAGGGCTGGTCAGTGGCAGGGCTGGTCAGTGGCAGAGCTGGTCAGTACCAGAGCTGGTCAGTGGCAGGGCTGGTCAGTGGGAGCAGCTGGTCAGTGCCAGGGCTGGTCAGTGGCAGAGCTGGTCAGTGGCAGAGCTGGTCAGTACCAGAGCTGGTCAGTGGCAGAGCTGGTCAGTGGCAGAGCTGGTCAGTGCCAGGGCTGGTCAGTGGCAGGGCTGGTCAGTGGCAGAGCTGGTCAGTGGCAGAGCTGGTCAGTGCCAGGGCTGGTCAGTGCCAGGGCTGGTCAGTGGCAGAGCTGGTCAGTGCCAGAGTTGGTCAGTGCCAGAGCTGGTCAGTGCCAGAGCTGGTCAGTGGCAGAGCTGGTCAGTGCCAGAGCTGGTCAGTGCCAGGGCTGGTCAGTGGCAGAGCTGGTCAGTGCCAGAGTTGGTCAGTGCCAGAGCTGGTCAGTGCCAGAGCTGGTCAGTGCCAGAGCTGGTCAGTGGCAGAGCTGGTCAGTGGGAGCAGCTGGTCAGTGCCAGGGCTGGTCAGTGGCAGAGCTGGTCAGTGCCAGAGCTGGTCAGTGGCAGAGCTGGTCAGTGGGAGCAGCTGGTCAGTGCCAGGGCTGGTCAGTACCAGAGCTGGTCAGTGCCAGGGCTGGTCAGTACCAGAGCTGGTCAGTGCCAGGGCTGGTCAGTGCCAGGGCTGGTCAGTGCCAGGGCTGGTCAGTGGCAGAGCTGGTCAGTGCCAGAGCTGGTCAGTGCCAGAGCTGGTCAGTGCCAGGGCTGGTCAGTGGCAGAGCTGGTCAGTGGCAGAGCTGGTCAGTGCCAGGGCTGGTCAGTGGGAGTAGCTGGTCAGTGGCAGAGCTGGTCAGTGCCAGGGCTGGTCAGTGCCAGGGCTGGTCAGTGGCAGGGCTGGTCTGTGGCAGAGCTGGTCAGTGCCAGGGCTGGTCAGTGGGAGTAGCTGGTCAGTACCAGAGCTGGTCAGTGCCAGGGCTGGTCAGTGCCAGGGCTGGTCAGTGGCAGGGCTGGTCAGTGCCAGAGCTGGTCAGTGCCAGGGCTGGTCAGTGGGAGTAGCTGGTCAGTGGCAGAGCTGGTCAGTGGCAGAGTTGGTCAGTGGGAGTAGCTGGTCAGTGGCAGAGCTGGTCAGTGCCAGGACTGGTCAGTGCCAGGGCTGGTCAGTGGCAGAGCTGGTCAGTGGGAGCAGCTGGTCAGTGGCAGAGCTGGTCAGTGGCAGAGCTGGTCAGTGGCAGGGCTGGTCAGTGGCAGGACCCCCCAGGACACTGCCCAGGCCCTGTGCACACAGGCAGTGCTGTCAGTCCCAGCTCCTCCCCTCCCGCAGCCCAGGGGACTCCAAGCCATGTCACCGTGTCCCCTCCCCGAGAAACCCGGGCTTGTTTCTGTAATTATGATGGACTGCAGCAGCTTTATTCCCGTAGCAGCAAATATCCATCACACTGAAGGGTTTTTGGAGCACTTTGGATTCACTTACATAATTTCCCTGCGAGGGCCCTGGCGAGGAGTTGGATAACAAGGATGAAAAGATCCTTTCTTCTCTTTAGCACTATGCAGCACACACAATGCAGCACACGTTTCTGTGTAGCAACTCGGCATTTCTTCTCCCAAAGACCAAGCCTCCATCCACATCTCGATTTAAATAGGCTGCGTTTCCTGCCAGAGCTCCGTCCCACCCAGCCCAGCGGAATCTGTGTCACATTGCAATCACAGCTAATAGTGATGCTGAGAATACAACTCTGCTCGCAGGCACTGAGTGCTGCACTAACAGAGATGTAGGAAACCTTCAGGGAACGCCAGCCAGAGAGTGGAGCCTCGCTGGGAACAATGTCGCTGGGAAAAAAAAATAAAAATAAATACCGGTGCGTTTGTGTAAAAAAGTTAATTTGCGCCATAAATGAGGCAAAATAAACACAGGCAGGAAACGCCATTATTCCCTCGACAATGAGGTTAAAGAAGTACTTGATGGGTAGTTCTCAAAGGCATTTGTGTACCCGGGAGATACTTATCACAGTGCATGGTGTTAGCGATGGTAATAGAATTAAAATGAATTAAAACTCAGCTGTTATCTGTGCAGGGGGAAAAAAGCACAAGATATTAAAGCAAAGAGGATCAATTTATGCCTTCCTAATTGGAAATTCTTAGTATGAATGAAATTATGCAAAAATCACTGTCCTTTAATTTTCTTTGGTTTTCAGCGCTGTGAAGATCCAAGAAGCTCAAGTCAAATGCAATTTCAGCTGCCAGAGCTGGGCAGGAAAATTGTTTTACCGAGCAAAAAAAAGGAGAAAAAAGAAAAAAAAACCCAAACCCAAGCCCTGAGCCTGTCTCTGTGTGATGGTTTGCAGTCCCTGTTCCAGGCTGCGAGCACACAGATCCTCACACTCCATGATTAATTACCAGCAAAGGTCAGGACGCAGCTCTTCCCTCCCCTCCTCTCAGGCCTGCTTTCCACAGCTGTCAGGGGAGGGAGGGCTCTGTGATTTATCCCCAGAGCCTCCCCTCCTCAGGGAGGGCAAACAGGAATCTCCTTGTAGCCGAGGGGTTCCTGTGCACCCCGAGGGGCTCTGGATGGAGACTGCTGCTCCAGCCCCCTCCCCAGCTCCATGACCCTTCTCTAGACATGTTCCAACGCCCTAATGTGTAGTCACTGTTTCTTATGTTTGCATTTTTCTTAAACTCTTTCCCAGGGATCGAAGCAGTAAACAAGGTCACTCTATGTAAACTCTCTTGTTTTTCACTTTTCCCTCTTCTGAGGAGGGACTTTGCTTGTTGACCCTTGGTGTGGCCAATGGGTCCAGGGATCCCACCTCTTAGGTGGGCACATTGTAAAAAGGTATAAAAATAGGTTCTGAGAATAAACCAGCCCCTTTTTCAGAGCTTCAGCCTTCTGAAATCACAAGTCCTTGTCTCATTGATCGTGTCCCACAGCGACAGTAATGTCCTTTTGGAAGTGACAGGCCCAAAACTGCCCTCAGGACTGAAGGTGTCCCAGCAGTGCCAGCACAGGGGACAGCAGCAGCCCTGCTCCAGTGATCAGGCTGTGACTGGTACAGCCCAGATGCCGAGGGCAGGTGTGTGCCCACCTGCACACACCTGAGCTGATGTTCAGCTCCTGTTGACCAGCACCCCGGGGTCCTTTCCTGCTGGGCAGCTTTCCAGCCCGTGCTGGGAAATACTCCATGCCTTGCAGTGCCCCGGGGCAGCTGGCTGCACAGCCAAACCCCTTTGGAACAGCCTTTGGAAATGTGCAATCCCTAGGGAGACAGGTTGTTGCCACGTTTCGTGCCTACCATGTTTTGGTTTGGGGAAATTCTGTTCCCAGGCACTCTTCTGGTAAGCAAGATCACATATTTGTAAACTACCTTGTTCTGCACACACTTTCCCAGAGGAGGGATTTTCACGTGGTGGTCTCTGGAACTGACCAATGGTTCCCAAAGGTCCAACCTCTAAAGTGGGCACATCTGTAAAAGCATAAAAGAAGCCTGAGAAATAAACCGGTGGCTTCTCCTTTGATGAGAAGTCCACTGCAGCCTTCTGTCCACTCCCTGCCTCCATTTATTGTGTCCAACAGCGACAACAGGTTGCTAACAAAGGTCTCAGCTCGACAGGGACCTGCCCTGGGCAGACTGCCCTGGCTGTGGGAAGCCTTGAGAGAGCTCAGCCTTCTCCAGGGTGAGCAGAGCCAAGGGGCTGGGCAGCTTCCCCATGGGTGTGCAAGGTGCTGTCCGATGGGGAGGAGTGCAGAACCATAACTGCCCATGGCCAACCTCTGCTGCTGCCCAGGGGCAGCCTGGCACACAGGAATTAACTCCCCTGCTTGCTCAGGCTTCAAGCTTTGTTCACACAGGGAGCATCACCCCGTGCTCTTCCCCAGGCCTGGAGTGTTCCACAGGGCTGCTGTGGCACAGGCAGCTGGCTCTGCTGGACATCACAGCCTCCTTGTCCCCTGGGCCCTGCCTGTCCAGGGCCAGCTGCAGGGGTGACTCCTCCATCCTGCAGGAGTGCTACACTTACTACAGGCTCCCGCAGTAATTGCTCTTGTTCTTGAACAGCAGAATAAAACCTAGAGCCAGAGTCTATTTAAAGGGAAAATGAGATCCACCTCCTGCCTGGCAGAGTTGAATTAAGAACCTTTTATCCTGATTGTATCATAGCTTTTTTATCGTGCTTTTTTTTATCACTTCCCTCCTTTTTGTCATACCTTCCCTTTTATCCTGGGTTTTATTACTTTTGCCCCAGAGAGGGAATTTATTTGTTTTGAGAGGGCTGGACGTGACACTCTTGGCTGGGCAGGGGACCACTGGCCATTAGGGATCGTTTTGGATGGACAAGGGGTCTGGTACTGATAGAAAAAGGGCACCAGGGCTTTCTCAGAGTGAGTAAGAACAAGCCAAGAGACAGGGAGTGTTCTGGGTCAGGTTCACTGAAGGCAGCAGCTGATTTTTCAGTGCTGAGCAGTGGGACAGCTCCAGCAGCTGGGTGAGCTCATACTCAGGAATGCCTGGGTGAGCACTGAGACCACCCAGCGCTTCTGCAGCACCAGGGCAGCAGCCACGGGCTGGGTGAGGCACTGCTCAGCCACTCCCGGTGGGGTGGGGGTCTCACAGCCCCCTGCACACCCGGGCTTGGCCCCCTTTGCTTTTGCAGGGAGCAATCAGGGAACAGCGCTGCGGGCAGATCTGCTCCCCAGCAGGCAGAACAATTCACTGTTCTGCTGGATTTGGGAGCTGTTCTGCTGGATTTGGGAGATAAACACACACCTGTGCCCATGTGTGTGCAGGGAGATGGGAGCAGAGAGGCTGCACCAGGGTAAGGGCAGTGATCCCAAGCCCGGGAGAAAGGCGCCGAGCGAAGATATCAATTACCAGCACATTAATGTCATGGGGAGACACTCTGTGATGTTTGTGGTCATTCTTAATCCAATAAAATTGCCTGGGGTTTTATCTATGAATTTAGAATATGATAAAGAAATGACTTCAGGAAACGAAGATGAAAGGGTTCTTTTTTTAGCCTCTCTCAGAGCTGCATATCAAATTGTTCCGGGGGAGGCAGGGGATGTTTACTTCTGCCAGCCCTGCCGATTCAGGTCAAGCTGTGAAAGACCAAGTTATCTTTTTGCTTGGCTGTCTGATGAAAGGTAAGATAAAAGCAGAGCAGGGATGGAGCTGCAAGCTCCCTGTGTGTGTGTCAGGGATGTCCCCACCCAGGGCTGTGTGCTGGCAGCGGTGCCAGCCGCACCCAGGGGTGGCCCAGGCCCCTCAGCCCTCAGAGGGGAGGTCACTGCTGGTGTCCCCTGCTTTGGCCCAGAACTGTCTTAGGGGGGAGCAGCTTTTCTGTTTCCCCAGTAACCCTCACTCCTGAGCTGCCCGCCTGGACCGGGATCCTCCCCCTGCCACTGGAAACTCTCGTTGTCTTCCCACCGCAATGAGCAGCAGAACTTGCAAAGAAACATTTCCTTTGGAATTTTAATTCTCTGTCTCTCACCCTCACTCAATCTATATTTATCCCTGTACGTGAGAAGAGGGAAACAACAAGATCTCTTACGCTGGTGTTTGTGCGGCCCCCCTCACCTACAGAAAGGGAGGCAAATGCTCATCCATTAAAACCAGAAACGACCACGTTTAAATAAAATAACCCCCAGAGGTAGGACCCTAAGGGTATTTTACGAAGTTGTGTCACCTCAAAATAAATTATTAAGCTTCCTAGGTTAAATCCATTTTATCGCTGTAAAGGAGCTCAAGTGTTTTTAATTTTAGAAGCTCATATATCCTCCCATTTGATTTTTCTGATTAAACAGGGCAGAAACTTGTGGCAATCACCTACTTGCCTTCAACTGCACGCATTACAGCAACGAAATCAAACCACGCTCTGCCACGATTTGCTGGATTATTAATAGGGCTGCCAAGCTCATTACATTATAATTTAAAGACAGATCTAGCACAGATACGTGTGAAGGATGGTCTGAGATCAGGCCCTACAGCAAATTGCTTGAATCCTGATCTAATTACCCCAGCACAGCCGCTGGTAGCAGCGGCTCACGTTTGGCAGGAAACTCGTGAAAATCAGATGGGTGCAAAAAAAACGGGAGCGGGAGGGAGGCACTGGGGCTTTGCCCTGTGAGCAAAGGGAGGAGAAATGAACATCCCCAGGGCCCCAGGTGCCCCTTTGGCCCAGCCCAGGGCGGGGTTTTGGCGGCGGAGGAGGGTTTGGGGTGCTGGGGTTTCCCTGCTGGCCGAAGGCAGCGGGAGCGGCTCCCAGCCGGGATTATTCACGCCTAAAGTTCAACTGCGTTTAGAGCAGCAATTGAACCCTGTGACCCCCGCCAAATGCTTCGCCCGGCTGCAAGCTGCAAGGCAGAGGATAAATCCCTGAGTTCTAGTCGGCATTTGAGCCATAATCACTCCAGGACCCAATACATAACTGAATATTGTTCTTAATTAATGAGACAATTAGACTTTGATTATGGCACTACAGTGCCCATTACCATTTTTATCCGTCATGACCCTCTCGTAGGAAGCATCCACTTGTCCTTATCCGCTGCTGTATTTCTGTCTGGCACAACATTAGACACTAATTTATACCACGGCAGGGCTGGATGAGCACTGCAATCACCTGCCTCAGGATCCCGGCAGCAGCAGCCCCGGCAGCCCAGCAGGGAGTGGTGTGCTCAGTGCCCCCAGGGAAGGGCACCGAGGGCTCTGCAGTGCTGCCAGGTGCCTGTGCAGGGTCACAAACTGTCCCTGTGCTGTGACCTGCTGTGCCCTGGGCAATGCCATAGCCTGAGCAGCCTCTGCACCCCGGGCAGTGCCACTCTGTGCCACCCTGCACAGCCTCTGCACCCTGGGCAGTGCCACAAACTGTCCCTGTGCTGTGACCTGCTGTGCCCTGGGCAATGCCATAGCCTGAGCAGCCTCTGCACCCTGGGCACTGCCACTCTGTGCCACCCTGTAATCACTGCCTGTCATGTTTGGGTTTTCTGAAGTTCTTTCCCAGGGACCTAAACTGCTAAACAAGGTCACACTTTCTAAACTCTCTTGTTTTTCACATTTCTCTCCTAGGGAGGGACTTTGCTTGTTGGCCCTTGGTGTGACCAATGGTTCAAAGGATCCCACCTCTTAGGTGGGCACGTTGTAAAAAGTATAAAAATAGGTTCTGAGAATAAACCAGCCCCTTTTCAGAGCATCAGCCTTCTGAATCACGAGTCTGTGTCTTTCTTTCGTGTCCAACAACGACAACCCTGAGCAGCCTCTGCACCCCTGGCAGTGCCATAGCCTGAGCAGCCTCTGCACCCCCTGCTGCACCCCCCAGTCTCCCCTTGCCCTTGGCCCCCTTGGTTCGGTGCTTTTGGAGCCCTGGGCTTCCCTTGGCACTGTCCTGGTGGCTCTGTGGCTCCTCTACCCCCAGGGGCCTGTCCCTGCTCTGCTGGGTTTTGTGTTCTGCACCTCCCAGGCTGGCTCTGAGAGCCAAGGGGGGAGGAGGAAGCTCGGGGTTTGTTTGCAGGAGCTGCTCTCACTGCTCTGCCCTCTGCCCCTGCCTCTGCTCCTGAGCACGGACAGACAGAGGGACACAGCTCTCCTGGGCTCCTGCTTGCTTTAGCTGCCTGAGGCAGGGAACTCCCCTGCCCTGTGGGTTTTTCCTTTCCTTGGGGCTGTTGAACCCTGCTCTGGGCTGCAAACCCAGCAGAGCCCTGGGAGCTGACACCTGCAGCCCCCTGGGGCCCAGGGGGGCATTTCCAGCCCCGGGGGCTCTGCCAAGGGACAGGGGGAGCTGAGCTGCACCCACAGCAAGGGCTTCCTCTGCGTTTGCCAGCTCACCTCGGAACGGTGAGAGGTTTTATTGGTTCCCATCAGTCATTCCTCATGCTTGTGGGCACTGTGTGTGTTAAAGAAATAGTTTTCCCCACTTTTCTCTAAGGAGATTTTCTCCCAGGCTGGCTGGGGAAGGGGCTGCTTGGGTTTGCCTCCCACAGGGACCCCTTTAGAGGTTTCCTCCCGAATTTGCCCCAGACCAGGACAGGCACCCACCCTGGTGAGGGTTTGACTCAGCTCCCCAGGCAGGGCTCACAGCCAGGACCCCCTCCCCACTCTGGGGCTGGTGCTCCCCCAGAGCCCAGCAGGATCCCCCTGAGCTGGCTGTGTTTGAGCCAGCAGGCAGAGCTCGTGTGCAGGCTCTGTGGCACCAAGGGGACCAGGGCTCACCCTGCCCTGCCTCATGCTGACCAGGTGAGCAGGAGTCACCTGGTGATGTGTAAAACGCACAGAAAGCCCTGCCTGCAGCGCTGGGGAGGAGAGGGAGGTTTCCTCCAGCATGTGGATTTATTGCTCCACTGTGAACTCAAACATTTGCTATTTAAATTTTCTTCTCAGCATCCAGAGAAAACAAAGCTGGCAATTCAAAGTGCCTCTATATTAATATTTCTTGGGTTTCCACGTGCTCATGGAGATCAAATCCACCACTGCTGAGCCAGCTTTCCTTTCATATGGGGTTTCCTGTCAAAGCCCATTTCTGTTCAACAAGTCAAGCAGAGAGCAGGCACCGGCACACCCAGCCAGCCTGGAATAAATCAGTGGGAATGGGGAGGCAAACCCCAGCTGGTCAGAGCATCCCTGCTCAGGGGTCACTGCAGAGGGGCAGGTGCCCTCCTGCAGCAGTGCACCTCCACTCCCCCGTGGGCACTTCTGCACAAGGAAAGGTGTTGCTGTTGGACACAAAAGAAAGACACAGACTCGTGATTCAGAAGGCTGATGCTCTGAAAAGGGGCTGGTTTATTCTCAGCACCTATTTTTATACCTTTTTACAATGTGCCCATCTAAGAGGTGGGATCCTTTGAACCATTGGTCACACCAAGGGCCAACAAGCAAAGTCCCTCCTTGGGAGAGAAATGTGAAAAACAAGAGAGTTTACAGAGAGTGACCTTTGTTTAGCAGTTTAGGTCCCTGGGAAAGAACTTCAGAAAACCCAAACATGACAGGCAGTGACTACAGAAAGGGGTTCAGTTTCCCTTTGGACATTTTAGGAAGTTCACCCAGGAAGTTCTGTGTTTGTCTCTGTGTGACTGGCTCAGGGGCAGGAGAGGAGCCCCTGCTGGCCCTTGGCACTGCTTGTCAAAACCTGTACCCCTTCTTTGGCATTTCACCAATGGAGCCATCCTTGGTCATTAGGTGGAAAAGGGGACAGAACAAAGGCTCTGGGGGCATTCTCAGGGTGCTGTAGCAGCTGTGGGGTCTGTCCCTGCACTGTGCTCGGCTTTGACCTTTGGTTGTTGTTTTGTATTATTTTGCATTATTTTATTAAACCTTTTTGAGTTACAAGGCACACCGATCACGAGATCCCACTAATTATTATTGAGCCAGCACCCTGAGCAGGGCTGGACCCTCAGAGATCATGTGGGTACAAACCCAAACCATCTCCCAGTCTGCCCCTGATGGTTCACAGGACCTGGAGCATTGCAGACCCTGCCAGACTGGCACTCTGGGCAGTGCTGGTGCCTGGAGACCCAACCAGCAGCAAGAAACCTCTCTGCCCAGACAGGATCACAAGGAAAAGATGGATAATAACATCCTGAGAGCAGCATCATTTCCTCAGACTGATGAATATTCCATAAAACACTTTGGGAAGCAGTTTAGCGGGGTGTGAGCAGCAGCACTTTATGGCAGCTCTGGCTGTCAGAGAGTGTTATTAGAGCTGTTCCTGAAAATTGTGGTGTTAATATGCTGCTCAGAGTGCTGGGGTTTGATCTGCTAATGATGATCACCTGGGGCTCACAGGCTCTGCGTGTGGCAGGGCTGACTTCTGCTGGAAATAATAATAACCAGGTAAAATTCATGCACACTCACATTCCTGGAGTAACTAACAGGATTGTGCTAAGCAATTTGTAGATACGAGCTACACAACAATAGGCAAATCACACTCCTCACATTTTCTCATTTCCTTTCCTTTACATTTCATTATGTTTCAGGCTCCAAAGTGCTTGGATAGAGACCGTGGCAGCGGCATCCCTTGACACTTGATGAGTTTAAGAATACAAATACTTTCAAAATTCATATTCCGAGCCATCTTTCCAAACGCCAGCCTGTGTCTTCCTGCCCCTCAGGGAGGTTTCACACCCATGATCCCAAGCAAACAAGAATCCCATCCCTGGGCCCGTGGGTTTGGGGGGGTTTTGGTGGGATGGCCACCCAAAGGGCAGGGGCTGGGGGCTGGGGGCAGCCCTGGGGAGCTGGCCCCACAAGGCACAGCTCATGCCAGACCCACGGGAGCTGCAGGCAGACCCTCCCTTGCACGTGTTCAGAGACAGATCTGAGGACACCTGCCAAGATCTGACAGCCCTGCCTTGTTTCTGGCACAGACCCTTCTCCTGCTGCCTTGGTGAAGTCCCATGTGCAGGTGCTGGTGGTGAGAGCCTCAGCGTGGTGGCTGCAGCCCCCCTGTCCCCACCCCGAGGGACAGCCCCTGAGCCCCTGTGCCCCTGTGCCCCTGCTCCTGATGATCCCATGCTCTGAACTCAATTTGTTCCCAGGAAATACTGTCCCACCTGGGGCCAGGTGTCCCTCTGCTTCCTCTCCAGCAGCAACCCTGGTCAGGTTTGGCAGCTCCTGAGCTCCCAGCGTATGTGCTCAGGGATGAGGGCATAACCCAGCTCCCACTCTGTCCTTGTGCTCAGGGATGAGGGCATAACCCAGCTCCCTGTTTGTGCTCAGGGATGTGGGGGCACAGCCCAGCTCCCTGTTTGTCCTTTTCCCAGTGGCAGTGAGACAAACAGAGCTGAGCCCTTGGCACCCCTTGACTCCCCCAAGCTCGGCCCCTGCCAGCCCCCCAGCCCCTGGAGCAGACTCCCAACCCATCCTCCCTGATGGAGGCCCTGTCCTCCACACTCCCCCTTCTCTTGGGTCCTGGGATCGTTTTCTTTGCCCAGGTTTTTGTGGGCAAGGTTTGCTCCACCTCTGCTCTGTGATAAAAGCACCAGAACTCTGCCCTCCCCTGCCCTGCTGCTGGAGACAGCTCTGCTGCACCTCGGTCCTCCACTGCCAACCCCCACAGAAAAAACCACCTCTCTGTTGATAAATTCTTCATATTAAATTCTAAATATGTAAATAGAGCCCCCCTCTCAGTAGCTGTGCCCCTGCAGCTGTGAGGGGCAATGCTGTTTTCCATTTGTCAGGGAATTGGGCTGCACTGAGTGTGTGGAGAGATGCAGCTGAGATCTCTGCTCCAGAGCTCCCCAATTACAGTCCCCATGTCCAACCACTTGCAATGAAATTCATTTCATCCCTCACAGCCTAAATATCATCACTGCTCTGCCCTGCTCTTGGGCTGCTTCCTTCTGGCTCTTTTAGCTGCTGATGTCAGATTTGGCAGCTCCTGCAGCCTGGTGGGGCACTGGTGCCCGGTGAGTGAGGGGTGCCAGCAGGGCAGGGTGCTGGGCCCTGGTTTGTCACTGTGCCCCAGAGCTGTGCCAGCGCTGCCAGCACGTCCCCCAGACAGGGACAGCAGCCACCCCAGGGAGGGGCTGCCCAGCCTGGGCTCAGCCCCAGCCCTCATGGCCAGGGTGGGGAATCGATGCTGCTGTGCCCCACAAGGACACAGACTCTGGCTGCAGAGGGCTGACAGTGGCTGTGTTTATTTTGGGGAATTTTTTCCCTTTTATACCATTCTACAGAGAGCAATTCCATTGGTGACACAGAGACAAACCCCTTCAGTCACATTGGTCCGAGCAGAGGGACAGCAAGGAGCAGTCCCTCCTGGGGAAAGGAATGTAAACAGAGTTACAGCTACAAAAACGTGTCTCTGGTTTGCAGAGAATTCCCTGGGAAAAGAGTTTCAGAAACCCAGAACATCCCAGGCAGGAGCCAGGGCTGCAGGGAATGTCAAGGGGTGAGTGGAGCTTTGCAGCTCCTGAGGCTCCCAGGCTGTGTCCTCCTGCCTTTGGACAATGTGCACACACAGCATCCTCCCCACCCTCCCACCACCACCCAGCTCCTGCTGCCGAAGCTCCCCTGTGCTCAGGGCAGATTTAAAGGCTCTGCAGGAGCCTCTTGTGACAAGGTTTGTCCAGAAAGTGAGCGAGCAAGTGCAATGAGGAAAACTGCATAAAGAAGCACAGAAATCCTGGGAAGGGCAGACCTTCCTCCTGAATTTCAGTCATGGACTCACGGAATGGTTTGGGAGGTGCCTCAAATCCCACCCAGAGCCCCCCCTGCCCTGGCAGGGACACGTCCCACTGTCCCAGGCTGCTCCCAGCCCCAGTGTCCAGCCTGGCCTTGGGCACTGCCAGGGATCCAGCACAGCCACAGCTGCTCTGGGCACCCTGTGCCACCCTGCCCACCCTGCCAGGGCACAATCCCTGCCCTGTACCAGCTGCAGGCCAATGCCCGATGATGAGCAGGGTGCCAGCCCCTCCCTGTGAGCACTGACTCATTCCAGGGGCGTTGGAACATCCTGGAGCCTGCCCACAGCTCCTGCACAGCAAACAGGAATTCAAAAATGCATCGGTAACAACTCATTTCTGTGACACTTTAACTCTTCTGTCATGAACACGTTTAAATTAAAAACGAACAAGGAAAGGGAAATAAGAGATGGGGTGAATAGGAACAGATCAAAGGAAAACACTCAATCCTTAAGGCACTGCTCCATTGCTAAATCCCTGTCCTGTGACAAACACTCCAGTGCTGATTAAAAGCCTTCAAGGTCTCTTCATATTTCCAAGAAGAACAACTCACTGGTTTTGGACGAAGAATTTCTTTGCTATTTGCGGGGTTTTTGCCAAATTTTTTCATAGTTTTTAAGCGTGTTTTTTTTACAATATTCATGAAGGGAAAAACACAATCATTATACAGTGGGATTCTGGGATTTATTTGCCAGTAATGGGGCACGTTGCTGTAAGAAGCAATAACAGAGCAATGAAGGTGCTGCCATTGTCTTTAAGTGCATCTTAAGTACAGTCATTACAAATTGGACGTGGGTAATTCCACCTTTATGGCTGGCTGTTTCATCTCCCCTCTCCTTCCCTTGACAGGAGTGTTCCTGAGCTAAATGAGTCTTTCCTGAAAGTGAAAGTCATGAGAGTTGGAAAAAGATTAGAGAGAACACGAGGAGAGGCTGGGAATGGGGAAAATGAGAGATGTTAAAGCACAGGAAGATGTCCTTGGCTGAACTGCATTTTCCCTGCCTGGCTGAGCCCGAGCTGCAGAACATGCACAGACACAGGAGGGAGGGCTCCACTCTAAAAAACAACCTGGAGAAACTTCCCCTGGAACAGCAGAGCCCTGTAGAAGTCATTTAGGCAGTGCTGGGTCATAGAATGATCACAGAATCAGGGGATCCCAGAATGATTTGAGTTGGGGAGCACCCCAGAGCCCCCCCAGTGCCCCCCCTGCCCTGGCAGGGACACCTCCCACTGTCCCAGGCTGCTCCCAGCCCCAGTGCCCAGCCTGGCCTTGGACATTCCAGGGATCCAGGGGCAGCCACAGCTGCTCTGGGCACCCTGTGCCACCCTGCCCACCCTCCAGGGAAGGATTTCTCCCCAGTGTCCCACCCAGCCCTGTGTCCTGGCAGAGTGAAGCCATTCCCTGTGCCCTGGCACCCCAGCCCTGGTGAAGAGTCTCTCTCTCCATGTTTTCTGTCGGCCCCTTCAGGTCCTGGAAGGTGACAATTCTCTCAGCCAGGCAGGAGCTGGAGGGGTGCCCGTGCTCCTCAGCCTGCTCACCGTGCTGCTGCTGCCTGGCAGCCCCTTCAGGGGAGCTGCAGTGAAGTTTCCCCGACACCCCTCAGCGCTACTGCAGCCGTGGAAGTTTTTAATTACGATTCCCAAACAGCGACGTGCTCTGCATTGCTGCTTCACAGGGTACAGAACGTTCCACCCGCTCTGTAAACATTGGCCAGCCCCATTTCATAACTTCCCCACGATTTCACACCTAATGGTTTCTCGCAGCTGAAGAATAATTTGTGAGTTTGCTCAGCGCAGTCAATGCGCTCTGTGTCTGTGCAGAGCCAGAGCTCAGCCTGCGTGGAGGGGAGCGAGGCTGCTTCAACTGCTCCTGGCTGTGCAGCTCTGATTGCTATTCCTGCAGCATCCTCTCCCTGGGAGTGCAGCCCGTGTGCTCTGCTCATGGCTTTGCTGCTGAGTGGGCAGCCCGGGCTGTGTGGATTCCCCTTGGCCGGGCTCTCATCACGGGTTGTGTCCCCAGGGCTGGAGTGTGAGGCCGCTGCAGGCTCAGCAGAGCAGTCCCTGCTCAGGATGGATCTCTGGTGTCAGCGTGCCTGGCCGTGGAAACTGAGCCTGGGGGCTCCAGCCAGGGCAGCACCTGCTCTGGGGCTGCAGCCAGCCTGGGGTCTCACCCTCCTGCTGCAGGGCACAGAACCAAAGCAGCTGCACCTGCAGCATCCTTGCAGCTCTGCCACCAAAAGGGTTTGCCAAGCACAGGAGGGGCTGCCCTGGGCAGGGGCAGAGGGGACGAAAACAGGGACACACTGCACTGTGTGACAGAGCTAATGTCCCTGGGAGGGCACAAAAGCAGGCAGACACTGCACTGTGTGACAGGCTGGCAGTGGCAGAGTTCATGTCCCTGGGAGGGCACAAAAACAGGCAGACACTGCAGTGTGTGACAGGCTGGGCAGGGGCAGAGGGGACAAAAGCAGGCAGACACTGCATGAGGGGACAAAAGCAGGCAGACACTGCACTGTGTGACAGGCTGGCAGTGGCAGAGGGGACAAAAACAGGCAGACACTGCATGAGGGGACAAAAGCAGGCAGACACTGCACTGTGTGACAAGCTGGGCAGGGGCAGAGTTAATGTCCCTGAGAGGGGACAAAAACGGGACACACTGCACTGTGTGACAGGCTGAGCAGTGGCAGAGTTAATGTCCCTGGGAGGGGACAAAAACAGGCAGACACTGCACTGTGTGACAGGCTGGGCAGGGGCAGAGGGGACAAAAACAGGGACACACTGCACTGTGTGACAGGCTGGGCAGGGGCAGAGTTAATGTCCCTGGGAGGGGACAAAAGCAGGCAGACACTGCACTGTGTGGCAGGGTTTTTGGGAGGGCAGGCATTTGTCAAAGACTGGATTTGAAGATCTTGGGGGTCTCTCCAAACCGTGATGATTTCATGGCTCAGTGTCATTCGGCTTGTCCTCGAGATCTCAGAGGACAAATGTGACAGGGGCCGGTGCCCCTGGTGATGGCACAAGGAGCCGGTGTCCCCGTGGCTGCAGGAGGGTTTGTGCCCAGCTGGAAGGCCCCACACAAGCCCCCCACACCCAGCCCCTCCCTGCTGAAAACAGAAAGCCATTTCTGGCCCATCAATATGTATTGTGCATATCAAAAATTAAGATCCATTTTGTCAGTTAAATAAAACATGAGGAGCCAAATTGCATTTCAGCACCTAAAGAGAGTCCTTGGGTTTCTGGAACACTCCATGGAAAACCAGGGCCAGCCAAGAACTGCCCAGGGCAGGGAGGTTGGGACTGGGTGATCCTCAAAGGTCCCTTCCAACCCACAGTCACAGAGAGTTCTGAGCTGGAAGGGACCCAGCAGGACCATCAAGTCCAAGTGATGCCTTGGGAAGGCTGGCCTGGGACAGAGACTGGGAAGAGCTGGAGAATAAAGCAGAGATTTATTGAAAGGCCTCTGGGATACACTTTGGGCAGGACAGGGCCTGGCCATGGCCACACCCAAGGGGGACTCAAAATGGACAGAAAACGGACCCAAAACGGACACAAAATGGACACAAAATGGACTCAAAACGGACCCAAAATGGACACAAAATGTCTGCCCAGTCACGAGGTCTCACACTTTGATCAGTTCTGGTCCATTTGCACATTGGGGTTTAATTGTCCAGTTCCAGCTCCAGGCTGTGAGGTCCCATCCTTCTTGTTCCTCCCTCCAGCCACCCTTGTTTGTGCTGTTGGGCTGAAAGTTGTCCTTGGTGTGCAGCAGGAGCAGGATTTGTTTGGTGTCCCCTGGTTCTGGGTGCCCCCTCTGGCCCTGGGGGTGCATTCCCCTGGCTCTGGGGATCCATTCCCCTGGCTCTGGGGGTGCATTCCCCTGGTTCTGGGGATCCATTCCCCTGGCTCTGGGGATCCATTCCCCTGGTTCTGGGGGTGCATTCCCCTGGCTCTGGGGATCCATTCCCCTGGTTCTGGGGGTGCATTCCCCTGGCTCTGGGGATCCATTCCCCTGGCTCTGGGGGTGCATTCCCCTGGCTCTGGGCTCTCTCCTGAGAAGAGCAGTAAATCCTGCTTCCCCAGCAGCCAGCCAGTGCTCCACTCCAGAGCTGAGGTGACTGATCCTTTCACTGTGCCAAGCACTTTGAGATCATCCCATATAAAAATCACTCTAAACTTTGAATATTCTTACAGAAAGAGTGGCAGTGCTGGCTGCCTGGGAACCCGTCCCAGGAGAGAAGGGCAGAGATCAAGGGAAGTGTTCAAATGGATAATTAAATATTTAATAAAAGCTGTTAAATAGTGTGGGCCAGGATTGCAGCCAGCATAAATCACAAGGACCCTCTGGGTGGGTCTCTGCTGGTTTATATTAAAAGAAGCTGCTTTGGGGTGGCTTCTAAAAGCCTTTTAGACTTGCTGCTGTCATTACAGTGTCTTCTGTGCCACGGCAGTGTCAGAGCTGCTGTTTTTCAGCACACCTCATGAGGAAATCAGGGGAGAAATACAGTATTAGGAGTAAAATGGTTTTTTATGTAGAAAGCCTGTTTAAAAATTAAGCATTGTGGAGTGTGTGCTGTGACGTGCCACTGACAGACACTGAATTTATTCTTTTTGGTGGGCAAAGAGACTGAAACTCCTCTGCTGGCAGCTTGTGGCAGTAGATGGACGTGGGATACTCCAGGGGTTGGTACCTGACAGAACAGGAGCAGCTGGGCTGTGCCCAGGGCAGGGCTGGCCCCGCAGCCAGCTGGGGACAAGAGGCTCAGTGGCTGTGTCCCCCTGCATGGAGAGCCCAGCTCTGCCCCTCTGAGCCCCCTGGATGAGCAGGAGCCCAGCTCTGCCCCTCTGAGCCCCCCTGGATGAACAGGAGTCCAGCTCTGCCCCCCTGAGCCCAGCTCTGCCCCTCTGGGCTGCTCAGAGCCCTCCTTCCCAGGCAGTGCAGCAGCCCAGGCTCTGGCCCCTGGCACGGGCAGCCCCAGGACAGGGAGAGGCTTTGCAGATCCCCCCTTTTCCTGCAGCCACCCTCCAGCAGGCCATATGTCACCCTTAATCCCCGGCACACAGGGGGAATAATTGGAATTACTCTCTATCCCAGCTCAGCTTGCATTGTAAAGCAGGGCCAGGCGCAGGGGGGCTGTGCAGGAGGAGTAAGTGGGTTTAATTGAGGTCACACTGATGTGACAAGTCTGGGAGCTAAATGAGGCTTTAAGCTGAAGTGGGAAACGGCTGAGGTTAACTCACGCATCCCTTGAAGTTGTTTTTCTTTCTGCTTCTCTCTTTCCGGTACCCTAATTTTATCAGATTAGTCTGATTTAGATTCTGCAGGTTAAATTTCAGACTAATACATAGGGAGGGCTTTGGAAAATGAGTTTGTGACAAAACACTGCTGCTTGAGAAATGAGCAAATGACCAGAGGAGCTTCTTGCCCAAACTGAGGCTCTCTCCTGCCTGCTGCAGAGCAGCACATCCCTTTCTTCATGCAAAAGGTAAAAATGCTGTGTCCTGGGTTATGGAAAACAAAAATGTGTATTCTATTTTCATCTCCTGAAAGCACTGCTCTTCTTTACTCTGGAGGAGGAGGGCGGTGCCTTTTGTCAATGGGCCAGCTGTGGGGCTTTGTTCCTTATCTGCTCTTCCCTCCAAGGGGATATTTTCTGCTAATGGGCCATGAACACCTCCCCAAACTGACACATCCCCAAACTGTGCCCTCCCCAAAGCAGCGCATCCACATTCCATCATCCCAGTGGGAGATGCTCCACCCAGTGCGGGGAGCCAACCATTCCTGCCTGGATAAAACTGGGACACAGGAAGGAGAAGGGATCCAGCTTCACCTGATTCCTGGAGGAAGACTGGATCCCTCCTCTCCATCCCTGGACCCTTCTCACCATCCCTGGACCCTTCTCACCACCACTGGACCCTTCTCACCATCCCTGGACCCTTCTCACCACCCCTGGACCCTTCTCACCATCCCTGGACCCTTCTCACCACCCCTGGACCCTTTTCTCTCAGGATCATCTCTGCCCCACCAGCACCACCTCTGCCACTCCAGCAGGACTCACTGTGGGACTGCTTCCAACACCCTGACCAACAGGGTGTCAGGCTGGAGCTCTGACTCTGTCAGGGTTCTCCAAAATTGTTGTTTGTTTGTTTGCTGGTTTGGTTGGGTGGTTTTGTTTTCTACTGCATTTGTATTGTTAATATTCCCAGTAAAGAACTGTTATTCCTATTCCCAAATCTTTGCCTGAAAGCCCTTGATTGCAAAATTATAATCTGGAGGGGGTGAGGGGTTTACATTCCCCATTCCAAGGGAAACTCCAGCTTTCTCTGGCAGATACCTGTCTGTCCAAACCAGGACATGGTGAAAACCCTGAGTGGTTTCTGGGGTTTCTGGGCACACAAGCCCCAGGTCTCTGTGTTGCACAGGTTGGGGGTGAGAAGGAGACTGGGAGTGAGGTAAATCCCTGTAGTGTGGCCTGGGAAGAGCAGCCATGCAGACAAGCCAGCGTCTCCAAAGGATATTTATGGCATTCTCCACATAAATATGCACCCGGGATAGAGGCGAGAATATCACTTCTCATATCCTCACCACAAGTGCTGCTGCCATTAATCTGTCACAGCCAGCCTTGAGGTGCGGCTTCCAGCTTGATGGAGTAAAGATATGTGAATTTGAGATTTTATTTCAGGGCTGTCATGTGAGTACATAAAATAGCAGAGAGTAAGGGAGTGTTTGTGTGTGAGCTGTGGCAGCGTGTGCACTCAGCACGTGATTCCCAAAAAACGTGGAGTGCAGGGAGTTCACCAGGCTGCATTTCAGAAATGCTGAAACAGTCTGAAATCTTATTCCTCCTTGTCCCGAGGAACCACGTTCCCGTCACACACCATAAATTCAGCTTTTTTGCCATCTCCTGGCTGTACAGTTAATTTTTGTGGGAAGTTCTTTCTTCCGTCAAAGGAGTTTACTAAGCTGACAAAAATCAACCCCGTGCTCTCGTCCCTCAGACCCCTTTTGCTTCTCTGTCCAAACGCAACAAAAATCCCCAGCCCTGTCAGGCACCCTGAGAAAAACATTCTGTTTCCATGGCACCCACTGACTCTGCCAGGACTGAGGGGCTCCTGCAAGTGGCTCTCAATAATCCTGACCGGGGCTTCATTTCGGTCTGTGACTTCACTGCATTAATAATTCAAGGTAATGCTCGGCGTCCACTCAAGTCGATGAGACTTAAGCTCATGAAAAATAAGTTTGCTGAATTAGGGTGGAAATGGAATTATGTTGGTGCGCCCTGCAGCCACGAGTGGCTGGCTGAGAGGCGATGAGTTCATTCATTGTGCACAGGAAATTAAAATTGACCTTCAGATCACTGGGTTTTGGAGAAAAAAAAAAAAAAAAAAGGCAGCAAGGCTCTTAAAAACGGAGCCTTTGACTGTTAGCAAGGTGTGAGACCTATTTATAGCAACATGAGCCGTTTCCGTGCAGCGTTCGGGGTTATTTAAAGTCGATGACAACGTGTCTGCTCCTCCGAGGGAGCCGGTTCTTGCAGGGGAGGTCAGGCGGTCACGTCAGCGGTGGGGAAAACGTGAAATAATCCCCGGCAGCGGGCAGAGGCGGCGTGTGGAACGGGGAATTCTCCCCGGCAGGGCACCGCAGGCTGCTCCACTCCGGGCCAGGCCGGGCTGGGCCGCTCTGCTCCGGGCCGTGCCGTGCTGCTCTGCTCCGCTTCGGGCCGGGCCGGGCCACTCTGCTCCAGGCCGTGCCGCTCAGCTCCAGGCCTCTCTGCTCAGCTCCGGGCCGCTCTGCTCAGCTCTGCTCCAGGCCGTGCTCTGCTCAGCTCTGGGCCGTGCCATTCTGCTCTGCTCCGGGCCGTGCTGCTCCGTGCCGTGCCGCTCTCCCAGCCCCGGGCGGGTTGGCAGCGGCTCCGAGCAGGAGCTGCTCCCCTCGGCTCTCACCTGCGCCTGCGAACCCCAGCGCGGATCCAGGAACTGCTTAGAACCAAAACACTTGTCTTCAAATCTCCCCGGGCTGCTGAGCATGACGAGGGCGCTGGGAGCTCTAAATACAGCACAGCCCTGCTCCGGAGCCGCTGCGGGAGGCCGGGGGAGCAGGGATGCTCCGAGGGGGGATCCATGGAGCTCTGAGCATGGAACAAGGGTTATTGGGGAGCAGGGATGCTCCGAGGGGGGATCCATGGAGCTCTGAGCATGGAGCAGGGGTTATTGGGGAGCAGGGATGCTCCGAGGGCGGGACTGATGGAGCTCTGAGCATGGAGCAGGGGTTATTGGGGAGCAGGGATGCTCCGAGGGGGGACTGATGGAGCTCTGAGCACCACTGCCTGCCAGGGACACGGGAATAGGAGGTGTTTGGGAATTCCTCCCGCCTCTTCCCGCTCATCAGGAAGCCGAACGGCAGCGGAACGTTCAGCTGAGCCTGGAGATGGGACGGCTCCAAAGCCGCAGTGTAATCACAGGACTTTCACTGGGGTCACCCCTGAGCCTCGCCAGCTCTGGCCTCTCTCCGGAGGCGTTATCACCGCCGCTGCCATGTGCAGGATTTTCCATTTATCTCCAAGTCAGATTTTATCTGGTGCAGGCAGCTGACATCAGGCGGCCACGGCACTTGCCCAGGAATAAAGAGCCCTGCTGAGGCAGGCAGCACAAACACCTCTCCTTTCACATGTGAGCACCTCTCCCTACCCCTTCCATTTGTCCGTTGACCATGGATAGGTTCCCCATCTGTGCTCCTTTGTAGGACAGCCAGCCTGGTTTCCATTCCCTGCTTCCCAGCCCAGGGAGAGCAGACAGCAGCAGAGATGCCCAGCCCAGTCTGACAGGCAGGTCCAGCCCCTGGGCTCGCAGGGGGTGTGGGCACAGCCCGGGGTGTCCCTGTCCCACCTGCCCAGGGCAGCCCTGGGCACCTCCTGGCCCTTCCCAGGCTCTGCAGCAGCTGCAGGGAGCTGCCAGCCAGCTCCCGACCCTCAGAACATGATTTCTATCAGGGGCTTGTTGTCCTAGGTTCCAATATAAAATTGTGCCCAAGGTCTGTATTCTATCCCCATGAGCCCTTGGAGCCAAGGTGGGGCAGTGTTTTCCTGATCTCCTGTTAATGAGCCCAACAATGCCTTGCCACATGGCTCATGGATAACTTCCTCTGGGAGTTATCTCTGGTTAATGGGCCATCAAGGACCCACTGCAGGACTCATGGAATGAGATCATCCCATGGTGAGATGCTCCACCCAGGGGGAGGAGCCAAGCATTCCCACCTGGATAGAATCCAGGGTTTGAGACATCACAGGGAGCTTTTATCCACTGGACTCCCAGAGGAGACAAGAGCTACCAGACGGAATCACTGCTTTGACAAGAACATCTCATCTGGTTCCACTGGATTCCTGGAGGAAGACTGGACCCTTCTCACCATCACTGGACCCTTCTCTCTCAGGATCATCTCTACTCCAACAGAACCACATCTGCCACTCCAGGAGGATTTCCAGACTGCTTCCAACACCCTGACCAACAGGGTGTTGGGTTGTATCATTCCATTTATTTCACTTTTTTTTTTTTTCTCTCTCTTCTTCTATTATATTGTATCTCTGACTGGGAGTCTCACTGGTTTTGCTTTCAAACCAGCACACTTGTGAGTGAGCATCAGTCAGCAGATCAAACCCCACTTCTGGCTGCAGTCACCTGGCTGGCAGGGGTGGAGGATGCAGGGGTGGCAGCTGGGGCTGTGCAAGAGCCAAACGCTCCCCTGACACTTCAGGGGGTTCCGAAATTGGAGGTCAGTTGTTTCTTTAATTGCCTTCAATATTTCAAGTAGAAGCTCTCGCACATTTTTCTTCCTAAGAAGTCATAAACAATGATTTATTAACCAGAAATCAGTCATTACTTATCTGTCCTTGTCTCTTTGCCCAGGAACAGTCTCCATGATCTCCCTTTTTTGCAAGTGTGTGGCAGAAACCAGGGATTATCCTGACCCTGGCTCAGCCTCCCCACCTTCCTGCCCAGGAACCTGTAGCTGAAAAGGGAATATTGGGGTTTTGATAGACAGAAACGTATTGGTGGCCACAAAGCATCCTGAGCTTGCTCTGGGTTAAATGAACCGTTCTGTTTGACCTGAAATGACTTCTGGCTTTCTTGGAGCTGCCAGAACATTGAGAAGTCATTTAGTTGCACAGCCTTAATTAAGCAACTGCCTCCAGTTATGATTTACTCTGTCATTCAGAAAATTAGACCTTCACACTGTTCCTGATTTTTGCCAGAGTCCTTAAGGACAGCGTTCACCCAGATCAGTGTACTTTGGGGTGTTCCAGCCTTTCGATGCCCAGCCTGGAATGCAGTCAGGTTTGCAGGAATGTCCCTGCAGATCAGAGGCTCAGGGAGCTCTGGGTCAGGCACTGGAGCACCCAGGTGGAATTGCTGCTCCTCTCCTACAGATCACAGGCTGATCATCTTCCTGCAGCAGGACTGGAAACTGCATTTTGGTGCTAAGGGCAGTTGTGTCCTGTCACAGCAATGCACAGCCCAGCTTCATACCCAACATCCTTACAGCAATGCACATCCCAAATTCATACCCAACACTGTCACAGCAATGCACACCCCAAATTCATACCCAACACTGTCACAGCAATGCACAGCCCAGCTTTGTGCCCACCTTTCCCAGCACACCCTGAAGTGACAACACTTGGCTTTCATTGAGGAGTCTCGTGTGCTGTGGATGGAGTGAAAGCTTCCCACCCATTCCCAGTGCTTCCCACCCATTCCCAGTGCCTCCCATCCATTCCCAGTGCCTCCCACACATTCCTGCCTGACATTCTGCATTGGATCACAGAAACACAAGATGGCCTTGGGCAGGGGGGACACCCAAAAGTTCCAACTCCCCCAACACCTCCCACTGTCCCAGGCTGCTCCAAGGCCCGTCCTTGGGCACTGCCAGGGATCCAGGGGCAGCCACAGCTGCTCTGGGCACCCTGTGCCACCTGCCCACCCTGCCAGGGAACAATCCCTTCCTATTATCTAATTTAAACCTACTCTCTGGCAATGGGAAGCCATGCCCTGTGTCCCATCCTTCCCTCCCTTGTCCAAAGTCTCTCTCCAGCTCTCCTGGAGCTCCTTCAGGCCCTGCAAGGCCACAATGGGGTCACCCCAAAGCTCCTCCTCTCCAGGCTGGACAATCCCAGCTCTCCCAGCCTTTCCTCCCAGCAGAGCTGCTCCATCCCTCTGCTCATCCTGGTGCCTCCTCTGGGCTCTCTCCAGCAGCTCCAGGTCCCTCCTGTGCTGGCCCAGGGGCAGGATCCCCCCTTGCCCTGAGACAGAAGAGTTTGTTGTGCCCTGGGGATCTCTTCAGGGCTGCTCTGGCACCCAGCACTGACACGGGTGCTTGTGTGCATTTATAGATACACAAGTACACATGTATTCAATTAAATACAAGTTAATAGATATATTCAATTAAATAAATACACACTGCGGGGTGTGTGTTTATAAATATGCGTGTGAGAGTGTTAAGAAAGCCTTCAGAATGGGAGAGACAGAGGGCTGGGCTATGCCTAATGGATTGCCATAATCATAGATTCTGATTCATACTCATCATCTGAAAACAGGCAGGCAGAAGATGAAATAACTTCCCATCAGTCACAGCCGAAATGAATGTGTTATTAAGGACATTGTACCCTGCCAGGATCCCCACGTGAGCCCTGGCTGTGCTCAGTGCCTGTCACGGGCAGGGCAGTGCTGTCAGACAGGGGTCACTGCCTGAAACACAGCAAAGCAGGGAGGGGAGAGCCACCCACCCCGGCTTCCCCACACCTTCCTCCCCTGCTTCCCCTCTCTGCTCGCTGCTGGACTCCTCTTGTTGCCTTTAGACTGAGGCAGAGGCCGGACAGGGTTGAAAATTAAAGTGGATTTTATTTAGGCCTTCAAGGCCAGCCCCAGCAGTGGCTGCCTGGATGGCTCCAAGATGGAAGCAAAAGGAGGAAGAGTCACGAGATTCCCCCCCTTTACAGGTCTCAGGCCATTTGCAAAGCCCCATTCATTGTCCAACCAACAACTCCAAATGATGGTGTTCCATCCTTCCTGCTTGTTGTTTATCTTTGGGGCCTGGAGCTCACAGACAGTGTCCTTGAGACGTGAGTCCCCTGCTGGAACCAAACCACCCTGCCCCCATCGCCCTCTGATCAAGTCCCACCATCACTTTAATATTAAAGCAAAACCAGGCACCAGAACAAGACACAAAACCCCAAAACCTAAGACATCACTCTCTTGAGTTGCTGCTGCTCTCCTACAGATCCCAGGATGATCATCTTCCTGCAGCAGGACTGGAAACTGCATTTTGGTGCTAAGGGCAGTTGTGTCCTGTCACAGCAATGCACACCCCAGCTCCATACCCAACACCCATCCAGCAAAAACACGTGTTTGCTGCCCTTCTGAGCAGAGCCCTGCCCTGCCCACCCTGCCAAGGCCAGCTGAGGACACAGCCCCTGGCAGCTGATGGACCCTCTGGGGTTGTTGAGCTCCTGGTGCCCAGGAGCAGCCCCGTGGCTGGGCTGTGGGAGGCTGCCCGTGCCAAACCCACGGCACTGGGAGCCAAACCAGCACAGGCACCACTGCCCCAGCAGTGCCCCCGCACTGAGGGGTTCCCCAGGGTGGGAGAGGAGAAGGCAGCTCCTGGCTCCTGACCAAAGAGCAAACTGCAGATGTCTGCAGAGAGCACTGAGGTGCTGAAGGCTCCAGAGAGCAGGAGCTCAGGGAAAATTAGTGCAGGTGTCAGGATGGGCCGAAGAAACCATAGAGAAGTGGTGCTGGGGCAGATCAGAAAGGCAGCCCCAGAGCACAGGGCTGGCATTCTGTGTCCTGCTGTACATCCACACTGTGTCCTGCTGTACATCCACACCCTGTGCCCTGCTGCACCAGCCTCCTCCTGGGAGCCTCCTCCACCTCCCCACCACCCTGCCCCAGGGTCCAGTGCACGGCTGTGACAGGAGCGATGTGCTGAGCAAAGGCTGGAGAAACGGAAGAGTGGATCCTCTGGTGTTAAAGTCAACAGGGGACAAACATCACAAATCCTCTGGGCTTGGGGAATTGCGGTTCAAACAACCAGAAGCAGAGAGCACACATTGCTTTGGGGAAAAAAAAATAAAAAAAAAAAAAAAAAGGAAAGAAAGGAAAAGCTGTGTACAACAGCAGCATCTGAGCTGGAGAGAGCAGAGCAAAGCTTTTCTCCTGCTCCCTGGAGTTTAGAAAGGCTGCCCCAAGGCTGTGGCCCGGGCAGCAGGAGGCTGGGAAGGACCATGGCAGTGGGAGCTGCTGTAGCCAGGCAGGCAGGGTGGCTGCAGGGAGAGGTGGGGCACTCAGAGCCAGGGCCAGCGCAGGCTCCTCGTTAGTGCTCGGCTTGTTTATTACCTGCACCTCGCACTGTTCTGCTGCCTTAATTAAAATGTGATGTGGTGCAATCCAGACACCCATTACCACAACACTATTGCCTTTATCAACCAAGCTCATCACCTCATTAAAAGGAGACGTCAATTTGCCTTGACAGGATCAATTTCCAGTGCACCCTCCCTGACTGGCCTTATTTATATTGCACTTCCTCAGTTTATTAATTAGAAAAGTAATTTTTTCCATTCTGATTCTTGCTAGATACCGGTTTTTCTTATTGCCTTAATATTATTCTGAGTTTCTACCCCTCATGCTATTCATTTTCCCTTTATCCCCCTTTTTTTCCCATCAAAATCTCTGCAGTTTCCCTGTCGGTCAATTGAAAGTTCTTTGCCTGGTATTTTTTAGGCACCATCACTTCCTTTCCTGATCATACCACACGGTGAGTGACCTCTGAAGGACTCCAGGATGTTTTTATAAAATGGATTATAACTGTTTCCACAATTTTAATGATTTGTTTACATCATGAAGCCCGGACTTCATGTTAACAACACCTGTTATCACCAGCAGGCTGTGATCAGCAGAATCTCAGCTACCACCCAGTTCTGGGGCTGTTAGAAATTCCTCCTTAATTGATGAGAAAGTGCTGAGACAAACTGTCCCTGTGTTGCTGGGAGAGGTCCTCTCCTGCTGGCAGATGGCTCTCCTGGGGGATCTCACACAAGCACAGGATCCCTCAGGCTGGGAAGCACCTCCAGGAGCCCCAGGTGCAGCCTCTGCCCCATCCCCACTGCCTCCTAAACCCTGTGTCCTGCTGTGGGGTGATCCCAAATGGGGTCCCTGTGGGAAGGAAACCCAAGCAGCCCCTTCCCCAGCCAGCCTGGGAGAAAATCTCCTTAGAGAAAAGTGGGGAAAACTATTTCTTTAACACACACAGCGCCCACAAGCATAAGGAATGGCTGATGGGAACCAATGAAACCTCTCACCGTTCCGAGGTGAGCTGGCAAACGCAGAGGAAGCCCTTGCTGTGGGTGCAGCTCAGCTCCCCCTGTCCCTCGGCAGAGCCCCCGGGGCTGGAAATGCCCCCCTGGGCCCCAGGGGGCTGCAGGTGTCAGCTCCCAGGGCTCTGCTGGGTTTGCAGCCCAGAGCAGGGTTCAACAGCCCCAAGGAAAGGAAAAACCCACAGGGCAGGGGAGTTCCCTGCCTCAGGCAGCTAAAGCAAGCAGGAGCCCAGGAGAGCTGTGTCCCTCTGTCTGTCCGTGCTCAGGAGCAGAGGCAGGGGCAGAGGGCAGAGCAGTGAGAGCAGCTCCTGCAAACAAACCCCGAGCTTCCTCCTCCCCCCTTGGCTCTCAGAGCCAGCCTGGGAGGTGCAGAACACAAAACCCAGCAGAGCAGGGACAGGCCCCCGGGGGTACAGGAGCCATAGAGCCAGCAGGACACGCTGCTGTGAGGTGCCAGCTCTGGCTGTTCTCTCAGCACCTCCAGGGATGGTGACTCCCCTCTGCCCTGCTCCCAGTGCCTGACCACCCATTTTCTGAGGAAATTTTCCCAAAGATCCAAGCTGAACCTGCCCTGGTGCAACTGCCAGCTGTTTCTCCTTGTCCTGCCCTTGTCCCCCAGGAGAAGGGCCCCACCCCAGCCTGGCCCAGCTCCTCTCAGCGATCCGTGCTCTCTCAGACAACAATCCCACAAAAGTTGCCCCGTTCCAGTGGAGGTTTTCCTGTCAGTGCCTTGCTGGGGCTGCACACCTCTGGAACCATCCTTTCACCTGATTGCTGTGAAATCCCTGCCAGGGAGCCCTGGGGGCAGCTGTGGTCACCCCAGCCAGCCCCTCAGCCTGCCTGTGAGCTGGCAGGGGAGAGCAGAGGGCAGCCCTGTGCACAGAGGGATGTGGAACAGCAGGGAGGAGGGGGTAGGAGTGAAAGAACAACTGCATCTTTGTTGGGGAAAAAATAGGCTTTCTGTTAATTGCCAAGATTTTGTACTGGACCACAACTGATTGCATTTCTGGTTGCCAGTCAGTGAAGGGTTTAACACCTCAGATTGTCAGCAGGAGTAACAATCCACTCACCTGGCTAGAGACACAAGGAGTAAAAGGTGTTGCCACTGTGATTGTCAGAATGAAGCACCTGACAGAAAACCCCAAGGGTGCCTTTCCCCTGCCCCCCAAAGGATCTGGGCAGCTTCACCTTGGATGTTTGATCTCGGTTCTGGGGTTTAAAGTGTGACATTTCACTAAAGCTGCCCTTGCTGCAGTAATTGCTGTGGGGATAAAGACAACTGCAAACTCTGAGGCAGTGGATGGGTAAAGCAACACAAATCCCTTGGTGTCAGTGAATATCGTGTCTGAAATGTGATAATGGATCCGATTTTGTATCATTTAGGAGCACAAAAGGGAGTTTTACTGCTTGAATTAACACACAAGATGGTATTAAAGCTTTTCAGCTAAACTCATAGTCAAACAGGTATCAAGGAAACTCTGCTTTCGTTGGTGATGCTGTGCATAAAATTATCCAGGCATCACAGGGAAGGAGAGTGAAATCAGCCCAAAGTTTCCTCCCTGAATTGATGCCTCTTCCTTTCCAGAGCCTGCAGTTGTTTAGCAGTGACATTTAATAATGTATTGGAATAATTGCTCGAGTTTACTGCTCATTACTTCTTTAAAACCCCGAGAATACAGTAACAGTTCTTTGATTTTTCTTTTTAATATGAAAATAATTTTCACTATAAAGGTTGAAGGAAAACACATGCTCTGTACTTATAATTTGATAAAGTCGTTGCCGTTCCTCTGCTGTATTTTAATTCTTGAAATTATCATTTCAATTGCAGCTGTGCAGGCTCTAGAAAGAGGACTTAAAAGGCGAGTTATTAATTTCTCTATCAAAGTGTTTCAGGCCAGTTGCTGAGGATGCCACTGCAGCAGCTGCAGCTCTGCTCTGGCAGGCAGTGCCCAGCCTGCCCTGAGTGGGAGCAGCTCTGAGGGAAGGAGCTGCCAGCCTCCCTGGGGAGCTGGGCTCTCCTCTGGGCACAGGGTTTGTGTGCTGGGAGCCCCTGCTCACAGCTGGGGGCTGCACAGGAGAGCTCAGGGCGCTGCTGCAGTGCCCAGGGTGGCTGCAGGGCTGCTTTGTGCACCTGGCTGCTCCCCTGCCCTGGGCAGCTCTCTCTCTGCTCCTTCCCCTTCCTCCTGAGCACAGGGCTGGGGACTTCCCACCCCTGCAAGGATTCCTCACCAGGTAAAGGACGAGGCATAATGCTGACTTGAAAAATTTATATCACAGTCATGTCGTAGTTATGACTTTAAAATGATTTTAATTTGTTGTTAAAAGTGGCCTCTGGTCTTCACCATGCACTGGAAGCCAAGTGGGTAAATGCAACGTTTCTGCAGGGGCAAGGCCTCCTCTGGAAGCCTCTCCCTCCCTGAGACTTTCTCACTAACAAAATTGCTTTTAAAAACCAAATTCATCTCCCTGCAATGCACTGCCTGATGGACATCAGCACAGTGCTCTGCAGTGAAATGCAGCTTTACTGCTTTCCACCCTCTGATAGTAAATTACAGTGCTCATCTAACATTAATTAGCTCTAAAACAGCAAACAGCCTTCTCTGCAACCTGCAGAGCTGCTGGAGCGTGTCTGGGGCAGGGAAGGGAGCTGGGAAGGGTCTGGAGGCCCAGGAGGGGCTGAGGGAGCTGGGAAGGGTCTGGAGCCCCAGGAGAGGCTGAGGGAGCTGGGAAAGGGGCTCAGCCTGGAGAAAAGGAGGCTCAGGGGGGCCCTGGTGGCTCTGCACAGCTCCTGCCAGGAGGGGACAGCCAGGGGGGGATTTGGGATCTGCTCCCAGGGCACAGGGACAGGAGGAGAGGGAACGGCCCCAGGCTGGGCCAGGGCAGGCTCAGGGTGGGCAGCAGCAGGAATTTCCCCATGGAAAGGGAGCTCAGGCACTGGCACTGCCCTGGGAGGGTTGGATCCCCATCCCTGGAGGTGCCCAGGGCAGGGCTGGAGGTGGCACTCAGGGCTCTGGGTGGGGACAGTGTGGGGTCAGGGCACAGCTGGGACTGGATGGGCTGGGGGAGCTTTTCCAGCCTCGCTGCCCCTGGGATTCCTCTGGGATTGCTGTCCAAGCAGGAGATCTCCAGCCCTTCCCCAGCCCCCTGCCCCTCTCTGGACACCGAGCCAGGCCTTGCTGGGGCTGTCAGGGGCAGCAGGTTTGTCTTTCATACATCTGCTCACCAGCATGCAGGGAAGAGTCTCTCAGCACAAATATTATTCACTTCTAAATTCTTTTTAAGCTTCAAGTTGTTCAGCAATGAAAGGAGAGAGCAATCTAATCAGAGCAGCACTTGCTACATTTTGAAGTGAGAGCAGTCTCACAATTCAGAGACTCAATCATTTTCCAATCACAATTAACGTCATGTTAGCTAAGGAGTCCTGAGAGAAGAATAAAGGGATGGGCACTCAGGAGGGGAATCGTGGGGAATCTCTCACTTTCAGAGCTCCTGGGCTCACGTTGCTGTATCATCAAAGTCCTCCTCTTGCAAAACTGAACAAACCAGACAGAGTCCCCAGGGAAAACCAAAGCCTTCCCAGTGTCCCCAGCTGAGAGCAGGGACCCTCTCAGGGCTGTTCCTTCCTTTGGCCCAGCTTTGCTGGAGTCAGTGGGTGCTGCAGGAGCTCTGTGCCCTGCTGGCCGTGCCCTGCTGAGCCCCTCTCTGAGCAGGCAGGACCCCAGCCAGCCTCTGCAGCACACCTGGACACCTGGGCAGGGCAGGGCAGGGTGAAACTCCAGCTCACTGCAGCTCAGAAATGCAGAATTCATGGCAGGCTTGGCCAGTCTGGGCAGATCCCTCGTGTCCATCCCCTGGCAGCTGCAGCTGCAGCACGTTCTGTGTGTCTGGCATTGCCAGGGGGGCTGTGCCCACCCAGCCCAGAGCCTGATGAGGGCAGAGAGAGCTGCTGCTGGCACAGAGCAGCGTCACAGGAGCCTGCCTGGGACTGCTGCTCTGCTCCAACACTGGGAGCATCTCCTCCCCAGGAATGCAGGAGATCTAAAGCAAAACATGAGTGAGCAGTGTGGAAGGCAGCAAGAGGAAGGGCTGGTTAACAGGAAGCAAACACGAAGTGATGTGGTCACATTTGTCAGCTGCTGTTGTAACCCTGTTGCAGACGATTCCCCCAATGAAATAATTTCAAATTGAAATGAAGCCTTGGGAGCCCTGCAGCTCTGGCAGCTGACAGCCCACAGCTGGGCAGCTCACACCTCCCTTCAGCAGCACCTGACACTGCCTGCAGGCACAAGGCTTTAAAGGACACGGGAATTATCTCTGGGCATCAGCCACAGGTTCTTGAAGGAAACAAGAGGTTTATGGACCCCTAGAGAACATCCCTGCCCTACAGACACCACCCAAACCTACAGAACATCCCTGCCCTACAGACACCACCCAAACCTGGAGAACATCCCTGCCCTACAGACACCACCCAAGCCTACAGAACATCCCCTACAGACACCACCCAAACCTGGAGAACATCCCTGCCCTACAGACACCACCCAAACCTACAGAACATCCCCTACAGACACCACCCAAACCTACAGAACATCCCTTCCCTACAGACACCACCCAAACCTACAGAACATCCCTTCCCTACAGACACCACCCAAACCTACAGAACATCCCCTACAGACACCACCCAAACCTGGAGAACATCCCTGCCCTACAGACACCACCCAAACCTACAGAACATCCCCTACAGACACCACCCAAACCTACAGAACATCCCTTCCCTGCTCCTGCCTGGTGCCCCATTCATCATCAGCCTGATGGTTTCAGTAATATTGTAAATGAAATTATTGGAGCGTAGCTGCTTTGGATCCCCAGGTTTTACCCTAATTAGTGCTAATGTTTTGAATCATCTCTGACTTTAAAGCAAAATTTGGTTTGGGCTTAAGGAATGGTAATTCCTGTGGATCTGCAGGATCTGTTTTCTTTTTCAGTGCATTCTATTTCCATCTTCAAATTGAAATGAAAAGAAATAAAATTTTCTAGCGCATTTTAAAGTCATTTTGAATTAGTAAAACTATTTTGTGTTAATGAAATTGAAATGTTGTCATGATGATAATCTTCAAAAGTCTTTATTTTTGTAAGTGTAAGCACTAATGGCTTTGCTTGGACAAGCTCTCTGGGAATGGAAGATCAAAAACATTCCTTTTAAACTGTTGAGACAAAATGTGTCGCTTGACTGAAATACTTGATTTCAGTGTTTTAAAACCAGAGTTTTACTGAACTTTATTTGATGTTTCAAAACAAACCCTGATTTAAATGACAATAGAATTTTGCGTTGAAAAACCGTTTGGCTTTCAAATGCAACTAGCACGGAGAAAATAATCAACAGAGAGCTTTGAAGTGTCCAAATCCCTGAATCAGCTGCAGCTGAGGCACAGGCAGAGCCCAGAGCCTGCCAGCACTTCAGAGCAGCCCTGGCTGCACAGAGCAGGGGGACACCTGCCCGGGCCCTGGGCTGCTCCTCACACCTGGCCTGGGCCTGGGCTGCTCCTCACACCTGCCCAGGGCCTGGGCTGCTCCTCACACCTGCCCAGGCACTGGGCTGCTCCTCACACCTGGCCTGGGCTGCTCCTCACACCTGGCCAGGTCTGCTCCTCACACCTGGCCATGGCCTGGGCTGCTCCTCACACCTGGCCAGGCACTGGGCTGCTCCTCACACCTGGCCATGGCTGCTCCTCACACCTGGCCATGGCTGCTCCTCACACCTGGCCAGGCCCTGGGCTGCTCCTCACACCTGGCCTGGGCTGCTCCTCACACCTGCCCAGGGCTGCTCCTCACACCTGCCCAGGTCTGCTCCTCACACCTGGCCTGGGCTGCTCCTCACACCTGCCCATGTCCTGGGCTGCTCCTCACACCTGCCCGGGCACTGGGCTGCTCCTCACACCTGCCCATGTCCTGGGCTGCTCCTCACACCTGCCCGGGCACTGGGCTGCTCCTCACACCTGGCCATGGCCTGGGCTGCTCCTCACACCTGGCCAGGTCTGCTTCTCACACCTGGCCATGGCTGCTCCTCACACCTGGCCAGGGCTGCTCCTCACACCTGGCCATGGCCTGGGCTGCTCCTCACACCTGGCCAGGGCCTGGGCTGCTCCTCACACCTGCCCAGGGCTGCTCCTCACACCTGGCCATGGCTGCTCCTCACACCTGGCCTGGGCTGCTCCTCACACCTGGCCAGGCCCTGGGCTGCTCCTCAGGCTGCAGGTGAGGGAGCAGCACCACCCTGAGCAGCTCCTCTCCCCCGGCAGGGCAGCAGCTCCAGCCCTTCTCTCTGTGCCCGGATTTGCCTTTGCCCAGCCTGGGGGAAGGCAGCTCTGCAGGGGAGGGGTCCCCCAGGACCTGTGAAAGAGAAGGAAATTCTCCAAGAGGCTCTGTGCCCACCTGAAGTTGGCCCTGCAATGTGTTTGAACACTTTTTAGATCTGAAATCTCTTAATTAGTCCCCTTGCATTGTAGCAGAGTGCTCTGCGTGGGATTCAGTCATCCCTAAAATTATTTGCTAAAATAAATGAGTAGAGGAATGACATGATTTGTAGAGAATTTTATCTCAAACTGGGGCTTGCCACCAGCAGAACCAAGCTGCAGATTTTTAACATCAGCAGCTGCTGGCACGGCCACGAGAGCTGTGTGTGAGCAGCCAAGCAGCGTGTGTGCAGGTGTGGAACTCTGCTCCTGCTGCCCCTCACAGGACACCCACCTCGGCATTCCCAGGGCAGGCTCTTCCACCTGGGCTGCCTCAGTGCCCTCTGCAGCTCTGTGTGAGTCAGAACCATCCCTGAGTGTCCCGGTGCCAGCCCCAGCCCTGCCCAGGTGTGGGGCCCAGGTGAGGGGCAGGCGGAGCAGCAGTGACTGGCTCAGTACCAGGACAAACCCACCGGTGCTCTCGTTACCTGTTCCCCAGGGTGGCAACTGGGGGGGACAGTGAGGGGAGATCTCTGGAGTCCAGGCTGCCCTTGGAGCAGGGGTTTATTTATTGCACAGGGCCTGGGGGAAGGGGCCCTGCTGGGAGCTGCCAGCTGCAGCTCAGGGCAGAGAGAGAGAGAAGAGCAAGAGAGAGAGAGAGGCTGAAGAGAAGGAAGAGCAGGAAGAGCAGTAAGAGAGTGAAGCTCCCATTCCAATCCATTAAATCTCCTTCTCTACTGAACATTCTAACTGCCACCAACCAATCCAGCACAAGACACAAACCCTACAGCATTTACACACAGCCTGTAAGAATCATTCCATGACCACGCTGTGTTGTATTTTAAACCCTAAAAACGACTCTTTGGACCCCTCCTGCCAAGCTGGTGGGGTCTGCTCTGAGCCTTGGGCTCTTGGTGAGGAGAAGGGCATTGTTTGATCCAAAGGGGATTGATCACCTGCAGCAGCCACACTGCTGTTCTCCAGTTCTCCAGGAACTGAGGCTTTAGACATGGAAACTTGCTTTCAATTCTATTTCACCCATAGGTTTCATATTCTCAAAACCTAAGCAGTCATATTTATAAAGTTTTCCTTTTTCATCTTCCCCAACACCCAGAAATGCAGCTGTTCTCTGTTGGGCTGTCTCCCAAAACCCCACCCAGACCGTCCAACACTCCAGGGAGAGCAGGGGGCTGCTCAGGGTATTCTCCAGGTGCTGCAGCAGGGCTGTGGGACCTGTCCCTGCACTCTGAGCACCTTTGTTCTTTGTTTTTGCATTGTTTTCTTCTTCCATTAAGACCTTTTTGGTTTTCCAAGACACACTCGACTGTGCCTCCTCACAAAACCATTTCTGTGGGGTGCTGGACAGCCCCAGAGGTGTTGGACCCTGGCAGAGCTGACTGCACCTGGCTGGCTGAGAAATTCAACAGGTGGGGGCTGCAGCAGAGCCCTGGGCAGCTGTGCCAGCTGTGCCAGCTGTGCCAGCTGTGCCAGCTGTGCTGTGGGCAGCTGGCCCCAGGTGCTCCTTTCCTGCTGCAGCAGTGGCCAAGTGCACCCCGAGGCGGGATCTGCCTCCCTGCAGCCCCGGGGCAGGCAGGCTCTGAAGGAGAGCACAGGCATTGTTTTCCCGGGATGTTCTGGTGTGCAGGAACCAGCCTCTCATCAGTGACAGGCTGACTGAGGCCAGGGCAGAACCGCTTTCTGTTTGCTTCAGCTGGGGAACAATAACAACTTTCATCAGAGAAAAGGCAGGGCCAGCAGCCTCCTGGTGTGAAACAGAGTTTTTATTAGGTCTGAGACTGGGGATGGCTCTTGTTAAGAAATTCTGGTTTGTTGCAGCAGGCTGGGAGATGAGATAAGAGTGAAATGCCAAACACACGTGCACAGAAAGAATGTGTGGGAAATGGGGATGATAAGGCCTGAGGAGCAGGCTCCTGCTCAGGTGCTTGAGGTGCAGCACTGCATCCCGTTTGCTGGAGGGGCTGAGGGAAATTGCACTGCCATCAATTAAAACTGGGGCCTCTGTGCCTGGACAAAGCTGTCTCAAAGCAAAAATAAAATAAATAAATGACTTCTTTGCCTTTTTTGCCAAGGTTATGTGACTTTGCAAAGAGAAGATGGAGGTGCAGAAACCCCTCCACTGCCAGCAGCAGGGAGGAGACACCTTCCCCTTTAGGATGAACTTTAAAGGATTGAGTTTACCTGAGGATCAGAGGGAGGGAACACTGCCTGGCAGGGAAGGGATTTGCTCCCAAATAATGTGTGGCACTGGGCACATGCAGCAGTGGTGGCCCTGGCAGTGCAGGGGGGAGGGTTGGACTCGATGGTCTGCAGAGGCTTTTCTTTATCCCTGCCAGGACCCATCCCTCATAACTCTGGGGATATCTTCTGTTAAACCAGCTGGGCAGTGTTCTTATCCCTGCCAGGACCTGTCCCTCATAACTCTGGGGGGATATCTTCTGTTAAACCAGCTGGGCAGTGCTCTCTATCCCTGCCAGGACCCATCCCTCATAACTCTGGGGGATATCTTCTGTTAAACCAGCTGGGGCAGTGTTCTTTATCCCTGCCAGGACCCACCCTCCCCCCAGGGCTCTCTGCTGTCCAGGGGCCATCCAGGCTCACTGCAGGGCTGATCCAATTCCAGCAGCCCCTGGGAGATGCCCCAGCCAGGGCAGGAGCCCAGCATTCCCAGCTGGATCCAGGCTGGGATCCAGAGCCCCAGGGCAGCCTGTGTGCTCTGCATTCCCAGAGGGAGCCCGAGCCAGCTCAGCACCCCTGGAGCCTCTCCAGGATCATCTCTGCTCCAGCAGAGCCACAGCTGCCCCTGCAGGAGGGCTTGGTGGGGCTGCCCCAGCACCCTGACCAACAGGCTGGCAGCTGGCTGCTGCCTCTGCCAGGGGTTGGGGTTTTGTTTGTTTGCCTTTGGTTTGCACTACTACATTTTTAATACTCCCAGGAAAGAACTGCTCTTCCCATTCCCACATCTCTGCCTGAGAGCCCCTTAATTTCAGAGTTATAACAGCTCAGAGGGAGGGGGTTTGCATTCTCCGTTCCAAGGGAGGCTCTGGCTCTCCCTGGCAGACACTCCCTGTCTTTCCAAAGCAGGACAGTGCCACCAGCACTCCCCACCCAGCCCTCGCTCACATCCCCCTGTCCAAGAGCACATCTCACAGGGTTCACAGGATTCTCACCCTCGAGGCTCTCCTGGCAGTGCTGACCCCTGGGCCAGGGAGAGCTGCCCATCTGTCAGCCTGCTTGGCTCTCTGCTACAAAACCTTCCCAGCTGAACTCCCAGCAGCATCCAAGCTGCACTTGCTCCTTCACTGACACTCCAGCCAGGGATAATTGATGGAAAGGGGATTTCAGAGAAAGAAACAAAAATAAAAGGGAGAGAGAGAAATTCTGCTGCGGTTTTTAATCAAACACGTAGGGAAGAAAAAAGAGGCTACAAAAGGCAAAGCTGTTAACAGTGTTCATCCCTGGGCTGCTCAGTGCTGTTATTACAGAAAACAGTTGACATTATTTCTGTTATGATGGTTGGGTCAATATGAGGAGAAGCTGCTGCAGTGCAATTCTCCCTTGCTGCATTTCTTGGCCTGAGTTATCTCAAGCTCTCAAGTTTCCATCTTCTGCCTTTATCTTGTCTTGGCAATGGCATTGAATATTGATAAGTAACTAAATGTAGGCAGTTTCCCAGGTGGTTCTTCTGCTGAAAACCCAAATTTGCACTTTTTTGGGTGCCATATGGGTCCAATTACCCATTAACTCCCAGGGAGGATGGTTCAATCCAGTAGCACGTTAAGGTGTGCAATGTGTGGGCTGGGATTGTTTTCCTGCTGGCATTTGCTTGCAAGAATTTAAATTTCCTGTCAATCACAAGACAAGCAAGTTATTTTCACCGTGCCACTGAGACCCAACTGTCACAAAGAAAACATCACAAAAGGCACAAAAATGGCACCTTTTTGATGGTACAACATGATTACCCTGATCTTATATTTTGTTGTGGTTTCTATAGATTATTTTTCTGCCTTTTTTTTTTTTTTCTCCAGAATAAAGTTCTTGCTTTGATGCCTCTCTTTGATAAAGTTATAAAGCTGTGCCAAAGATTTGAAATCTGTCATGGGACTTCTCTCTCCTCAGCAACGAGTTGCAAATGATGTCCCCCATAGTTTTTAAAAAAAGCTGCCTGCCTCTCCATCAGCAAACATTCCTCTGTGACACTGTGAATCTCTCACTTTTTCATCTCTGCTTTTGTCTGGATCCTGCTGAAATATTAACAGGGCTCCCTGCAGCTGACGTGGCTGCCGAGCCTGCCCAGCACATCCCCGTTGGTGTCGGTTCCAGGGGGACCAGCAGCTGCACAGAGCCTCCCCTGGCACGGGGTGATGCCTCAGGTTTTGGGGTTTGTGTCTTCTTCTGGTGGCTGGTTTTGCTTTAATATTAAAGTGCTGGTGGGACTTGATCACAGGGCGATGGGGCAGGGTGGTTTGGTTCCAGCAGGGGACTCACGTCTCAAGGACACTCTCTGTGAGCTCCAGGCCCCAAAGATGAACAACAAGCAGGAAGGATGGAACACCATCATTTGGAGTTGTTGGTTGGACAATGAATGGGGCTTTGCAAATGGCCTGAGACCTGTAAAAGGGGGGAATCTCGTGACTCTTCCTCCTTTTGCTTCCATCTTGGAGCCATCCAGGCAGCCACTGCTGGGGCTGGCCTTGAAGGCCTAAATAAAATCCACTTTAATTTTCAACCCTGTCCGGCCTCTGCCTCAGTCTAAAGGCATCAGGGGAGGTTCTCCAGGGCAGCCCTCCGGGCCCCATCCCACCTCAGACAACACCCAAAGCCCTTCATCCTGACTCAGATGTATTGCTATACACTAAAACCTTAAATCTAACTTTTTCACCCTGTGAGGCCACACAATTCCATTCAAACCCCACACCCACAGCCCCAGTGCCAGCACTCAATTTTGGAAGCCTGTTCCACGGCCTCAGGTCAAATCAAATGCAGTGCTTGCTTGAGGGTCAGCACCTTTTAGAACAGAAAGCCTGACATTGTCAGCCTCCAGGGCTCCAAGAACAAGGGAAAGGAGAAAACCTCCCATGTACTTCACCCCTGAGCCCTGCAGTGCCGGCAGAGGAGCGGCTCCGTGCCTGGCAGTGCCGGCTGCAGCAGGATGGATGCTGCCTGGATCAATCCTGCCTGCAGGGAAGGGTTAGTGATGCTGTGTTTAACCATATGCATGTCCCTCTTCAAATAAAAAAAAAAAAAAAGAGCGAACCTTGAAGTTGCCAGATGAAGACTGCATTTATCATCTTCAGCAGGAGTGCCACTAACACACTGCAGCTCTCCAGCTCTCACATCTGCCAGCCGTGGGGATGGGGGGCAGAGCTGCCCTGGGGCTGCAGGACCTGCACAAAGCCAGCACCATCCAGCTGGAACCCCACATTTCCACAGGGACACCGTTCCTGGGGCAGGTGACAGGGCACAGGGAATGGCTCCCACTGCCCAGGGCAGGGCTGGATGGGAGATTGGGCAGGAATTGTTCCCTGGCAGGGTGGGCAGGGCTGGCACAGGTGCCCAGAGCAGCTGTGGCTGCCCCTGGATCCCTGGCAGTGCCCCAGGCCAGGCTGGACACTGGGGCTGGGAGCAGCCTGGGACAGTGGGAGGTGTCCCTGCCTGGCATAGGTGGCTCTGGGTGGGTTTGAGGTTCCTGTGAACCCAGACCAGCCTGGGACTCCACGGCTCCAGGTGCCCTTGGAGGTGGCAGTGCCAGGTCTGGGCAGGGCAGCCAGGCCCCCACACCTGCCCAGAAATGCAATTTCACTTTCTCTTCGGGGCCCGTGCTTCCCTGTGAACGCACCACTTCTCCCTCCACGAGTGATGCACACAAATTACCAATGCCGAGCATCTGAGAGTCGATTTCTCACTTTTTTGTGAATTCTGCTGAAATTCCTGTGCTCCCTCAGCAACGGGGAACAGGTGGGAAAACAAGTGTGGAGGCAGCAGAGAAGTAAACCACGGAGTTGTAATAATTCAGTTGTAAATGTCGGCGCTGTGCATGTGGGTGCCAGAACCTCTCTCAAAAATAATTCAGATAAACTACCATTTGCAGCTTTGCACATCCAGCACCCCCCAGGACACAGGGAGATGGATTCTGTGGTGCTGCCAAAGCCAGGTGATTAATAATTAGCCTTTAAACTTCCTCATAATTTTTCCAGCTGCTGACAATGCCTTTTGCATATAATCACATCTCACTCACTGCATTACAGGTTTATTTTTTTTTTATCAAGTTCTTAAAAATAGGCTTTTGTCAAGCTTCAGCTCAAAAATAATGGTTAAAACCTTGTAACTTAATCAATTTTTCAAATCTGCTCAATCAAATCTACTGGCAGAAATAAATGACTGAGAGCAACTGCCACTTCTGCTCCCAGGGTGAGACGGGGGCACTTTCCAGGGCCCAGGAGCTGTGCAGAACGCAGACAACAAAGCAGCAATAATTGTGTCCTCCCACCTGTTCCCATTCAGGTATCGATAAGAACCTTATCAGCCTTTGGAGACACTGATTCATTGTGTTGTGGAGCAGATATGAAAAAAAAATAAATCCTTGATGGAAGCTGTTAATGTGAATTCCCTCCCTGTTATGCGTATTAAAGGAATTTCAGCCCATCAGGAGCTAATCACATTTCATTTTCTCCTGTTTTTTTTTTTTTTTTCACTCATGGTCAACACATCCTGGCACAGCTGAGGTGTGGGATAATCAAAGCCTTCTTCATGGCTGAATAAATTTAATACTCTTGCTTCATCAGTGCAGTGTATGAAACGTCCCCTGACAGCTGCAGGCTGATTGTGGAAGGTGTCGCAGCGTTACAGATTTCACCTGCAGCGTGGGGGGCCCTGGCTTTCATTTGTCTGGAACATGACATAAGCAATTGGATTGAAATAAGTTTCTTTGAAAAACACAGCCAGTTGATGAAGTCATAATACAATCTCCACAAGCTAAGTGGAGAAATGAGAGAACATTAATTTGGTGTTTGCAGCAGCAGGCAGCACTAATAACACAGGTATTTGCAGCTGTAAATAAGTAATCCAACAATGTAATGTCCTAGCAAGCAGATATTTGTTTTATGAACAAACAAATCGCCAACAGTTCCACCGTGTTTAAAAGCCTAACCTGCTTTTCACAGCCTCATTCTGTTCCTGGCAGCGCCAGGCCAGCGCTGGGGCCCCGGCAGAGAGAACCAGCCAGGCCTGGCCCTCCTGTCCTGCTGCCACCAGGGGACAGAGGGCACCCCAGACAGCCCTGCTGCTCTCGGGGGGCTGGGCTCTGCAGGGACACGGACAGGGACACAGGGACACAGGGACAGGGACAGGGATACAGGGACACACGGACACAGGGACACAGGGACACAGGGACACAGGGACACAGGGACAGGGAAAGGGATACAGGGACAGGGACACAGGGACAGGGATGGGACAGGGACACAGGGACAGGGACACACGGACACGGGGACACAGGGACAGGGACAGGGATGGGACAGGGACACAGGGACACACGGACAGGGACACAGGGACAGGGACAGGGATACAGGGACAGGGACACAGGGATGGGACAGGGACACAGGGACAGGGATACAGGGACAGGGACACAGGGACAGGGACACAGGGACAGGGATGGGACAGGGATGGGACAGGGACACAGGGACATGGGGACAGGGATGGGACAGGGATGGGACAGGGACACAGGGACAGGGACACAGAGACAGGGACACAGGGGCTGGGCTGGAGCTGTAGGAGCTGAGGCTGCCCAGCTGCAGGGAGGATCTGCACCAGGCATGGGACAGCCTGTGCCACCCAGGACAGCTGCAGGGCATGGGACACCGGGCATGGGACAGCTTGTGCCACGCAGGACAGCTGCACCAGGCATGGGACACCAGGCATGGGACAGCCTGTGCCACCCAGGACAGCTGCACCAGGCATGGGACACCGGGCATGGGACAGCCTGTGCCACGCAGGACAGCTGCACCAGGCATGGGACACCGGGCATGGGACAGCTTGTGCCACGCAGGACAGCTGCACCAGGCATGGGACACCAGGCATGGGACATCCTGGGCCACCCAGGACAGCTGCACCAGGCATGGGACACCGGGCATGGGACAGCCTGTGCCACGCAGGACAGCTGCAGCACCCCCAGCAGGACATGTCACACCCCTGGTCCCTGCTGGGCACAGCCTGAGCTGAACCCCAGAACACCCAGCCAGAAGGGCTGATTTTCTACTGCAGGTTTCTGCATTCAAAGCCAGAATGCAGCTGGGGTAAAATGTCTCCAGCAGCACTGGAGACAAAACCCAAGAGCCAAAGCCTGGCTCGGTGATAAATTCAAGTGACACCTCTTTGTTAAAGGCCAGGTTGCAACTTATATGAAATTCAATTAAAGTGAAAATATCTATTTTCCTGGTCTGGCTAATAGAACAGCTGTAATGACCCTGCTTATAACTCCAAAGTTGCTCTGGGGTGTATCCAGGGTGCAGATTCTCCTGTCATTAATAAAACATTTTGTATTCCACTGCACCACCAGCGTTGTCTGGGTGTGCCTGTGACTGCAAATAAAGGGGCACAGTGATGGAATGTCTCTTGGTACTGTGCTCCTGAGAGCAGGCTCCCCCTGGGCTGGGGCAGGGCTTTGGGGGGCAGCTGGCTGCTGTGCAGCAGTGCCCTCAGCTGCAGGACAGTGCCACTGCCCGCTGACAGAGCAGCCCCAGGGGCTGTCACCTCACCAAACACCCCTGCACGCCAGAGGGGAGGGAAACCAGCAGGCCTCAGCCTGATCCCCAGCTGGCAGGGCTCCTGTCCCATCCCTGTCCCCCTGTCTCTGTGTCCCCGTCTCTGTGTCCCTGTCCCTGTCCCATCCCTGTGTCCCTGTATCCCTGTGTCCCTGTCCCATCCCTGTCCCTGTGTCCCTGTCCCTGTCCCTGTGTCCCTGTGTCCCTGTGTCCCTGTCCCTGTGTCCCTGTCCCATCCTTGTCCCCGTCTCTGTGTCCCTGTCTCTGTGTCCCTGTGTCCCTCTCCCTATCCCATCCCTGTGTCCCTGTGTCCCTGTGTCCCTGTGTCCCTGTCCCTGTGTCCCTGTCCCTGTCCCATCCCTGTGTCCCTGAATCCCTGTCCCTGTGTCCCTGCAGAGCCCAGCACCCTGAGAGGTGCAGGGATGTCTGAGGGTGCCCTCTGTCCCCCGGGTGGGCAGCAGGACAGGAGATGGGGAGCTGGGAGGGAGCTCCTCGGTGCTGCGGGGCAGCCTTACCCCCTGTCCTGCCCAGAGCTCAGTGCAGCCCTCCTGCCCAGCCCCCAGCATGACCAGGAGCCCCCAGCACAGCCCCAGCACAGCCAGAGCCCCCAGCACAGCCAGGAGCCCCCAGCACAGCCCCCAGCACAGCCCCAGCACAGCCCCCAGCACAGCCAGGAGCTCCCAGCACAGCCCCAGCACAGCCCCAGCACAGCCAGAGCCCCCAGCACAGCCAGGAGCCCCCAGCACAGCCCCCAGCACAGCCCCAGCACAGCCCCCAGCACAGCCAGGAGCCCCAGCACAGCCCCAGCACAGCCCCAGCACAGCCCCCAGCACAGCCCCCAGCACAGCCCCAGCACAGCCCCCAGCACAGCCAGGAGCTCCCAGCACAGCCCCCAGCACAGCCCCAGCCCTCAGGGGAAGGATTCCCTCTGGAGAGCAGCAGGGAGCAGCTCCCACGGGGCAGCACCAGGGGGGCACAGACCTGCAGCTGCCAGTCAAAAAGGGCTTTGCAGGAAAACACCGGGCTGGTAAGAAGGTATTTATTGTTAGTATGGAGTCTATTACTGTGTCATTAGTAATAATAACACCCAGATAATGAATTGAGCTTTTCTCCTAATGACTTGGGGTGTGGAATCATTCTTGCTAACTTCTGCTCTCCAGAAGACCACACACAGGGCAATTAATATTGTCACTGGCGTGCCCAAGAGCCTAACCCCACTGTGATTAGAGCAAATGAATAATTTGCCATTCAGATGTATTGGGAGTGGGACGGGGATGTGACTGAGAGCAGGATTCCTGAGCTGCAGCTGGAATAATTAACACCAGGCAGGGAGGCAGGGGCTGGCTCAGGGAGGCCTGGCCTGAGAAGCTTGAACCAACCTCCCCTAACTCAGATTTCTTCCTGGACCCAAGGGAGCTGGAGAGGGGCTTTCCATCAGGAGTAGTGACAGGACAAGGGGGAATGGCTCCCACCCAGGGAGGGCAGGGTTAGGGGGGTACTGGGAAGAAATTCTTCCCTCTGAGGGGGAGGTCACCTGGGTGAGGCTCAGGAAAGCTGAGGCTGCCCCAGCCCTGGAAATGTCAGGGGCCAGCTCAGACAGGGGTGCAACAAGATGGGCTTTAAGGGTCCCCTCCAACCCTGGGGAGCACCCTGGGACCCCACAGGGAGCTGGCAGCAGTTCAGGGAGATGCTTTTCCCTGGGGGCAGCCAGAGTCCCTGGTGCCAGGGGCTGTGTGGCACTGAGAGCCCCAGCCACGCTCTGGCAGCCACAGGCAGGCAGGGCCACCTGGCTCTGTGCCCTGGCAGCCCCACTCTGTGCCCTCCTGGCTCTGTCCCCCCCTGGCTCTGTCCCCTCCTGGTTCTGTGCCCTCCTGGTTCTGTCCTCTCCTGACTCTGTCCCCTCCTGGCTCTGTCCCCTCCTGGTTCTGTCCCCTCCTGGTTCTGTCACCTCCTGGTTCTGTCACCTCCTGGCTCTGTCCCCTCCTGGTTCTGTGCCCTCCTGGCTCTGTCCCCCCTGGTTCTGTCCCCCCACTCTGTGCCCTCCTGGCTCTGTCCCCTCCTGGCTCTGTCCCCTCCTGTTTCTGTCCCCTCCTGGCTCTGTCCCCTCCTGGCTCTGTCCCCCTGGCACCCCCTGCTCCCAGGGACACCTCTGGCTGTGCCTGCTCTCCTCCAGTCCCTCAAAGCTGCTGGAGCAGCCCCCAGCTCTCAGGGGAGCTCAGTGGTGCCTGAGGACACCAGAGCCTGAAGTTAAAAAAAAAAAAAAAAAAAAGAGAAGGCAACTAGAAATACCTGGGAGAGTAAAAAAAAACCAAACCAGCAGCTAATATTTATCATGGAGAAAATCACTGTTACAGTCACGATGGCAGGAGCTGAAGGATGAGACAGGAATGCAAGGGTGTGTTTGGAGCAGCAGCCCTGGGGTGCTAACATCAGCCTGGGAGCAGGGGGCTGGGGAACCCCGGGGATGGAAAGGGTCTGGGGGGATAACTGGGGGCCTGGGGGGGGGGGGTAACTGGGGATCTGGGGGGAATAACTGGGGCTCTGGAGGGAATACCTGGGGCTCTGGGGGGGATACCTGGGGCTCTGCACAGCCCAGCCCGTGCAGTGCCAGGCAGAGGGCAGGAGCAGCTGCGGGAGGCACGATGGGCACAGGGGCACTCAGCTCCCTCCCCGGGGTGGGAACCTCTGTGGTTTGAGTTCCCAGGAGTGTCTCAGAGCCTCCTGGGCCGCTCCCCTCCCTGCTCCTGGGGAGGTGCATTTCCTGAACGCTGCCTTGCAAAGGGAGCCTCAGGCGCTGCTTCTGCCCCACAGAGCCCTGACCAGAGCAGAGACTGAGGGGAGGCTGTCCCTGCCCAGCCCTGCCCTGCCCAGCCCAGCCCAGCCTGCCCAGCCCAGCCCTGCCCAGCCCAGCCCTGCCCTGCCCAGCCCAGCCCAGCCCAGCCCAGCCCAGCCCAGCCCAGCCCAGCCCTGCCCTGCCCAGCCCTGCCCAGCCCAGCCCAGCCCAGCCCAGCCCAGCCCTGCCCAGCCCAGCTCTGCCCAGCCCAGCCCAGCCCTGCCCAGCCCAGCTCTGCCCAGCCCAGCTCTGCCCAGCCCAGCCCAGCCCTGCCCAGCCCAGCTCTGCCCAGCCTGCCCAGCCCAGCCCTGCCCAGCCCAGCCCAGCCCAGCCCAGCCCAGCCCAGCCCTGCCCTCCCTGCCCTGCCCAGCCCAGCCCAGCCCTGCCCAGCCCTGCCCTGCCCAGCCCTGCCCAGCCCTGCCCACACCACCCTCGGGGACAGGGCTGGCACTGGCTGATGAGCCAAGCTCCTCCTTCAGTGGTTATTTTATTGTTTTGGGGGTTGTGGTATTTGTTGGGAACCCGTAGCCCCAAACCAGTCTGGGGTTCAGTGGTCCCATTGACAGCCCCACACGGCAGGGACAGCTCCTCTCCTCTGCCCCTCTCTCTGGGGATGCAGAAAAACCCCAAACACTTCACTGCTGGCCAGGATGCCTGGGAGTGAATTCTCCCTGCCTCGGCTGGGGAGAAATCCTGCTTTAACCAAAGCTTATTTATGTTAATTCTGGGGGTTGGAACTTCTGAAAGCAGCAATTCCTCGTAGCCTTTGGCTGGTGCCTGCCAAGCAGGGCACCTTCAGCCAGGGGCCTCAGATCTCCCTTTATCACACACTGACTTATCTCTTCCAGGCAAAATGAATACTTTCTGAAGAACATCTTCATGCCACTGGAAAGGCTGGAAATGGTGTTTGTGCAGGCACAATCAGCCCACAGACGCTACCAGGGAGATTTTGTAAATATCATTCAGGTTCTCCAATGTTTCAAAAGGAAATGAAGGGCTGCTGAGTGCTGACAAGAAGGGAAGGAAAGCAAACCAAGAAAGATGTTGGAGTGGGGAGTCCTGCCTGGCTCTGGCCCCTCCTGCAGGGATGGAGCTGGGACCAGGCTGGGGCACCCATGGCTCAGAACACAAACCCTCACCCTTTACTCCTCTATTTGCAGTAAAAATTTTACACTTTGCAACCATTCAGAATTATTCTTTTCCCTCCCCTAGCCCTAGGCTGATTTATTTGTTGCCTGGTTTGGGTTTTTTCTTCTCCTCATAATCCTTTTTTATTCTCTCTCTGTCTGAGGCTGGGAGGAGCGGAGCTGTGAGCTCCTCTGCTCTGCCCTGCAGGGAGGGGAGGTCCCCAGGGTGGCACAGCACACAGGACAGGAAACAGAGATGGTGGGGAGTTCAGGCAGCTGCCACCTGGGTTTCTGTGGCCCTTTAACAGCAGCCCCTGCACAGCACACGGTTCGTGTGAGGAAACGCCAGGCTCTGCTCTGCTGGGACGTGTCCCTGCCCGTGGGGAGCAGGAGGAGCTGTAGGGCCCCTCCCAGCCCAAAGCACCGAGTGTCTCTGGGGCTCTGTGACCTCAAACCCCTCCCAGCCCAAAGCACCGAGTGTCTCTGGGCTCTGTGACCCCAAACCCCTCCCAGCCCAAAGCACCGAGTGTCTCTGGGCTCTGTGACCCCTCCCAGCCCAAAGCACCGAGTGTCTCTGGGCTCTGTGACCCCTCCCAGCCCAAAGCACCGAGTGTCTCTGGGGCTCTGTGACCCCAAACCCCTCTGGCTGGGAGCCCCATCCCCTGGGGTTTGGGCAGCAGCAGGAGCACAGAGCACAGCCTGGGCCTGGCGTGAGGACACACTCACCCACCCCACACTCACACTCACACTCCCCACACTCACACACCTCACACTCACACTCCCCACACTCATACTCCCCACACTCACACTCCCCACACTCACACACCTCACACTCACACTCCCCACACTCATACTCCCCACACTCACACTCCCCACACTCACACACCCCACACTCACACTCCCCACACTCATACTCCCCACACTCACACACCCCACACTCACACACCTCACACTCACACACCCCACACTCACACACCCCACACTCATCACACCTCACACTCACACACCCCACACTCACACTCACACACTCCTGTGAGGACACACTCACACACCCCACACTCACACTCCTCACACTCATCACACCTCACACTCACACTCACACACTCACACTCACACACTCACACTCACACACTCCTGTGAGGACACACTCACACCCCACACTCCTGCCCCCCTGCAGGCCGCCTGTGCTGTGCCATTTGCTGCTCTTGCTCCAGTCTCTGCCGCTGAGGGAGGTCCCTGGGCCTGCATTGTCTCGCTCCCACACTGCCGGGCCCTGCTCGCCTGACCTTTTTAATATTCACTACTTTGGCTGGTTGACCATTGCACTCCTCCTCTTCCCATTAAAAGGGGAGCTCAACCTCTTGCGAAGGGCTGGGGTGGCCAGGCAATTGAAATGAAAAATTCTGAAAAGGTCAGACGAGTGCAGCACTCCACATTTCTCACAGAACATAGGAGCTATTGAAATTCGTCTGCCTCCTCTCTGTGACAAAGGCTGTTCCAGCAGCAAAAATAAAAATAGGTACAACATCAATCCGGTGTTCTGCTAACAGCAGTGCTGGGAGAACGCTGGGGCTGGGTAATTTCTCCTATTGTTATTATGGTTTGTAGCTCCTGCTCCTCTTTGGATGGATTATTGCAGAAATGTAGCAGAAAGCTTCATTTCCATTTGACTCAGGGATCTGCTTGTGCTGCTGCTCGGGCTCCCAGCATTCTGGAGGCACTCCTCAACTGTCTCGATAAAAAGGTAAAACTCGTTCAAAGAAGAAACAGGAAAACATTCCTTCCTGCTTCTTCAGCAGCTTTAGAAACATTTCCAGCCCATGTCTGCCCCCCAGCCCTGTGCTGCTCCTTGTCCCCTGTCCGAGCAGCCCACTGCAGCCAGGCTGGCACCCTCAGCCCTGCTCTGGGCAGGAGAGGAGAGCAGGGCTGGCACTGACACAGCTTCTGAAAGCCTTCCTTGGAATCTCATTCTCAATCTCTGTTTGGCACATTTCTTCCTCCTGTGGTCAAATGTCCTTTTTTTGGATGGTTGTTTTCAGTTGCTTTATTTATCATTATTTAATGGTGTATCCGGGCTATTGCTGTTCTGCTCCCAGGGATTTAAAACTAAAATATAAAGTTATAGAACAAGCAGGGTTGGAAGGGACCCTAAGGATGATCTACACTGCCAAAAGACCATAAAGATCACCTGGATTGTCACTCCAAAGCTGACTCCAAGTCAGAAAAGTTATGCAATATTAACATTTGAATAATATAACAAATGTAGTTTTTAACATCAAGTTTTAGTAAAAATTTGTGTGTAAGGTATTTTCTTTAGCTCAGGGGAAGAGAAGCTGCCCTAGGAGAATGTTTCACAGAGAAAAGATTTACAACAGAAAAGAACACACACACACACACACACCCCACCCCATATTCTTCAGAGGGAAAGATGCAAATCCCTCAGTACCCATGGAACCAGACCTTCTGAATCCACAAAAACAGCACTCCCCTGTGCCAGGGGAGCTTAGCAGGAATCCTGGAAAGCAAGTTTGTCTTAGATAAAGCATGCATAATTATGAAGTTTTAGTCCTCAAAAAGGGAAAGATTTCTACCGAAGATGGCCTTTCTCCTGACCAGCAGGTCTAGGGAGGAAGAAGGACGGTGCTCTAGGCTGCCTTCTTTGCCTTTACTGCCTCATTATTTGTCCTGTCTCTGAAAACTTTTTAAACATTTATTTGTATTAATTTTTTGTAACCAATTTTTTTATTCTTTATTAAATTTTCATAAATTTCTAAAAGTGAGTGATTGGCATCTATCACAAGTTTGTTTTGTTTGTCTGCAGCGACGAGCCCCCAGGAGGAAACACCAATAAAATGCCATTGTCCAAAGGCATCCCCAGGGCTGCAGTAATTCCCTGTGCAATAATTCCCTGTGCAATAATTCCCTGTGCAATAATTCACTGTGCAATAATTCACTGTGCAATAATAATTCACTGTGCAATAATTCCCTGTGCAATAATTCACTGTGCAATAATCCACTGTGCAATAATTCACTGTGCAATAATCCACTCTCTGGGCTGGGCTGGGCTGACTCCCTGCCCCGTGATGGGACATTTCCTCTGCCTTGATGGAGCCACCCAGCAAAGCAGAAGCAGCAGATCAGGGGCCCGGGGGCTGCACCCCGCAGGGCACAGGGCGGTTAACAAAGGTCACCTGTTAGAAATGCAGGTTTTGGAGTTGGCTTTTGGCACACAGCGAGCTGATTGCTTTATGTATAACATGGGAAGGCTGTGTAGTGTGTTCTTTTATTAACAGGATTTGAAAAATGTGATAGATGAATATCCTTAGATTGTAACAAAGTAGAGAAAGGATTGTTGTGTTTGTGTTTTTTGGTGGTTTTTTTTTCTTTTTTTTTTGTGTGGTTTTTTTGGTGTTGGTGTTGTTGTTGTTGTTTTGGTTGGGGTTTTTGTTTGTTTGTTTGTTGGGGTTTTTTGGTTGTTTTTTTTTTTTTTTTTTGTAACTCCTCAACTAGATAGAAGACAGGAGGGGCATCTGGAATTCCTAAAGATAAGGAACAGTTGAGCCTTTATGAAGAAGACAGATTTACCACCTCCATCCAGACCCTATGGAGCCCCATAAATAAGCTGTGTACTTAAGGGGGGGTCTTGAAACCAAAATGAATATTTGAATCATGCATTAGCTCATTTAAATATGTAACACAGAAGTCCTTAAAACAAAGGATCTGAAAAGAGACGGGGTGCTGAGCTTGTTGGTGTCAGCACCTCGGCCAAAATGCTTTGGGGTTTTTTTGTCTCCCTATTGTCTATTTTATTTTACTTTTATTAAACTTATAAATTTTACATAAAAAGTGAATGGTGTTTTTCACATCACCCAGTGCTCACTGCAGCTCCAGAACCGCTGCCCTGCATGTGCTGCCTGCCAGGTGCCAAACCCAGGGCTTCACTTTGCCCTTTTGTTTGATTTGGCCGCTCAGACACAGCAATTAGTAACTGCAAACAGCTATTTTAATTTAGGGCTGGTGCTACTACCAGCCCGAACTCCTTCAGGTTAAAACGAAATTAAACACCTTAATAGGCTGGAAAGAAAAAATTCAAATGCTATTGACAATCTGCAAGTTCCCCAATGCCAAACACAAATTATGGGCACGACCTCTTTCTCTTTTCATTAATTGAATGCTGAGCTTAAAGCACAGCAAACACTTCCAGAGCCTCTCCAGCAGCAGCCCTGAGTGGGCTGGGGTGAGCTGAGAGCCAAGGAACGAGGTGGGCACTGCCCCTTCTGGGCTCCGTGGGGCTGATGCCAGGTCCATGTTCGGAGTTTAACTGCAGCAAGGTCCTGATTCATGCAGTTATTAATGCAGCAAGGCTCTGGTTCATGCAGTTATTAATGCAGCAAGGCTCTGGTTCATGCAGTTATTAATGCAGCAAGGTTCTGGTTCATGCAGTTATTAATGCAGCAAGGCTCTGGTTCATGCAGTTATTAATGCAGCAAGGCTCTGGTTCATGCAGTTATTAATGCAGCAAGGTTCTGGTTCATGCAGTTATTAATGCAGCAATGCTCTAATTCATGCAGTTATTAATGCAGCAAGGTCCTGATTCATGCAGTTATTAATGCAGCAAGGCTCTGGTTCATGCAGTTATTAATGCAGCAAGGCTCCAATTCATGCAGTTATTAATGCAGCAAGGCTCTGGTTCATGCAGGTATTAATGCAGCAATGCTCTAATTCATGCAGTTATTAATGCAGCTGTTCAGCAGCTGGAGCCTGGCAGGCAACCACAGAGCCCGTGGAACACACACCCTTTGCTCTGGGATTGGAAATGGGGAATGTGAAAAACGACCTTTCACCTTTTTATATCAATTTGTAAGTTTAATAAAAAGAAAATAAAATAGAATAAAAATAGACAATAAGGAGACAGAAGAAGGGAGCTTCTCAGCTGAGGGTGCAAAGCAACACACCCTGCCCATTCTAAATTCCTTGGTATTTAAAAGTCTTGGTGTTACATATTTAAATGAGCTAATGCATGATTCAAATATTCATTTTGGTTTCAAACCCCCCCTAAGCACACAGTTTATCTGTGGGACTCCAGCAGTCTGGATGTATGTTGGAAATCTGTCTTCTGGAGATTTAGACTCAAAGGTTTAATGGTTCCTGATCAGAAATCTTTAGTTCAGGAATTCCAGACGTCCCTTCTGTTTTCTATCTAGTTGAGGAGTTAAAAAAAACCCAACAACTTCCCATCTCTACTTTGTTACAATCTGAAAATATACCTCCATTACATTTTTAAATTCCACAAATAAAAGAAAATACAGTACAACCTTCTTACACTGCATGTATAACATTCATCTCAATATTTGCCAAAAGCCAACTCCAAAATCTGCATTTATGAACAGGAAGAAATTGCTTTATTGCAATCCTGTGGCTGATCCCATCATTCCCACCCAGAAGCCACAGGGTATCTCTGGATGCTCCTCGTGCAAAGGCTGGGTTTTCACCCTGTGTGCAAGGGAACACTGCCCCTGTCTCCAGGATTTTCAGGAGAAGCTTTCAAGCAGATGCGAACTCTCTTTCCCCCCCAGTAACTTTCTAGGACAAGAGTTCTGTAGAAGCAAGCAGTTAGACAATTTCTGATTGCCTCAAAGGTCATTAAAAATACTTCCGTGTGCTTGTTTTTACTTGCTGATTGATTTCTGCCTTTTAGGGTGACAAATCCTGGCATTTCAAAAAGAATATTCATAAGAGTTAGGATGATGAATCACAGAAGCTGAATTTTATATTTGTGAAAAACCTGTCCAAGGACAACACTCACCCCCAGCCATTGAAAGAACATTTCAAATCAGAGTGGTTTGGTTGGGGAGGGACCTCAAACCCACCCAGAGCCACCCCTGGCCTGGCAGGGACACCTCCCCTGTCCCAGGCTGTCCAGCCCCAGTGTCCAGCCTGGCCTGGGGCACTGCCAGGGGTGGGGGTGATGTCCCACCCCTCCTGGGAATGTGCCTGGACATTCCTCCCTGGACTGGGGACGGCCCTCAAGGTCACTCCTGGAGGCTGAGCAAAAAGAGATTTACCCTCAGACATCAGCCTAACTTCAATATCTACTTGATAATTATCAAGCTGCCTCTGAAATTACTGATTTAATAAGTAGTGCACTGTAATTGTAGTTATAACTACCTATATTGTGTAGCAGATAATTCTGATTAAGGTCCTTTTATTCTAATCATTATAATCATCAATTGAAATAACTAATTCATTTGGCATATAGCTGGTTTGCCATCCTTAATCCTGCAGGACAGATTTGTGGAGAGGTTCAATTGCACTTGTGTAATCCTTTAAATAAACCATTGACCCAGCCTGGGACGAGGAGGAGACCCAGCCAGGCCCCTTCTCCTCCCTGAGAAGGAGTTCAGGGGCAGGGGGTCCTTTCTGCTCCTGGGGCTGGGCAGGAGAGCATCCCTGACCAACCTGGAGCCTGTTCTGCCCCCGGCAGTGCTGCTGCCCCAGCCCCAGGGACCCTCACCCCGGCTCAGCCCCAGCACAGGGGGCTCCATCCCTCCCTCCCCTCACCCCAAACCTGCCCACTCCCATTTGTGAAAAACGACCTTTCACCTTTTTATATTAATTGATAAGTTTAATAAAAATAAAATAAAATGAACACCTCCCATGGACACCTCCCCATGAACACCTCCAGTGAACATCTCCCATCAACACCTCCCATGGACACCTCCCCATGAACACCTCCAGTGAACATCTCCCATGGACACCTCCCATGGACACCTCCAGTGAACACCTCCCATGGACACCTCCCATGGACATCTCCCATGGACACCTCCCATGGACACCTCCAGTGAACATATCCATTGAACACCTCCCATGGACATCTCCCATGGACACCTCCCATGAACACCTCCCATGGACATCTCCCATGGACACCTCCCGTGAACACCTCCCATGAACACCTCCCATGGACACCTCCCGTGAACACCTCCCATGGACACCTCCCATGGACATCTCCCATGGACACCTCCCATGGACATCTCCCATGGACACCTCCCATGAACACCTCCCATGGACATCTCCCATGGACACCTCCCGTGAACACCTCCCATGAACACCTCCCATGGATATCTCCCATGGACACCTCCCATGGACACCTCCCAGCTCTCCAAAGGGAAGGGCAGCCAGACAAGTCCAGCCCTGGGGACACCTCATCCTGAATCAGCCAGCTCCTGGCCGTGTGTCCCTCGGCCCAGCCCATCCCTCCCCGCAGGCAGGTGCTCCTGGAGCCCGTGTTCCCCGAGCACACAGCCCCTTCCTCATCCTCCCCTTCCCCAGAGGCAGCTGGGAATGCAGATAATTACAGGAGAAGGTTTTCAAACACAGGCTCCCGAACTGACACACGCTCAGCTCTTGATGTGTTCTGTGCCTGTTCTCATTAAATTTTATACACAGCAAACCCGAACAAAGAGCTTGTGCAGTGTTAGGGAACAATGGTTCCTTTTTGCCAGTAAAGAGCAGATTTATGGGGGAAATCACTTAAATCTGACAGTCACTGACATCAGTTCTTAGTTCATGAGAAGTGAGTGGGACCTGATGGATCCTCTTCTTTTCATCAGAACGCTGCTGTTTTTCTTGTCTTGGCTGAGAGTGGGAAGTGAATAATGAGCATGTTGCTGATTAAAAAAATCCTTACCTTCAACTTTAGCCAAAATTCTTTGCACTTATGACATGAATCATTAAAAAAATATCCTGATTACACCCCAAAACATTTCATTAAAGAACTATTTTTTTTTTTCAAGCACCTTTCCTGGAAAAAAAATATTCTAAAAAGAATCTTTTCTGTGAGTGCAGCGGCCACAGCAGGGAGGCACAAAAGAGGCTGATTCTGAAAAGGCACCCAGGGGAGGTGAGAGCTCCACCCTGGCTCGGAGGCAGAGCACACAGCCCCAGAGGTGTGTCCAGAGCACCTTCCTTCAGCCTTCTGTGTTTACCTTTCGTGGTGGAGTTTCTCAGGCACTTCTCATGTAAACAATGATTGTTTTGCATTCCTGTCTGGAGGAGCAGAGAATTGATGGGCTGTTGGGTTGCCCAGTGTGGTTGGAGAGGACAATTTTCATCCTCCAGTCCATGATCACTGCTGGAATTCTATAAATGCTGAGGTCTGTAAATGAACTGCCCCTTTCTGCCTTGGACACCTCAGTGTGTGAGTGTCCTTCATTTGTGCTGTGCTGTGACAAAGAAGGACTCAGACAAGGCCTCAGATCCTCCATCCCGACTGCCCTGCATTACTGTGTGCTGGAATCCCAAATTCTAAGCTTCCAGAATTCCAACAGAGCACTGCCTTGGAAAGTCAAAGCCAGCCCTGCTCCTGGAGAAGGGAGCAAGGAGGGAGGACAGCCTGGTTTGTGCTGCTGGGTTCCCACCCAGCGCCCACCCATGTCACTGTGGGACACGATCAATGAGACAAGGACTCGTGATTTCAGAAGGCTGAAGCTCCGAAAAAGGGGCTGGTTTATTCTCAGCACCTATTTTTATCCTTTTTACAATGTGCCCACCTAAGAGGTGGGATCCCTGGACCCATTGGCTACACCAAGGGTCAACAAGCAAAGTCCCTCCTCAGAAGAGGGAAAAGTGAAAAACAAGAGAGTTTACATAGAGTGACCTTGTTTACTGCCTCGATCCCTGGGAAAGAGTTTAAGAAAAATGCAAACATGAGAAACAGTGACTACACACCCAGGCGTGGGGGGTCTCCTGCCCTCCTGCCTCGGGACTGGCCCCTCTCCTGGGCCCCAGTCTCACCAGCAGCAGGGCTTTCATTGGGATTTTCCTTCCGCTTTACATGAGAAGCTTTTCAATAATTTTGTGCAGTGTTTCAGCTCAACCAGGAGAGGGAATGTATAATTTATGTTGTTACTTGATAGAATTAGCTGTTCTTAGCTTGCTGTGCCAGTGTAGACCGTGAATGCAATATTTTCTAGTGTCCCTTTTCCGTGAGATTAGTAAATTTAATTTGAAATTCTGTATTCACGAGTAGTGTACTGGCTGAAGGCAAGCTGTAGAACAGATGACAAAGGTTATTACATTTTTTAAATTATATTTTAAAGATGTTTAATAGCTGTGGAGAAAGGACTTTTATGAAAATGGAAATTGGCAGATTAAAGAATGAGTTTCACCAAGTTGTTTTAAAAACACATGAAGCTAGTTTTGCTGTCAGCCCTTAAAGGGCCAAGGTCTGGTTCTCCAGACCAAAATCCTGATTTGGACTGGGATTTCTCTGAGTTCACAGTCACATTCTATAAATTGATTCCAGACACAGCTACAGGATGTGCAACGATTACCAATGGTCAGCAATCCTCAAACACAGCTTTAGTGCTCTTTTTCTCTTGTCACCAACTTTAAAACTTAAGTGGTGTTCAAAGCATGGCTGCTGTTTTTCTGACTGTTCAAAAACCCAAACTTTAGGCTTTCCAGAGCTGAGTTCTCCTTGGTCTGAGGCAGTGATGCCAGCAGGCACAGCCATCCCCACGCTGGGGATTTTCACTCTGAGCACCCCCTCCTCAGCCAGGGGGAGGTCACTGTGAGCAGGGGCTGAGCCTGGGGGCTGCAGAGCCCACCCGCTGCCCCGGGCTCCTGCTGCTCCCAAAGAACAAACGGGGGTAAAAGGGAATGTTTGCTGCCAAAGCAAAGGAGCAGGATGTGATTCAGGGGGGAGCTGCTGCTTCTCACTTCGTTTTCAGAACACTCTCACATTTGGGGATGAATGGCAATGGAATGAATGCCCAGAGGAAGCACTAAGATCACAACACACAGACTCTGCTGCAGAAGGCTGACAGTGACTGTGGTTATTTTGGGGAATTTTTTCCCTTTTATACCGTTCTACACAGAGCAATTCCATTGGTGAAACAGAGACAAACCCCTTCGGTCACATTGGTCAGAGCAGAGGGACAGCAAGGAGCAGTCCCTCCTGGGGAAAGGAATGTGAACAAAGTTACAGCTACAAAAACGTGTCTGTGGTTTGCAGAAAATTCCCTGGGAAAAGACTTTCAGAAACCCAGAACAACTCAGGCAGGAGCCCGGGCTGCAGGTGTCACCCACCCAGAGCCCGTGAGAGGAGAAAGGTGCAGCTTTAGGGCAGAAGATAAAGGGTGCCCTGGCTGTAAGAAGCTGCTCTGGTTTCTCTAAAGGCTCCCCGTGTTTAATGAAGCAAATGAGTGGAATTCTGTGTGTTCTGTAGCACACCAGTGCCTGCCCAACAGGGGCAGGATGACTCCAGGTGAGGGGGGCACCCCTGGGATCCCTGTCCTGGCCCTGCTGTGCTCACAAAGCACCCCAGGGACCCTCTCTGCTTGGGATAAGCAGTGGGAGAGCTGGAAAGCTCCAATCCAACCTCAAACAACTGGCTTACCCTCCTCAAACTGAAAAGCTTTTAAGTCTTCAGAGGGTGGAACCCAAAGGAAAGCCGTGGTTCAGGCTGGAAAGCCACCCTAAATAGCTGAACCTAAAGAACAGTCACAAACATGTGCATCCCACGTAGTCTGTAACCTTACAAATTGTCTCTTGGAATTTACATAAATTTCCATTTTCTTCGTCAACTTTATAGTACACCTTAAGCTGAAATTATAGTTTCTTTTCGAGCATTGTCTGAGCCAAATGCTGCTATCAATTGATTCATATAATTACCACTTTCCTCTCTAATTATTTGTGGGAGTAAGGTACAGCAGGAAGGGTATTTTTAAGTGATAATGGAAAACATTTCCTACTTCTCTGCACCTAATTCATAAAAAGGTCATAGGAAGGTTTTCCAACTGCACTCAATTAAGGATTAAAAACGCACACAAGCAGCTCTTCCCATCTGCAGCAGCCAGGAAGGTGTCTGCAGCAGGCTGCAGGCTCTGCCAGCCCTGGCTGCAGGAGGAGCCCTGCAGGCACCCGGGGCAGAGCCCTGGCCCCTCACAGGGGGGCTCGGGGGGTCTCAGCACCCCCAGAATCCTTCCAGGGGGAGAGCCCAGCCCAGCCCCAGCCAGCCTGGCACCTCAGCCCCTCCTCCCTGCAAACACTGCCAGCCACTGCAGCAGCAAAACTGCCCCAGGTCACAGCCAGCTGGGAGTGGTGCTGATGAGAGGAGGTACAACAAAGTAATTATTTGGAAATCAGCTCGGTAAAGGCCCCAAAATCCATGATCAATAAAGAAAATTTCCAGCTAGGAGGAATACAGGGCAATGCCGTCTTCTAATGCTGGTTGTGTTCCCATTTCAATGGGTAAGAAAAGCTTCAGACACCACCACAAAACCCCTGGCAGGAAAGACTTTGGAGGAGGATCAGACCCACATAGCTTGAATTTCAGACCTCTGAAGGCCTGGCAAGAAAAGCCATAAAAATGAGTAATTTTTCTATGTTTTACAATCCCAGGCAGATGTCAGTGGTGCAACAGCCCCAGAATCAAACCAGCATCTCGATGGTCCAGCCAAATGACCCAAATCAGCTGGCATCAAACTTGGACAGTGCCTGCAGTGTTGCTACATAATTAAATTCAAAGTGCTAAAAAGGTAAAAATACACTTAATGCTGATCAGCACCACTTTTGAGGTTAAACAGCCCTGATTACATTTGATATTCTGTGTCTGGATGGAAAAAAAAAAAACAAAAAACCCTGCAGAACTGGCACACACCTCATTTTATCAGGGAATTGCTTTGGATGGAGATGTGTATAAATGAGATCCCCCAAAAATGGGGTTTGGCAGGGAGAGGAAGGCTGTGTACCAAGGGTCCCCAGTGCCCCCAGGGCTCTGATGTCATTTGAAGCTTCCAGAAGAGCCTGAGGGTGGAAATGGGCACGGAGAGAGCTCCCTGGGGGCAGGACAGCACCAGGGCCACTGCCAGCCCCAGGAGCCTGAGGGGACACGGCCACCTCAGGGGACACAGCCACCTCTGGGGACACAGCCACCTTTGGGGACACAGCACGTCTGGGGACACAGCACCTTTGGGGACACAGCCACCTGTGGGGACACAGCCACCTGTGGGGACACAGCACCTTTGGGGACACAGCACCTCTGGGGACACAGCCACCCCCAGGAGCCTGAGGGGACATGTCCACCTCTGGGGACACAGCACCTTTGGGGACACAGCACCTTTGGGAACACAGCCACCCCCAGGACCCTGGGCTGGGGGGCAGAGGCACCCCCAGGAGACCAAGGGGACACAGCCACCCCCAGGACCCCGGGGGGACACAGCACGTCTGGGGACACAGCACCTTTGGGGACACAGCCACCTCTGGGGACACAGCCACCTCTGGGGACACAGCACCTTTGGGGACACAGGCCCCCCCAGGAGCCCGAGCTGGGGGACACAGGCCCCCCCAGGAGCCCCGGGCCCCCCAGCCCCTGCAGCCCCGCTGGCGGTGGCGCTGCAGCAGCAGCAGCTCAGGGCTGTCACACGGAGCTCTCTCTCCCTGGCCAGCAGGGCTGGATCCCGTGCCGGGATCGCTCTCTGCGCCCGCAGCCCAGGGTGGGCACGGAGGAGATGTTCTGCAGCAAGAGATAATGCTTGTCTGCTTGGATCACCCTCAGAAGTTGAAGTTGAAGGGAAAAAAAAAAAAAAACAAACCAAAAAAAAAACAGCTCCACGAACTTGGGTTTGAATTCACATTTATTCATCTCATTTTTTAATATGAATGCTTTTCTCTGGTGCATTACAAAAAGCCTCCTTACACATATCTTATTTCACAGTCCCCTAAAATTCCCGTGCATCCTCAACAGGAATCCTGACTTGCTTTAATCCTTCGAAATGAAAGGGAATTTGAGATGGTCTGAAATGCTTAGCCAAGCCTGCTGCAAAGGATAACACGAGGTTTTTGTGAGCCCTTAGCAGCGCAGCAGCACGGAAATGCAATGTTTGTTGTTGCTGGCTCTCTCTCAAGTGTGGCACTGGGCTCCCCAGCCAGCCAGGGAGGAGATACAGCCAGAGCTGTGTGCTTTCTTTGGTCTGCCTGCTGACAAAGGGGGTTTGGTCAAGGATCCAGGGCGTCCTGGCACTGAGGAGTGATTTCCATCAGTGCCTGACTCCTGTGCAGCCAGAGAACAGCGATCTCTGACACACACGGGCAGAGCAGGGGCAGCCTGAGCAGCCCTGGCGCTCAGAGTGGGCTCACAGCCGGGGGGGCTGCAGGGCTGCAAGGGTGCTGGGCTGCAGGGGTGCAGGGCTGCGGGGCTGCTGGGCTGCAGGGGTGCAGGGGTGCTGGGCTGCAGGGCTGCAGGGGTGCTGGGCTGCCAGGCTGCCAGGCTGCAGGGATGCAGGCTGGGCAGGATGCACAGGCTGTCCCCTCTGGCTGTCCCCTCTGGCTGTCCCCTCTGGCTGTCGATGGCTTGGGGGGGTCAAACCCAGAAAACCTCCCCGTGCCCTCCGGGACACCTGGGCTGGTTCTGAGCACCCCTGCCCACCCCAGCCTGCCTTCAGCAGCAGCAGCAGGGGCTGCTCACAGCCTGGCCAGGTCTGTGCAGTGTTCCTCAGGTGATGGATGGCTCTGTGCAGTGTCCTCAGGTGAGGAAGGGGTCTGTGCAGTGTCCTCAGGTGGTAATGGCTCTGTGCAGTGTTCCTGGGATGAAGAACAGCTGCTGAGGCAGTACCCAGCACTGCAGGGGGGCTCAGGCACTCTCCCCCTGCCAGTGACACACTTTGCTCCACCCAGGGCTCACCACACGCAGTTTCTCACCCCAAAGGTCCACCACAGGTACCAGCTTTGCATTTCCTCCAGAAGGCTCCTGACCACTGTGGGCCAGCTCAGGACACACCAGAAGCAGGCAGTTAAATTCTCCCTGCTGGCCTTGCTGCAGCTCCTGCCCATCATTTCTGCCCCCCTGGGGCCCTGCACGGGCTGGGCTCTCCCCCCGGGCTGTGGGGGAGCAGCAGCTGCCCACAGCCCCTCTGCTGCTCTGCCCTCTGCTCACCTGCCCTGCAGACACGGGAGCAGCACTCCCTGCCTGTGCTCCCAGCTGCAGCAAAGCCAGCAGCCTCTTCCAAAGCTACAAATGGGTGTGAGTCCAGGTCTGAGGGGGCTGGGGCTCCCAGGGAGAGCTGTTCTCCCCAGCACAGAGAGATCTCACCCCTGAGCTCCCTGACACAGCCGTGCATGTTAATTCCATTTTCACTGGGTTTTATAAAGCACTATCAAAACACATTACTGATTTCTGAGTTGTTAGCAAGCGTGTCCTCCAAGCCTTTCTCCAAAGGGAACTTTTACAAACTTCCAGATTTCCGTGT